>JAMKCF010000012.1:14533998-15733998 GCA_023634235.1 Pisaster brevispinus | reverse complement strand
ATGATTAAAAAAACAATCACAGGAATTTGAAGTATTGGTCTCACATCATAACAAAACTATAGTTATCCACACATCAATAAAATACAATACAAATAGACTTTATATGCAATCAATACAATTAAATTATACCTAAAAACTGCATTTACTTCTAACATAAAAAACTCCCGTTACAAACTCGCATGACCGATGGTATAAAACTTTTCTTAAGACAGTCAGTTTTTGCAGTAATTGATCTCATCCTTAACAGTATTTTAACAACCACAACCAGACTTATCCCCAAACATCAAATCTTATTATTTTTCAACTTCATGGCTACAGACCACTTTGTGTTAATAAATCCATATAAATGCACGTACCTATTATGAAGAAGAGAATACGAAAGGTTTGAGAGAAAAAATTTGTAAAAAAAATACAGAAAGGCAGAAACTAATACGACATTGTAAAAAAACTTGATAACCAACCTGTGAATTGTATCTAACATCATAAGCTTCAACTGTCTTCGATGATCCGGGTTTCAGCGTTCGGCCGGCAAAGTAGATCTGAAAAGGGTTCTTGACCGACCAACGGTCACAGTACGGTTCTTCATCTTTGATGACCTCACCATCTGCAATACCTGGGGATTCCCCTTCGTAGTCCTGAACATAGATTCCTTGGACGCTGCCGACTGTGCTGCACTTGACGCTGAACATGCTCAAGAGAGCACTTTGCATCTGATGGAAAAGAAATCAATAAAAGTTGAATAATAATAATATTAATAATAATAATAAGACCAACTTTTAAATAGTGCAATTCCAAAGAATGATCAATGCTCTTCGAACGTTATTACTCCTGGGGTCGATTTCACAAAGAGATAAGACTAGTCCTATCTGAAGTAAGGACCAGTAACTGGTCTTAACTTAGGACTAGTCCTATCTCCTAGCATTGCCTAGGACTAGTCCCAAGTTAGGATGGGTTTTGTGAAATCGACCTCTGGTCACTGGGCCATTTATCTCATTCCTTAATCCATCTCAGCTCCCTGGGGAGTATACAGCCTGTGCTGCCAAGTATGTAGCGCACCAAGCTAAATCAATCACATAAGAACCATCTCTGCCCTCACAGGAACCCATTTACTCCTGGGTGATGAGAAGCAATTACAGTTAAGTGTCTTGCTCAAGGACACAAGTGTCATGCCTGGGATTCGAACCCACACCATGCTGACTCAGCCAACAGAACTTGAGTCCAATGCACTACACCACTCAGTGCCATGAATCTCATTTGAAAAAAAAAAACCCGTTGGTTTGACAACTTGACGTTTTGATCAGTGTGCTCTGATCGTCTTCAGGACTTGATTGTACTCCAACCATGCAAAGTTTCAAATCCTACTCTTATCTCATCTGTAATTGGCCCCCTCCAAAGGTGAATCCTGGGTGCACCACTAGCCTTGTAAATAACTTAAAAGATACTTTATATAAAGGAGAGCTTCCTCCTTTCTTATCGGTTGAATTGTTTCTCGTTTTGAATGATTTCCGTAATTACCTCTTCGGCTGTCGAGTCTGATGACAGCGCAGATGACATGATGTTGTCATAGACGAGACGGAAACTGCTTAGCGAGATCGGTGCAAAGGAGCTTACTCTTGTAATGGTCACTACAAGATCCGGGTCACCAAGACTGACCAATAGCATGGGAAGATTCTCTGTAAAATAACAAAAACAGACTGTATGAGTTTTGAGGCATTGCACGGTGAAGTTTCAATTTTAAGTTGAGTTTGTCGAAACACCATGTGTATATATCGACTTTACTGTGTAGATTTGTTCTTTGAGAAGTTGTTTTGCTATTTATTCTACTGCCACAGAGAAGATTTTCATAATTCAGGAAAATTACTTAGTTCTGAAAAGATCTGTTCTGCTTATTAACTACTACCTGGACAGGAGGTAGGAAATCGGCCGGGACTACCACTTTTGCTTGGTGGATTGAGGGCCTTCTCATTATTAACTTCACTGCTGCCGAGTGAGCTCTAATTGGTCTCAAATAGACTATGAAGTGTTGATATTTATTCTTAAATCAATGGGTTGTATGCAAGACCAGTGCCTGTCTTTATCCTTGCGAATAAAGACAGGGGACCAGTCAAGGACTTTCCCTGCCCGCGCATTTACCTTTTTACTCCAAACAGAAGGGAAGCAATTAAAGATACAGACTGTTTGGCAACTCAATCTCATGAAAATTTTTGCCCCTACCATTCATAAAACTCATTGTTTTTACCTTCTGGAATGTGAAATACGACGAGGTACGTAGCAGAGATTCCATCATCTGTCTTGGTGACTGTCACATCGTCTGAGCCCATTGCTAGGTTCAGTGCAGACTGCAACTCCTCTGCAGAGGCAGTCAGATTGATGTTACCTAAAAGAAGACACAACGCAAGTTCCATTGATTCTTTAGAAACCACCGCTTGAAAAAAAAAAACCTGCAAAAAAACAGCTGCAGGATTTTACCTAGCTCCAACCAACCATAACAGACCATGGAGATACGACATGTATTCAAATTAGAGCACTATCAACTGTTTCTGATTTTAGATTTTTACCATGACATTTCCACTAGGAAAAAGAGTAAGTCACACCAAAAAAAATTATCAAGTGAAATAAGATTTTTAGATAATTAGTTTCATTTATTTTTTAAAGGCCGATTTTAAAGATTTCTTACACTGAGAGAGAATCCTCTTTGTTCTGCTGGCCAATCCTTACTGACGCAAAATAATTTTTCTACAAAACTCTATGACAGAGCCTTCAACCTGACTTTCTTCTGATTTTCAAGGGACGTTTAAAGACTCACAGTGCAATAAAATTTGACCCAGATGTCGTGGAGCTTGATTGACCTCCTCACTTTGTGCCAGAACTGGACAGGAGTAATGAGCTTGGTATGGATGGATTGGCAAGTTTACTGCTATAGTTTTTTGTGTGTAATTTTTTGGGAGCCTGAAGTTACAAAATAAAACTGACACAAGGAAAATGTGAGTGAAGATTTCTTGTCAACAAACCTGTCACGTAATCATTAAACTGCAATGTATAGTATCCATTAATGTCGCACTCTTCGCTGACATTGCTCGCTGTCGGGCAGGAAGGCATCTCAACATAGATCTCCTGAGTTTCATATGAAGCGCCCTCTACAGTCAGAGTCTAGGAAATCAGGTGGGGAGAGAAATGAAAAGAATTCAAGCGTGAATCTGTGATGGAAGTTAGGAGACACAAACTATACAAGATAAAGAGAGGAGATTGTCCTGTTTCTATGAAAACAACTGCGGATTAGAAGATTAAGCTATCGACCAATCCGGGTTAAGCATACCTGCTGCTCCAGCTGTACGGTGGACGTTGTGACAATCTCTTGCACCTCATTGGTAGCGTCACTTGTATTTGCATGGTTAAGCGGCACATCATAAAATACTACGCCCACTTGGATGAGGTCTCCACCGGTGTATTCTCGGTGACGGACTTCCATGTAGTAGCTTTTTAATATCGAATGGAAAAAAAAATTACAAGAATTCAACAGAATTTAGACCGAAATAAAACTGTAGTTATCATACCTCACATTCCAAAAAGTGCCATCACAAAAAAAACAACCAATGGCATAAAGTAATATGGTACTACAACAAGAAGGTATACTTGCTGTAGACAAAAAGAGGAGTTGCGATTTGAAGAAATCTTCTGCAAATTTTGAAAGGGTATTAGTCAAAAGTTATTGCCTGGAGATTGAGAGTCTTGTAAAAAAGTTTCAAGAAAAAAATGAGATCTATGAAATTATTATGAAATGAGAAAAAAAAAACTGACAAATCACAGGCATGTGTTAAGCGGCACATACAGTTTTTGTTGTTGTTATTTTCGTATTTTGTTTTTGTTTTTTTGTTTTTTTTGGGGGGAGGGGTAATTGCTGGTGACTAACCTGAGCAAAACTTCACAGAAACTATTCGTACCTTTGATTTCCAATGAGGGTAAACCTGTCGGAGACCTGGCTGTTCTTTGAGCGCCACTTCGCATTGTAACTATTAAGATAGGCCACCTTTGTCTATTAAAAAAAAAGATCATTATTAAATAGTATGAGTAAAAGCATTTTTTTAAACATTTTCTGAGAAGAACCGGTGGTAAAGGTAAGTCTTCATGTTTTTAAAAGACAAACAAAGCGTAACGTTTTAAAACGTCAGGTTTCATCTCACCTCTATTTCTTCACAGAACCGAGAAAATAAAACAAGCTGTTGCAAACTGCTTACTAACTAAAAGAGCCTATGGTATAAATGCAAAGTCTTTCTCGAAGGATAAAATGACAACGCGACACACATAAATAGACATGCTGGCGTAACAGAATCAGTCAAGTGGAAAGAGATGAAAGAGATTGAGGCAGAAAGCACTCAGAAAAAGCAAGGGATGGGCAATGAAGAAGTAGACGAAGTGGTTGTGGGGGGGGGGTAGAGGGAAGGGG
Organism: Pisaster brevispinus; assembly: GCA_023634235.1. Taxonomy (NCBI): domain Eukaryota; kingdom Metazoa; phylum Echinodermata; class Asteroidea; order Forcipulatida; family Asteriidae; genus Pisaster; species Pisaster brevispinus. Next base: position 15,729,554 of record JAMKCF010000012.1, on the reverse strand, counting down.
CCTGTTTAACCATAAGAGGTTGGAAACAAAAGAGGACAAAGGTGACAAGAGTGAGATCAAGTCATTAATTTGTGAATGAGACAGACTAAAAAGGAGGATATCTGTGAGAAGGTTGGGGGGGGGGTTGATGGTCTGGAGGTGCCTTCTCCACAGTTTCTCCCTACCTCGGACAAACAATCTCTCTGTGGTTACCTAGTGCCTCAATGCCCTGTAAAATCATGAAGTGATTAGGAAGTTTGAAGTGATGTCCTACAGGTGTATCTAGCTAGAAACGCCTCTTGACTGTAGTTCTTGTTTCAACTATGTATTGAACACCAAAAGCTTTGCAAGATATTAGATAGATGAGATTCAAGGTCTCATGACCCCTCGTCTTACGGGGTACCACTACTCAAGAATCATCACTTCTTTTCATTAACGATTACTCCACGGTTATCCTTGCAAACTAGATCAGTCTCACAACAGAACAGAACAACGTTGAGTAGGTAACCACCGGTTCTTTTCAGAACTTACACTACTCAAAAGAGATTTTCACGTGGTGTTACCGCAAACCTCTCTTAGTTATACTTCCACCATGCAAAGTTTCAAATCCTACACACAACAGAACAGTTCATCAAATCAAACATACATCAAAGAAAGCGACATATTCTATTTGTAAGGGAATGTGCCTACCAGATTAGAAGTCCCGTTGACCCCCACAAAGAGCTCTCCGACATCGTCAGCTCGAATTAAGAACTCGTACTCTCCCGTGCGAGGCGGAACAAAGAAACCAGTGAGACGAGAGATGAAGTTTTCTTCTTCACCAAAGAGGTGCTCCTCCGTGGAGCTTGACTCCAGCACAACAGTGTAGTTGTAGTCGGTGGCATTTGTGTCCCAAACTGCGTCAGAGAGCCTTTGAAAATGAAGGAGGGAATTAGTGCGAGGGAGTTAAATGAATGTTTGAGTTTATCAGATTATCATAGCTGATCCTTATTATTCTCTTCAACTTTTATCGATACCACAACTAAAAATAAATATGTGACGCTTCATGCCAAAAACAAGGCACTTCTTGCCCAACCACAAAAATGGGTTTATTTGCTCATTAGATAGATGAGAAGAAGTATTTCTTAACATATAGAATGGTTGAGACACCACATCGCAATGATATTGTGGTTCATGTGTTTAGTTGTCTTCAGCTTGACTGCCATTTCACTATACTTCATTATCTGTGGCATTATTCGTGGTGTGTCGTGGCCGAGCGATTAATAGCACCGGACGCAAGCTCTGGTTTTTTCTGATCAGCAGAGTGTGGGCTCGAGTCCCGGTCATGGCACTTGTGTCCTTTAAGCAAGATAACTTTACCGTATTTTGCTTTATCCTTCCGATGGGGCATTAAGTCGTAGGTCTCATGTACTAGGATTGGTCGTGCACGTAAAAAGAACCGACACTGCTCATCGTGGAAGAGTAGGGGTTAACCCCGGTGCTTCTAGTTCACATAGCAAGCACCCTTATTTACAGATTTCCTAAGGGTTGCAGGCTACAGTGATTAAGTTCACTTATGAGGCATCCCTAGTTTTATTACCAAAAATATGTAATAACAATAACAATAATCTGCCCAGTAGTAAAAAATTCTGAGGAAAGACCAGTGGTTTTGTGGAGATGTTTTTTAAATTTTATGCAAGCCCTGGTTTTAAAATTCATCAACTTACGATGCTGAGGTGTCCTTCCAGACCTCATACAGCAAGCCTCTCTCTCCAGGGTAGACTGCCTGGGTAGAAGGGGCTGGCCCAGTCACACACAGTATCTCTGTAGAACTGATGTTGAAAATCTCACAAGGGACACCTATGTAAAGAGATATAAAGGGCAAGAGTCGCCGTTAGGTTTTGGAAGGGTAAATTCATTCTGATCTTTTAGTTCTCAAATATCTAGTATCCAACCAACCTGTTAGAATTTCATTAAGGGGAAAACAAGTGAATAATGGTTTACAAGTGGTTAATTGAAGAAAAAAAAATCATTTAATTTTAGTTAATTTATTCTGGTTGTTAAGCCAAGGACTCTCAGAAAAGTGAACTTGATCACCAAACTAGCTAAGAGCCTCAAAGAGAAAAGACAAGGAACGAAGTTTCAGTGTTAGCTGTGGGAGGAAAACCCCACAGAGTTATTCCAGAGAAAACCCACACAGTCAGGCAGGGACTGAAAACCCAATTCTCAGAGTGCCCCCCAGCGTGATTCGAACCGGGGTCCTAGAGGTGGAATGGAATTAAGGAAAGATATCACTATGCCAACCCGACCACCCAAAAGAAATGAGTGCACAACAACGACTACCGCAATCAAGTTGAAATAAAAAAGCACATGCATTCAGTTTGGGGGATGCCTCCCCCCAGTCATGCCACTGCTTGCAAAAAAAAATCCGGAAGATCACAGCTGTTCAAATTGTTTAATTTCTTGAGTCACTCGGTCAAAGCACTGACAAATATCTGGACAGAGAAAGCAACTTTCAAATTTCTACGACAAAACTAGAAAAAGGTTGACAAGCAACTGTTGTCATAGTTATCATTGCCTTTTCTTCTTGTTACCCCCTGAATAAAAACCACAAAACAAGGAAGATTTTTTTCCCCACAAATGCAACACCAAAATATCTTAAATCAGGAAAAAAAAATATATATATATATATATATAATTTCCCTTAAGGCTAAAAATAATTGAATTCCGGTGTCAATGAGTACTATAAAATGCCTTTCATTAATTAGTCCTTGAAAATGAGATAGGTGTATTCTATCATCAACAATTGTGAAGTCGTCAAGGTACTTTTTATTGTTCCTTTAACCTAGGAGACGAATCAACAGATGTAAACACAATGGTATCCTAGCAACAGATTGACTTGTTACACAAGGGTAAGCCTGCATTTTCTAAAGTACAAAATATGGGGACAGTTTTCAGTAATACAGCAATAACAGTCGGCAAAGCTACGCATGAGTTGAAAAGATGTTCAGAGCAAATACCAGTCAATTTATGCATGGTAACCCACGCGGAATTTGTATTGTACTGTTACCATGGCGAGATAACAACAAACATGGGGACTAAAATCCTGTCAACAGTTGTAGTTTGTTTAAATGCAATAGAGAAGGACTACCACAAAAAAAACCTGTAGTCAATTTACAACACAATAAGGGAAAGTGACAACCACAAGATAACTTGACAAGAGAATGAAAAGAGTGGAGACCTTTTGACCTAGTGGACAGCAATTCAAATCAGACCTTGACCTAAGCTCGAGTTTCTCTTCACAGCAACAGGTTACAGGCTTAATTTAAAATGGACTGTATGTATATATATATATTTTGCAGGGAATGAGATTTGACGGATATAAAAATTCCTGAAAATGATATACCCAGAACCTCCCAACTGTTGCAATCAAGGAGCAGGGCTCGAATTTGACACTGGACCGCAGGCCCGAGGCCAGTGATTGTAGCATCGGGCCAGTAAACTGACGGCCATACAAGTCCGGCGGTCTTGTGTTTTTGAACAATAACACCTCACTGTATTTTTAACTAAAACTGATCAATACTACATCTTTCAATTCCGTTCAGTATTGAAGTATTATCCATAGGATAAGTTAGATTTAAATCTTCTCTTAATGCTTGATACAAAAACAGCTCTAATGTGAAACTGTGTAGATAGTGTTCTTCTCATTTTGATTCTGGTCTTGTAACACATTTTCTGGTCCAGTAAAAGTTTTGAGCTACAAGCCCTGCAGTCTTGTGGATTTGTTCCCCAAATTCGAGCCCTGAGGAGGCTTACAGACTCTGTGCATGACCAGAAATACAAAACTTACAGGTTTGGACACAATGTGGACTATCTCTCTCTCCTTTTGGTGACTGCTTTACTTCTTTTCAAGCCAAATTGGAGGGCTCAAGGAGATTTGAGAAAAACATGAAATCAGGAAAAATCCTAAAAAATCACATGCCTGATTTTGTGACTGGGTCACACTTGTTTTTTTTCTTTCTCCCAACGAACTTGTAAAATTAGTGAATGAAGCATTTACTCCCTCTCTCTCTCTCTCTCTCTCTCTTTTGACACAAATTCAGAAATAAATATGAGATTGGTGAATTCTTACCTCCGACGCGTACAATGGTGTCAGACTCGTCGAAGAACTGTCCGGTGATGGTCAATACCGTACCTCCTTGTGTGCTACCCAGTTTGGGCTCAACATCCAAAACATCTACAGGTGGAGAAGAAAAGGAATTGAAAATGTTTTATTGTACATATCGCTCCCTAAGCAGACAAAATACAATAGATTAATCATTAAAAAATATTGCTTGGGCTGTGTAAAATATCTCCATGTTTGATGATTTTACATTTGTGGATAGTTTTTGTGACTGTAAGATATCTTTTAAGGCATGAAGGAAATACAGCTGTAAGTGTAATGTTTACACTAAAATTGCATTACATGACTTTTCACCCCCCAAAACACAAAACACCACTTGATATTCTCAATCTATTTGAAACCGTTTCAAAATTGTTTCATTGTTGAAACTCACTATCATTAATCGGTGACTGATTTCTTTTCACTTAGTGTCTCAAATTGAAGATTATAATTTCATGGATTAATTGAAAATAGCCATTTAATATTTCAATACTTTTTTATCTTTTAATATTTAAACAGTGTATCTCTATAGGACTAAGTTTAATAAAATTCATAATTGCATCATGGATGAATAACACATTACAATGCTTATCAAACATTGGTGTCGGATAATCCCTGAAACAACAATAATATAAAAAAATATATAAACATTCATAATAATAATCATAATAATAATGAGTTATTCTTCTAAATGGGTAAAACTCAAATAATATTCATCCCCGATGCAAATTAAACATAACTTCTTCCCTTGAATAAATGATACCTTACTGTGATCGGACACCAAAGTTGCTAAGCAAATTTTCCTCTGCGCTTAGCATAGTTTCGGTGCTAAGCAGCTATGTAAAAAACAAGTGCCTTGGTACTTGCAACTCAACCCTGGTAGTCAGTTATAATTTTCATGAAACACTCTCCACACAGTAAACATCTTGGAGACAAACATAAGAAGTTATGTTTAATTTGCATCGGGGATGAATATTATTTGAGTTTTACCCATTTAGAAGAATAACTCCTTATTATTATGATTATTATTACGATTTTTTTGATTTGTTTACAATTTTATCTTGGAGACAAACAATAAGGGGCTATAATTTTCTTGTAGCAACTCAACCCTGGTAGTCAGTTACAATTTTCAATAAACACTCTCCACACAGTAAACATCTTGGAGACAAACAATAAGGGGCTATAATTTCCTTGTGTTGCTCGGCATGTTCTGGGATCGGCACAGCACATTTACCATGAAGGCTACACTTTGTGTCCAATTCCTGTCTAAGTGTTAACAATAAACCCTCCCATCGCTTCTCCGATACATCCTTGCCACTGTCAAAGAGACACAAAGGAGTACAACATGTACAAGGTGAGTAACTCAATTCTGCCTCAGTCGTTCATTGTCGGTGTTTCAGTCGTGACAAGCCTGTCTTGCCGAAACTTGCATTCACCGCATTCTAGGAAAATGATTGATCGTTAGAGTTGTCCGGACAACAACTTCAATGTGAACGTGATCAACGCTGATCCAATTCAAAGTGCAACCATGAACATCAATGGGCATCATGTAAAGATCGTAAGACTGAAACCAACTTCATTGAAGATCCAGGCATGATGGAAGGAAACATTTGTTTTGGTAACACCAGGCCTGGAATTTCAACTTTGAGAGGGCAAGGCATTTTTCTTTTTGCAAAGGGCACTTCAATTGGACAAATCTTAAAGTCTATGAAAAAGTTTTGAAGGGGCACTAAGGCCAAGACCTGGGGCAACGGGCAAGACCATGGCCTCAGTGTAATTCCAAGCCTGTTAAAAAAACTGTGGAATTTTATAGGTTTTTTTTCAGACTATATCATCACAGTTTTGCTGGTTTTTTTCCTGAACAAAACAAAACTCAGAAAACAGTCTTAAGTGGAAGATTAGAGAGAAAAAAAGGTGACTTGTGGAACCACCACCTTGTAAAGCCTTACAAGGTTTTACATAAGTGAATCTCATAATTAAAAAAACCTGTCTGTAAATCAATAATGATAATTCATTTGAGACACCAGCAGATAAAAAAACCCACAACAACAACCCAAAACTATCATGTGAACTCCAAACGTATATTAAAAGAATCAGTTGTCGTCAACAAATCAATTTACGCCAAGAAGTGAAGAGGGAGAGAAAGGGAACGAAGAGACAAAAATCAATGATCGAGGCATCTTGGAGCGGATGCTGTGCTTAGTGATTCCATGGTGATTCCAACTTGCTAAGCAGAAATTTCTGCCCTGATCTATTGTGGTAGATTTTGAGAGCAACCGTTCCAGGTCATTTCCTGGCAGGCAAGATACTACTCATCATGAGAATTTTTATATTTTGCTTCAAAGTTATAACAATAAAGCAAAACATTTGTTGCATCAGTGCATTGCGGCAGTGCAAAAACGTTTACAAGAGAGGCTACGTGCAATATTTGTTGTATCTCCGCACCTTTTGTGGTTTTGTTTGTACATCCAAGGTACATGTTACTTGAAATACTTTTTTGCACGCTCAAACTCACACGCAAAGTAAATGCTATTTTAAAGAGTGGCTTCAATGTCAACTTCAGTTTTGTGATGCATTCAAATTTCAAGAGATAGAGACCTCATGAAAGTCAGGGCACAAGTCTCTAGCCTCACGGTAAAACGGTGTAAAATGTGATTTTTATCTGACACTTTCATAGCGAAATTTGAAATGTGACGTCATCAAAAAATAAATGGGTCTGTACAATACAAAGAGGACTTTTTGTGCCAGTCATCAAAAGTCAGGAATGAACTCAACATTCTTCGAACAAAAACATAAAGACCATACATTTCAAGTGCAACATGTTTTTGGATTTTGACAAAAATTGCACATTTAAGTTCCCCCACCCCCACTTCTATAATGAATTAATCTGTTGAAAAATTAGTGCGTCACAAAACTAAATTTGACCTTGGATCCCTTCTTTAAGAGACACAAGGTTTTTCACACTGACATTACAAGTTGTTAAAAAAAACAAAAAAACAGCCGAACAAATTTTCAGAAGTGCCCTTCTTTCTTCAATATAAAAAGTCAATGCAAATTGTACGCGGTGGTCTATCATTTCTAGGAAGTCCAGGCTCAGTGGCTGTTCTGTAAATAATGTGTAAAGGTTACATTCTCTATAGTGACCATCTTCCGTTTTTTAACACCTGGGGAAATTTCTATTGTTGAGTCTTGTTTGACACCATTAAACGAGATCAATGTTTGACAAACATTGATTAGAGAATGGTCAAGACAAGCAATAAAAACTCTAACAACAAGATCAACAAATCACTTGATAAGTTATCTACATGTACTACATAGAGAGTTAAGAGTCTTTGTTTAAATTAACAAGATAACACTTATTTGCATACGGCACACCATGTGGCATTTTGGTTCGTAATGAGTCAGTTGGTAAGCAACAGCTATAATTTTTTTTCCCCAGATTATACGCCATCTAATGGCTTGTATAAATCACTTCTATGCTGAGAAACTATTTGGGGGTTTTGTTTGACCCTTTCCTTATCATAGGCGAAATTTAGTCCACTGCCCTCACACCCCCCCCTCTTCTTTACCATAGGGGGCTTTAGTCGACCAAGCTTACACATAAAAAGCACTCAAGACTGAGCATAAAGGCCATGTATAATAAAGCTGTAGTTTTGTCCATGTTCACCCTCCATACCAAAGCTTACCATCATTGGAAAGCGAAAGAGCGGATCTTTCCAATGATTGTAAAATAAAAAAAGGTTGCTATTACGCAACCTCTTCAAATTTGAGTTGAAAGATCCAAAATGCTAAACACCTACGGAGTGCCGTATGGTTGTGTACAAAAAAGTGTTTGCGATTACAGATCACACCGAGGAAAGAAAGACAGAGAACTTTGACATTTTTTATTGACCGATCTTAGTTATTATTGAATTATATGAAAGGGAATTCATTCAGCAAAGTAAGTACTTGAGAATTACTTACTTTGCTGTAATATCTTCAAGGAGCTAATGGAGTTTGTAAAAATTGAACTTCGAACCAGAGCTTTCAACTGTGTGAGAATGTGTGCTTCACACTCGAGTGGTCAAACAATGCGGTCACCATCGGTTGTAATTCGGTAACGACAGGGTTAAAGAGATTGGTCAGTTATTTATCTGAGTTCCATTTATTTCAGTTCTTGGTAAGAGTTCAAAAGTTTTGGTGTCGACCTTTTTCAGAACATGGAGATGGTTACAGCTGAACTAAAACAGTAACTGACAAACCTTCTGTTACTAACCTGAAACAGATTCATTATATTTCTTAGTTCTCAGAAGAAGAGAGAACTTGGTGATTTAAAAAAAAATGAGTGTTTTACCCTCCTTTTGAAAATTTAGCAGTGCTTTTAATGAAACATTTACCCTCTGTTGTTGGAAAGGAAAAGACACTCACCAGCATGAGATTGGAAGTGGTACAGCTTACTCTTGCCACTAACGAGGAGGGCGTCGTCGTCAGTCCGAGAACGGCCATACTCATCAGAGATTAGGAAAGCAATCCTTTGAGAGGCTGTGAACAAGAAATTGACAAATCAGAAGCTCAGTAAAAGATCTCTAGGAATGCAGACTTTGTGAAGTAAGGCGGTGCTTTTTTTAACGAACAAAATTGGTTTGTTGAGGAATTGAGGAAACTGCTGGGTCCCTGTAACTGCAAACAACCAAGAATGAACAAGCCGTTTTTTGATTTGGGAGTCGCAGGCTGACAAAGTTTTGTAAAACCCAAATTGTTTCCCTTGGAAAGTTTTGATGTCTCGGTCCAGTTTGAGGTTTGCCTAACACTCGGCCCAGTGGTGAACAACATTGTAAAGACAATGTCACCTTGTTCATGAAGTGACCTTGTACATACATTCCATGGCATTTCCTGGCAGGCAAGATACTCCTCAATAGCCTGATGAACATCTTGACATTATTTGGGGCAGTGGGGTAAACAGGGAGGCTGGAGCCCCCCCCCCACATGCTCACACCCCTACCCCCCCCCCCCCCACCAATGCCCCCCTCAATGAGATAAAAAAAATGAATGGTTTGATATATTAAACAGCCCCCCCAAATTATTTTGTTGTTTCCCACTTGGCCGCTGATTAAAATGTCCGTTTACGCCACTGTTTGGGCAGCCTGTCCTACCATTCACTTTCGAGTCAGCAATTTTTGCACACCGTATTTTTATGTTTTCAGCACATTTTACGCACCCTTTTTGCAGATCCTGGTAAATAGCTTGATTCATTTATTTTATGGGGGTACAAGAGGAAACGATTGTGTTTAAGTATGGGAACGCTTGGGGGGGGGGTGCTCCTCTGCCACATATTGGGCAGGGACAGTGTGGGGGGGGGGGGAACGGGCCAGGTCATTTTATATGAGGCATTGTGGAGCATTGTGACTGAGCCATCTTAACAAGACATGCTCATTCAAGGTCTGCTGTTATGCAGGTTTGAATACACTATGGTCGGTTATAGTGTTTGTTCCTTTGTTTAATGCACCATTGATTTGTCCTTCAGCTGAGCTGATAAACTGTAGGATCAGTGCACAAGGTTAGATAGGGCACTTGAAAACAATTCATATCATGAAAGAGTAGGGATTAACTGTGACAATGTTTCTGGTTGGAAAGGTAATTAATACACTTTATACGTGTAGATGTCTCGTAGATGTCATGTAGATGTCGTGTAGATGTCATGTAGATGTCATGTAGATGTCATGTAGATGTCAGTGACACATGTAGATGTCATTGCAAAAGAAATGCAATCTTCTAAGCAAGGCATTACCTTCATCTTTCCCACTCCATAAATTTGAGTTCTTGATAATTTACAAAGAAGAACCTTTTAATTAGACCGTAATTTATTTTGACTGCAATTTACCCAAAGGAAAACTATACAGCAGAACAGTAAAATTGATGAAAATGAAATTTAAAAAGGTAATGGCTTTAATTACCAATTTGGGTCGTCTCACAGTTAAATGTCTTTCTCCAAATATCAACAAATTGATGTCACACACAAAAATAGTGAAAAATTTCACAATACTAACCGACAAATGTTCCTTTTGGAACACACTCAATGATTCCATCTGTGGAGTCCTCATTATCCAAGGCGATATTGTACCTTTAGGAAGGGAGAAAAGAAAACTGTAAGGATAAACCCTTTCTGGATACTGAAGGTGTGAATAGTTGGATTTATTACGTAGATTCCACCATTCCCATAAAACCTGGTTAGGCGCTTGCCCTGCAGCTGTGTCGGTGTTGATAAGTTGGGTACGACCGAGGAGACGTTACACGATTTATCTATCGGCACTGGAAACTGCCAGCGCCGTCTTGAATTGTATCCCATCATCCTTTGTTCCTCTCTTTGTCACAAAGAAATTCTGAACTCACAGTTTGTGAGTAAACCCTGTGTTTTAGAACATTGTTCCCAAGTTTTGGAACAAAAGTAGCACTTCAGACAGAAGTTAAGCTCCAGCAGAACACTACTTCGAAATTACCCTTTTAACCTCCGGATGGAGGTAAATTCTGTTCATACTTCATTAATTTCACATAAGAATAACGAGTACAACAAAGATTGCACAGTTTTTAAAGTTTGCGCCCGAGCTATCCTGCGCAAATTCTAAAATCAATAAAACAAACACAAAAGTTTGCGCCAGCACAAATGTCACACCACGCACATTTCTTTAAAATTTCCATTTTCAAAGATTGCGCCAAACACCCCAACAAGAGGAGTACAGCATCCAAGTCAAAATGTTCAAAAAGAGGAGTACAGCGCCCCAGTTACCATGGTTTCTGGGTCTAGAATACAGTAATCTTGAAGACTTAATTTACTTACAACTCATCAGTCTCGGGATCAAACGGGTCACACTGGTAATTTCCCCAATAGATTCTGAAATACAAAGAACAAACAATTGAATAAATTGGTCACACATATTCATATTGAAACAAGCAAGAATACTACACAACAAAACCCTACACCAAACCCCCAACCGCTGGGGGTCCTAGTCAGGCACTGCACTGTCTATTGTATGCAACGGAGGAGTCGAACCTGGACTAGTTTTCAGTTGATCATCTCAAAAAAAAACTGGACTAGACTGACTGGAAATACGTACGCACACCACCATAGTCGAATGATTTAGCGATATAAAATACTACTTAAATGAATAAAGATACTAAATGGATATTTTGAACTTGTGATATCACTGCCGAAAAGAAGTTAACAGGGGTGGATTTGTTCACTTGCCGCAGCCGTCTTTTGCCTACTGGGGGCTGCCATTTTAAGTGAAATGCATTGTGGGATTAAATGAATACTGCGTCGTCTGCATGCTAGCGCTAAAATCGCACTAATACGGAATCGCTTTCTTTCCGTTAGCCTACTCTACCACGAAAAGTATGTCACAAACTAACAAATTTGAACGAGCTGTTATCTTCAATTTATAAACCACAAGGGAAACTGACTGGGTTAATTTGAAAATAATTTTGGGTTGAACAAGATTGACTAGAGCGGGATTTGAACCAACGATTGCCGGTTTCAACCGTGCCGGCGCGCTCTATACCAACTGAGCTAACTAGCCCTATTTTGGCGTTCTCCCTATTATTTTGTCAATAAATTTGTTCGAGGTGCCAGTCAGAAACCAGTCAACCGTTAACTGCCGTGGCCAGGGACTCCAACAAAGTTTACCATATCTGGGAAGCAGCAGCAGCCAGGATTGCAACTTGTTTATCTTGTGCAATTTTTGTTTGGTTTGTTTCTTTGAGTGATTGTGGTTCAAGCCCGTTTTTAGCCTAGACTTTAAGGCTTTCGGGACACATCAAAAGACCAACTGATGGGTAGTTTTACACTCTTCAATGACATTCAAATACGACCATAATATTACGTCATATTTGTTTAACCTAAACAATATCGTACCTGAGAATCTGCTTTTTGCCTTCATACTCGTCGTCTTCGTCCTCCAATGCTGTACTCGGATCATAAACGTCGGTTATGATTCTACCATCAATCACAACGTGTGTTCCTGTTATCGTAAAATTGCCGTATCATTAAACCAATTGGCAAAAGATAAGAGAGGATATATATCATTGACGCGAAAACTGCTTTGTCATGCTTTCATGGCCAACGACTGAGTAGGCAAACATCAATGAACATCATTGTCCATAATGAGTTGCTGTTCAATTCTAGCACGTAGAACTTTACTCCAATGACATGCTAGCCTTTACCCCGTCCAATGCTTGCATGGCACTTTTATTGATCCACAAAACAAAAAACCCACGCCACAACTTCATGAATGTCCAGTGGAGAAATTTGGTCCGGTCTACGCGCTATCGATGTTGTCGTAAGTGAAGAAAAAAACGTGCCACAGAATTTTTGAATCACCTTCAAAATTATTACAATAATTTATAGAGTGTCTTTTGTAGCCTCCTTAAACCTAATGCACGTCAATAAGGCACCGAAGTAAGCAATTGACGTATAATAAAATCAGAGATTTATTCGATAAAGCGCGACAACGATGAAGAGTATCAAAATTATATACCAGTTGAAAAAAAATAACCATTCCTCCTTGTTTGCGTTTACAGGCAATTTTGACAATTCGTCATGCACAAGGAACGCTGTATAGCCCTTTTTATATGGCTTTTTAGGGGAAATATTATAGGAAATTTTCACCAATATTCATAGGATTGCATAAAGAACTCAATGAGTGTTCTTGTCTCGTGTGAAATAGCCGTATAATTTTATCATATCGCAGGCAGGGCACAATGAAGAAATTACTTTCTTTCAAATAGCTGTCGTCGTGATCACAGCGAGTCTGTGGCCGGCCAGACATTCAATTCTGAACTCTCACACCCGGTAATAGACCATGCAAGTCTCGCGCGTATTCGAACATTTTTGGGACCACTGTAGTGGTCCCACGTACATTGCTTTTAACGCGTGAAAGAAACAAACTCACGCGCTTTAACGGATCCCAAATATTCGAATACGCGCGAGACTTGCAAAGTCTATTGCAAACGCGCGCGATAAATGACGGAAGCTTTTGTTTGCGATGTGACGGTCAACGCGCGCGCGTGTAGTAGTAACTGTGTGTGTGAGAGTTCATGTTTCCATGTCTGTCCAGAGCCACAAGCAGGCTATGATCACGAAGACAGTGCCCCTTTGAGAAACGGGATCATACCTGGCAACCCACTGGAGGGTTTGATGGAATCAATGGTGGGAGTGTTGCCGGTCCTATACTGTTAGGAATAACAGATGGAAAGAAAGCAAAATGAATAATCTTTCGTTTTATTTCGGTGAAAAATCCGGATCTTGGCGTTTTTAGGTTAGATTTTCATGAGCATAGGAGAGTTTACCATTTCAAAGATACCGTTGGTAGGCCTATATCCTGTTGTATAGGTTTACCGAAAGTCACAATAAATACCCTTACATTTTATGATAGTTTGCCAGGCAACTACTAATTTGGCGGAAATACCTAGCTGCCATTTAATTACTGACTGTAGGCCTACCTATTCAAATTGAGAATTGGTTCATTGATGTCTAAATTTCTTCTAGCAATGTGTTTTATTAGTTTTTGCATAGGGTTCACTGACACGAACTGAGGTTTGTCTTTCATAATTTAAAAACCCCCACCTTTTTCAACACTGCCGTCTAAATGCAACAGCGAGTCTTTACTCAAGCGTACACGTATTGCAATTAACTTTAAGGGTATTGGTGTTTTAATTGTGTGTTGTTGTGACACTGCCATAACAACCGTAAAAAGAGCACCTGCTGCAGTTGCATAATTCATGACGTTTTCTCAAGTTCAAGGTGTACAGGCAAGTTCACCTGCGCGAACGTGCATGCGCAGTCTTTGCACGGTCAGTGGCGCCAGCCAGCCATACCAAACAGGACACAACAAACATAACCCACAAGTTTAGTGGTGAAGGATGGGTGTGTGCTTCTATCAATGGAGCTCAGATTTTAGAATTGTTTGGGCGGTTTGCTGACTTTGGTGTTAGTTTAGCTTTGTGTATGGCTGGTTCTGCCGTTACCTAGGAACACAACTCCTTCGGATTGGGCGCTTTGGGCTACAAAAGCAAGGGAAAAGCAAGATTATATTTGATACGCAAGAAAATTATTTACCAACGGAAAACCTCTTAATTTGGGATGCGTAGCAATATACATTAATACCATGGTGCGGCCATCTTGTTTTTCTCCCATTTCAAATCAGTATAACCAAACCGAGGCTGGAAACAGAATAGTCTGGTTCCTTTTTGTATAAAGTGAACTTTAGCATTCAGCACTGTTATTTGCTACAGGGAACATGACCAAGATGGTGGCAGTATTGATCATTAGGTCTATTATTGCCGTTAACGGACACTGATTCAATCCGTATACAACGTGTGGCCGTTTAGGCGCTGTGCATTTTGATGCAACTTCTTTATTTCAAACTCTGTGGTAAAGGATTCTGTTGTAAAATGATAACTTTATATTATACAGAGAGGTACATCATAGTTCAAGGACACAGTTCATTATGCCTACGTTGAAGTTGCAGTTGCAGTAAGACTCCACTGGTACCCCATCTACGATGACGTAGATACCATAGGCGCCCTCTTCGCCCACAGACCTACAGAAAGGAAAGAAGAAGAAAAACGAAGATACTAGATCGGAAAATCTCAATGTAAACAGTCGCATTGAAACCCTTCTTATTTATCTGCTTTGCTTTATAGCTCAGATCTAAGTTTGCAGCCATACTCATGATTTGAATGAAAACGCAGAACTATACAGAGGTAAAACCAATAATTGCCAGTGCATATACGATTTGTTGAAATTTGCATCAATGAATCGCACTGTAAGGATATTATGATTGTTCAAACAGCGTTTAGAGCGTATAGAGCCGTTAATAATATTCAAGGTTAGACGTTACCTCGTGTCGCAAACGATCTTCCCCTTGTTGCTGTAGTAAGGTAAAACATCGCACTCGATGGTCGTGAACTCGGTTCTTAGGAACACCAAGTTGCCTTTATCTTCATTGCCAGCTCCAAAACTAAAGGGATCCGGAGAAAATCCTGAGGACCGAAAGAATTGTTTTTGTTTGCTTATTCAGGAATAATATGGGTAAAACACCACCAACATTGAATACAAATATAACATATCATGACGTCACTGGGTTAAATTGGAGCAAGATTGGACTCAATTTTTTATCCGCTGAGATCTATTTCTAACTGTTGGGAGCCAACATGTGATTGTTTATTTAGTGTCCATTCCAGCGGTGAACTTGGGACCGCCAACATAAAACAAAAATAACGCATAAATTATGCATAAAATGAAAATGTAAATATATGTTTAAAGTCACTGTATAAAAACAAGGAAATAAAGTATAAAATGAACCAAAAAATAACAATGAAAACTTAATGCAAAGACATCTCAAACATGTATCACTGGTACAGGCTGGTGCACGTAGAACCTGTTGTACGGAATGAGTTTAAAGAGACGGGGCTCCAAACACGTCACATGACTGAAGCCCGTTTAGTGGATGAAATCCTCGATACAAGCACCGCTTCGTCACGCAATTCCTTATGCCATTGATATAAGGTGTGTTTTGTTTCTCAGCTTTCCTTGTGAGACAGTCATGCGCACGGGGGACTCTGGTTGGGGAGGGGGTGGGGCAAAGGGATTGATTTGTCCGAAAATATTACACAGAAAAAAAACAAAAGTACCAATTTCTAATACCGATAAAAAGTTATTGTTGTTTTTTCTTCTGGCCATTTTGTTCTTTCTTGCTGCGTCCGAGTTTCTCCACTGTTTTGTCTGAATTTGGGAGGGGCAGTTGCCTCCTATTCCCTGGGTCGTATGCCTGTGGCGACAGCTCAATTTAGAAACATGTAAACTAAGTTGAAGTCCGTGGCGCTAAAATGATTTTGGAAATATTTTAGAGACAACAGTTTGTCTATAAGTCTGAGGGGAGTGAAGCCTGTATATTATGTATAGTTCTTCAGATATTAAACCAAAGGCCGTTTTCGAAACCGGCTCAAGCAGGCTTCGGCTTATCCGCCTGTTTGAAGTCCCGTACCAATAGTTCGCATTTTCAAAATTACCAATGGAGCCCAAGCTGGAACGTAAACCAGAGACTTTTAGCTTCATGACAGCACAAATTTAAAACTCATACCAAGGCCTATTGTCACAATTTGGCATTCTTTTAGGCAAATTTTAGAAAATGATGCAATGCTCAGTCTATCAAAACCTTATTGTACAATATAGGCCTTTACTCTAGAGTCGGTGTAGGGGAACGAAACACATTTAGTGTATCATGCTCATTATTTTCTTAGGCGCGTATGTTATTGAGTTAATGTGCAAACATTCCGTGCTATTTAGAAATCGGGTAAACATGACTTGACACAAATTGTGAAGGAGTTGAACGTAAGTACAGCTAAGAAGCTATTTGGCTTCTTAATTAGGTTTATTGTATTTTGTAAATGCACCAGTTGCTTTCTCTTTTCTTTAATTTGCCGCGTCTTTGACGTAACCACTGAAAAGCACCTCATCTTCTAAAATACCCACTATTTTGATATAAAAGAGTGAGATTTTCACTGAACTTTCTTGGTGGATACCAATATTGTGTGTTGGCCAATCCAAATGATCAGTCTCTCTTTGAATCTCCTGGGTGGGGAGAAGCACTTGTGGCAAATTGCCTAGCATTGCCGCTACCGGTAAGATTTGGGCCTTATTCAAGATAATGCATGCAGCTAACAAAAGTACGAGGCCGTTGTCCTCTAAATCCCTTCGATGACGATGGGGCACGAATCGTGTGCGATTAAATAAAGACTGGGAGGGGGGGGGGGATTTGTGGCACCAGAATAGGAAAACGTGCTTCAATTCCCCCAAATCCGGTTATTCTTTTTTACAACCGGTTTCAAAATTCTTTTTTACAAGCCGGTCCATTTCAACAGGAACTTTTCATTTTTTGATTATTTTTTCAGGTTACAGCTTTAAAAATGAGCACCACAGTCCGAAAACCGGTCGTATCAATTCCCCCCATTGTCAAAAGCATGCTCCAGATCACTACAAACAAATCTCATTTTGCAAGGCTATAACAATTTGAATATGAAATTTATTTGAGTTAGTCAGTAATATAATGCACAAGAAAATCCATCGTCTCCTCTTTTTGACTGGGTCTGAGAAACAAGAGATACACAAATTTGTCCCCTTACCCAAATAAATTATTAGCACTCGATCCAAACAGTCACATACTCTTTTTGTAAGCTTTCCAAAAATAGTGAAGCATCCACTGTGCGTAACGACATTGAGATGCAATAATACGGGAATATAAAGATGTGTAAAACTATTTTGCTAACGAAAAAGACTGGTAACAATATTTCAAAAAGTACACCGATTTCTTGTTGTTCTTGCAGCAATATTTCATGGAGAGTAAAACTGCATGATTTTTTACATTTTTAAAAGACCTTCACTTAAGTTGCGATAGGTGACACACACACACACACACAAAACCGAGAGAAAATGAAAAATGTAGTTAAAAATTAACATATTCGTATCAACTTCAGCCACATTAAAGGACCAACATCATCTAAACACCTGATTTGATGCTTTTAATTATCGAGCTCATACTGATATTGATTATAAGATGTGTCCGTTATAAAACGAGGACTTCCCGGCAAACATCCCGTTCCAATGCCAGTCAAATAACTGTTTCCCTTCTCCCGAACCAATCCGTCAACAGAAGAACAAAGAAATGTTTTCCTTGCACACTTGTGAGACAGTGCAGTCCTATTCTTCGGCCACGTTGTTTCCGTCTTAACCCCGACGTGATGCTTGCTACGTCGCCATGGCTTGGGTGTAAACATTACATAACTTGAACAATTGGCTTGCTTGGGTCCAATGGCGGATTGTTTAAAAGAATGACAAGGCGTGATTGTTGGGGTTAATATCGTTGGGAAGCCCGCCTTCGGGCACTTATTGACGTGTGGTTTGTTTGCTGATGTTGGTCGATATTGACTTGGCTGTTGTGTTTTTTTTCCACAAAGCCCCACATTAATTATATGCCATATTAGAACAAACTACCAGTCAGTTCTGAAATGACTTTTAAGATCTTTTAAAGGCTAAGCCAACCATTAGTTGTAAACCATTGATAATCCATGAAGAGATCATCGACTAACTACTGTTCAAAAATTTCACTCAACCCCGATTTCAGAACATATGAGGGGCTCACAATTTCTGAGGATCGGAAAATAAATAAACAGAAAATAGCCTCAGTCTAAACTAAGTTCTATGCACTTAAAGCAACGGTCAAAATAGTTCTTTTGATCATTGTCATTATTTGCCAAAAATACAAGGCAAAAAGACCCAAATAAACGAACACCCAAATGCCCCATTTAACAAACAAAAAACAAGCACACAAACAAAGGAACAAACAAAAACAAACAAACGAACATACAGTTGATTGACTACCGCATTCTTAGGAAGTTTTTGCTGCACGTTTACGAGTGCACGAACAAGAGCGTGTGACAAATATTCTCACGACACACCACACACGCACAATTTTTTTCACGTATATGTTTGCGTACTTGCATACGTCACGCATAACAAATCCCATTACAAATACGTAAAATTCGTTATTGAGAAATAACAGTTACGTCAACAGTGTTAGTGGGCAGTGAACAATCCCTTTATACTGTAGACCCTAAGTAGAACTGATCAAATCATTCCATCAAAACTGGAACAAACGAATAAGTTCCTCCGATGTCTGTTATGCTTTTCTTTTGAATGTATTTATTTTGTTAATCATACGAAGAAGAAAAAATGTCTTACCTTCTCCGTAAATTGTCAAGCGAGTTGCCCCAGATAAACTGCCGTAGGACGGTGAGATTGAAGTCACTCTGGACCCGCTTGCTGTCAGAAGAAGAAAAAAAGTCGAGGAAAGATATAGATTAATTTTTGACACAAACATTAAAAATTGTATACAGAATTTAGCAGAGCTGACAAAATTAGTCAAAGACAGTGTTCGTGTTTGGTTTGATAAACCATATAGCCTTTACATAAAATAAAATAACCAGTGATAAATTTGGGCTAAATCCGTTGTGCGACTCAGAAGAAAATAGTGAGAACCATGCTCGATTTTCAGTATGTAAACAAATTGTCCTTAATTTTGGTTGTAACAACCAAAATCAGCTGTTGTGTTTTTTTAATTTTCTTGTTCATGTTTTCAGCTTCATCTTGATAAAATATAACTTCATTTCAGAGGGAAATATTTCACAGAAAAGATAGTATGAACGTCACAATCAGTAAGATTTTATACTAATTTAATCCATATGTTTGTTAAATCCCTACCCTGTAAGTACCCTTAATTTTTTTGCAAACTGATTTCTTTCTAAAATGGCAAAATACATGATCAGTATGAAGTTAACTTCGCCTGTCAACAAATATTCTCGTCCCAAACTTTGATTTTTAGCCAATGTTAACTTCCTCAAATTATTTACTTTTTATAAAAACTGAAGTTCTATTCATACAAAATTTCCAAGAGTATTTTTATTTTAAAGAACTTTGTATGAATAGAATTTAAAGAGAAGATTCGTTTTCATAAAATTATAGTCTTCGTTCAACGTTTTTTCTCGTTTTCGATGCACGAGAGACCTGCACAGTCTATTAAGAAGACTTGACAAAGTCGTTTCAGGGTTTCTAGACTTGTTGAGATTATATATATGCCTTGCACAATTCATCAATCATTATACGACCCTTTATTTGATTTGATGTAACCCTTGACTCTCTTTTTCTGTTATTGTGGTTTCATTATTTGGACGATGATTTATATTGTCATAAAGTTGGTCTTTGACGGCCCGCCTGTATCAATGGATGTTTGCTTGTGCAAATAGTCGTTGAAATAATCTACTGACAGCGACGAAACAATAGGGCAAAATATCGGGGAATAGGTTACATCTGGTTTGCCAAGAGAATATTTGTAAACAAAGAAAAGGGGAAAATAAACTTTAAAAAGAAGACCTGGTTTCGTACACAAAAATAGACTTCGCTCGACTTGATTTTCTCGTTTTCGATACGCGCGAGACTTGCACAACCATTTTTTCCCCCTTCTATATAGGGGGCTCCTTCGGTCAATTAAAACTGGTCTCCGTTTGCATTTTCCTTTAACAAGCCCCGTTGACGAGGAGGCAAGAACAACACGTACATTGTTTATGCGTGTACATAGAAAAAAGGGGGAGGGGTTTTTCTCAAGGGCAAGTAATTCTGTTTTCGCTTTGTGCACTGTGAGACAACTCAACCTTACTGTAATTATTATGAAAGAGTAACATCCACGGTGGTCACTAAACCATACACACCCATCAAAGGCACCTGTTTGGACAGCATGAATTTGTTACTTTAAGGAAAAGATGGTTTTGTTGAGGGATTGGTGTTCGCAGGCTAGTGACAACCGGTCGGTTTGAAAAGTGGACCAAGTTTTGGGTTTTCCAATCATCGTAAATGAGGGCCGGTAATATTGAATGGTCCAATCCACACCTTATGACAACAACTCAACGTTTTAATTTAGCATCAAATTGCTCCAAGTGGGAAATAGTTTATAGAAGAAAACTATATACACAAACAGAGGAGAACTAATGTGATTTAAAAACCTTCATTTCGTCCTCTTTTGCTCGAGGTTGTGTCTCTTTGTCATTTTTAAAACAATTTTTGGTTGCTTCATTTCACGAAGGCCGAACCTTTTTTCGCGCGCTTTCCTTTGACAATTCGCCCTGTTTAACGGATTGTCTCATTTTTTACACAATTTTTTATTGACTGTCTCATTGAAATTGAAATTTTCATAACTCATACAGGGAAAAACACCTGCGTTTTGTGCTTTTTCCCCTTTCCTCACATTAATTTCGTTTTGCAGAACAGGTCGTAAAAAAGTGGGAAATAGTTTATAGAAGAAAACTATATACACAAACAGAGGAGAACTAATGTGATTTAAAAACCTTAATTTCGTCCCCTTTTGCTCGAGGTTGTGTCTCTTTGTCATTTTGTAAACAATTTTTGGTTGCTTCATTTCACGAAGGCCGAACCTTTTTTTCGCGCGCTTTCCTTTGACAATTCGCCCTGTTTAACGGATTGTCTCATTTTTGACACAATTTTTTATTGATTGTCTCATTGAAATTGACATTTTTATAACCCATACAGGGAAAAACACCTGCGTTTTGTGCTTTTTTCCCCTTTCCTCACATTAATTTCGTTTTGCAGAACAGGTCGTAAAAAAGTGTATAGGGTTTTATTGGTTTTAACCGACAGTTAACTGTTGTCATCAAAACGTTGTTACATAGTAATTGTAAAAACCTTGTTTACGCGGTTGTTAAAAAAAAGAGAGCACATTTTAGAAGGACGATACAGATTCGATTGGAAGATTACAGCTTGGTTAAAGCTTTCCTTTCATTCTTCAAATCCGAATAAACGCCTGGACTTATGGGTCACATCAAATTGCAATTAGAGATGAGAATCGCCACCGACAGAAAGCGGGAGAAATTGCGATTGTACGGTTTTGTCCTACACATCCTTGAGACGCGGGCTGGACAAAACCAGCTTATAAGAGCTCCATGGCAACGGGGCAAAAACAATAAATAAAGACGATTGTTTGCAACCGGCACGATTGTATAAGAGGGGACATTGTTTTGTCGCCAGTTTCCTTGGTGGTCAGTTCACGTGTAATTTGGGCAGCCGTGCATGTGTGTAGCGTGATGAGGCCACGCCAACAAATGAGGGATTATAGGGCGCAATGATTAGGGTTAGTGTCTCGGTAGGTAGGGATCAATAGACACCTACCGAGGGTTCCCGGTAATCACGTACGGAAGCAAAAGAGAACAGTATTACATCTTCTGCTAATCTATAGTTTGATCAGTCATTATGCGTGTGTGTGGATGGGTTTGGGGGGGGGGGGAGGGGGAGGGGGAGGGGGTGGAGGTATTTCTTAATCCCCTAGACTCCTAGCTCCACCACCCCTCCCCTCACAAGGAAGCCCTTGATCTACGTCATGATTATTTTAATGATTCCAAGGAATGTGCGTCAATTTGTGTGTCACCTGTTTACAACTTGTATTTGTAATTGTTAATTTGTTTGGTAGGCCAAACAAAACATAATTCATTGGCCAACTATGTGAAAACTCCCAACTTACCTGGTGCTTTCGAAATGTTCC
The DNA here is from genome assembly GCA_023634235.1 of Pisaster brevispinus. Classification (NCBI taxonomy): domain Eukaryota; kingdom Metazoa; phylum Echinodermata; class Asteroidea; order Forcipulatida; family Asteriidae; genus Pisaster; species Pisaster brevispinus. The sequence continues at coordinate 15,707,297 of JAMKCF010000012.1, read as the reverse complement.
TGTCCAGCATACAGGACAGGAACATTTCGAAAGCCATCACAACTGTCAGATGGAAGCCGTTGAAATGAATTAATGAATTTTAACCACGGTAATTTTTTTAACGAAATATCATGATCCTGAAAACAACTAGGCCCTATGGGTCAATTTCATAAAAGTCAAAGAGCATAACAGCTTGATGGGAAATTCATCTGCCAGGCAACAAACTGCGGGCACCATTTACAAACAACACACATTACCTGGTATGTTGGCTGGTAACCTGGGCTCAATTTGATAAAGCTGTTAAGCAGAAAATAATACTGCTTTCAAGCAGATTTTTAAGCATAAAATGAGTTGGGAACCGGTGGCAACATTGTAAAATTTATGCAATTTTGGCTGGTAACCTGTTGCTAAGCAAGAGTTTTCTGTGCCCAGCAAGTTTTTGTGCTAGCAGGCTTTATGAAATTGGGCCCTGCCTCTGTCATAAGCAATATTCGTGCGCTTAGCTCCATGGAACTAGCATTTCTGTGAAATGGCCCCTATTGTTTTATGTACATACTTATCAGGCAGTATAATGCACTTAGGCATTGCGTGATGTTCAATGAAATGCCGAAGCACCCAATTGAGTCTTTCATTTGACCACTGCAAGCAAATACACTAATTAAGTCTCAACTTAATCAAAGAGCAAGGCAATATATTGACGTAATAGGGTTGATTGTTGGACGTTGCATGGGAGTTGACAGTTGACATAAACATATGTTTCTAAGTTCTGGGCCCAATTTCATAGAAAATATTGCTTAACAATTTTCTGCTAAGCAGAAATGAGCAGGATACCAGTCATAGACTGTACACGAGAAATGGTATTTTGGCTGGTAACCATATTCCGATAAGCATAATTGTGTTGTACTGCTGCCTTTGTGCTTAAGCAGCTCTGCTAATATTATCTATTTGGGCCCTTGATAGTCACTCCGCAAAATGAACGAGAAAACTGAGTGAAATAGTCATTACATTTGTATGTTTCGATATGAATCAAGACTATCCCATAAAATAACATAAAATATCAATGACTACTACAGCATACAGTGAACATGTATAAATACTTCAAAAGGTGCATTCAAATAATATTAAATTAGCTAAGAATGTAATTCTCTTATATCTTGGTAAGGATGTAAAAAATAATAATGATGTGACTACCAATGGGCTAAGCAATGTTATACATGTGTGACAAGAGCAATTGACATGCATTTTCAAAGTGACAAAACCCACTAAATATGCCTTTGATTTCATAGCGTTTTCTACAGATACAGACCTTCTTGTATGTGTTCTGTTGTTGCTATTTTTTCATATTGGCATTTCAACCTTTTGCATGGAATGCACGCGACATGCATATCTGTATTACTTACATTGAATTTCTTACATATTGCATTCATGCATATTTTTCCTGGAATTGCGGTCAGGTAAAAGATGGCGAGAGCCAAGGTCTCGGCGTCTTCACCGACTGCGGCCCCGACCGGGGCTTTTCATCCTCCGCCCAGTCGCTATAGTGACTCATCCCGCACGATCAAGAAAATCAAAACTGCTCGTCGTCCCACGAGTGCGTTTTGAATACTGCATGCGATCAGCATAATATATTTCCGCCTTTTCAACGCAATCTCTTTACGTGTGCGAATGGAATCGTATCTGATTTACTTCCTTTATTACGGTCGGACTGGATTATGTAACACAGAGATTGTACCATCTCGGTTATAGCTGACATTGCTAGGCAACGAGAGTGCATCTGACATTTTTTCACCCTTAAATATAGCATCTCTCTAAGGTTGAAGGAAATTATAGACACACACAAAATTACCTTCTTTATTAGGCGATCGATAAATCCATGGCTATTCACATAACTTATTAAAATTGAAACAAAGGGGCCCGTAAATAAATTCTTAAATATTTCAAACTATTTTAATTTTACTGTAACTGCTTTAGTTATTTACTTATTTGTATTTGTATAAATAAATACAAATAAAATAAAACTGTCTTAATTGTATTGTCAATGATTGTATTTATTTATGCATTTGTACAATACAAATTGTATTAATTTTTGTTCAATAAATACACCGTAAGCCCGACCCGGTTAAGATTTAATTCATATGATTTTAAAAACAAGAACAACTACCAACAACAAACCAATGCCTAAACAATTGTATCGTGAAATTATAACAAGATATGACAAGTCACCACTTTTTTTTTCTCTCGTTCAAAACAAATAAATGTAAAACGCTTTATAAAAGGCTAGCAAATGGTGTTTCGTTTGGACCAATATCTCCAACACCACATTTTGTGCCTGTATGAATACCAGAAGACTGTTACAGAACGTCATGTGTTTAGTTTCAAAACAAAAATAATAGTCAAATGCTAAGTAAAGAAGTAATAAATAATCGAATTTTACAGCAAATTATAGATGTTCCCCATATTTTGTTCCTATCTCTGAAACTCTGCAGCCACGGACATTTTTCCATAGCACGGCAGGTATAAGTGACGGGATTGTGGTGCCTTTTGTACTCGCAAATGTTTCAGCTTCGGTCCAGCCCCTTTAATTATCCTATTTATTATTGTTATGCAGGGAAAGATAGAACGATCAGGGTCGATTTTCACGACTATGTTTACAGTGAATTTCTGCACTTATGGGGTATCGTAAGCGTTAAAATTCATCTCATCGATCTCGTATAGCGAGGATCCGGCGCTTAAAGAGTTATAGCGCAGAATTTCTGATGCGCTTAACGGTGGAGTTTGCGCTACGCAGCAGTGAAAAAGAATGGCGGTCGTTGTTTTAGTCTGTTCACTTTAAAAATTGACCTTCATCCATTTTGTTGCAATTCTTAATTACGGTACGATTTCTATGTAAACGGGATGTCCGCAGCTGCGATGAGTGACGTTAAGTCAAAGCGAATTACGATTGAGGGAATTTCAGATTTGGTCATTTTAATGTTCGCGGTGTCACGCAGCTGAAACGGCGGCATAAAACAATACAAAGGCAAAGTATACAGGATAGGTAATATTGAGAAAACAAATGAGGAAGGCCGAGTTGGGTAAATAAGAGATCCTGAAGTGGTTTATTAATAATAGCACGTGTACATAGGTCACGATATTTATGAGTTGCCAATAAACGGTATACGCAATGAGCCTCTTATAATTGTGGTAAGACATCTGCGCGATCTGTCAGACCTTTTCGATTTTTTGTCCGTACCATCATCATGAAAGAAAGTTATATTTGTTTGTTACATTGAAGTAATGTTTGCATGGAAAAAACGTCACCTAGATTTGCTATATTAGTAAGAGCTGATGTCTCCGATAGCTCAGTTGGCAGATATTCACAGGTTTAAATCCCGCTCCAGTCAATTTTCTCTGTTCGGCCCGAATGGTTTATACATTGCCCAGTCAGTTTCCCTTGTGGTTTACTTGAGATTATAATTAGCATAAACAAGTCATCTGTGATGGGGGAATTTTGAAAATGAATTTCGAAAATAATTGCCTTTGGTGCGACAATCAATAATGCTTATTAAAATTTGTATCAAACACAAGCTGGTCAGCGTTGTTCTCTCCGACCGCACGTTGATGTGTTTCGATCGCTCAGTGATGAATCGAAACAAATAGTACGAGGTGCTTTGATATAATGGTGAAAGGAAGGGTCATATACTTTGGCACTGACCTCGGCAAGAAATTGTGACAATTTTTATCCGAAAGCCTACTTGTTATAAAGATTATAACTGCAGTAAGCATCCTGGGAAAGTATTTTGTCTGAAGCGTGTCCCTGTTGATTGGAAATGGAAGCACGTCGGAAAAAAAATGTGAACCTCCAAAGACAACCTGTAGGTGTTTTTTTTTAATTTACGTGGTGTCCATTTGAATGCTGCCCTAAATATGACCAGAGGTGCGGATGGTACCCGCTGCCACCTCGCTAAACGTGGATCGATTCGACGTTCTTGATAACAAATACACGGGCAGTTTTTGTGCTGTTTTCTCAACAAGAACACAGCATATACTAAACTGACATTTTCACTGGTAACTTATACTCGATCAAGGCTGCAGGAATACTGTTTAGGCGAATGGAAACGTAATTTGTTTTTGCGGATAAAAATAGACATGTTAAAACTGGTAGTTTTTGTAAAATATTTTGAAATCTAAAGAGCTTTATTTTATTATACATAATATTTCGGGTGTATATTAAATTCGGTGTGACAATTTTCAATGACAACTAACCTGTGAGAGTCGCATTTGTACGCCAATGTTAAAGGGTCACCCCATTACATATCTCAAAATTTTGCTGTTTGCAATTGCTCCTTATCCTTTCAAGAGTTGTTCGTGCACAAAAACACCTGCGATGTTTTGTGATTAGTGACTAAAAAACATAAATTTGCCTCTGAAAATACAACTAGCGGAACATACCGCCTTCCATTTTTGTGGAGTCAAACAATTGGTTCTATATAGTGGACCTTGTTCTGTCATGAAATTACGGGGGAAAAACACAATTCCAAGAGATATTTATTTGAATCATTATAATTCTATTTTCAAAATATCTCCCAGCCATAGGGCCTATTCATTTCATAACAAACGCTTGGTATAGCCCCGAAGCACCCAAATCCGAAGGCGTCAGGCCCCTTTGAGCATTTCAGACTATAATATCTGAAATATGAGAGGAACAAGTGAAATATTACTCCAGATTTTTACTTCTGCAACAAAAAGGAAAATGTCTCTGTGTGAGTCATGAGTGAAATGTGGGTTTAGTATGTAGGGCCTAAAGTTCGCGTTCCGATGAATGCTGTGAAAGCGTAATGCACCTTTGCATTAGAGGTGTAAAATACACATGCTTAAATACTTAGATCTCACCTCGACCAAAAACCCAAGTCAGTACTGTTGTTTTTTACTCAGAGTCCGGGCCACGTTGAGCCCAAAACGGGTCATGCCGACCGGAAAACGGTTATTGCCCACGACCCTTTCCCGGGTCAATTCCGACCATGCACTTCATCGAGTAAAGGGTTGGGGTTTTTTTTTCGGTATAAAGGAAAACGTTTGAAGTGTGGCGCTACATTTTGAAGTGTGACTCTGGGGGCATGGGGCAAATATCTTCAATAGCTCCACACAGTACAGGCAAGGAGACTTGGTTTGTCGGTAAGGATGACCCCAAAAAATGAAAGATGTGACATAATTTTGGCTGATTCCATAGAGAAAAGAGAGGCATCCTGCTTATTATTTTGATGGGCAAATCAGATCGGTAGAGGCCCCCGGTAAAACGACTCTCGATCCCCAGGGCAGGCGTTGTGCACATACACATACATTGTAATCATTCCGATAAAAAAAAGAGACAACGATCACAAGGGATTAGGCGGGATTTCTCGACACAAATTTAGCTTTTACATGAGCTAATAACAATGGCAGTATTTACAAAAACATGTTACCTGGACAAAGTATAGCCCAAAATGTTTGCGGTCTCCCTAAGTTTGTCAGTATCGTTGTTCGGGGGGCCAGTCAAAAGTCACCAAACCTGTAACTGCCGTGTAAGGGATCACATCCAAGTGTACGACACAACCAAAGCCCAGCCAACATGCAAAACATGGGACAAGTTTTCTCGCATATGGGGGCCTGCATTATTTCAGACAAAATAATTCATGGGATAGTTGGCACACTGGTGTCAAGTCAATAAAAAGAGAGCTTTCAGATAAATAAAAAACAGTGTCTATCATTAAGTTTCCTCGGCTCGTGTAGTTTACCTTTATAGCAAAAACTACATCTACCGTACAGTTTCCTTTTGTCCGGCCATGTTCTGCATATTTTTAAAATGTTTGATTTCAAATTAGAAATATTTGTGCATTGGAGGTATATTTACGTCTTTGATCCTTTAAGCAATCGAGATTAAAATTGGCTTATTATTCTAATCCAATTTATAATATCTTGTTAAAGGGGCACACCGGCTTCGTTGGGCTATTTGGGCTACAAAATAGGCTAACATATGCCTTCAAAGGTCTTCCAGGAATGGAGAAGAACGGTTCCTAAAAGAAACCATCAAATTTTGCCGTTTTTGAGCATTTTTCAAAAAACGAATGTCACGTGATTTATCCGAACCAAAAAAGTGGTTCGGATAAATCACGTGATTTTCGGAGTTAGTTTTACTTCCAGCCGTATACAAGTAAATTACTGAACCAAATTTAAATCTGTTTTTTAAAAATTATTCATGAGTATTTGAAAAAAAAGACTATGTATTCAGATTATTGTTACAATTTGTAAATAATGATGAAAAATCGAACGTAAGATTCGCATTCAGAGAGTCCGTGCAACCGAAGCGTGTTTTACAGCGCACCAGCGTGGGAGCTAGCGGAACGTAAACCTTGGGGCATATCCCGTACAGCCGGTGCCGTGTCTCGTGGGGCCAGAGAGACAAACCCCGAGGCATGAACTCCCCAGCTTGCCGGTCTAGCCGTGAGCGTGGGAGCTTGTCGGAGGGGTAAGGGAGCCAGACCAACAATTACGGTTTTTGTAGGAGGGTTTTAGTCTGATACCCCTAGCTATTATCCCCTAACTATTGCAACGTGTTGCCTGCGCTACACACGCGGGACGACGACGGGGAATATTTATCCCATACAGCTGGTCTACTTCTATGATAGCTGCACAATGTCCACCCCCCCCCCCCAAATTGCTGCTTTTGCTGGCTTTCCCTTTGGATTTATCGTGGTTTTTCTTTTACTTTTTACTTTTCGTTGGACCACCTTCTGTGTGTTTTTCCTTGCGATGTTTTTGTACCGATCCTTGGATGTCGAAGAAACGTTCTCCATTATTGCAAGTATATAGTACGTCGTCGTACACAGAATACAGGTTGGGGTTTAGTTTTCGCGGTCGTAACCAATAACTGTTTCAATGGCAAGTTCAACCGAAACAGTTATTGGTTACGACCGCGAGCGGACTTCGACTAGGACTGACCATAGAGCAAGGAACCTTGCTCTATGGACTGACGTCCGCTCATGTCACTGATCTCTATTATACTGACAGGTAATAGATATCAGTGGCATGGTTCATGTCTGTTTTTTTTATTTACACGTGAATTTGTGCTTGATGGATATGAAGTCTGTATCCTCATGCCTCGCCATTGTTATAATTGATACATAAACAGAGCACCAGTCTACTTACAACATCGCGCATCATTGCCACGTAAATTGGACAGTTGCAACGGCTGGAAAAGCGTATAAGCTGACCTTTGACCGCGTTTTGGTTTTTTTCACATTTTTCGTTAATTACGTGATATTTTGATGATTTTTTTTTACAACAACCATTTAAAAATTGTTGTCTGTCATTCCACATCACAATATTAGGTAAACAGTAAGCCGGTGTGTCCCTTTAAGTTGATCAAGCATTGTTAATTACCGTGATGTTGTAATCCAATGTATTTGCGGTTAGTATAATCTAATGATCTGTGTCTCATGTTTTTATTTTGACAAGTCTTAATATCGAAACTTTATCCTATCCGGAAGAAGGTAATTAGCTCGGGTTTAAAATTGATCTATACACACTTTTTAACATTTTGGTTTGTTTTTCTTTGAACAGACATTTTGTGAATATGTGGTTGGGATTAGCTTTGTTTACTGTCCCAAACTGGAAGATAAGCGGATAAAATAGCATATTAAATGTTAACAAATAAAGTACTGAAGGACAAAGTACCGTGGAAAATAGCATCACATGTTTTTAGTTTAGCTCATGACACATCTCTATAGGGAAACAAGTACTACTTTAACTACAACAAGATAAAAACAAACTATCTTACAGATAATTGGTATATGTCGTGCTCCTGGAAACCTTTTCCCGAGGGGTCAAATCTAAAGGCTTATATACGGGATTGGTAGAGTTGACAAAATAGTCGCAGACAGTGTTCAGGTTTTGTGTGATCAGCCATTATACACGAAGTAACAAGCTTTTTGAAAATGTTTGGCATAATCTGTTGTGTGAGTCAGGAGAAAATAATGAAAAACCATGCACATTTTTTCAGCTTGTAAACACATTGTCCTCAATTTTGGTTGTAACAACCGATATCAGCTGTTGAATTTTTGTTCGGTCTTCAGATACAGTTTTCTCGAATATTAGTTTCATTTCAGAGGAGATTGTTTCGCAGAAAAAATGGTTCTAGCATGAAATTTATAATCAGTAAGCTTTCAGACTAAAATATTAAACAATGATGTTTATATCCATACCAATCGTGTATAACACTTTTGATCAACCCCAAATTCTTTTGAAGGCAAATAAATAAGTCATATACAGCTATGCTCCACTCTGACTCTGTATTTAAAACCACATGTCAACAAAACATTGTGTAGATGTAACTTCTTCTTTCAAAGAGTCACCACAGACTGGAATATTCTTCCTCGGCAAATACAATTAGTAGTAAATGTTTTCCATTCATGCAAGTGTGATTTTATGAAACCTGTATATACTAAAAGTAGGGGTGCTTTTGTATATTGCAGCACCCATCCAACACAGCACCCGTTCTCGCAGGCCTGAAGTGAGTGTCTACATTTTTAAAGATAGAGCAGGAGGACGACTGGAGGAACACTATTGTATGGGGGCCTCTCAAAGACGGAAGTCTACATAATTTTCTCTATTGAATCATAAGTAAAAAAGCAAGTACCCCCACAGTTTGAACTTAATGTTTTGTCAGGTTAGTTAACAAAACTGTATACACTGTCGGATTCTAAATAACTTTTGATATGCAATGCTCGTGCACAAAATCCAAGACAAAGCATGAACCGATTTTTGTAAAAGCTAAAGACTATCAAAACATTTCGTTCACATTTTTATAAGTTGTATGGAAAACTAAGCAGATGGGAACTCAGTTCAGACTTTTGGGAAAACATGGTATGCTGTCTATTTAATAAATAGGGAAAGAATGAAAGAGCTTACCACTAACTCCAAGTAGAGTCAGTAGAGCGATCAACAGCAGCAGCAACGTGCTGGTCGTCAGGGACGCCATGCTTGAAGCACCCGTTCCACTATACCGTACCTGAAGAGAGCCAGCCCCGGTGTCCACACCGTATACTGGCCAAAATCTCCCCTTGACTAAAACTCCACTTCACCCAGGCGTACCAGACGCTGGACAAGGGATGCCTGCCTTGTCAATTTCACCATGGAGTACGGCGTAGAGTTGAAAGAACACCCTTGATACTAAGAGCAAATAAATCGTTCAAACAATATCAAATGAAGATCTTCACTATACGTTCGCTGAGATTAGATAATTCAATGAAGACGACTGAAACAGCCGGTGGCTTTATGCGGGATGCTCGGTTTGTACCGAGTGGTGGCGTGGGTTGCTTTTCAAGCTTGGGGGGGGGGGGGGGGTGCTGGCACAGACACAAAGACCTCAGTTTTATAATGGCAATGTGCATTCAAGCCGTTTATGCACGAATGGTTAAGTACTAAGAGTAAAGGGGCCTTTCTATAAATAATTAGTGGGCCTGCCCCTTCTTCTGTTAAGAAAGTGGCCAGGTACGTGGTCTTGGAAGAGGTCTTGGAAGAGGTCTTCTCAGCCAGGTCATCCTGGTTCCTTCCCCAGGAGGAGACAAAAGCTCATTTAGTCCGGCTCCCCTCATGTGTTTGTGTCGGAGTAACAATATTTTATTGTGTATCATTTGTTTTGTTTTGTACGTATTGTGACATGCCCGAATACAATATTTTTAAAGTGTGATTTCTCGAAATTCTTTTTGAATTTAGCCTATTCTGCTTTATTTTGAGACTTTAAGACGTTTCACGTGCAGGTATTTGCAAATTTTGAATATCTGATGGGCAATGTTTTGTATTTAATTTCGGCTGGTGTGGTAACGTGGTGACGCAACCGCTGTTTGGGGGAAACGGGTTCCACCGTCGTCCAACACTGCGAAATGTTTCGGTTCATGAAACCTAAGGTGGCCTTGAAGGGACATCATACAACGCAAGTATCATATTTTTACCAATAAGTTAGCGATGTCGCAAATATGTTTGTAAATATTTGCAAAAATGTTTGCGATGTGTGATATCCCTTCGCTAGTAGAATGTTCACAAAGTGAAGAATGATTTCCTTTACGCTCCGAGGGAGGGTATAACCTTTGGTAATTACTTCAAAAATTAATATAAATATATTAAAAACTTACTTGGCAAAGAGCACTGGAGAGCTGTTGATATTATGAAGCATTGTTAGAAACGACCCCCTTTGAAGTTGTGTAGTTAGTTAGAGAAAGAGGTCATTTTCGCCCAGATATTTTAACCTGAGAAAGGCTTCGGGTATGAAGCTTTTCTCAGGCATCTGAAATCACACAACTTTATGCAACAAGGTGGGTTTTTTTTCTTTCTTTAATTATTTTCTTGCAATTCCGATGACTCAGTTGAGCCCAAATTTTCACATGTTTGTTATTTTATGCATTTGTTGGGATACACCGAGCATTTCGACAATTACCAAAAATTATCATACCCTGCCTTAAGGCGTAAAATTCCTCGCTAACTTAAAACACGCTGCGCTAAAATATCGGTAGTGGGACAATTTTATTTCGGGAAGAGAAACAACCTCCGTTGGAAACCAACAATTCCGTTATAGTTACGAGGCAGACGGAATCCCGTTGGTAAGTATGACGTAATTTTCTACTGTAAGCAACGCCCTCCTCACGCATATTAGCTGTAAAGTTTACCAATAATGAGATATTGTTTTGTCTTGCACTTCACACATTGTTTTGCAAAGTTGAGCCCCCCCCCCCAAGACCTAGTCCTTGATGCGCCGTTGGTTTCTGAAATTCATTTGGTCGATTGAATGAGTGAGTTTTGGTAACGCTAGCCTTTCTAAAAACAATTTGCCAATCGACATTCGCTTCGATTATTGCAAGGACAGCTTTTCAGTCCACTCTCAATCCAGCCCTTGCTGAATATAATATAAGCTTTCGGGCACAATTCGGCCTTGTCCGAATTGACGGCTACGGCTACGGCCATGGCTACGGCTGGATCGCCGCGTCATCATGCGTTGAAGTATAGGACGTCCTAAGCAACACCCCTAGCAACAGTCGTAGCTGTAGCCATAGCCACCGATTTGGATATTATGGCGTTTATTCCAAAGTCAATTGTGCATCGAATCAAGCACCCGGCTTTTGGGGGACCTTTAATGAATTAGCAGCCGAGGCTGGCTCGCTGTGTTAATCAGCGGTGGAACATAAGCTGCCCTTAGCAACACTCTTAGAAACAGCAGCAGCCACCAACCTGGACACAGTCTTTGAGAAAGACTTTGCACAAGGGTCCACACGTAAGGCCATAACTACTTTTGCTCCTTTCTTAAAATTTATGGTATCGTACGGTTTACATATACTATGGCACAGTATACGTAGCAATGTGTTGTTGGAAGTAACCTCGGGAATAACACAAACGCAGGAAGGTTCCACTAGTTACTGGCTCCCCAGTCAGCCCAAACATTTGATTGGCAGGGGGAGGGGTGTTGGAAACATCAGTACATGGCACAGGTTGTCAGCAATACATCGAAACCTACTAAACAACAGATAGCTCCACTTTTTCAAGTTTTTCGGGTTAGATCTGGGTAGGTCTGAGTACGTCTCAGTATATGAGTGAAGGTATTTTTTCAGCCCCTAAAAAACCCCACACAGCTCTGAGACCTGATTCCCCCTCTTAGATATGTTGAATTGTCCAGTCTAGGATATTAATGACTTTGACTCCCCATAGGGCTTTGCACTTTGGAGAAACAATTTCCACCCGAAAGGAAAAAAGATGATTACAAAAATTACGTCTGCTGTTGATTCTAGGTGCATCACTCTTGGTAACATTAAGGAGTACCAAACTATTTAAACCATCAATATGATTATCTAAATGTTCGCTCTGCAAATCGTGTTTTGAATTAGATGTTTATTTCAAAAGACATTTAGGCCCTAGGCCTACCAATGCATTTTTCCCCGAAAGCTTAAGAATCCGCATTGCTGTTTTTACATAAACGCTAGCCTCGATACGCATTTTATATAGGGCCCAATTGTCATTCAATTTTGCAAAAGCCAACAGAAAGAGGCTGGTCAATCATTCAATTTCAGTGTTGTAAATAAAGCAGTAGAAATTCAACTGAAGAACGGTGAAAATGTAGTCCTGAATGCCTGAAACGAATCCGAATGAGAAGAACGAAATCAATGCGTGCACGACAACGAAATTGAATGCAATAGAAGCTAAAACCCAGTTGCAACAAACATTAATTCAAATTCACATCTAGTTCATTAAATTTCGTTTGAAAAATGCTCCGTTAGATCATCACATTCATGAAGTAATTCAATTTCAACAGATTAAGCTTTCACCGTTCAAACAAGATCATTCAAAATTCATTAGGTCGCAATTATCATTCAATTTCGCAAAAAGCCAACAGGAAGAGGCTGGTCAACCATTCAATTTCATCAGTGTTGTAAAAAGGCAGTAGCAATTCAACTGAAGAACAATGAAAATGTAGGCCCCCTATAGCCTTGAATGTATTATGAATTAAATAGGATGTCTGAAACGAACCTGAGTGAAAAGACCGAAACCACGTGTGCACGATAACGAAATTGATTGCAATAGAAGCTAAAAAAGTAACCCTAGTACTTTGAATGACCTAGGGACACCTGCATATAAGTTTGAACGCGTGTTAATGAGACTAACTACACTTTTACTAAATTTTGGCCGGGAAAACCTACATTTGTTTGGGCGTGATTTAAAATGATTGGAATCGCCCAAGCTAGCGTTCCAGTTCCTTTAAAGTTATTTTCCAGGATCCGCAGCAGGAATCCTTTGACAAAATGTAAACTTTTAAAATAACAAGTCTTGTAACAGACTTTTAAAGATTTGTTTTTCGGTCTGTTTATTTCAAACAAGAGGATTGGGAGGAATTTATCAGGTGAAGTGGTCGATAATTGGGTCAGCTACTTTGCCAAGGACGGGAAGCGCCGCCTCTCTCCCCCAGACGAGGGCAGTCTGAAAACACACTCTGATAACTCTTGATTGGTTGCTAGTGCTACTAGCGTGTCATAACATAAACAAGGTTGGGCAACGGTACAATATAAATCAACATGATAATGAAGGACACCAAAACAAAGTTTTCACAACAAGTATGCAACTAGGTAACGAGTGCACCAACCCGATGAACTATTCGCCCGGACGCTCTGAGCTACACAAGTTTAAATCTTTAAGTTATGTATCGGTGACGAGCGGTTGTTCAACCCCCAAACGAGGGTCGCTGATTAGCAGTTGCTGAATTTATTTTGTCATTTTCATTGTCTTAACACAATCTTATACACTGGTCAGCTCATGCATTGGTAGACTGGTCCCCTGTCTTGCCTCGAAATGTGACATCAGATGGTCAGGCTAATACCATGGTATCCTAAGCTAGACCATGCCACAGATCCGGGAGGCGTGTAATCAACAGGTGTCAGGAAAATAACTCTGCCAGCATCCTCGGACCGATTATCAGACCGATTTATGAAACACCTTATAGAAGCTTACATGGTGCTGCTTTCAACAGTTGAAAGGAGTCAGAAGGCCGGTTCAATTTCAACAGTTAGAGCATAGAGAAAGGACATTCTCTATGGGTTTAGAGGCAGGGTATACTTTTGGTAATTGTAAAGACCAGTACCCTCACTTGGTGTGTATCCCAACACAAAAAGTCATAATAGCCTATGCATAAAATAACAAACCTGTGAAATTTTGGGCTCAATTGGTCATCGAAGTTGCAAGAAAACAATGAAAGCAAAAAACACTCTTGTGTGCTTCATGCCTGAGCTGAAGCCTCTCTCAGATTCAACTGTTTGTGTGAATAAATACCTGTTTCTCTAACATCTACCACCTCAAGGGGGGTCGTTTCTAACAGCGTTTTAGAATGTCAACAGCTCTCAAGTGCTCTTTAACACGTAAGTTTGTATGGTCGGTAACCTCTTTGTGGAGTTATTACCAAAAGCGTACCCTGCAAAAGCCAGCGGAAACTAGTCAACCATTCAATTCCATTCATTTCAAAACGGGTAGTAAAAATTCAGTTAAAGAATGATACAGATGCAGGCCTAGTCTTTAATGTCTCTATATAAATAAACCTGAATGAGAAAAACGAAATCATGGGTGCATGAAAACGAAATTGAACGCCAGTAGTATCTAAAAAGAAACCCTAATCTGGATGAATGAATTGGGGAAGCATGCGTGAATTTTAATAAAGGAATAAAAGAATGTGACGAGGTCTTAAAAACCGGCAGGGTCGTGGCAGTGCAATAAAGGACCGAGCCGAATAAAACGAGCTACCAACGTAATTAGGCCGTGAAATTTGCGCGCCATGCAATCAGAGCCAAGTATACGGACGGCTCTGCGCGCAATTATCTGATAGCGCCCTCTTTTGACAAAAGTTCGTGATGCTGTGTTTACGAGCCGAGGGTATACTTTGGGCAGTTAGTGTTTCACAATTTGTTTTTTATCACTTTAGATGTACATGTGCGCACAGTAGTGTGTCTCCAATCTATTCTGGGAAGCTCACGAATTCTTAAGAGTATTCTAAGATGAGGGGGGTACTTCAGTACAAGATGGGAAGAGAGTCAGTCCATCAGTCGCTGCTCTATGACTATGGTCAGAGTATGTGAACATGGCGACGGGAGGGGGGGGGGGTGGGGGTGGCTGTCTCTGCTGCCACACATCGGGATGGTATATCATGCGTGCAAAAAGGGGAACAGCGAAGGGGCAGAAGGGGCGTGGCAGCAGGAACGGTATTTTCGACGTTCCTTATTAAAATACAAAATACCCTGATCATAGTGCAGCTATCTTGTTCCTTCTCCAAATCAAAATTAGATACCAAAACCAAAATTGGATGGGAAAATCGACCGCTTCCTTTTTTGGTATGATGAGAATTGGCATGATGTGAAGTTTTGCTTAGTGTGGAAAGTAACGTAAACTTGCTGGTCACAACGGCCTTTTTTCTGTTGGAGCCAACACCCCAGCCTTCCCAAAGAGATTTACAGATGGTTGTACCTGCAAGTACAAGTACATGTTTTACTTTTCTATGAGAGAGTTACTTTTGTTTACAAGAGACGAAGGTCCACCAGTCAACAGTTCTTAACACAATTGAAGAAAAAAACCCAAACATAAACCAATAACACATGTAGGTTTTGTTGTCTTTGTATGTTATCTTTACAATCCACTTTATTTTTTACTTCCATAGTTTTATTCTCATAATAATTCTCAGCTCAGCCCAATTTCACAGAGCTCCAAAATTAGCTAAGCACTGAAAATATTGCTTAGCCCCCCCCCCAGACAACCAGCCATAATGTCATGTAAAATGCGTGTAACTGGTTTCACATTAATATTTTCTAAGCAATTCAAATGAATGTATTAAGTAACGTTCTCAGTAGGCAAGCAGCTCTAGGAAATTGGGCCCAGTTAACACTCCTTATCAAAATACACGTACATTTTGTACCCTTTTTAACATCAAAAAGGAACAATTTTTTTCTGACAAGCATTCCCGGTAGCTGTTGACCCGTTCAGATCAACCTCATAACAGCGGCGGATCAATTAAGTAAAGTACCCCTCCCTTTACTTGAAAAGTAAAAGACAAAAAAATAATAATAATATTACAGGGTAATATAAACTCGTCTACACTCAAGTCTTGAAATTGATGATGATGGGTTTGTGTAAAGCTTGTGAGCCTGGGATAGAGTGCATAATTATACATTTTTTTTCATTTCTGTTATTGTTTGGGGCAAGTGGGACAAAGAAACAATTTGGGTGGGCTGTAATACTTTACCAATACAATGTAAATAATATGTTGATATAACTGAACCACAAGACTATGGAGCTGGGTCCAATTCCATGGCTCTGCTTACCACGGAATTCTGTGCTTATGTTGCCCTGTGAAGCACAAGTTTCTATGGGGTGTAAGCACAGAACTACATGGTAAGCGGTGAAAGTGAGCCTGGATGGATTGGGTTAAAATGTGTTACCTCCGTGAAATAAACCGACTACCCGCGGCATTCACAGACAAGAAAATTCTG
This sequence comes from Pisaster brevispinus, assembly GCA_023634235.1. Lineage (NCBI taxonomy): Eukaryota > Metazoa > Echinodermata > Asteroidea > Forcipulatida > Asteriidae > Pisaster > Pisaster brevispinus. The sequence goes on along the minus strand of JAMKCF010000012.1, from coordinate 15,691,296 downwards.
GAAATTCTGAAAACACTGGAAATTCTGGTGAGTTTTCCTGGTATTGTGATACAAGTTTGCAATCCCACACCGACTTGAGCAAGAGTTTTATTTCTTGTAACACAGGATTTTATTCATCACTAAACTGACATTCACAGTTCATATTCGATCTCATCTGGGGTCTGGGGGAGGGGTCTGGGGGAGGGGTCTGAGCTTAGATTCTCAAGCCCACCAACACCCCTCCCCTCCTCCACCCTGTTATGCCACAATGTACAGAGGCTGTGATCCCTTGTTTTACAAATTATCTGCTTGGAATTCGGCCCGCTGAAGACTTTACAGAAACAAAATTACCTCAATTACAAATTACTATGCATTTAGTTTTCTGATAAATCATACTTAGTTAATCCATGCCCTGGTGTATTTGCTTGCAGTCACATTTCTTTTATTTTGAAACCTATTACCGGCAGGAAGCAAAGTACGGGTCTGACCCTGAAATAATATTTTTTTTAATTCTCAGGGAAAGGTCATATTCCGTTTTTGTTTTAAATTGTACAAAACAATACAAAATGTGTTTAATATTTGAAACGGTGAAATTAGATGATGTCTCCTGCTTCAGAAAGAAAGAGTTGTACAATTGAGAACAAAAAAATACTGGTAACAAAACATAATCGAATAATGAGCATTATGCTGGCGACCAATCAGCATTGGCCTTACAGGCATCCATTTTTCGGTAGCCAATCAGCTAACAGCCTTTAGAGTCACACATTCATGGTTGACCACTACTAATAACCCTTAGAAGACCCTTCTTAAGTACACTGGAATGGACAATAGAATGTGGCAAGATAAAAAAAACATACTGCCATTCACCCTCTATGCGTGCGGAGACCTAACTGCCTATCATAAATAACTCTGTAAACCAACAACACTGCTAGCGCACCAGTCTATTTTTATAAGAAGAGCCTAGCCTTTAAACCTCAACAGACGGTGCATTATGACGAGCTTTAGTGAGAAACTTTTGCAGCTGCAGTACAAAAAAAGAACCACACGTACTATTCCATTACGTCACAGGACTTGACTAAAAATATTGCCCATACAAATACTTCCAACTTTTCTATGACCCAGTATCACCAACAACGTAAATGAGAGGAAGAAGTAAAAAGTAAGACACATGTACACACAACGAGAGCAGATAAAACATGGGTGTAATACAATATTGGTAAATAAATTGCAACACCCATCAAATTCTTCCCCTGGTTTTACCCGAGTTTGATGGATTCAGTACTGCACAGCCAAACCGACCATGTGTTGCATCATGGGAGACCCATGGTTGCATGTGCATCAGTACTAACCCAAAACAGATTTGGGTGCTAATTGCTTGCCATCTAATTAAACATTTGATAGATACTTCCTGAGCCAAATTGACTTGGATTAAAAAAAACAATGACAAATAACTGATCATCTAATCAATGTATTCCACTTGGGTGTCAGATGATAAAGAATTTATGAACAGCCATCCTGACAAACTCAATAACAGCTGCCAAAGCAGAAAATGATTGCAAATATTGTGTTGCTATTGAGCCTACATGCCGGAAACCAGTCACAAGCAAGAACTATTACGAGGCAATATGGCTGGTACCCAGTCTGCGTTTAGCAGAAACTTGTCTGTGCTTAGCAAACTTGTGTGTTGCGACACTTCATAAATTTGATGTGAATTTCACATGATTTGTGGTCATAATAACGTGATGCCCCCCGTGCCAAAATCAGTCACTTCTCAGAAATATTGAATGGTATTCGAAAATGAGGGCAACCAATACATCAGCCTTGATATCAATGAATGTTAAAGACATCACTTCATGTGATGTCATTAACATTCTATGTTGACCCCTAACAGCCCATATGCACAAGCGCCAACCCTAAAAACATACACCGCAACGCATCTTGGGGAAACTGAGTACAGTTAAACAAAGTAATCAAGCTGTCAAGATGGACGTCATACTGTTGTAGTTTACAATGTAAGGCCGTGTCCGAAACGGCGACTTCGGCTACAGCTACGGCTAGATCGCGCGCGTCTGCCTATTCTTCAACACTGGCAGACGCGCTAATCTAGCTCTAGCTGTAGCCGAAGTCGCCGTTTCGGACACGGCCTTACTATGCCAGGTTTTAAAGTTGTGTACCGCTTCAAAAACAGCGCACCGTGTTGGTTGCCGGTGTTGCGTGGACTCGGATTTCACCCAGAAACAAATGGGCAATTAGGAGATTTATGGAAAGCTTTTCTTCTTATCTTTGTAATGACCAAACAAACACATTTTGGAAGTTTTGGCAAGAAGTGCCTGGTTTTGGCATGGAGTGTCACGCTGAAGGAAATACTTAAACCCACGTGGCTAATCTGATAATTTAAACTTACATTTTTTTTTTGTACATTTAAGTATCATTCTGCTTCCTTTAAGTTTCACATACAGTATATTACAAGTTGAGGAACATTTACAAATTCAGTCGGTTCTCCTCTGCCCTGCATTTTCAATGTACAGTTCCCAGAGAAAACAAACCAAATCTTGAACTTTTTTCTAAGTTTTTTTCTTCTTTATTCTTTTTGTATGTACAGGCACATGAAACGAACAGCACAATCCCCACAAGTGACATCTGACCCCATAACCTTTGACCCGAATTACCCCCCCCCTCCCAACTAGAACACTTGCAGCAAAACGTATAATGAAAATATCACATTGAGTTTTTTGGAAATAACTTCTTTTTTAAAAACGGCAAAGACAGAGAGGGAGGCATTCACTGCCACTGTGGATTGTCGACGGGCTCCTTTTTCAAAAAATAAAATCCCTCACCCCAACTGAAGCAATGTTAACAATCATCAAGTTGAGACTAATCCCACGGCTCTGTTTACCACAGAATTCTGATCTAACATGGTCACTTCTTTCAGCTAACAGGGTTAGTGCGGAATTTCGTTTTATCTAATTTATTATGGTTGTGAAGCCAAGGACTCTAGCCAAGAACCCCATGGATAGAAGGCACAGAAGGAAGTTTCAGTTTTAGAAGTTCCTGTACTAGCTGTGCAAGTGAAGAATGGTTAGTAATGTATATGGGTATATAAGCACAAATTCCTTGCTAACCTATGAAGTATGCTCATGTTAAGCGAGACATTTTCTGCTAACACAAGTGTGAATTTTCCCTTACTGTATGCACAGCAGTAAACAGAAGCAGGGAATTACGTGCTTACGTCAAGCGAATTTCCCACGTTAGTCGGGAATTTCTCCTTGAGCGCGTGCGAAGTCCACGTTACCAGGTATTCTTTGCTTACACAACTAACGCAGAAATTTGATGCTTGCACAGCAAGCGAAGAATGGTGATTGCAAGTGCAGAATTTGGCGGTAAGCAGAGCCATGAAATTGGGCCCAGGGTCACAACTTTCACAGAGCAGCACAAGCACAAAACTTAGCTACGAACAAACAAATTTTGCTAACCCCAAAACAGTGTTGACAGCTACTATACCAAGTCATGTGTACTCTTGGTGACCACTTCCCCAGTAGCCAAGCACACCAAAGTTATGCTTAACAGAATAAGGTAACCGGCCAAAATACCATGTCACGGATACCATTTGTGACTGGTATCCCGCTCATCTTTGCTTACCGGGAAATTAAGCAATATCTTCTGCTTCAGCAGCTCTATGAAATTTGGCCCAGGCTATTAGAATAGCTTATTAAGCACAAACTCAAGCAATGGATTTTAACATTCGTAAACAAAACATCGATTTGTTAAAACTGTTGTTCCCTCCAAGATGGTGTATGAGTAAAGTTGTGCCTTCCTTTGTCATACTTTTAACAATGCCATTGAAGGATTAAATATCAGTCCTGGGCTCACAGGTGAACCTGCAGCCGATTTCACGAAACGCTAGGATTAGTCCTATCTCGAGTTAGGACGAGTAACTAGTCCTAACTTAGGATTTATCTCAAGGTTTACATGTTACAGTGCAAGGCTGGGACTCGTCCTAAGTCCTAAGATTAATCCTAAGTTAGGAAGAGTTTGGTGAAATCGACGGCTGACTGCTACATTTGAGCCAGATTGACTTGCATGAAAGAAGGTGTTTAGAGGTTGTGTAAGGCTGTATCCAAACTGGCGGCTATAGCTACGGCTACGACTGTTGCTAAGGATGCCCTACACTTCAATGCAGGGAAATCTAGCCCAAGCCATAGCTGTAGCTGTAGCCAATTTGGACATGGCCCAAGTATGTGACGAGCAGCCTGCTGCACCTTTTGGTCAATGTCATTGCATCACAACTGGACACACCAAAATGTCCTAACAACGACCAAAGCTCCAAACAAGTTCCCGGTTAGGGTCACTGAAACGTACTCCAGTGGTAAGATCCAACAACGGTTGATTTGTTCTTTGCTATGATCAACTAAATCTAATTTTCATAGGCCGTGCAAGTCTTGTGCATTTTTTGGGAGCATTTGGTTCACACACACGTACATTCCTTTAAATGTGTGAAGGGAATAAATCACACACTTCAAAAGGTTCCAATGTTTGAATACTTCCAAGGTTTGCAGTCTATTGACGTCATAAGAATAACAACATTTTACTCTAAATGTATGTTTTACCCTTTAGAGACTACAGCGGCCAGAAACGGCTTTTACAAAGATACCCATAGTGGCCACAAATGGCTGTAAGATCTGACCAAGTTTCACTCAAACAAAAAAGGTCAACGTAAAGGCCATGTCCTGAAATTTTCGTTTCATACTATTTTTTTTTAGACAAGCAAAAAATGTGTCTGGTCTTACGGTGGTGATTACACAGTAATGAATGGTCTCTGAAGGGTTAATAAGCACTGTAAACTGGCTGCTTTCAAAGTCCTGCAGAGAAATAAATCCACAGTCTCCTAGATCTCACTACTTTTGACATTTATTGCGTTGTGCGTGGCACCAGTTAAAGCAATGTGAATTAGAATATGGAATAGACCGTAGTACTGATGACATCACAATTTGTTTACCACTTTGTAGAAGACTTCGAAACCATTGTGGTTTTTTTTGCGGAAATGCAGTAACCAGTTACAGCACTTAAGCATTGCGGTAAGCAACGTGCAACGTCATGAGTACAGGGGTCTACTGAGATCTTAGAACCATGTTTGGGAATCGGGCAAAACCAGCCCGGTGGAAGGTTTCAAGGAACTGGGCCCAATTTCATAGAGCTGCTCAAGCAAAAAATGTTGCTGAACAATTTCCTGCTTAGCAGAAATGAGCAGGATGCCAGTCACAAATGGTACAAGTGACATGGTATTTTGGCTGGTAACCTTATTCTGGCAAGCATAACTTTGTTGTGCTTAGTTTACTTTTGTGGTTAAGCAGCTCTAAGAAATTAGGCCCCGGTCTTACCTCAAAGAATTTGGCCACTTAGTTTTAATGCGAGTGGTGCTTTTAAAGTTGTGTACTTTGGCTGCTATTTGTGAAGAGATTTCAAAGTACACAGGCTACATTATTTGTGGAATGCCTTATAATCACTGCCCCTTGCTTAACAATATTTAAGGAACTAGTTGGCCATTCCCAATGGGAAAAAGCCAGGAACAAATGGATTCAATCATAGTGAAGTTAGACATCACTTACATAAATATAGTCCAATTATGAAAGCCCGTTTCAATTTTTGCTTTAAATAAGACAGTATTCTCACCAAACACTTTTTTTGTACAAAGATTTTTTTACGAAATAAAATTTTGGTATTTCCATATCTTCTGAGTTGATTGTTTACAGTTAACGAGCAGAAAGCGTTACAGATGTCTCACTATGAGTGTCCCGATGTCAACGGAAGTAAGTTTTACTCGTTTCTAAGAAAGGAGCCGAGATGGAAAAGTTAGATGCTGGTGTCGAGTTGCAAGAAAATGTGAATTTCTTCCATCTAACTGAAGTGAGTAAAACTGTTTTAAACATCATTGAAACATTCAGAGTGAACTTCATCAACCCCCCCCCATAACTCCCAATCCTCCAGAATCCATCCCATGGTTTGAATGGATTCAGTACTCCATTGGACACAGCAAGTCAGCGACTATGTTTGGCATGAGGCAAGGGTGTACCCCAGCTTATGGTAGATTTGGAAGTTTGGTTAAAAATACCCTGGCTGGAAAAAAAACACAAGAGGGCTAAAGTGATGGTACATCATAGGTGACAATAATATCAAATCGTGAACATTTAACGTGTTGTTAGGTTTCCACGAACACAATTTCAACCCAATGCATTGTCTCCAAGTGCTGCCACAGTTGTGCAGCCAAAAAAATACTGACAAGAAAATAGACAGTGTTGAAAAACTTTTGAGACGTCGCCATTTTTCCCAAGAAAAATTCTGCCACATGTAAATGTCAGGGATGGGATTCTTCAGACTTTTGGCAGAATTCTGACTTTGGGACCTTATAAAAAACAACTCCTGTCTTTATTTAATTTTGTAGGGGGGAGGGATATTGGTCTACTGCCCTCATCTTTGAAAACTATTTGAATGAAATAAAAGCCAAAGTTAACGTTTGCCTTCCAGTAGAAAGTGTATAAAACTTATGAAGCGTATTCAAATTTATTCTGTATATGCTTCTTTCAAAGATTGAAGGATTTAAATCCATTGGCATACCATCACTTTAGTATAAAAGCTCGTACATAAATTGTATTTCGTGTGAAAAATCAGCTCACGAGGTGTTTGACACCAGTGGTTTACCCCCTAACGTTTGTATTCACACTACTTGCCCCTGTCCCTTACCTTGCCCCAACAATCACGTTATCTCTGACGTCGCGTACCACTCAAATTGACAGCACCAAAAAATATATAAAAATAATCACATGCTCAACATATATACGTACATTTTTTTTTTTTATATGTATACAGTTTTTCCACGGCTGTCAAATATATCTGCAGCAGCATATTACACTGGACTTCAGGTTGACGTCATAAAAGAAAACAAATTGTTTTTTAACACAAAAAAGAAAATGGTTAATTACGTATCCAGTTATGCAATCCATTTTGCACTGTTAAGTTTTTTTTGGTTTTTTTTTAATAGTTTTTTTTTAATATGTACAAGTTTTCAATTCTTCTGTTTTACAATTCAGCTGTACTGTCCACTACTATGGCAGGGTCACCTTGTAAGTCAATAGGATGTTTGCTGTGGTTTCTAAAAAAAATATTTTCATGAATGGATCCCTTCTGCAAAGGCCGTTGAGGCGAGGCTGTGAGGGAGAGGAAAAGATGAGGTGCACCAAGGTAAGGGGGAATAGTTGGCAATGAGGGCCGGTACCGGAGTAGCCAGAGGGCTTGTTGCCTTTATTTTCCTTTTCGTGTTTAAAAAAAAAATGGCACACTGACAATTTGGTTTTCAAACAAAAAGTTATGTTCGGAAAATGTAAGCGCCCTTTCCGAAAAAAAATTGAAATAAATAAACAACTGTAGCAGAGTTTATGTTGATATGGTCAACTACTTTTTGAGGGCTTTTATCAAAGTTCGACAGTCGAGAGTAAATAACTCCCCAGGAACTGTCAGAACAGAGATAAGAATTCAGTATCACTTGTGTTGACACAAGTGTACTTGCTTTATACCGACTACCCAGTAGACTCGGGCCCTTCACGTTGGTATTCAACAATTTTTTTCCATCATTTCCCTTTGAAAATAACGCTGCCACTATGAAATCCTGACTTGACAAAGGAAAGACAACAGAGGCTCTCAAAAATTAGCACCGGGATTTGTTGTCTTGCGAGAAAACTGAGTTGGCACTCACTGTGAATGGCAGGACCTCGGCTGGTAGCCTGCCATGGAGTGCTGGAATCTCGGAATGCTCGGACTTACCTCCCATTGAGCCGAAGACAATGATAAACAAAGGTGGAAGCTTGTCCATTCCTGTATGCCAAATTTGCTTAACAAAAGGACAAAGGTCAGGAAGCAGGGGATTACACATCAAACCCCCCCAAAAGGGATACTAAGAGCATGATTTCCAGTACCTTTTGTTCCACTTTTTGAGGGTGAAGCAAAATGTAGCACAGTAGGTACATGCCTTGGCACGCTACAAAATGGAATGCCCAAGTGGATATTCACGTCAGCCATCCATCTGTCAGGCGTTGCACGGTTGAGCACCTGCACTGTGCATGCTACACAATAGAATGTCCATGCATATTAACGTTCCAGGATTCCATGTTTACACGCAAGTCAGTGTACATGTATACACATCTTCTGGCGTTTACTGGTTAAGTTGTGCACAGCATATACCACAGAGCTGACACCACAGACGCTGCAAGGGAATGCTAGGATCAAATAATTTGGCCCCACGGCCGACAAACCACACACAGCCACACCCTGACTTACACAGTGGGCCCCACCCTAAACACAGCTTGTGTGACATTTTCTTTCCGTTATATTACTGAAAAAAAAAAAAGAAAAAAAAAAAATTACACCGCTGTACATTTTTGGCATTCCTCCAGCTTGAAACCACAAGGAACATACAGGTCGGCTGCCATAAGCACCGAGGACAGTAGAGGGCGGGATTTACTTAGACAAAATGAAGAGTACAAACGTTCAGCCAGTTTTAGCTTGGTGGCTTCTCCTGAAAGAGGTACAAATTATTGGTAGCCGCCACCGCGATGATGTTCTCCCGCGGGTGCCACGCCGTGTGCAGGATCTTGCGCGTGAAATCCAGGCTGTCGACGCTGATCTCGTCCTTCTTGCGTTTGCCACCCGTGTTGACGCGCCGCGGCTTGAGCGCCTGCAGCGGCTTGATGCTGTCCCGGGACGCCTCCAGGGTCGTGTCGCGCTTCGTGTTGCGGTCAAATATCCGGAAGAAGTTATTGTAGGAACCCGTCATGATAGCACTATAAAAAATAAGATATAAAAACCTTGGATGAAAATATTGAACATTGGATCTGTTACTGTGAAGGGACAAGCCCAAGGTAACTACTTTCTGAGCCTCTCCCCCCCCCCCAACATCTTGGGCCCTTTTAATATAAATCCAGTTTTCAGTCACTAAATAGGTATGTTCATAGAGATATACATGTATCACATAAAAGTGTGTAGCTTGCTTGTTTAAGCCACCATCGTTGTAGCCAAAGCACAACTCTCAGCCAATGATTATTATTATTATTGGTTTGTTTCAAATCTGCTTATAAGGATAGCAGCCTAATAGGCTAAATTACAATACAGATGAACAAGCAGTAAATACGTACATCAAGATAAAGTTAGTAAAAAGCTATACAAAAAAGAAGGAAAAAAAGGACTATACATGTACTGGGAAAAAAACCTTTACTTTAAGAAGGAAACTGTGGACAACACCCACCCATTAAGGGAAATCATCCAAGAGTCAAGGACTCACAAAAGATTAGTAAAAGGGGATTTAAAAAGGTCCAAGAATAGCAACAACACATAAAAACCCGGAGCAAATACTATAGGTCTTCCTTTGACGTCAGTGAGAACAATGCTTAAGCTTGTGAGGTCAGACGCAGGGAGTTTACAAGGACATTAAAAGGTTTCCAGAAACTTAAACGGTTTCCAGAAAATAGTTCCCTTTGCTCTGTGAATTAGTGACAGCTCCGTAAATTTTCCAGTACGCCGATTTATCCTTTGCAATTTTTGGTCCTGTGCCCTGTTTGAGAACAAAATCTCTGCATTTCGCAATTAATAAATCTTTTTTACTACAGGAAACAGAAAGTGCCGAGAAGTGACCCCTTACATCAACATCAGACACAGCTACTGTCTGCCCTTTTGGCCATCAAACTGCGTGTAAAAATATTGTGCGTAAACGCCACAACACAAAAAAAGAAAGAAGGCGCATTACAATGCATAACACATGGGGACATTGACTCCCAAATTGGCATATTAAGTTTATTGTGATAATGACGTCGAGGTGAATTCCTTCAATACAATACAATGCAATCCCATAATCACCTGTATGAATCAAAAGACCCCCAGAAAAATAGTATTTACACAAGGTTGTAACTGCAAGGTTACTATTTGTAGTTACTTCTTAAAAATAGCATTCTTCATCCTCGAAGTAGTTCTTACATCTATTCTTAGAGCAGGAACCGGCTCTTCTCAGAGCCACCACTACTCGCGAAAGAGATTTCTTACATGGTGTTGCCGCAAACCTTACGTACTTAGTTATTACGTCAATTACAAAAATCGTCACCAACCAATACACTGTGGCAAATGACTCTTCCCGATGAGTATTTTCGTTATTTGGAAGAATTGTACAAAGCCTGTTGCATGTGGCGTCACAAAACATTTTCATTTGGGGGCAAGTGGGGACAAAGAATTTATAAACATAGATATACACATTTTTGTGGGGGGGGGTAGGGGAGGGAGTTCTGAGCAAAAAAAATCACACTGAAATTGTACTATTTTAGATACATTTCAATGAACTAATATAAAACATAATGACCCAATGCTGTATCTGGTTACTGGCCATGTGGGTGCAAAATCTTGTACCTGTTCGAAACCTACACACTTACGTGTCATTTCCATTCCACACGCATTCAAACTTGTCGAAGATACAGTCGTTCTCGTAAAGCGAGCAGAGCTTGCTGCGCAGGTACTCGTGGACAGGAAATGTCTCCACGGGCTTGGTGTCCATCAGGATGTCCCAGACTTTGACCGAGAGGTAATCCCTGGAGATGAGGTAGCGGCCGCTGTGGCTGAACCGCACGTCCGATATCGACGAGATGATCTCCGAAAAGAAAGACCGATTGCTGGGGTCCTCGGGCTCTTCAAACACTAGCGGAGGAAAAGGACACTAAGGTCAGGCTCAAGATTCATAAAAACTGCTATGCACATAATCTGAATAACAGGGATGAGAAATTCCAGACTTTAATCTCAATTTTGCTCGGTGACAAAAATAGCCGTTATTTTCTTCAGATATGAATAAATCCTGTACTTTGATCTACTTCTCAAGCGCCAAGGATACTATTCCCAGAAGCTCCTTGAAATCTTCAACTCCTGGGGTTACCAAAAGGTGGAAAAGCAGGGATGAGATTGAACAGATGTGGAATTCCGGAAAAAACTGGCTTGCTGGTCTGGGTCCCTTTTATTCTAGACCAGGAACCTCCCAGATGTTACAGTAGTTTGGTTAAAGATATCATACAAGATTGGTAGAGCTGACGAAAATTGTTGCCGAGTGTTCATGTTTTGTGTGATCAACCATATACACGAAATAACAAACCTGTGAAAAATTGGGCTAAATCAATTGTGTGAGTCAGGAGAAAATAGTGAAAAACCATGCACAATTTTCATCATGTAAACACAATGTCCTGAATTTTGGTTGTAAACAACCGAGAACAGCTTTTGTGTTTTTTTTTAATTTAGGTTTTCAGATACAGTTTTCTCGAATATGACTTTTATTTTAGAGGGAAATATTTCACAGAAAAAATGATCCCAAGTATCAACTTTGTAACCTGTAAGCTTTCAGACTTAAATTAAACAACGATATTGTGTATCCTTACCAATCTTGTATATAACACCTTTAAAAGAGCAAGAAAGAGAGAAGGCATAAAGAACAAGAAAAAGGCACTTACTTTTTGCACTTTGGTCGCATAACGCTGCTTGTCTCATATCACATAACCTTATGCTGCCTTTACTACTACTATAGACAAATACATTACACTCCTTGGGATGGAACTCTGCCGCCGTGATGACCTCTGTTAGTTCCTCCATATTGGTCGGCTTGATATCAACAATATCTGAAGGAGGTCTGGTTAAGGATCACTGTCCATTGAATTAATCAGTCAATTAATGCAAACAACTGCACCCCGGCGGCTACATATTGGACCCACTAATCAGGTCAAACTATCTTTCATAGACCACCGAGATTTCCCGGTTGCTAGAGGCAGTTCAAATCCTACATTTTAGCAGTGGGTACCGGAATTTTCAAAAAAATTTCTTTCACAGAGTTCCGGGAAAGTATTGAGTGGAAAGTGTAAGGGGAAAAAACAAATGATTTATCCTAGATGCCAATTTAACATCGATGAAATTGTTGTGGTACCCGCTGCTAAAATATAGGGTTTAAACTGGGCAATCTCGGTGGTCTAGTGGTAAGACATCTACTCTACAATGGCAGAGGTCGTGGGTTCGAACCCCAACCAAGTGATATGGCTGTGGAATTGGTTTTACAGGACTCGGGGAAAGTACTGTGTGTACAGTGCTCTACACACATCAGTGTATGGGTAAAAACCAAATAATATAAGGTCAAACTATGTTCTGTTGGATGCTGTACAAGTACATTACCAAAAAGGTTCATAAACAAGACACTTAGCAGAGGCAAAACCTGTGTTTGGGGGGGGGGGAGGGGAGGTGTTGATGAATGTTCATTACTTTCATTTTAATTTTAAAGTTATTTCTTTACTTTTTTTTGTGGTGATACATGTTGTGTATATCCTTTACCTTCACACCAAAAACTGATAAAAATCAAACAGTGCAATTTCCATAAAATGGAAGATTATGTGTGTTCCTCCACTCCACAGTGTTTACAAATTGTGCCTGCAGAAAGTCCAGCCTCTGTGGCTCTGTAGTAAATAACGTGTGATACCACGGGTTGCATGGTCAACAGTAACTACAATCCTGTCCAAAATGCTTCGGCAAAAACATGACGCCACATGACAATATACATACGCTCCCTCTTTCTTATTCTTGCCACATACACTGCCAATAACTGTATCAAGCTTCAAATGACCTTCCTGGTAAATCCAAGGGAAATTTAATTTGTTGTCTTGCTTATGCAATCTTAATCTTATGCTCCCGCACCATGACACACAAACTGCGTACATGTATAGTTTCCTGACTCAGTTTGTCCTCTTGGACCAAAGATTAATTGATTCTAAACAACTCGTTGCTTTAAGTGGTGGCGTACACTTGACATATCAAAAGCCAACCTTACCAACCCTGTTAGCAAGCAAAATACATAAATCAACAACAACATAAGGACAAATTGTAAAAACATGTAATATAAATTTACAAAAAGAAAACAAGTCACTGTGAGTCCAAGATAAAGGACAGGATTGGCAAAAAAATAAACAAATAAAAAAAAACCATATATATATAAATAAATAAATAAAAAAACTGATAAGGTCACTTATTATAATATATATCATTGCCAATCCTCAAAAGAAATATTCTCAAGTGAAATACTGTCAAAGATCAGAAAATAGCATTTTAAGATGCCCAATATCACCATTGCTTATTTTGATACCCAAAATATCCAAAATATCAAAAAAAAAACCACACATATATGAACAGGGACAACATTCCTGACAAACACAAATCAGCTTTTCGCCCCTTTTCACTAACAACGCGATCCCCTAATTTGAATTTGATTAATTTTACACAGAATGGTGGGATTGTATGAACGGGAGGGAAGTAATTTTCCTCTGGAACCCAAAACCAATGATATAATACACATATGCTTTTAGGACTCAAAGTCTAAGAATAGACATGAGAAATGTCTAAGTTTAGCATGAGGTTACCCTTTCTTTTTTTTCCGGGGGGGGGGGGGGGGGGGGGGTTGGTCTTGTTATTTGCAGTGCGTATTCCTTGAAACTGAGCTGCTGGAGAAGCCCAGTGTGTCCATTCAAGGCGATAATCATACACATCCTACGCTAACCCCTAAATGTCAACCCATCAGGATGTCACCGTCAGCCTCACATGACGACAGTGAGGATCCCTGCTACCTGCTCTTTAAAGGGATGGCACATTATTATATCCGAAGAAAAACTTGGTTTTGCAAAATTTTTAAGACTCATATAAAAAAAGCAAACGCGCACAGAAAACGGCTTGTGTAATGTTTTAGTGTTTAACAATAATTCATTTTGTCTGTAAAAAAAAAACACCTTGCAAGAAATAATCGAAAAAATTTGAGAAAATATCACTCCTTTTTTTAATAACAGACTTCGCAACATACTTGTTGTTTTTAGTGACTAGTCTTTGTACTTTTCTCAGTAGAAGTTTTCTTATGAGAGTTCACTGGAATATTGATTTCAGCGTTGCCAAAGGAACCTCTTAGAACACTGAGTTCCCGTCCAATGATTTAATTCTTGTTTTTTCAAATTAAAATAGTCCGATTGCTCTGTTTTGCAAAATCTAAAATTCGTTTGCAATCTTGGTGTCGCTTTCAGGCCAGGGTTTAATTCTGCAATGCATTGTATCGTTAACGTTCACCCCGAATCAATTGACAAACCAATTAAAACGACCCAAGGCAAGTGATGTCCATGTGTTTGACAGTAATTTGAACCTATTCCGATATTGAAACGAATCATTTTCCCAATTCAACTGAAAAATCTCAGGCAGGTAAATGGCATCACAACCGTAATTGAACTCATTTGCACAGACGCATGTTGCCTAAAAAAAAAAAAAAAAAAAAAAAGCCGACAACAAACCCACCTCCCTATAATGAGTGTGACGAGGCAAGCTCTTTGCCTGTCATCTGAACATCTTCATCGCATCGATGTATCTGTCTGACATTTCAGCGAGGAGCATTTCTCCTGGGGGGGGGGGGGAAAAAGGACGGACAAGGGGGATTTGTGTGGCCTTTTTTGTTGCCACTCTGTTAACAGTGCAAATGGCTCACGCTTGTCGGCAAAGCGGAGGGGAATTGTTTGCGGCTGACAAATACAATCTGAAATCGGAGCTGATTTGATTGACAAGGATCTCCATAGATCCACCGTGGTCTAAAATTCTCAAGATATTCTTGCCTAAAGGTTGGGTGGGGAGGGGGGGGGGAGAGAGAGAGAGAGAGAGAGAGAGAGAGAGCAGGGAAATTAACCCTCACGATTCTTTGCCATTTGGACAGGATCTGTAAAACTGTCTGTCTGGATCTGTAAAAAGGTTTGTCTCACTTTGCACTGAATGCCACATGTATGAATCTGATTATACAAACCCACAGTAAATTGTTGTCCACGCGACAGACATTAACACCGCACTTGTTCACATTAAAGGGTGAAGCTATGGCAACGAACAATGAAAACCTACAGAAGGACGGTAAAAGATACTACATCATGCCCGTTATACATCTACCTCTGGCTCGGGCAGTGAACAAAAGGAATGAGTGAGTAGAAAAAAAACAAAAAAACAACAACAACAACAACAACTTGAAAGTGATTGCCAGGATCGATTTCACAAAGTGGAGAATTAGTCCTAATGACGAGCTAACCGATGAATCTATCTTAATAAATGTAGCATACATCTCTAGTGCTATCAGATCATTGCTTTGGACGTTACACCGCGTACAAAGTCTGTCTTGAATGTTAAGCCATTTACTTGGTGCACTTGGCTCATGGCAAAACGTTGGTGGTATGCAGTATGTGTGTCCCAATAAAAGAAAATACCATGGCAACAGCGCTCATCTTAAAATTAATACAGAGCATTTGGTGAAACCGATCCCATGGCCCGAGTTCACAAAGAAACATGATTCATTTCGATTATCGTCTGCACATCCGAGACCCACTCTCCCATCGACTCTGTCAAGACGACGTTAACAATGCAATTTGTTTGCTGTAAAGGGCACTTTGAAATGCCCACAGCAAATGCAATATGTTACATCAGTAGTTTACCATTCCTTGTTTGAAGAGAGGCTCCAAGGGTGAATTGAGTTTTGTGACGCACTCATTTTCCAACAGATACATTAGAGTACTCATGAGAGTGGGGAAAAAAATCACAAGTCTCTACCTCGTGTTAAAATGGTGTAGCATATATAATTTTATTTTATACTCTTTCAGAGCGAAATTTTGAAACATGAAATCATCCAACCGCAAGAATCAATGGGTCTGTACATTCTTAAGAGGAATTTCTGTGCCAGTCATATAAGCTCAAACTCAATGTTGTTTTCATCGAAAAAAACGGGATGAACTAAAAAAATCTCTGTAAAAAAATGTACAGACCACATATTTCAAATCATAATGTGATGTCATTGAACTGTTTTGGATTCTGACGACAATTACAATTGAAGGGTATCAAACACATTGGCATTTTACACCATTTTAACGTGACATTAGAGACTAATTTTTTCATAAGGACTCTTATCTACTGGTAAATGAGTGGACCACAACATTAAATTTGACCTTTTTAGAGCCCCTCTATCAACGGCCAAGTTAAAAAGGATACTAAAACTCTGATCGGTGATTCCTAGATGCCATAAGTTGATTCTAAGGTCGTCTGCTGATATATATGTTTCCCCGTCGCTGTTCACTGATATCGAGTTGATGTGGTACGTGTGCGCATTGGAAAATACTCTCCTGGAAGGACGAACGAGTGACAATGTTTGTCCGAGGGAGTCTGGCTGGTGTATTAAAACTACTTGTACAAGTCTTCTCAATTGTTGTTTTATACTTCTTGAATGAAACCCCCCCCCCCAGATTCCTCAGAATCGTGGAAATGTGAGAACACCCGACAGCAGGGATACTTGCTATATGTGAACTGGAAGGACTCCATGTTTTTTGTTCATCATGCACTTCACAGCCGGATATAATCTTTGGATTAATTTCTCATCGAGAGGATGAAGAAATTATGGTGAAGCAATTTGCTCAAGAGCCAAGTTTCTTGACTGCCCCGGCGGGATTCAAACCTGGCATGGTGTAAACCCTCATACAAGACACTCCAACAACAAAAAAGCCAGGGAAGATAAATTTTCCCCAGCTATAGGCAACTCTCAATAAGAGAAGTATTTGCTGCTGTAATATTGTGCAACTTTGTATTGGCTTTGAAGTCTCTTAAAAAAATATATAAAATAATTCCAAGGACATTCTCATTTTATTCTTCCCAAAACGATATTCCAAATGAAATTTCAGGCCCGTCATTTAATAAATTGCAGACCGTTTGAAACATCTCTCCGTCAAACGTCGGGGGTCTGGATCAAAAATTGAATCAGGCACTCCATTTAATCTTTGGTCTTATATGAAGAAACTGGCTTTCGGGAACTTACCTCGGGCTTGCCTCGACCATTAATTCGATGGGCTGTACTGCGGGTAGACGCACCGCGGTGATCTGGCAGGGGTCTCGTGGCGTTCCATCTTCCTCGATTAGATTTGAACCCACCCATTTTTTGTCTCGCTCCGACACTTTCCAAAGTTTAACAGTTTTATCTGCGAAAAGGGGAGGCGGGGGTTGTGGGGTGGGAGAGTTAAAATGCTTACATATTTAGGGTACTCACAATAATAAGAAATAAACAGGTTCAATAAAAGTCAAGTTTCACTTAATCATCAGAAAAGTGGATTTATGCTTTTCACTATTTATACAACTTGTCTCATTACCGATTAGTCTAAGATTCGGTGAGAAAATTGTTTTGTATCCTTTCATTTCATGTGCCTTGCAAAATCCTCTCCCTGAAATATTCAATAACTATGCATGTTTTCCCCCTTGCCCAGTTAAATGTAAGACGACCAGCCTTGCTTCAGTCAGTCACCAAGCCACGCATTTATACCAATGTCACAGCCTTAATGCCTAGATTAGCCAAGACCAAATAAAAAAAAAAAATTATGGAGAGAAACACTACATGGACGATTTACACCAAATCCCAACAATTTGAGCCAGAGATCCGAGTCTCCCTTTAATAGATTCTATGAGGCAGTGGCAGTCAGCCTATACATAATACATTATGCACATTTGATGCATTGGCGAAGCACACCGGGAAGACTACATTGCTTTAGAAAATCAGAAGAAAAAAAAACCCCAGTACAAAGTGACAAGGCAAAGCTCTACAAATCCTGTGAATGATTTCGTTTGCAGCCAGTTTCCCAAAGTGTATTTAAATTTAGGGGGACTTTCCTACTGCAAACATTCGCACTCCCAGTGTGGTCTGGTCTAGTCACAAGCGTTAAGTCTTCGGCTGTCTTGACCGATTAAAGTCCATCTGCTGTGGTTTTTAAATGATTTATAAACTATGACAGCCTGCAGTGTGGTGTCTGTCTACACAGAGCACACATCTGCACTGTTATAGTTCCATACACAACCTGTGCGGTCGAATGGTTTCTAATGGCTGGTCGACACAAGATAAAACGTTCACACTATAAAAGGTAATGAGGGGGAAAACAAGAGAGGCAACACAAAAAGAACACCAATGGAACAGAAAAATGACAAATAATTTATTATAAAGGACAAAGGAAGGTGCTTTCAATCATACACTTTCAAGCTTACTTCAATCAGAACTGATACAAGCTGAATTGAACAGGACGTGAAGAACTGTATTGTCAGACAGAACTGCGTGGAAGGCCATCTCTGAAATCAGATCATTCCAGTCGCCATAAACTAAAACTAAAACTTCAATCAACATATCCATAAAATAAATCTGCCACTCACCATTTGTTGAAAGTAGAAAATGGGCGTAGTTTTGGCGGTTAAGCCATTTGATTTTGTTGATCTTCTCTTCAATTTCTAAGCTCTTCAGGTAGTCAAACTCTGGTTCATGACTTTGGAACGTGCTATATACATTGTATTCTCCCCTTGGGGGAGTGGATGACTTCGACTGAGGGAAGGCAAAAGAACAAAATACGTATAGTGAGAATCACAGCATTCCAAATAAATTAAAATTAGTTTTTTATGAAACATCTGTTTAAATAATAATAATAATAATTAACATTTACAGAGCGCTCTTACACTGGGTACCGCATTACTTGACAAGAAACAGTACCATCAGCGAAGCAAATAAATAAGGGCACAATAGTAGGAAAGGCAGTTGGTCTTTAGCAATCAACCTTTGATTAGGAAAGTTTTCAGACGTTTCTTGAAAATTTCCACTGAATCTGCAGAATGGATTTGATGAGAAAGTTCCGAAGGCGCTGGGTATACGTGCGTGAAGCGCACGATCGCCAGCAAGCAGAATGAGAAGCAAAGAGCCCTCTTGAAGGGGCAGGACATATTTTAAGGACGCTCCTTAGATTGTGTCACCTTGTTTACAAACAGTGTGACCTTGTACATTACAGGGCACTTCCTGAAAGACAAGAGCTGACTTGTTCGTTTGTGTTGTTGTAAGGACAAGGTAATTGTTCCTTTTAAAGGGCATGGTCTGTGAGGGAAATGTCAAGTTCTACGGGAACATTTCAAAGGACACCAAGGCGATGGCCTCCGTGAAATACCAGGCCTGCAAGATACTGCAAGATACTGCAAGACTTTGTTGATCTTCTTTGCAATTTTTAAGCTCTTCAGGTAGTCCAATTCTGGTTCATGACTTTAAAACGTACTACAGCCTAATACGCTACACTCATCAAGAGAATCGTTACGCATTTATCATATTTGTCGAACAACATAAAGAATTAGAAAAATTAAGAGCTGAACAATTTACATGCCTCTTTTCTTCAAATCAAATGATGATCATGAAATCATCCAGTGCAATTTCCATAAAAAGTTAGATTTTCGTTTCTTCACTGAGCTGTGTTCAACTTGTGCCGTCAGGAAGCCCAGAATATGTGGCTCTTTTGTCAACATGTGATGTCACAGGTTACGTGGTCTATACAATAATCTTTTACCAAAAAAAAATACAAAAAGACACTTTGTGGCAATAGAAAAGCCACCAATACTGCAGTTTGTTTGCCAAAACATTGTGTGTACATACATGTATGTATGAACACATATAGTCAAGTTGCATAGATCTTTTTCATTTAATTTATTAATTCTGGTTGTGAAGCCAAGGACTCTCAGAAAAGCGAACTTAATCACTAAACTAGCAGAGAAACCCAAGGAGAGAAGACAAGGAAGGAAACTTTCAGTTTTAGATGTGGGAGGAAAACCCCAGAGAATTATTCCATGCAATCCCACGTAATCTGTTAGGAACTGAAAACCCAATCCACATACTGCCCCGGCGGGATTTGAACCAGGGTCCTAGAGGTGGAAGGCAAGGAAAGAAACCACTACGCAAACCCGACCACCCATCTTTGGTCGAAGTAGTGCGTGTGTGTACATATGTACAATAGAGAATCTCCAATTTTCCGAATACATACTGTACACATCATGTACACACTATGTACATATGTGACTAAAAAATGGAAATAGCAGGGATAGCGTTACCAGTGAGCATCTTTACATGATGAATTTCATTTCATTTCAATCTTTTAAAACAACGCCATCCTGACACTTTCTATAATTAAGGATGCAGATGTCACTGTTTATCTTTACATAACAACCTTTTAAGTTGTACTAAATTGCACATGGAGATAATTAGAGCAAAGAAAAAATAATTAACTAACATTTTTATATAAACTCGTCACCATAGGCAAAAAAGGATTTACTCACTATGGAACTTTAAATATATGCATCAAATCTGTCATTTCAGGCCTTGCGCTTAAGCTTTTTGTGAAGTCGCCCACCAGGCTCATAAACTATGTATTTTACTTGCCCCTAGGAAGTGCTTGTAGCCCAGATTTTACACATGTGCTGTCATAAATGTATTTTTCCGATGTATTAAATAGTAGCAATCACAACTGGTTGAACAATCAAATCTATATTTACACACTCGAAAAATGAAATAGCACATTTTCCAAATTTATTATTTACATCTGAAAAAGGAAGAAATATGAGAAAAAAGCAGATTGCAGAGTTTTCAGTAGCCCCTAGGGCAAGTTGAGAAGTGGCGCTCACTAGCCTGTGGCATTTTTTACTACACAATGTACGCCGGGCTAGTGTTAAGGGTGAGCCCTGACATTTATGTAACGCAGAAAAAGCCAACTTGTAAGTTTACACTATCCATCTACTACGGCTCTAATTTATTGTGCCTCGCAAGAAGTGCAGTTTGCTTCTTCTGAAAGACACAAAGTGACTCCAACACTGGTAATCCTATAACCCTTACCTGTTCTTCTCTTTGGAAAATAACAACGCGACCACCTTTGTCGCCAGTGGCAAGTAACTCTCCGTCATGGTTAAACTCCACTGTAGATATTATGTCGGCTGCAAACGACAAGAGAAAAGGAGAAAAGAAAAAGAAAAAAGAGAGAGATGAGAATGATGTAAGGCGGTTGCCAACGGTGATGCTTTATTTTCCTTTTGGTTGGGAGGGAAAAGTCAAAATGACATCGATGAAGGTTGGAGGGGAGGGGGGATTGGGTGATAGGATTGTGATATTGGATTGACGCTACTGCCACGGTCAGACTTAGAAATCAAATCTTTGTCCGAATCTAAAGATGCATACATTTGTACAACATATCACCAAAAAAAAGTGATTTTTGATCAGATGGAACTACATGTACTTGTACAATGAGATACACAGTGTACACAGGGTTCTCCCCATGTACAAGCTAGAGTATCAGGATGCGCGAAGTGCGTGCCAATATGCGCAAATCTTGGCCCATACGCCCCCCCCAAAAAAAAATATATATATATATTATGATTTTTTTTCCTAGATTTTTTTTTTTTTTAGAGAAAACCATAGCGAATGCTCCAGATTGCACAGTAGGGCTTTTAAAACCAAGATAAACACCAAGTAAAAAACACTCAGAAGAAGATGTTTCGATTTAGCGTGCTTCAGCCAAACATAAACAAATTTGGGTACAGAATGCCCCACAGTTTTGAAAAAACCTGAGGAGAACCCTGGTACATGTACATAAGATGAGGTTGGGGTTGGGTGGGGGGGGGGGGGGGTTGGGGGCAACCAAGGAGTAATTGCTTTAAAAAAATTGTAATGGCCATAGTGAGCGTCAAACCAGACTTGACTGACTTTGAAATTCAAAACATGAATGAGGTCAGAAAACTTTCAAAATAAAGACCAATAGTCTGCTGAGCTATTTTTAGCAAATGATTTTAAAATCAAAACCAATACAGATCCCAAATGGAGAAAAGATCTTCACCATGCTGGAAAGTGAAAGATGTTGTGACCCATTTATGCTGGAATCGGTACATTAACCTATATATTTTAATTGCAACCATTTCAAACGACTGTAAATCCCCGAACAGATTGAGTGATGGATTCCGGTTGTGGTGGTACAGTGGTATGTCTGATCCCATGAAAAGCGTGATCAGTTTACAAGTGCAGTCCTCAGTACATGCAGTGCAACAGAATCAAAATAAGCAGTTACGGATTTTGATGGGTTGGGAATGGCTAGGGTTAGTTGAAGATACTCAATCGGACTGGTTACAATTCGCGATTTTCATTTTGAATGTCTGCAAGTCGTTTGGAATCTCTGCTTTATAGGTTAAAGGGGACTTTTAGCACATCATTCTTAATTACATGTCAGCAAGAACAAATCATTCCTAATTTGAATTCTTACGGTCTAGAGTGTTGTTCTGCTGGTAAACACCCGTTTTAATTTTTTCCAGCACGAATTTCTAGTATGCAGGTCAGTCCGAGTCAAATCAATGTTTGCATTTGCAAAAAGTGCGTCTGCGTTTGTTCATCAAGAAAACACCCTGCAGTCTCTCACTTAGGAAAAGTCTCACCAAGAACATATGGCTGTGTTTGCAGGAAGGTTGGCGGGGTGGTTGTTCACACATGAGGCAAACATATTATTTGATTAAATCTGAGATTCTATTTTGAAGATAAGGGATGGCGTGGGTACTTCAAAAATAACCATTTTTAATGTCACAGATGAAATGATGGTACATTAACATTGCGTGTGTAATTTAGTCTTCCAGCATCTCTGAGGTAGCAGAGCTGTGTATTATATCAAGCAAAGTAACTATCGACGGTATTCATTAAAAGAAAACAATTTCTGAATTCTGAAGACAGTTTCCCCAGTACATGTATTTTGTCGAAGACGATACTTGTTGTTGGTTTATTTATTTATATATAAAAAAAATAATACATTTAACTGAAGTACAACTTCCTGGGTGTAACAAGCCGGAATAATAGGTAGCTGGTTTGTGGCCCATTTCACAAAGAGCTAAGATTGGTCTTACATGTAAGTGCGAATCAATCCTAATTGCTAAGCAAAGTGTGATGTCACAAAAGAAATCACTATGGTAATACCGACACCTCATCTTATGATGAAGCTTTGTGAAATCCAGCCCTGCCTGGTCTCCCCATGGTCTACATGTACAGGATGGTGCTCCCTGAACTTTCTTGATTTCAAAGAGACGAAAAGAGTATTGGGCATGGTCTAACATTTAAGAAAGTGGCGTACCCAAGGGGGTGAGGCTCGCACCCCCTTCTAGGGCCTGTCAATAGGGCACCGAAAGGGGTGGGGGCACACCCTGAAACCTGGTGCTCTGCATTAAAGCGCTGACAGACTGGCAGAGTGAGGCCCAAGTCCTTCCATTTCTTCTTCAAATATGTCAATCCACACCAAGTTGCCTGGAGTTGAATAAGATTGGGATGCCTGACCCTTTGATCAGCAATACATGTAGTTACAACACAATGGTCCTGTCGGCTAAAATCATTTTGTATTTAAGCACACCCCCTCCCCCCACCTGCTGAAGGCAGAATTTATTCCCTGAATCTCTTGAAGTGCACACATAACCACTTAAAGCAAACTAGAGACCCTTCAATTTACCATGATATACAATTTGTGTTCTGCTCTGTCCCTGTCATGGTAAATTCATGTCTCAGAAGAACACCAGGAAAGGAAAGTTTTCTTCCAACAAGTTCCCCAAAAACCAAGATAAAACCAGATTGCCTTTAAACCTAAAGGACCCAAGTCCTACAATATCCTCCTTGCCAAAGTGGAAAATTTCGAAGGATTTGGGCTATTAGGGATCTGCAACACAGGAGGATTTTGAAGGATTTGGGCTATTAGGGTTCTGCAACACAGGAGGATTTCGAAGGGTTTGGGCTAAAATGAGTTTTTGTTAGGATAGGATTTTGCAGGACTTGGGCTATCAGGCTGTTTTTACATAGGAGGATTTTGAAGGATTTAGGTACTATGCAGCTTAGCCAAAATATGATTCTGAAGGTTTTGGGCTTTAGTTTTAGGGGGTGAAGACATAAAAATATCTGTTGACTGAGCCAAAAAAAACAAAACCCAAAAGAAGCTAATCACAAGGGCACAAATTATTAAATATCATACACCAAGGGCCCAAACAGAGCACCTAAACTAATCACAAAGTTGACTCCCTAAATTCTGTCTCAAAAGGATTTTGAAGGATTTGGGCTAATATGTATACTTACAATAAGTTGAAGGATATCGAAGGATTTGGGCACTTAAGGTTTATGACAACTTTAATCTGAAGGATATCGAAGGATTTGGGCAGTATGTCTACCCAAGGGCCTAGTCTGTTAGGGTTAATGTGCATCATTCACGAAGCCGGAATACATTGTTTGTTCTGCTGCAACACACCTGCAATGATTAATTGAGGAGCAAATTTCTATGTCAGGTGGGGGTTTTTTTTTCGCCGCATGTGCTGCCAAAGCATCTAGATATTCATGGAATTTGAAATTAACCTAGTAAGGCAGTTAGTTCAGCTCCACTCTCTGTCAAAATATAGACCTCTACCACATTAAGATGGCCATAATAGCATTTCCCCTGAGATTCTAGTAAAAAAGGAAATGCTGATTTTTCTTTCTGCTGCGGAACCCTTCACAGCCATACATAATGTACATTATATACATGACTTGATAAACTGAATAACGGATTTTACATTATGCAGTATGGATGCATACTTTTGGCTTAACGTGGGAAGGGAATTGAGACGCAATGTACACAATGCATAAATTTATTCAAATTTTTTTTTTTACAATTTCACTCAAAAATGGTGTTGTTTCTGCTAGACTCTGACCTTGTTTTTGTTATTACCGTGAAATGTTTTCTCTGACTGCATGTTCTACTACATGTCCATACATGTAGTCAGTGCAAGTCTCAAGCCCATACAGGGTATTTACACATCAACTGTATGTGGGCACACATAAATAATGTTTGAATATATTTGAGACTTGCACAACAGTCTACACCAATTTCTGTGGTTCAATCGCTGCAATGCAGTAAATATTGATGTCTGATGACCTGTTTGTTTTGCACTTTTTAAACAATTTACTAAGATCACGGACAATGTGTAATAAATCATTTGCCTACAAGTACCGATGTGTAACTATACAACTTACTGACCCTACATGAGCAAATCAGAAACGTCCCGACAAAGCTCTATAAATTAGGTTTATTTGCTCATCAAATACATACATGTGAAGATGAAAATGAGAGCATTCAAATAACACCTCTACATGTACATGTTGTACGTGTGTACACATAATAAGGGCCTGTAACGGAAGTATTTCTCAACATATAGAATATTTAAGACATCACATCACATCGCCTCACATTGATATCAAATGTGATGTTTTGGTTGTCTTCACTTATAAAATGCCAGTTTCAATAATATTTGAGGAGTGCCTGATTTTGGTGCGCGGTGTCACATGAATGTAGAACAGGTGCTTTCCTGTGGTTTTAACATGTAATTATTCACTCATGCATTTACCCTAAAAAGCCCAACCCCTTCAATATCCTCTTTGCCAAAGTGAAGGAATTAGGAGGGCTTGGGCTATCAGGGCACTGCAGTAAAGGAGAGTCCAGAAGGATTCGGGCCATAATGGGTTTCTGCTGTGAGAGAATTTAGAAACAATCGGGCTATCAGGTTATTTTTTGACACAAGAGGAAGGATTTGGGCCGTATTCAGCTCGGCTAAATGGGATTATGAAGGAGGGGAATGTCACAGGAGCATTTAGAAGGATTTGGGCCATTAGTCATATTTTAGGAAAACCAGGAGGATTTATAAGGATTTGGGCCCTTTGAGCTTTTACATGTTACTCTCTACTTCCTATGAACGTGTAAGCAAACAGACCTAGTCTGTTAAGGTTGTCTGCAAAGAGTAGCAACTAATTTCCGCCAAAATGTGCATGCACACTGGCAATTAACAGCACAATACACATGTAGATGTTTGTACAGGTATATTTCACTATCAATATCCTGTTAGTGTAAGAAATACTACATGTACACATTACTATCAATACTCTTTCATCGTACATAGACAGTAACAACCTAAAGCAAAGGCATGCACATGTACAGTGTTTCCTCTGGAACAAATAATCTGAAAAATGAAGGGCAATTGACTTAATTTATAATTGCCATTTGTACGGATTCAATGAAAACTCACTAGCTTTTTACCCACATGAACATGTACAGCATTGCATTCACGACCACGCTTAATATCATCCTCCTGACAGAAGGCTACAAAAGGTCAGAGACGGTTTCCTGCGGGCTCTTTGATTTCCGTACGACTGTTGGGAGTTGGGAAGACAGGCAAAATGACAGTTTTTCTGCATAATGAATGGGCCTTTGACGTCACTCATCGGGCGCTGCGTGTATATAATCCAATTGAAATGTGAAGTCACCGGGGAGGAAAAACTAGCTTGAGAAATATTTAAGGGAA
This sequence comes from Pisaster brevispinus, assembly GCA_023634235.1. Lineage (NCBI taxonomy): Eukaryota > Metazoa > Echinodermata > Asteroidea > Forcipulatida > Asteriidae > Pisaster > Pisaster brevispinus. The sequence goes on along the minus strand of JAMKCF010000012.1, from coordinate 15,665,046 downwards.
GGGTGTATTATTCGTAAACCCTTGTCAAAATAATGACAAATGTCTTGCATTGGAAAGAAGATGTCAGAAATGCTCATTTGAATTTCATTCCAAATAATACGTTCATGACCATTGTGGGATGTCATCAAACTTGCGTGTCAAAAAGGCTTAAACCCCAAGACAACCTTTAAAAAAAAAATGAAACAAGTAAGGTAGAAGGGGATGAAGGAAATCCAGTTTTCACTATCTATATTCTTACATGTTCACTGTACATGTCCATCCATACATGTAGTTTTTCAATCAAATTTGGTTTTAAGGTGTAATTACTAATTTGTTACAATTTTACTTATAACACACAGACTTACTTACCCCTTATGAGATAACAAAGGGTGGTAATAAGTGACATGCATCAAGACGCAAAAGGAAATAGCAAAGGCAACGTCGCAAAGGCAACGGAGGCAATTGCCTCCACCCCTTAGTCATTGCCTTGATGCTCCTTGAATTGTTCCAGCAGAAATTGCACTACAAAACTGCCTCCCCCATTACAGAAGGAAGTTTCAGGTCTAGTAAATCCAGCCCAACAGGTAATGGCTCATGTAGTGTACATTTTTGTAGATCAGAAATCTATTTATTTTATTTGCATGTTTTTCATTATTTTATAAAAATTACCCTTTTATGCCCAAACATTTTTTGTGCATCCAATGAATGTTGTTAGGTTATAAAGAAAACGTGGATTAATAAAGGGTGAAGATATATTCATCTGTTTGCTTGTATGAGCTTTGTAGTCAGTGTTAAGCCTGTGTAGTGTACATGTACTGTGATTAGTGAATTAAAGTTAATTGCGCATTTACTACACAATCTTGATATCGCTTTTTAAAATTTCTTCATTATAAATGTTGGTGTGCCTGTCACGTGATAGAGCTCTGATCATCATTTGATTTGCTTTTTCCAAACTGCCAGCCAATGTATCTGTTGGTGCCTGCATGTACATGTACAATTATGTAATCATTCGTCACACACAATCGAGCTGTATGAAATTCAGTTGGACCAGCAAATATAAATTTGCACTAAGAGCATTGGACGGCCCAGGACATATAGCAGGGGTTTCCCTTAACTTTTTTTTTCATTCGCCCGCCGGACGAGTCAACCAAGATCTTGGGTCGCCCGCAAGTTTTTTCACTCGCCTGTATGTATTGATGCACACAATTTTCGTAGCATAAAAAAAAAAAAAAAAACAAAAAAAAAACACACACACGGAAATTTTCTTATCCCCTAATTTCTGCCCTCAGTAATCCTTTTTTAATCAACAGCCATTTTCATGGATTTGTGATTTGAGAATCGGTTTTATAGAACTTCCTTTGCAATGAAATCTTCGTGTTAACGATCGATCAACGACGCACGATTGAGAAAAAGTCAATGAACTTTGCCCTGCAACGCCCTCAATCGGCAAAAGTTGTCAATGCTGCTTGAATAGCCTTAACCCAACGCTGTGTATAGTGCAGAATCCGCGGGCGTGCGCCACATTGTGCAGCATTTGTTTACTCGACTCGCGAACGTGTACAGAGTTGGAGGCTAGCCAAGCTTTCTTATGAATATTAATTTTTTTAACGGGCCAATCACAGCGTGCGAAATGTTGTTTAGGATGGACTTTGGACCTGCTGTTGTACTGTACAATACACCATGTGCTGTGTGCATGTGTGGACTACCGGCGGGCGAGCAAACGTTGTGGGTACGTTGTGGGAAACTCACTGCCATGTGGTTGTGTGCGTGCGTGCGTGCGTGCGTGCGTGTTTTACTTATGAACGATCGTGATCGCGATCGCGATCATTAAATCTAGCAATGTCAAGACTTGCCAAACCATTTTACGAACTTATAAATAATCTCTCTTTGGGATTTTAACACTGTAGTGTACCCCTCATTTATTGTGAAAAGGACAAATTATTTGACTCGCCCGGCGGGCTAGTAAAGGAAGGGTTTTGACTCGCCCGCCGCTGTTTTCACTCGCATTTGGCGACCGGGCGACCGTTAATTTCGAACCCTGTATAGGAAGGATTTGTAATGGTTCTGCATGGCGGCTGTTTAGCAGAACGGCTGCTGGCCAAATACCACTGAGAAAAATGTCTGACTTTGACCAATTTCATCAGTTGACCAATATTTAGGGGGAAAAGTCCGCACTGGACTTTTTGGCTCGGTTAGGTTGACCAGGTTAGGTTACCTGGGCAGAAGGTGGTTGGTTAAACTACCATTAGACTTGGTTCAGTTACCTGGGTGAAATTTTCCTGGGCTATTCGCACTCAACTTAAAATGGTCAAGTTACATGTTTGCTCAGTTTGGTTTAAAGCCCCCCAAAAAGTCCAATGCGAACAAAGCTTTACAAGTCATCATAATAGTTGCTTCCAGTCACACAAATGATTTAGGGTCAACAAAACTCAATTCCATAGTTTCTTCCAGCAGATAAACACAAACCATGCAAGAAAAATGTGTATTGATTACTTACCATCTGTCACATCTTCTTCAACTGTTCCTTTCACTTGTGAGAAGCACCATTGCACCTCGCCACTTCCTGAAATTAAACCGAACGACAAACATTAAGACACAAAATAGATAAAGCTCCTACTAAAAGATAAAGCAGGGGTGAGAGTCAGTGCTGACAAAAAGTCTGAAACTAGGATCAACATTTTTGGAGAAATGTTGAAATAATGGCATTTCCACCTTTTGGTAACCCTACTAGATTTCACAGAGCTTTTAGGAACAGTTTCCTCAGCACTAGGGAAGTAGATCAAAGAGCAGGATGTGGAAAAAACGGCTGATTTTCTTCACCAGGCTGACTTTAAAAGTCTGAAGTCAGAAAAACAGTCCTAATAAATGTCTAATCCCCGATTAAGGAATTAAAGTTGTGCTAACCTCCCACTTCAAAGGAAACCGATCTGTGAACAAAATTTACGCCCACATGACTGGCTCCAACTGTTAAAAGATCCTCTCTCCCTTCCCCGTCCCCTTTGAAGAAAAAAGGTTTTCAAAGAAGGACAGGGGTATTTTCATGCAATCACATTGCATGAAAAAGATAAATCCATTTGCAAGCTTTACATGCAGTTGTCAATTGGGTTGTTCACCACCCATTGTGAAGTGTCTATTTATTATTGTTGTTGACATATTACTTTTCAAAATGTGCATGGAAGCAGTGTAACAGGTGATTCTTAAACTATCGCTGTTATCGGAAAGAAGTTTTTCCAATGGCCCTTATGGAACTAAATCTAATGATCATATGGGGGGAAAAAACCATTTAAAGCAAATTCTAGTGTAAAACTTCCCAGCAGGTAGGTAAAGTTGTGATATTTTAGGCATTTATTTATGGCGGCCCGAATTTCTTCAGACACCACTGTACTAAATTGTGGACTGTGAGTTTCCTGTCCATATGTGGACTCTATACAAAATTGTACGTTTTTGAGGTGAAAATACATTCTTTTGACATAATTTGGTTTACACACACCTGGTTCAGACAGGCGCTCTAGAGTCACGCCGAACTAAATTATTGAAATAAGTACATGAAAAATTTGACATCTGAAACAGTTAGTGCTGGAATCCGAAAGAGCGACTGTTGCAGTCGTTCGGAAAGACTCTGGACCCTCTTGGTTTCAGAGGTCGATCTTGTTATGAGCCAAACCTAATGTAAATGTTATGTTAAGTTCACCTGTCTGAAACCAACAAAAGAGAGTCAGGATCTAGACACAGTGTCAGTAATAGTGTAATTGAAGGGCAGAACAATATTTAAAGTAACAATTTTAATTATTTGGTTATACATTTAACAGACATGGTCCGCGAAAATTGTTAAAAAGAGGAAAAGGACATTTTGTCAAATGTTTAAATTAAAAACACTCTAATATTTCGGACTTGATTTAAAAAAATTAAGTCAGTAGAAAGTTATATTATTAGTTACCAATTTTCAGTGTGAAAGTCATCAACAGAGGACGTAAATTTATTATTTTTTGTGTTGGCATCACTGTGTATTTCATCTGATACAAATAATGAAAATGCCACATCTAAGGCTCCCACACAGCAGTTGTGTTCATTGAAATCAGCTGTCCTCGTGCGCATGTGAGAAAGTTTGTTTGTGAATAACATTGCAATGGTACTTTGAATGTGATAACGATTGTTGTATTTGTAAGGTCATCATATTTATTCTGGTAAGCTAATTAATTGCAAATGATACACAAATTTGTTTGTTTGTTCACGTCACTGGATGAAACAAAATTTGTATGAGTGGCGTGCATTGTGCACACTGGGCTGGAAAGACAAACTGTGCGGCCAATGATATCTAAGGGATTTTGTCCACCAGTGTGTGTCCCCTATACCGTAAATCAACATGGGCTGAAGTTGATTCAAAACAGGGCATATCAAACAAAATTTTCTATACAACTCTCGGTATGGGGGGAGGGTGGACAGAATCTCATCGGGGACAGAACCTCCTGCTACACCCGCGCTCAAATGTCTCTAGCTACAACCCTGGTGGCGGTCCTAATAGGGATACCATGATAATATGAGAACTACCAGTGACCATAGTTCGACTAGGTTAGTCCGAACACTGTCCAGCAAAAAAATGGTTGGACTACGCTAGTCGACTACTAGGAACCAGCCTACCATGGTCGCATCGCTGGTTACCAATAGCTTTTTTCATAGCACAGTACAGAGAGTGACCAGTTATCAGAAAAATGATTACGTACGTTGATCTGACATTCTTTTATGGTCACGTTGACATAACATGACTAGATGCATTTGCACTTCATTTTCAGTGTGCATCCCCTACATACGTCACTAACCCATTGTTCATAATGAGTGGAAAATTGACAGTCATGTAGCAGAATTTTTTCCCATTTTTAAACAAACCCTCTTCTCCATTATTCTAAAGCCTCCTTAAAAATTAAGGAACACCTACCAGCCTCGAGTAATAAGTTACTGTTTTTTGATTGAGCATAGTCCCATACGCTGGACTAAGCTTGGGCGGTTAATCAGTATTACTGAGTAGTCACGGTATTTGAACAATACCGAGAGCTGTTTTAGAAATACTGAAACCATCGCGCTCGGTTTTCAATTACAATACCGCAATATAAACAAAACAGTCCACAGTGAACTTCCTCCGCTTCTTGACCCTAGACCAACTTAGCATCAGGGACTGTGATGACCTGTCGAATGAGAGCTCATTGTCTTTTGCCAGAATTTTTTTGTTCACCTACCCATGACACGATTGTGGCGAGAACATTTAAACGATTTAGTGCTGGCTTGTTATGGTATAACTTTATGAAGAGTCTCTGAGCTGACAATTAAAAGTTTTAACATCGTCTGCGCCATGATAATGACAGATACGCGTGAGCGCTGATTCGCTGAAGCAGTGGCATTTCCCATCGAGTCTTGATTGTGTTGCTGCAGCATGCTGTTTTACTACTGCAAACTGTTTAAATATCGTTTATATAGTGTCGTCGTACGCACACAGAGCAACATGCATTTTCAGTTGTGTACCAACTTCCGATGGCTTGCGATTAAAGTGCGCTGCTTGCTACTGGTTTGTGCTCATGGATGGTACTGTACCCTGCCATTGTATATAGTACACGTATGTATGGTAAACGCCTACGTATGCAGCTCTCTTAGTCTTAGCTGTAGCTGTCACATGAAACAGCCATTGAACTGTGTTCCCACCCTCAACACCTGGTGACATATAATGAGATGGCATTGTGGTAGATTCCATTCCAAAATGGTCGCCATCCATATACATAGGGTAGTAATTCTGAGCAAGTTGAAAAAGATTATTTGCAGTGACTTTTATTAAGCGAACTAGTAAGCGGACACATTTTGTTGGTTAAAACCGCTGACGTAGTTGTTGCACCCTGATCGCTGATGTGTCTGTAGTGTAAGCTTCCTGAGTGAATGGGATGGATGTGCGGCTAAGGTAAGGGTTCACCACATTAAAAAAATCCTTTGCCACAATAGAGGATAGTAGTAAAGGGGCTATTACGCATGTACGAGGGGGTGGGTGGGTGGGGAACATTTCGGCCAAAACATGAGTTCTCATTCATTGTCATTCGACAGGTCATCATTTGAAATATGATTCAGGCCATAGAAGCAGAGGGGGGAGTCCAGTGTACTTGCACTCTTGGGGCTAGATTGAGAACAATATTCTAGGCATGGGGGAAAAGTTATTAGGCAATACTTATTATTGCTTGTGGTGCACACCCCGTGAAACTAAAAGGTTCCCGCAATTGTCGTCTGCTAAAACAACAAGCACAACCACAGACTTTTCGGTAAACATTAAAATAGAGGCAGCCATTTTCTGCTATTTCCCTTGATAAGTTGTCACAAAGATGTATCGACGCCAGCACCGACGAACATGCACAGGAATAACCATTACGCTTTTGTCCATTGGGTTACAAATGTAAAAGGAGCAACAAATACTACTGTAAATGATTTATACATTGGCGCTATTGTAACGCTGCACAGTTATGACAGTACAGCATTACTTAAATTGACATCCCGATTGCCACCGAAATATAGTTTACAAAATCAATTTGCACTTACCGGCCATGGTGCCTTGGTCAAACGAATAACAGGGAGATCTTTTTATAGTCTATACTACCTCTAGTGTAAACAAACTATGCACAAAACCCTTCGATGGACAAGATATTTGACGGATTATTCGGGACTGTTTTCCGCCTATAACCATTTCAAAATGGCGAATCGTACAAGTTTGGACCGACAGGACTGACGTCACTCACCACCGCTCTGAGCTAGCTAGCTCTCCATATCGCGTATACGATGTACATGTACATAGCACGCATCTACACTATGTACGTATATTCACATGTATGAACCGCTGATTTTACATCATGACATCCACCCTTTTCTCTGGAATTCTATTAAAAGCTTTCCATTCTATATTTAAACCAACACTTAATACGTTGCTTGATATTATCACTGAATTTATGAATAAATGTGTATAGTACCAAAACTATAGTGTTATCTTGTTTTCATCGCCCGAATTTGGGCCTACCCTCACCCACCATTCGGCCACCTCCACTAACCACCAGACACCATGCACCACCTTTATCGGGGAGCTCGGAGACACCAAACAATTCCCCAACAAAATCAAAATTTGTAATGACGTAAACATACCTATTCATTTGCCAGGAAAGGGAAAAGAGGGGCGTGTCACAGATTTTACGAACTGTATTGGGTGCAAGTAAGTGAAGTAACAGAATGATACAATCTTGCATCACCCCCCCCCCTCCCCTCCACAAAAATAAATAAATAAATAAATAAATAAATAAATAAATAAATAAATAAATAAATAAATAAATAAATAAGATAAAATAACAAATACAAGTTATGACATCTCATTTTGGCAATTCATATCGCCAAAAAGAAAACAAAAGAGAAATGACTGGACACCCCAGGATGCCTAGCGCAGAAAATCTGTTCGTGCTGAAAATTCTTCATCAAACTAAAATCCATCCAGGTCAATTTATACTATAGGCCTAAACTTTAAAATGCCGCTGCAAAAGAGTACAGCTAGCTAAAGCTGCAGCCTCAATAGTGGCGACATTTATTGTGTGCCAGAAAACACTCCTAAAACACTGTAGTGACTGTATACAATGATTTAACAATAGGCCCTACCCATCTTTACCATCCGGCGAAACCAGGTAGATCTCTTTCTAGAAGCAACGAGCTGACTTCGGTATCGAGACAAAGTACTGAGTAAATTGCGATGGCATCCACCACGGAGACAGTTGTCAATCATTGTTGCATCTCGGCGGAGCAAACAAAAATTACTCTTTCACTTTGTTGGCCTTATGTCCATTGGGGTGTGATTCGTAAAAATTAAAAAACCCAATTTTCTTTAAAAATGGATTGAGCGATACTGTATATTTGTAAGGACACGAAACACAAATCGTATGGCAACTTCGACACCAGCAAAGCAAACAGTCAATATAATTCCTTGTGATTTCTTCTCAAGCTCTCAACATAAATATTCCCATCCAGAGCTACTAATTACTGTTTCCGATTTTCAAAAAATTGTGCTTTATCTGTGGTGGACTTATGTCGGTTTAACTCATCCCACAGCCTGTTAAAGAAAGAAAAGAAAAATCTACGTCATTGTGGCTATGATGTATAATTACTCATTATTAAAATGACTATACCAAAAAGGGCGGTTCTCCCAGGCTGGCTATAGGGCCTAATGCTTTTTTTCCCCACGGAAGAATTTTACACCCCAAGTTCAAAACCGGATTACTTCTTTTGCAGTTGATAGGAACCGGTTGTAAAAATACAGATGGAATCCTCTCTTTTTTGGGGGGGGGGGTGAAGATGGGGAGTGGCGGGATGGACAATTAAAGATTATAAATTCAATTAAGAAATGTGTTAACTAAAACTTGACTTTAGAAGCTGTTTGTATTTAATCTGAAACTATGGTGCTATTTTGGAGTGACTTAAAACATAAAATTAATGAACTTTCGGTTATGTGGAAATAATTATAATATGGAGTGTCATTCAAATTAGTCACAATTTTGTTAAGTTGTTGTTATTTTTGAGATTTGGAAACATTAGTAAGTCATTTATAAGTGATTTGGTTTCAGAAAATACTGAAAATTGCGCTTACCGTTTGCCGTTAAAATCTGTTCATAATATTGAGATCGCAACAAAAACAAAGCTCCGTAAATTTTGTGGAACAGACGCAAAGTGCACGGTGCTTTGGTAGCTCTCTGACACGTGCTGTTATTCCAGGACAAGACCGAAATCATTGACCGAAATATTATCTCACGGGTATAGACTGGTTTATTTTTAATACTACCAAGTCCACCCCACACGCTCGATGAGTCAAACGCGTCACGAGCCAGCCCAAGACTTCGATCCATCAGTGCCTCGTGATGGTATAAGGACAAGATCCCCGCATGTCGGCCCCGCGGGCCACGGGACACCGACCGGGAAAGAAAGATGATTGGAGTGCATTGCAGATCGAGACAAATTTACCATAATGGGATGACAACATTAATTGAGATTATAGATAAGGAAATCTAGTTTTGAGGTATGAACAGCTTGTTTTCAGTAACAATTCTCTGATGGATGAGGGGTGTGGCATGCCTATTGAGCCAACAAAGATGACGCGTAATTTCGTTTAAAAGCCAAAACAGTTTTTAGAAGCGGCGATTAATTTTGTGGCACCCTTGAAAAGAGAGAAATTGATTTTAATATACTGGCGGGAAAGCATGTACATTTATACTATTACTAAAGCAATCAAGTTTCTGTTTCCCTAGTCGCACAATGACAGGTCTTTTGATAAAGTTTTACCAAAGGTAAATATATATAGGCCACATCGGCGGAGAAAATTCCGACTCACTTTGCTTATTGTGCAAGGTCCGCCTGAGGATTTTACTTTCGTCATCGGTCTATTAATTGAATCAATATTCCTGGCAGCCGGGCACGGGGACAGTTCCCCCATAAATCATTAGATATTTTCGCCTCCTTTCAAGGGGTGATATTCATAAATGCCATTTTAAATCATTTTGAGATGGGTTTCCCCCATCATAATTTTCTTCAAGGGTCCAAATACTGAAACAGCCTGGCTGTGGGTAAAACCTCTGATCTCTCCCTCTTTATTATTCTGTAGTTATTATTCTGCACGTCCATGGCTGTTCGTGGCCCTGAACCGAAACTTAAGCTGATGGATTGCCACAAGATGCAAACACAAGAAGTGTCTATACATTTTGTTTTTCATTTCGGTGTTAATTCAAGCACTTTCAACCCTTCACAAAATTGTACGGTTCATTCGTTGTATGTAAGCTTCGATGATGTCCAGCATTAGGTGATAGAAGCCTAGTCTTCGTTAGTTGTTTTCATCAAGGAGCTATATAGCTGAAGTCAATCCTGACCCGCGGGTATCAATTCATGCATCTTAAACAACGCAGTTGAGCTCGGTGCGTTTTTATATTACATTGTCTAGAAAAATCCATCATTCACGGGTTCTGTCTAAAACATTTTGGTTTTGCACATGATTTGTATTACCTAATAACTATTTCTCTTCTTGTTTGTACTTGGGCGATAGAGCGCAAGTTTGGTCTCAACTCACAACAAACTTTTTTCGTCTACTCGGTTGAAATGACTGAAAGCAGAGACTTTATAATGGTGAAGCCACCCTATTTCTTCCAGATAGCATTCAAATTATTTGAACTGAGACTGGAAGCAAAAACCAGTCTGTTAAATTATTTCTAATCATTTGTTCTGTGTGGCATGGTGCATGAAGAAATGGAAAAACAACATAATAACGATAACAACGTGACTTTCCCACACTCCTGCCAACAGGTGGCGCTAAAACAAAAAAACGATCATTATCTGGGTTATGAAGAACACGGCAGTCCTCAAGACCGACCTTTGTTTACAAAAAGAGTGATTTTGTACATTCCTAGGCCTTTTTGGCAGACAAGATATTGCACTTATCTTCTGAGAAATTTAACATCTTGTGTTATAATTTCCACATTATAAAGAATTAAATCTCCAACCAAATTTTGAGATGTGCCCCCTTTCTCCACACCAACAGTTGATTAACAATGATTCAGACAGTGCATGCAATCTCCATCATAAGATTTGATGTTTTCTTCTACTGAGCTGTGTCTACAAAATTATGCCTATACATGAAGTTCTGAGCTCTGTCACAGAGCCACAGTTAGTTACATGGTCTATAAACGGGCATTATCAACATTCTTGAACTTCTTTGGTAACGTATAGGCCCTACGTCATTGAGAACAGGCAGCGAGTGATCCGAGCTATGATGGGGTGGGCCATCGATGGGTGGGTCCAGTAATAAGGGGGGAGTATGGAAAGCGACTTAGTTAAATAAACTTTTGATATACTTTGTTTTTTATCGTGCAAGCAGGTGGATATCACTCATTTGTATAATTGATACTCTCGATTCTGATTAATTATGATGAAATTCGATAATCTAGCCATGATCTAGCCGACAGTTTGGACAAAGTCTGCCTGCGCCTGCCTGCCTCTACCCTAAAACTCGCAACAATGTGATTTGAGTGTAGTATGTACCTACCATCATTGTCACACAGCTGCTAGCCATATGTGTTTGTTTGTCACCTTCGAGTTAACCACGAAGGTAAGAAATACATACATACATACATACATACATCTCTCACAACTACATTAATGCGCGATAAATTTCAGGCACTAGATTCGGATGCAGAGCCGATTTTCAAGCAATAATTGTTTTCAACAGCGCCCTCAACTTCCCCTGTTAGTGATTCACAGCCGCATAGCCTTCCAAGGAGATAAAAATCGTTGTTAGAAATTAATATTATATTGAAAATAGCGTAAATACTAACTTTCGTATCTAAAAGGTACTTTTGTTTATACTTATGTTTTTCTTTTGTTTATATTTTGTAGATTTTTAATTGATTGGTTTGCACATTAAAATAGATGTCTGATTTACGGCTCTCTGCTGCTTACTATTCCTAATCCTAGGAACGGTATTATTACAAAAATAAAACGTTTACGTTTGTGAGTATTTTTGTTGGAATGGGCTACTTCTCTTGAATGTGAAATATTGAAATAAAACGAAATAACAATCAGTGGTAAATATAATAAACAATGGTTGTATATCCTCTTGAAAATAACTGTTTCTGGTTCACCGTAACCCTATGAAAAAAAACCCACCTCGGTTCGGTCATCAACCGCTGCACTGTGGGTACCACGGATCTCTATGTACTGACAGTATATAGAGATCGGTGGTGGGTACCCGTTTTCGTCACTGATTGCGCACAAGCGCAACATTTTACTTTATATATTTCTATTACGCCCTCTTCGACGGCCAGGCGCGGTGGCCTAGGGGTAAGGCGTCTGTCTCGTAAACAGAAGATCGAGGGTTCGAATCCCTCTCGTGCCTGTGTAAATTTTGAACTCCATTTATCAATTGAAATTTCTTGTAATAGTTTTGTACAAACTTCAGTTAATTTTAACCAAAGTCTGTAAGCTCTTGAAATGTCATCTTTCTTTAATGTTATTTAAAATTAAAGTCGATGTTGACAGCTGATAGGCCTTCGGAATACATGTGTATTTTTTAAAAACCGTTTTGTTAAATAAAACGCAATAAAATAACAATGTTCCCGCTTGTTTTAAAATATTAGCCGACGTAAAATACCTGCTTACGGCGCTCCCATAAACATGCAATATCAATTTTACCGGCCAATTTCAGGAATATAATTGGGCCAAAACCAAGACTAATTACTATAAAAACCACGAGATTTAAATGACTACATTTATTTTCCAATCAGTAGTAGTAATAAGTTAAGAATCAGTGAAAAGATAACAAACAAAAGGAACAACAATGAAATTAGCCTTTTATGGCCTAATAACGACCAAACTGATTTTGAATGAAAAGCAGGTTCGAAAACGACATTGATGCTCTAAAATATATAAAATACAAACAAAACCTAGGCCTACTTAGATATGATTATAAAAATCTGCGTGAATTTGAAAGCTTGGTCATGAAAATGAACTATTTTGTTGAGTTTGGCGCGGATGATGTTGCTGTTCGTGCTTAGGCCTACTATACAACCGGAACATTTGTGTCTCAAAGTTGTCATCATCTCCCCCTTCCCTAGGCCCCCTAATTGTGGTGATTTTGTATATATTTTTTACTCTACATTATATTTTGTGTGACTGTTTTGTACTTTAGGCCTATCTTGCAACTTCATATATGTTTTGTACTTAGTGTTAAAGGCATGGCCTATACCTTTGGTTGTTGCTCCAAAGTTTAATGACCATAAACAAATTCACCTTGGGAAAGAGTACAGGAGAGCTGTTGATCATTATAAAACATTGTGAGAAACGGTGTATCTTTAGAGAAAGAGGTAATTTTCCACCAAAAGAATTGAATTTTGGAAAGGCTTCAGTTCTCATGCATCTGATGAAAGCACACAGTAAGGATTTTTGTTAAAATTTAATTCTTGTCTTGCAATTTCGATGGATGACTAATTGAGCCAGCATTTTCACAGGTTTGTTATTTCATGCATATGTTTGGATAATGGTCTTTGGCAATTACCAAAAGTATACCCTGCTTTTGATGTTTCATTAGACATGTCTTACTATTTTTAATGCTTCCTATAAAAGCAGGGACGTAAATTCTCATGTTTTTAACGTGATTGAATAAAACATTCGCATCTTGAATCTACCCCATTGCTCTATGGGGCAGATAGCGGGAAGTCATTCAATGCTGACAACAGGCCCGGAACTTGGGAAGACCTAACGAAGGATGTTGAAATGATGGCATTTTACACTTTTTTGATAACCCCTGGGCCTAAAGATTTCAAGGGGATTTTGGAAACAGTATCCTCAACAAAAATGAACAGGATTTATTTTTAGGTGTACAAAATTACAGCAATTTGTATCATCAGGCAGACACAAAAAAAGTCTGATAGGCCTATAAAATTAAATCTCTCATCATTTCACAGATTTTCACAAAGAAAAATCATGCCCGGTTCAGCAAGAGCGCACAGTAGTTTTCCGACGCCATTATCTGGTTTGATTTCTTTATTTGGGAGAAAAAAACGCGTGTTCGACGCTCGTAAAATCCACGTGACTCAGTGTAATTGATCTTAATTATTTTAACTGAATATGTAAGTTGATTATAAAAATAGAGGAATAACAGCCCAACGAAGTTCCTTTTATTTAAATTTGTAGGCATGTTTTTGTTTCACCTTGAAACGTATATTCGGGGGTAGAACGGCATAAATTAGGAAACTATAATATGTATTTAATAGCATTTTCCTTATTTAGACTGAATCATTTACCAAGCCATGATATTTACTGGAACTTGTCAGAAATCAGGGACAAAATTTATGAAATTCTCCTGCGTAGTTTTTTTTTTCCAGTAGATGGATAAAATATCATACACAGTGTTTGTCCAGCAAGGAGCTCGGTGGTAAGCCAGTGTTTGTCCAGCAAGGAGCTCGGTGGTAAGCACAGGGTATACACCTTGATGTAGGCCCCAGAACTGAAATATCCGTCTGAAGTGTCGTCACTTTCGGTAAACCAGGGGTGAGAATTATTCGGCCCTTCCATGGCAAAACAGCCCAGCTCGAAAATGTTGGGCTTTTATACTTTTTTACTAAGATCATTTCTGGGTAAATTGAGGGCGCTTTTTCCATTCCAAGTTTTAAAGGCCTACTATGTATGATTTTGAATATAACATGTCCTATCTCAGCCTCTTTTTACATTTTCATTCCATTTTTATGGCAAAACAGCTTATCTCTGTACTTGCTTTTCTCAAAATGTCATTTTTTGGAGTTAGGCTGTCTTGCCATGGAAGGACCGTATTGCTGTCAAAACAAGTGTGAATCTAGGATCCAAATTTTAGTAGGTATGTTGAAATGATGGCATTTCCACATGTAGGTAAAACCTTTTGTGTTTATATTTCAGAGAGCTTTTAGGAACAGTGTCCTCGGTACAATCTAAGTAGATGAAAGAGCAGATTGCTTTACATTTCGAAAAAAAAACCGGCCGATTTGCTTCACAAGCTGATTTAAAAAAAAAAATCTGAATTCAGATATAAGTCTGAAATTTCTCATTACTAGGAAACTGTTTTTAGATCTGGTCTTAAGAAATAGCCAGTCCTTGTAATTTAATTCAAATTAAATTTTTAAACAAGTAAAGAAAATCGCCCACGTACTAATTAATATTCTCATCATCAGACCCGAGCCTTCGCTCCGCTATTTTGTGAAAAGCAAAACTGGGAAGAAAAACGCTTGGCTATTTATAAGGGGTGAGGCTGTTAATTAAAACCTCATTTCACTGCTGGAAGGCAACAGTGGAAATAAACACACACGAAAAGCTGGCAAAAACAAATGGGCAGATATGTTGCCGTATAATGAAACAATAATGGCTTCAGTAAAAAACACCCCTTGTATTTTGCTCACCTTCCAAATCTGACACCAATTTTAGTCTTCTGCGCAACATGTCCGGTCTTATACCAAATTTCTGTTCCCCTTTCCTTACTAATGAATGGAAGTATATTTAGGACATGGTGAACAAACAACAAACAAAACCTATTACGTACGATTTAGTAATTGGTAAGTACAAAATTACTATTTCGTGCATACGAGTTAGTAAATTTTATGTATGCGAGTATAATTTACTAATCCGTACGTACAGAATACTATTTCGGATGCACAGACTACTATTCATACTAATTAGTAATTAATTTGTACGGAATAGTAATCCGTGCATATGAGTTAGTAATTCGTATGTACAAAATACTATTTCATAAGCACGGTATACTATTCAACATGGAATAGTAATTCGTACACACGAATTAGTAATTTGTGGGTATGGAATAGTAATCAGTGCGTATGAATTACTAATTTGTACGTACGGAACAGTAATTCATGTGTAAGAATTACTAATTTGTACACACGGAACAGTAATTCGTACATTCAATGGTAATCCGTGCATAAAAAAAAGTAAATTGTACGTACAAATTAGTACGGAATAGTTTTTTTATTTCACCCTGTCCTAAATAAAGTTCCATACTAATGTATCACACTCTGGTACAATGTATTCCTTGTCTTAATTGTTTCTATCGTAACTGTAATTTTACTGATAATTGTTTTCATTTATAACCCATTTTTTCCTGAATTCGTTTTAACTCAAAACGTTTGTTTGTAATTTACCTTTTTCAAGGATGGCTTTGTAATTTTAGGATAATTATTAGGATGGTTTTGTAATTGTGCTTTTTTTTTTATTGTCAAAGGTTAGCATCCTCATCATTTACAGCTTGTCATTAAACGCATGTTCTATGAAAACTTGTGTATGTCACAGCCCGCTTGAACACATTTTTTTTATGGATGCAAACGCTATACAAATTGTTATGATTGATCGATTTAAAGGGGCTGTGTCGTCATGATCAACGCAGGCCTTTGGCTGTACATGGAAATATGAACTATGACCTAGTCACCGCACACAGCCCCTTAAATGAAAATATTATTTTATATGTAAACAAACTGCACTACTTTCTTCAAATAAGAGGCACAATCAAGAACTGCAGAAATGACACATCCACTTTTTAATTAAGTTCAAATGTATTGCTATCACATGCTACAGTGCACACATTGTGATTACATTTAATAAACAGTTATGTATGTAATGAGATTCGGGTGCTGCGTTGCTTTCAAAAGTGCCATCACCTCGAGCTTTTCATGAAACTGAACATACTGGTACATCAAAGTCTAAGCCCCTTCTGCCCGTTTGTTTGCAGAGCTAATTATTTGTGCAGGTAAAGTTCCTGAAAGGCTGATGGTAGAAGGTTGATGCACCACGTTAGACATGGAAAGGTCGACAAGCTGTGGCACTCTTACAGGTTTTGAGGTTCAATTGATGATTTAGTTAGCGTCTATGGACCACAGACTGGCTCATCTGAGTGATAATCCAAACCAGGTTTTAAAAAAACCCACCAAAAAACAAAACACAGTCTGCTTCAGGTATCAAATCAGGACATTATTGTCTGGCCAAGAGTTTAATGTGACCCTACAATACACTAATTACAGGTGTCTTTGAAGAATATTTCTCCCCAAACAATTCTAAATAAACCATAAACTTGGCTGAAAGGTTTAAAACGT
Source organism: Pisaster brevispinus (assembly GCA_023634235.1). Classification (NCBI taxonomy): domain Eukaryota; kingdom Metazoa; phylum Echinodermata; class Asteroidea; order Forcipulatida; family Asteriidae; genus Pisaster; species Pisaster brevispinus. Next base: position 15,648,406 of record JAMKCF010000012.1, on the reverse strand, counting down.
GACTTCGGTGTAAGATATCAGTCCTCAGAACAAGCTCCTTACATTTCTTTGTTCCTTTGTCCGGTGGAGACAGATGGAAGACATCAATAGAATGTTTCTTCAAAAGTTTGTAATTTGTGACCATATGAAAATTTACCATAATTATGATGTTTAATGGTAGCTGTAACAAACCACATAGCACTGCCTACTGTCCACTCTTTTGGGTTGAAGTGTGGTGAGATTTGAGGCACACATCGTTAGCGAAAATTGAGATAAATAATTGAGCACCACAGAGTTCCATGTTCTGAGCATTAAATGTTATAAACGTGGAACAAGGTTTAAAAAGAGAATGAGATAACCTAAATATTTGGATATATGCAATTCTTCATAGTTCTCCAATGTCCACTGCTCACTACAATTACAGCGTTCAAAATAAGAAAAGTAATTTTAAAGGGATGCATACTGGAAACAACAAATTTTTGTTGAGTGCAAGTGCAAGTCATTTTGTTTTCACATGGTTTTCACAGCTGTAGCACGTACATCCATAGGGTTCTGAAGCTGGATGTACAACTGAGCTAAAGATTAACAGGACATGAAATAGTCACTAGGTATGTGTTATGTCTTCCAATATCACCACTGCTGTTTCATGTGTCCTTTTTTTATATTTCTGAAAAACTGTTATAACTTCTACACAGCTAGAAACCATTGTACAAATTGAAACAGTTAAGAACTTACGATAATCTATTTTAAATATTCTACTCATTTGAGTACTGTTTCTTTCTTCTTTTTTTTTTAACTGAACACCGTCGACTTAATAAAACATTACAGTATTTACGGGAAAAATAAAAACTACAAAATTACAAATCTATGATTACAAAGATTTTGATTTATCACATATTATTGGCCCTTCAGGGCTTCCTTAGAACCCTTTTGTTTACATTTAGTACCAATTAACACATTTAAACACACTTGGATAATATATTGATACAGAAATGGGTTTGTTCCAGCATCTGTTTATCAGAAGTTAACTTAATTGAAAAATAATTACATGAAGTACTTTTGTACATATTCATTGAAAAAGTTTCCTTTTTAAAATCATGCATTTTGTTCTAAAATCAGTTACAACTTTATGTTTCGCTTATAAATTTATGAATGCAGAGCAAATTGACATGATTCACATTGTTTTCCTAGCTCAAATACTGGCAAATATTGGCTTGTTTTTAAAGCACATTCTACAACAAGTTACCAGCTGTTACAGTTACGTTGATGCAACGACTATGCACGGCAACATTGCATAATCTCTACTGCATACAAAATGTGACATTGAAATCTCCATACAGTAGATCCAGATTGCCTGGTGTACAGCCAGAGAACATGTAATATTTGGGAAAGATACGTTTCCAAGGAAAATAGGGAACAACTACTTTCAAATTGCAGCTACGTGTACTTTGTTTTTCTTCAATACCTAGGGGCGATACCAAAAAACCCCAAAAGAGGCTGAAAGCTGAAATAGTCTGGTCCCTTTCTGATGAAAAGACAAATACATGTACATGTACCATTGCAAAAGGTAAACAAGGAACCAGAAACCGATAGCCCTTTGATGGTACTGATGTACGTAGAGGCTCAAATCTTCAATTAAATGCAGAAGTCCCCACAAGGTTTTTATTCTGGGTAAACTTAAGACAATGCCATCAATGTAAAATGCTGCATCCATTTTCATTTCCTTCCTGAATGCATGCGACATTTACGAGGGAAAGCATTGGCTCCTTGTAGTAGGCAAATCTTCATTCACAACAAATGCAAACATTTCGCAGGACTCAGGAAAAAGTACCGAGTATGCAGTGCTTTACACACATCTGTGTACGGGTAATACCAAACACTAATCTTTATCCCCGATGCAAATTTAACACCTATTTAAATGTAGAAGAATTAAATACTATGTGATACAATGATGCAGCTCATTAACAAACAAAAAAGTCCCTACACATGCCAATGTTAAATGTTTCTTAAATGCACGTATACTTGAGCACTTTTCAACATTTGAAATGGGTGGAGAAAATGTTTTTGAAACAAAGACAAGATTTCCGACTGATAAATAAATTTTAAAAACCCCAAAAACTCTAAACCCAGTTGAAGTGTAGAGTGTAATGCGTGTCCATACACATACTGTACATAGAAAATGTTAAATACACACCACTAAAGTACAGTGCAATCAGTGTAAGACATACATTGTAGGCCCCCCCCCAATTAAAGGGGCACATTGCCTTCGAAATGGGCGCTTTGTGCTATAAAAAGCATTTGTTATGAAATATGAGTTGAAAGATATTTTAAAAGTAGAATTTATTGATTCGCACTAATATCTCTTGAAATTGGGTGATTTTTTGTGTAATTTCATGACAAAACACGGTCCGCTGTTTTGAAGAACCAAATTTTTGACTCAACAAAATGTCAGATCCTTTGTCCCACTGGTTGTATTTCCAGAGGCAGTGTTAAGTTTTTTTAAACACTACGCACTAATAAAACAACACACTGTAGGAGTTTTAGTGCATGAACAACTCTTAGACAGGATTAGGATCAACTCCAAACAGCAACATTTTTGAGAGATTTGAAGGCAACGTGTCCCTATAAAAATTGATATGTTTAAATTATTGTCCGTTATACAGTGACAAATTTGCAAAACCATATTTTGTATCGATACCTTTTCAAACAAATGTGGACACTACCAACAAGCAGATTGTTTTTCTTTTTCTATAAATCAAAGATCACAGTACAATTATAACACATCAGCACTCAAGAAAATAACATAAATACAGTAGAGTTAAGTGCTTTAAGTTTTAACAATTAGTTTCCTATCAAGCGACCTTTAATTAGGTAGAAACTAATCGCCTGCATAAGTCTTTCTTTCAGATATTGTGACATTCCCCCCCAAAAAGTTTCGGCCAGTTTTGATCAATCTGAAGGTATCTCCCGCACTTCTTACACAAACTTTTTGAAAAGAATTCCCAACTTATGTTCTCCACATTTTCGTGAGGGCGCAATTCAGAATGTTCGCGACGATTCAGGCTGGAGATACGAATAATCAAAATCATAAATGTACATGGGTCGAGGCTCTCCTTCGGGAGGGACTGACCACATTTTTTACTCAAAATGCCTCGTTGTTAAACATAACCCAGCATTTTAAAATGGTAGACATTGACTGATGTGCAATCGTGACAGACTGCGCAGCAAATAAAAACAGTTCACCCCATGAAAAGACTGTTCATGCAGCAATAATGGCGGTACTGTTCAGATGCTTAAAGTACAAACCATGCAATCCCCTTTGATAGAAATTTGTGACGCCCCAGACCGAAATCGGGCACTTCTCAGAAATAGTCAATTGCCAGTAACAGTGAAGACAACCGTGAAATCAACGTGATGTGATGTCCTAAATGTTCTTGATGCTGGGAAAATCCCCACTTTGTAGCCCAAGTTCTAATTTTTAATGGGTGTAATTGGAAAGCTTTTCTTCTCAACTAAACCCGGTTTTGAGTTTGAGAAGGAAGTGCCTGGTTTTTGGCAATAAGAGCGCCGCATTTGTCGTTTATTTTTTCCCTTTTCCCCCTAACCTTGCGTGCTTCGCAAGAATGCAGCAGTTTACTGTAACTGTGCCTCAACACTAGGAAACGTAACTCAAAGAAACGGAGAAATTGAAACTAATTACGGGCTGGAAAAACTTGTTCTCCAAAGGTAGAGAGCGTGAAAAGAAAATACTGTAAGTAAAAAGTACTGATATCAAAAAGGTCCTACTTGTGTCAGCAAATTACAATTATTTTACAGCTGTCAATTTTTTTTTTAAAGAACGATTTTAAAAAGTACCCATAGATATATTAAATCAAAAGGCAAATATCAATTTGCATAATTGATTGGTTGTCACACATGATCGCTCATCCAAGATCTGTCCGAGAATCGTGGCTGAAGAAGTGTCTAATTGATTCTTGAAGGTTCTATGCTGCGGTTGCTGATGGGAGGTTCAAGATGTGTTTTAGCTGAGATCCACTTTTTTGGCTGCCGATCACAATCTCTAGCAGAAATGTTAAAAATGCTGAAATCCTACTTTCCCCCCCACTGTCTTTTTGTTTTCTCTATGGGAAAACAAACTTTTAGAAAGAGTTTTGCTTGAAGGTGTTACATTTGAACTTGAACCATTCACATCACAAGATGAAATCTTTCAAGGTGCATCAAATTTTTTTGTTCTCTCCAGAATTTGTGATCAAATCATACGAAGGTAAAACATCATGGACTGCACAGATCCGATTCAAGTTCATAAAAGGAGTCCATTGAAGTTTAAGAACAAAGGAGGAGGGGGGTGTGGCTGTTGTTGGTGGACCTCAGTGGGTGTTGCAGCAGACGTCTGTTAGGCACTTGCTTTCCTAATTTGGCCGGCTTCATCTCGGAAGTATCGATCCACTATCACAAACTAAAATGGGATTACTGAAGAGGGGGAAAAAACGTTTGGGGTAGAGAGGAGGGGGATGGGGAGATAAAACACTTTTAAGTTCAACGACGACGCTACAGTATAGCACACTTGCTCTTCTCTTTGTAGGGGTTTTCCCCGGTGGGCGAGACTCCCGTTAGGAGCATGTCGTCGTTGCCGTTCTTCTCGCAGAAATCCCGGAGGTCGGCGCCGGCCTGGGAGACGCGAACGCGCTCAATGTTGACCTCCCGTCTGAGCTGCTCGTGGATCTTTCTCAGGGTTGCTAAGTTAGACATGTTGGATTATCTGTTTGGGATCGGAAACAAACCAGATAGACCAATCAGTGACTGAGTATTAGAGTATTTGTTTCCTTCATTCCTGACATAATCTGATCTTTTACTTTCATTTTGATCTTACAGATGTTGTTTCTTTTTCATTTCTGTAATGCTCATTGCTGCTTTTATGCACATTAATTTTTACTAAACTACAACTGTATCATGTCGAAGAACTGATGAAAACATAGATTATTTTTACGAAATTACAATACATGTAACAGTTGATTTTTTATGAGTCCACAATTTACGGTAGATTTTTTAGTTTTAGTGTAGATTTGCTACAAATTTGCAGTAGCCTGATCGGTTTGGAATAAACCTTTACATTTATAAAGTAAACAAACAAAAACATTATTATATAAAAAAATTAGTTCAATTTATTTTTGATTGAAGGTTAAATTGAAACAATACCAGGGCAAGGAATACAAAGCATTTTATAATAATTTTGTAAAAATGTAAAATACATACAAAAATGAACAGATCGAATCAAACAATTTGAAAAACAATTTGAAAATATACTGGTTGGGAGGAAGCTTATTGTTTTTTCTTTCAAATTTCTCGTTGTTTCATTCTGGGGGGGGGGGGTGAGGAAAGCTCTGAAATGGAGGAGGCATTTGTCCTCCATAAATTTGATCTTTGGCTGTCATATGTAGTTGCTTTTTATGGATCAGTAGTGAATGAAAAATAAATGTAAAAATTTGGGTTAAATAAAAACAATACATGTACCAGTATTGGGGTGCCCTAGAAAATGGTTCAATAATTTTCCAGGGCACCCATAAATTCAGAATCGTTTCCCGTACATGTACATGTACATGACGTGTACACGAAATATACCTGTACACTTATTTATACATGATACATGTACTAGGGCAATGTTTTTCTTTAATAAGACGTACATGAACAGTAAAAATATTGTTGTTCACGGGCGTGCGGACACATCACGCCTTCTAATGGTGAGTGATTTAGTCTAGCTTGTGTAATCTGAGACACGCTGCAATAACAACCCATAAATTGATGAACAGAAAACTGACATTTCGTACGGTACTGCCTTTTTGCGATCATATCACATAATGATATTGGCATTTACCCCCCAAGCAAACAACACATACCCCCCCCCCCCGAGCAGTACAACCCATCAAATATATATCTTTATGTTAATTTTCGCAAATTGATTTTCACGTGACACACGATTCACAGCACCAAGCATGCCAAGGATGGAATCATCAGATGGTGTAGTATATAGGCAGTGCCATGCCTGACTGCATGATTGCGTGGGCATGTTGGGTTTTTTTTTTTCTCTCTCTCTCTCTAGCGTGCCGCTAGTGTTGCATTATGCATGCAACCTGTTTTTAAATGGCAAATGTGAGAGTAGGAGCACAAGACTCAAATTGAATCTTTTGTTAGGAATCAGGTATTTGGGGCTTTCGTTAGAAAAAGAGGCGCTACATGATGTACAAAACAAGCATCTGATGTACACGTGTATACATCCGTTAGGTCCAGACAGCCATTAGGCAAAAACATATGTGCATCATGCAGTCAGGGAGATTTTGCACAGCAATCAAGGAGATCTTCAGAATTACATTCAACATAATAGGGGAAAAAAGGTTATTCCATAATCAGGGAATTTTCAAATGTGTCCATCTATGGAAACATTGGTTGATTTTCAGGGAGCTTTCTGCAGAATCAGGGAGAGTTGGCAGCTCTTCCTAGGTACAATCATCCATAAAATACGTGTAAGAATATATACAATTTTTGTTTACAATTTTACACATGTTAAATTTATAATACCCTGGCCCTATCCTTTTTATCTAAAACTTTGTGAAAACAAAACAATTTTTAATATTTTTATGTGCATTTCTTTTTAAAACCCAAAGAAGAGTTACGTTGTCAGCACACATGCTGACATATTTTAACAGTTCCATTGTCTTAACACACTGGGTCAGCTCATATGCCATGGTATCCTATACTGGACCATGCCACACGACCTAGAGGGGTTGTCAATAAGATTTGGTTAGTAGAAGGGGGGGGGGGGCAGGAAAAAACTCAGCCAGCATCCTTTCATTCTATCTGTCAATTGTACATGAAACCAAATTATAAAACTTAATTAATTAAGCAAACAAACAAGCTTTAAAAATTAACCAAGGCAATACCTGGACATGTTAACACCACCTCAATGTACTTTATCAGAGTGTTGTGATTATTTTGTTTACTGCCTCGCTAACACTAAAACAACCTCTTACTGGTTTTTATGACCACAACAGAAATACCAATTGCTGCCTCAAAAGTCAAAAACGAAAGGGTAAGCACATGCGGGTAAGCATAAAGTGTAGACGTAAGAACAAAAGAGGTCCACACAAGGCAGGGTTTTTTAACACTATGTGGACTTACACACGTCCACACAGCGTCTTCACCAGTGTTGAAGAATATATGTTTCACAGAACAAAGGAATATCCAAAGAGGGTATGGTGGCAACACAGAGGTTTGTGTACATCATGTACATGTACACTACATACTGTGAACTCAACCTGCTCACCAGGAAGTCTAGATGCCTGCATGTACAGTATGTACAATATGTACACAATGAATGTGCACAGGCCTGAAATGATAAATGAGTACACTAGCCCTTAATCAGTGCACCGTGCCAGACACAACAGTTTAGTCACATTTTGCCCTGCTTAGCTATATCATGGAGATATGCCCCAAACGCTAAGCACACCCCATGCTTGCTGGTGGATCCATACACAGTTACATGAACATGATACATCATGACAAGTGACATATGTACACTTGCGTACTGTACACATAAACTGCTCACTGATAAAAATGTACATAAATGTCTGTACGTGGTGTACCTACGGTACATGACAGTACAGTATGTGTGGCTGTTCTTCATCGCGCCTTGATCTTAATCTGTACTTTTTTTTTCAAGGCAGAACTACACTAATGTCGATAAAAAAATGATTGGTTCTTGGTTGAACTACATGTATCAACTCCTTGCTGCGACGACGCCAATCACAGGATGGTGCATACACTGTGTGCACATGTTCATGTTTAAAAACAAGTAGATTTAGTACACACAAGTCATTGTGAAGGTCAAAGCTATGAGCCTGTGATTGGCCATCAATATCAAATGAACTGCCCCTATCTTGCATATATACATGTAACCAAACTCACTTGGAAGTCCAACCGGGAAAATAAAAAAACCACATTTGAGCTTTTGGTTACAGAAGGATCCAGGGTGTCATCCTGAGTGATTCCATGCATGAACTGTGTGCGCGTGTGTATCGCCCCGACGACAGACTCCGTGTGTGGATAACTACCCTCTGGCAAAGAGATAGCGCAAGACAGCCTTGATCAAGGCCAATGGCCAGCCATGATCTTTCTTTCAAACTTGTTATGGCCATATCACACGGGGCAATTTACAGGCAACCAGTTCCAGGCAATCTCCAAGAAAAAAAGGCATTCACATTTTGAATGTTCACATATTTTTCTTAAGGATCGTAAGACATTGTTTGAAAAATTACTCCTGTGCTACCAAAGTGGTCACTGTAGCATGCACTACAGTTGGTTGCCTGTAAAGGTTGCCTCCAAGTTGCCTGTAAAGGTTGCCTCGTGTGACAAGGCCCTTAGACTTTAAGCATGGTAAGCTGATAAGTTGGCCAAGAAGTCAATTTAAGTTGAAGACATTTTTCTCCAACTTACTTACACTTAAAGTGATGACAACTATCAATTAAAATAATAATTGCTTTCATTCAAGACTTGAAATACTAAAAAGAACCACTGGCCAGGGTTCACTAAATTTAGTTGCAATATACAGGCAACCAGTTCCAGGCAATCTCCAAGAAGAAAAGGCATTCACATTTTCAATTTTTACATTGTTTCCTTCAGGATTGTAAGACGTCGTTAGAAAAATAACTCCCGTGCTACCAAAGAATTCCTTTTTACATGCAGTGCTGTTGGTTGCCTCTGAGTTGCCAGTACAAATTGCCCAGTGTGACCATGGTGTGACAAGGCCCTTCTAAAGGCTTTCAAGAGCTCCTCCTCATAGTTCAGAAAATATACAGAATGTTTTAGGTACATGTACAGTTTAGATGTAAAAAAACCCCTCCTGGTCCAGTCCAGTGAAACTGAAGCTCTGCCATGTGACCTGTTGGAACTATTCATTAGGGCCTTGTCACACGAGGCATTTTTTACAGGCAACTTTGAGGCAACCAACTCTGCTGTATGCACAACAAACACTCTGGTGGCATGAGAAAAATTTGTCTCACAGTACATGTATTACACCATCCCCAAGAAAATTACAAGAAAATGTGTGAATTCTTCTTCTTATTAGAGAATGGCAGTAAATTGCCTCATGTGACATGGCCCTTAATAATCTAATTCCAAGCCATAGTGTAAGCCAGAGGGGTGTCTGGGTGTCTTTTGGACACCCCGTTTTATCTGCCATTTACATATGTAAATGTATTGTACAACAAGTGAACAATTTGAACAAATTTTGACACCCTTTCACAAAATCCTGGTTGAAACTTTACTGCAAGCCTTTGCTTTACACAATTAACATGCATCATAAATGCACAATAACGCCCTAAATTATTAATTTATGGGTCTATACAACGGCATGTAAATTTATACAATGATCAATCATCTATGATTACACACTCTGACATTTCGAATGTCATATTCACCTGAGTCACCATGTCTGTTTAATATTAGTCCTCATGGGAGACTTCTTCCGTGGACGTTTTGTACTACACATTAATTTCATCCTTGCTTGCTGACAGTGTCTACCCCGCCTGATGAACCGAGTGAATTGGTGACAATAAAAATGTGGATTTTCTCAGAATTATACAAAATTTAGACGTCCCACAAAATGGGCACAATTCCACTGTGTGTAAAATACATACAATGCATCGTGTGTACTGTAGACATGTTTAAAATTTGGGGTCTCGATAGTTGATACTGCAAAATGTCATGGCAAATTTAATTTAGGACACAATATATGGACTTCTCTATCAATTGACTTGAGTGTGTAGTTCGCTTTATGGCATTTTCTCAGTGAGGCGTCTATTGATATTGACAAGAAAATTCTTGTTCAACTACATAACATACATTAATTATGCACAAATACTCTCAAGTCAAACATTGCATTTTGCATTTTCACGAAGAGCTCCTCATTCCCAAAGATGCATTACAAAACATGTAACATTGTAACAGAAGGGCGTACATGTACATGTAGGTGAAGAACAAAGCATTTTTACATTTTTTTTGTTTTCACAAAGAGCCACATGTCAGTGTGCGCGTGATCACACACATGTAACATGCCCGTCCCTTCCCATGTAAAAATAGGTTAATTAGCTGGGCTTATAAATAAAGCCCGGTTCATACTTCCTGCGAATGCGAATGCGAAGCGAATATTGACGTCACAAATTCGCAACGAATAATTCGCAGCAGTTGAAATGTGCTCAACTCCTGCAAAACATTCGCTGCGAAAACGGCCCTGTGACGTCAAAATTCGCTTCGCATTCGCATTCGCATTCGCAGGAAGTATGAACCGGGCTTAAGTCATCTCACTTTTGTGGTTTCACAAACAGACACATATCTTTGACTAATTAAATATGGTAATTACATGTCATAGAAAACCTGTTTTTATCATTCTCTTGTTCCCTGTGGGCAAAACCAGGCCTTGTAAATTGGACTTAAGTTCCCTTGTAAGTGGCACCTCAATGACCTATACATGTAATTTCCGGGGGGGGGGGGGGGGGGGGGGCCTCACCAAGTAGTGACCAGGGGCATGAAGGCTCTTCCTTACAAGTTGCCCCTGTGAAGTATCGGACTTTCAAAATTAGCATTTAATGAATGCTGCTTACCCTCACACACACAAAAACAGGTGCTAGACTAGATTGTATATTGTTCAAGTTCGAGCTTTGGTTTGGGCTTACTAAAGATTTGCACGCATGAAAAGTACAACTGCAGCACTGTGACAAAGCTCTCTGGACAGATTGCATGATGTCAAAGTACATGTACTGGTTCACTCACATAATTCGTACATCAGTTATATTGCCTCACCATGAATACATGAATAGGAATCGTTACCTGATCTGACTACGGCATCATGAATATGGAATCCTTAGGCAGTGGCATACATTGTAACTTGCAAAATCGGAATTCTTTACTTCAAATTTACACAAGACAAAGGAATTCGCTAATGAACTGCCTGAAGGATATGGATCAATCCCTGACCAGAGATCAAATTACCCACAATAGCAATTTCTTTCCGAGGTGATTAATAATTAATAAATATGCAAAACGTTGTTTAGTACATGGTGTTAAATTTACAGTACATGTATAAGAGCATACAAATTATTAGATAAATCTGACTAAAGAAAACTGTAGTAAAATTAGCAAAATGTATAACTCTACACATCCGTCTAAAAATTTACTTTAAAATACACTTTGTCTAGTCAGGAGCAAGACATTTAATATGCTTAAAGATTTTAGCTTATAATTTCTTATGGTGCAAATACAGAGTTGCTTTTGGGTGGAGAAAGTACATTGGATGTCCCATGTAATCCTTCTAAAATTTAATTCTTCTGAAAAGATTTGTGAAAACAAAACATTTTTTTTCTACATCTCTACATTGTAGGTTTACAATGCACAATGTTTTGGTAGATTTGTAAAAATGATTTGTAAAGCTTTCCTGGAAGGCAAATTTAAAAAGACTTGGAAGTAAAGCATCAGTACATTAACCATCAAAACGAAATTGATTAATTTCAATCTTAGAATTCTACAAATGATAAATTCATACAGGTACCCATCAAAGGCAAAGAAACAGCATTTGAAATGGAGGCCCAATCGCAGATGCTTATTTTGATTGCCTCAATTGAAAAAAAAGCCCTAGATGAAAGTGCACAAAAATCCTGGACAAAATATTGAATGGTTTTTCGTGGTTTTTGTTCAAACAGGATTCACCTCATTTGATGACATTTTCACAGGTTGCTTGTACGGTTTTTTTATTGAAAGCTTGAGAACAGATCAACGACGTCATAAAGTATGGTTGTGTTGCTTGAAAATGACATGGTTGTTAAGACAAAACACAAATGGACAAACTATTTTTCACAAATAATAACATGTACGTCAACGAAGATACAGAAAGACCAGGTACATGTAGGCCCAACACTTCAAAAAAAATTGCATGTATTGCAAAGATAGAATAAATCCATTAGCAGTACCAATACAAATCAGACAAAGGAATAAATCCATTAGCAGTACCAATACAAATCAGACAAAGTAACAAGTACAGACATCCAAAATCAAAGATCGTAATCATAATAATGTACACTCCTAACAGGGGGGGGGGGGGATATTGCATTTTCGTTTGTGATCGCAATTTGGATACACTCAATTTTTAAAAGATGTGGTTACCACTTTAAGAATAAGAAAACCAATAGGGCCTATCATAGTGCCTTTGAAAGTCTCTCTCTGACAGCACTGAAAACATAACAGTGTTATACATGTAGGTTTTACGAGCAATTTTAACTGTTAAGGATGGTTAGTTTTATATAAATTGCATAATCACACTTACACTACCGGACATTTTTCATTGGTTTATTGCAGCGGTTAACAAGCGTGAATGTGTTTAGGTCCAGGTGGGTTATTTATTGCGTATCTCTCCCCTATTAGTGGGTACAAATACCAGTATAATTTGAAACATTTGATCTTTTTTTTCACTGTACGTAATATATAGATCTTTCGCTCCTGCTCTTTAAAGGTTTGAGAAAATGGTTCCTGCCAATACTCGGTTGCCGGCCCAATCGCAACATTTATCGTCCGTTGACGGACAGGAGCATTTGCCGTAGGTAATAATTATGTTTATATAAGGCAATGAACTTGTCTTACACAGACAGAAAAATAAATGCCGTTTAAGCTAAGTCAATGTTGTTTATGAAATTATTAAATTACTGAAGCAGTTGCAAATCACACAAAAAGTTGTTTACGCATATTCTCTAGCGTACACATTTAGTGTATTCACAACATTTGAAGATATTACCACCGACCCTCAGATAAATGAAAATGATGGAGCTTCGAACTGTCAGCGCTGTGAGAGTCAGATGGGATTATTTTCAACACTGGTGGTGTGTTGGTGGCATTACCCCTTTATTTTACATTAGAGAAGTCCTGGAATTTCATCTTTGAGCTGAGAGGGCAAACCGCAGGGCCATTTTCATTTTGCAAAGGGCAATTTCATTGGAAAAATCTTAAAGACAATATGTAATGGGATCATCCCATCCTACTCCTAGAACTATTCGGTTCGTTCCGCTATCGTCTCCCCGACCCTCATAGGTCATCATGTACAAGATCCTATTCGAAACTTTTTCCCCTTCACGTTTATGCACCTGGACTTCTCTTTTGAAAACGGAGCTCGCCAAAATTAGGCTCTATGTATTCATTGTTTTCACAGTGAGCTCGGGGTGGGTCCAGAAAATCCACTCGGCAAAAAAAAAGGTGCACAAAATGATAAATTCCCATTGTTTATTCAGAATCGTCGCCTTCCGATAACAAAAATGGCCGCCGTCGCTTGTATCGCTGGTATGCTGCGTGCAACGCTGGTCCACGACATGCCTTAAGCTGGTAATCAATAGTATTCTGTGCGCAACACTGGTCCACAATAATCAATGGCTTATCTTTTATACGTAAACCGTTGGTTATTGTGAACCAGCGTTGCGCGCAGCATACGTTTGATACAAGCGACGGCGGCCATTTTTGTTGTCGGAAGGCGACAATTCCGAATAACGATGGGAATTTATCATTTTTTGCACCTTTTTTTTGCGGAGTGGATTTTCTGGACCCACCCCGAGCTCACTGTGAAAACAATGAATACATAGAGCCTAATTTTGGCGAGCTCCGTTTTCAAAAGAGAAGTCCAGGTGCATAAACGTGAAGGGGAAAAAGTTTCGAATAGGATTTTGTACATGATGACCTAAGAGGGTCGGGGAGACGATAGCGGAACGAACCGAATAGTTCTAGGAGTAATCCCATCCCATGGGCAACAGAAAGAGGTCATGGCCTTTGTTTCTGGTAATCCAGGCCTGCATTGAAGTTGGGATCCGTGGTATACACTGCATATATAGCATCTGCACTATAAATTAGTAACATTTAGTGTCATACCGGCTATTTTTGTTCATTATGAAAAATGTTAAAATAAAATATATGATAAGTCTCAAACTTCAAAGTGACATGACTGATTTAATATCAAAATTATTGTTTAATTATTATCTTTATTTTCATTGTCTCAGCAAATCAAACAAATAAACAAAAACAAATTTAAAACACTACAGTGAGGTCAATATTTGGAATTATTGTTCAATTATTATTAATAACCCGTTTAACAACTCAATCAATGAATGATCGTTTTGATTGGATTTCTACAAACCAGATTGAATGAATTGAGACTTGAACTCAGTAAACTAGGCCTCACGGAAACATGTCATGATTGTGTCATGAATAAACTCAACTATCTCAAATCCAAAACAGTAATTTTAAAGGTACTTGAAATGTTGAACTCACCAACTGTCTTCTGGCTACTTCAAATAGAGTGAAAAATTGCCGAATTCGGTGAAATTTCACGCCAAAAAAACCCGATCTCCTCGACTTCAACTCGATGTGTGACCAACAATATCCACCGCAACACAAAAAAACATGTAATATAACAACAGGTACCCACAGTATCCCACACCCTTTTTGTGCGTAATGCAACGTATAAAAAAACCTACATCGCCTGGGTACCCGTCTAACGTGAGAATGCGAAATGAATAGGGGTTTTCCATTATGAATATAGGGGTGTTCCATTTTCAGATTCTATTTTGGTTTAGAACAGCGATACACGGAAGGAAATGAAGAAAATAGAAATAATATTGTGTACAAAGACCTACATTCACTGGTCCAAGATTTAAATCATTTATTTCGGATCCCCACTTTTTCGGCTGTTGGGTTGTCCTCATTATGGGTGGGGCATTTTTGATTAGAGTTATTTTGATGAAAAAAGACACTGCAAAATGAGGAGAGCGCCCTCAGTTGCCTTTAATACACTGTTGACCTTTGTCCTGTGTGTGTTTTGTGCGCAGTTCTAATGCAGCAGACGACGTGTATTCTATCTGCTGTGTATGTAGTGAACCTGAATTTCGGATTTTCCCTATCGTAATTTGATATCAAAGGTCTTTATTTTCGTCGACAAAATAATATCCATATGTTAACTACCAGAGTTAAAAATGTGAGTACAAAATATGTTGTATTTTCTTAAGTTTTAATACTTTATAATTATAGATTTAAAAACTGCAGCATCCAAATTAATTAGAAAAACCAATCATATCATAAATCAATATCTTCTTATTCTTAATTTAAATATATTCATGAATTGTTAATGTTAATGAATGTTATTAACTTGTTCTCATAAAGTTGGGCCTTCTACAGTAACAATAATAATGCTTACTATATCCTGTTAATTTGTCAGTTTCTGTCATGGTTGGCTGCAGACGGATTGCGCCTATTCCACATACAGCACCGGTACACACCTGTTCTTAAATAATGAGCCCTTACTATTATTAATGATTAGAGAAACATATGAAAATTTCAAACCAATCATTTACCAAGTTTTGTTCTTATTCTACTTATGACGTACTGTTATTTTTCAGCGACCAAATCAGAAATTGTGTGTATTGCATAGTGGTAACTCTTACTAATTTTTGAGTCAACGTAACATGGCAAAAAGAATGACGACTGATAAGAGTGTAAAATACACACGGATGACGGACACAGGGGACGGCTACATAGATCTGCAGGTAAGACCAAGCAAAATAATGGAGTTGATAAACTAGCGGAGGACATCTCTGTTTTCTAGCTAAGTTGTAATGTGTCGAGACAGATGTTGTTTCGGAAATGTATTTGTAAATTAGTATTTTCTGCTAGAGTTTGGAAAATGCTAGATTGCAGGACTTGTTTAGTTTGGGGGATTTACTTACCCATTGCTAAAACCAACTGAGTCTGGCCAGTGGTCCAGTGGGTATTTTGAATTTAACTGTAAAAAAAAAAGAGAAGCTGCATTTTAAAAACTACAATTTGTACGATGACTTACAAGTATCGTCGACTAGTTGGTATCGAAGTGTTG
Source organism: Pisaster brevispinus (assembly GCA_023634235.1). Classification (NCBI taxonomy): domain Eukaryota; kingdom Metazoa; phylum Echinodermata; class Asteroidea; order Forcipulatida; family Asteriidae; genus Pisaster; species Pisaster brevispinus. The sequence continues at coordinate 15,632,481 of JAMKCF010000012.1, read as the reverse complement.
TAACATTGTAAGACCTCAACTTGTCCCAGCAAGTTTTTTTGTCTCAATTAAGGCTTAAATTGTTCCAAGTGCATGAATTGAAGGTGTGGTTGCCACTAACTCAGCTTTGACGGGCCTGCTTTATACAGTTGGGATGGTTACCAATTTTGGATGGAACATTGGTTGTGTGAATTACCAACAAATTAAGCATCAGTCATGAATCTTTGTACATTAACTTAGCAATTTGAGAATTTCATTTTATGGCCATGCAGAAAATCTGGTATCACTGCAACCAGTAGACAATCCAGGGTTTGAATTTGGGGGGAAAAATCCATAAGACTGCAGGGCTTGTAGCTCAAAACTGTTACTGGACCAGAAAATGTGTTACAAGACTATTATACAAAGGTTCATTTGAGCTGTTTTGGGAACAAGCTTTATAAGAGAAGATTTATCTCATTTTTCTTATTATTACTTCAATACTCAACGGAATTGGAAGTTATATGTATTTATCAGTTTAAATTAAAAATGCAGGGAGGCGTTATTATTCAAAAAGCACAAGACCGCTGGACTTGTACAGTCGTATGTTTATTGGCCCCGACGCTAAAATCACTGGCGGTGCAGTGTAAAATTCAAGCCCTGCAATCAATGCATAGACACGAGTGATAACAAATTCTTTAGACGGGTATTTGTTGAGTTTTGTCTTATTTCTTACTGCAACAGTTCCAAAGACGCCCCCTGAAGATCCCTTGGAAGTCGATCGGTGTGGCTTGCCTCCTTCTTGCCATGGGGACCACGTTACTCACCATCGGAGCGTTGCTGGTGTCGGGACATATTGATAACAAACACAGCGACAGAATGTGGCCCGTGCTGATCCTGGGAATGTTACTCTTCATACCAGGGTTCTATCACGTCCGACTAGCCATCTATGCATTCAGGGGTTATCGTGGTTACTCGTTTGAGGATATCCCGGACTATGATGATTGAGCTCTGAACGATGGACCAGGACTCAATGCAGAGGAGTGGATTGAAATGCTAGAGATCATCATGCAGCTCAAATGACCTGAGCCCCCTGACCTCCCACCCTGTTTATTCCTAAAATTTAATTTTAAGAAGCCATAAAAGTGGGGAAGTTAAAAAGAGCTTTCCAAATCAAAAGCTTTAATCTTTTAAAATTGAAACCAAACATGGGGAAACAAAATCCAATTGTGATGTTTTTATCAGCGTGAAAAATGTGCAGTTCACTGAAATAAAAAAAATTAATTTCAACAGAATATACTTAATTTTAAAACAGCTTTAAAAAAAATGGATTAAGAATTTGGCCCGATAGATCGATCCATTAAAGGGGCTGTGTCGTCATGATCAAAGCAGGCCTGTGGCTGTACATAGATTTATTAACTCTCAAGTGGTTACTGCACACATGCACCCTCCATGTCATACCTATGGAGAGCACGGGCGTGCATACAGTAATTTTGTGAGAGTTCGTACAGCCAATGTCTGCTTTGATCATGACAACACAGCCCCTTTAAGCCCCGCCCCCCATTGCCACTATATCAACAGTGCCGACTAGGTTAGTGGGTTCAACACATTGCTCTGCCAATAACAAATGCACTCGACGCAGCAATCCAAATGGTGGACACTTGCTCACAGTATGTAATGGAATTTTAATGTCGGACACAAGGACAAAAATGTGTTCCTAGTTGTAATCATGCTATTGGGGGGCGGAGCTTGATGGATCCGCCTACTGCCGAGCAGGAAGCGTAGCTTATTAAATACATTTGCTTAGTAGGACACCAGTCCAGGGCCGGTACATTTCGGCTGATAATCCAAGAAGCAACTTTTTTCCTGTGATAAGCGTTCGAGGCACAAATAACTTTATGAAATTGGGCACTGGTGGTAAGGGTTTGAATTGCCTCTGCACATGGGACATGGTAGATTATGCTGCCTTGTTGTGTTGCCACGAGTATGCAGGGGGGGGGGGGGGCTCACCCTTAACACTAGCCCAGCGTACAGGGTAATTTGTCTAGTACAAGCTGCTATAGGCTAGTAAACACCACTTCTCAACTTGCTGTGTGGGCTACTCAAAAACTGTAATGCTCAATATTTCTTCCTTTTCAGAGTGTAAATAACAAGTGTTAAATGATCTTTGAGTCTGTAAACCAATTTACCCAATAAACTTGCGATCGCTACCATTAACCAGAGAGATACATTGATGACAATACATGCTGAAACTGTGGGCTACTGAAAAATCAAACTTCCTGGGGGCATCTAAAGCGCACAGTTGACTACCTCAGTGGGCTAGCTCAGTGGGCTACTTTACAAAAAAGCTCAAGTGCAAAGCTTCGTAACTGTCTTATGGCCAGAATTTCCTACATTTCTATGGCAAATGGGATAGTTATTTGGCATTGGAAAAAATGAAATGGACACGTCATTGTCATTATTAAAACCTAAAGCAAAAAAAACCCCACTGTAGACGTTTTCGGTTTGTTTTTAAATTGAATAGTATTGTGGCAGTAAAAGGAAAATAAATAGTTTTATGAAATTGAGCCCTGGTGGTTTGGGTATCACCAAAAGTTCCAACATTTCTGTGGCCAAATGGGATAGTCATTTGGCATGGGTACAACAAAATTGAAACAGACTGATCATCATTGTCATTAAAAGAACACCTAAAACAAACAAACGGCAACACTGTAGACATTTTTGGTTTGGTTTTAATTTGAATAGTATTGTCGTAGTAAAGGGAGTTACATGTATCAATACAGTACAAATTCAATACAAAGTACAATACATTAAAAAAATTGTAGTGGTATAGGCAAACTGAACTAATATAATTCAATACAACATTGCAGTTTACTGTATAAGTCTAAGCTATTATACGGAGTGGGTTTGGTGCATGACTTGTTTTTATGCTGACTATCGCTAAATCCATGAAGTTTTTTAAAGTGTAACAATATTGGGGATTTTATATACTCGTAAATACAGAGTAAGCTAACTGTCAAAAATTTGTTTACCACAAAAAACAACTTTGGTAAATTGTCTATATAAAATATCAGTAGTACAACAAATGGAGGATATAGTATGGATTTTATTTTTCGGGAATAAAATGTTGAAATGTACTAGTTTAAATCAAAATTATCAATACAAATTTAAACCAAAGTGAAGTGGGATCTCTGCGTTTGTTTTATGGACGACTGGAATGTGACTGTTCTCTGCATCTATCCCTGAGTTTTAAATTCATGGGTCGGGGGGGGGGGGGTCATCTATGGTGTCGATACGTGGGGAATAAACAGTGGAATACTTTCTTGATAAAAGTCTCAATGTTTTGTTACAGACCGGTTTCTGTATCAAGTTGATATTTTTTTGCCAGTTTTCAGAATATAATAAGATATGCATCTCCACCTGGATGTCTTTTAGCTTTCCGTCGGTCAAAGGTAGCGGTACTTTATTCAGTGCCTACTCTCATGAAGCGAGTAAGCAAACATTTTGAGCTGGTAAAGGGGCACTCATTCCACTCTGCTCTTCACAGACCTCTACATAATGTGGCTGTTTATTAAATTAGCTTCAAGCTAGTTTATGATTTAGTATGGTGAAGAAATATGTTGACTGTTTGAACAGATTCATGAATTTGTGCTGTCAAAAACACTGCAAGGTTAACACGCCAATTAATGTTTATGACATCTTTTCCTGAACACAACATCAGTAGTGAATTCTTAAACTTAGCTCGCAGCAACTTGGCAGAACTGCTCCCTCTTCTTTTTGCCTTGGTTTGGTCACACTGTTTAGCATAGGGGCAACACAAATAACACGATGGTGGTCCTTAAGACACTACAAATGTTGGCAGAGGTATTGCAACAATTATGGACTGTTGTTGGAAGAAGCAACCCCATATTTTGTGTTGGCCAAAACTTCTTCGAGGGTGAGAGGTTCCTCCAGTAAACTACTTTCCATCATTTCATTAACAAAGCACTCGGCTTTAAATTCTAGTTCATCGCTCATCTTTGTACGGAACTCTGGAAGTGCCGTCCCACTTGTTGAGAATCTGAGATGACTATACCACAGAGCTGCCAACATTTGCATCTTGCGATCAAGGAGATTTGGTACAACAATCAGGGAGATATTTAGAATTACATTCAACTTAACAGAGAAAAAGATTTCCGTAATCAGGGAGATTTCCAAATTTGTTCTTCAAAATATGGAAAGATTTTAGTTTATTTTCAGGGAACTTTCTGCAGAATCGGGGAGAGTTGGAAGCCCCGATACCATAATGAAAAACATGCTGTCATCCCGAGATAAATATCTCAGAATGACAACATCCTATTAACGAGATAAATTATCTTGGGATGACGACACCCTAATAACGAGATAAATTATCTTGGGATGACGACACCCTAATAACGAGATAAATTATCTTGGGATGACGACATCCTATAGTACGCTGTTGACATGCCAATACAAATCGTTTTCTCTCGGGCTTGTTTCAATGTCCTCATCCCGAGATAAATATCTTGAAATGACGGCATCCTATTAACAAGATGTCAATTTTCAAAGATAAATTATCTTGGAGTGACGACATCCTATAGTGGGCTGTCGACATACCCAGACAACTCGTTTCCTGTCGGGCGTGTTTCTATGTCAACATCCCGAGATAAATGATCACGGCAAGTCAACATCCTACTTTCAAGATCTTGTCATATCGACTAAATTATCCCCTGATCTCAACAAATCGGATGGCTCTTCCTAAGCTATGTTATCTTAAAGAAAATTGTTTTTCTTTAAAAAAAATGATTCGGGTCATAAATACACACTCACTGAAAATAAAGAAATCTACAAACTGCTTTATAAACCATAAAACCTAAATACTTGTCTAGACGCTATACTGGCATGTGGCAAGTTCGTGGTGGGCAAATGGCAATGGCAATATTGGATTGATTAATTATTACTATATTTATTCTACTGTTGAATAAACTATGTTATATAACACACAAAGATCCTTGTCATTTGAACGGTGGAATGCGCATCACATGTCATCCCATATTTTGCCATGTTGGAGTCCTATATGGATAGGTATAGGATGTCTCACAGTGTTGGATCTAAAATAATCATTCCTGCCCGTTTGTCCCAAAGAGGCAAGGTCATGTCATAGGGGACAAGGTTGGTGTCTACATGGAGTCATTTACATTGTATATTCGGTTTGCGGTAACACCATGTGTATATCTACTAGCTATGTAGATTTGTTCTTTGGAAACTAGGTCTTGCTTTTTAATCTACTGCCGCGGAGAAGATTTTGGAAATCGAGAGACTACTTCGGGAGACTACTTTTCAGAACTAAGTAGTCTCCCGATTTCCCAAATCTACTCCGCGGCAGTAAATTAAAAAGCAAGACCTAGTTCTCTAAGAAAAAATCTACATAGCTAGTAGATATACACATGGTGTTACCGCAAACCGAATATACATTGATACCTCACCATGCAAAGCCTCAAAAAGTATATGTCATTTACATTGTTTAGAAGGTTGTTTTTTAAAAGAAGTTTCAGAGTGAGGGGTGGCAAGTGTCTGTGTCTATTTTGTGTAAATTTTGAGAGGAAAAAAATAAAATAAATCAAATCAAATCAAATGACAAGGATCTATGTGTGAGTTATAGAACAATTATTGAATGCATTTCATTCGTGCATTGTCGCGGAATATAACCGCTCGATGAAATCTGGCTTTTTCCATTCTCGGCTTCACCTTGTGAAAATGGAATAGTCCAGATTTCACCTCATTCTATTCAGCGACACTGCACTCAAATGCATCAAAAATTCGTATATCAATAAAAAATAGCTGAATATGAATGACTAATAATTACAAACAATGGCAGGTTAAATAAGGTACATTCATGTACATATAATTGTATAAATAAGATAAAATGTATTAATATGAATTAAAACAACGCACAAACTGTGCACAATTCCAAATTGAATAGCAGTGACTGTAGTCGTGTAACAATTAATTAATATCAGAATTTCAGTATACAATTTAAATGACAGATGTATAAAAAAAGGGGAGAAAAACAGAAGAATTTTATAACAATTAAACAAAGAGAGAAGACCATTACAAACCGATAAAACAAACTGAATAACTATTTGGGAATAATAAAGTTTCCATAGTTACAATACTAGATTGAAGACTTATTTTCTGCTAAATAATGTTTTTTTTGTATGAAACTTTTTCTTGGGAATCTCTGAAGATGAAAGTATTTATTCCATATATCTTATTCCTGAAAGTCCGAAATCTTATGAATACTAGCTAACCCGTACCCTTAAACAAATCATGGTCCCCGTGTTTCATTGTTTTGATAGATTTATGTGTGACTCACTCTTCTGGCAAAACCTTATCTTTGACAATATACATCATGAAAATTGGTCCCCAACATTTCACCTTCTTTTTTTTCACCAGAATCTAGAGAAATATTCTCTATGGTGACACAAAAATCTCAAATTAGTCCCTGCGAAATTGTTTTTGTCAATTGTCATAAATATTTACATTACACCTTTCTGGTAATAAAACCAAGAAACCCTCAGACCAAGTGGTGTCAGATTTGGTGCTGTGGCAACCAACACAGAAAAAGAAACAAAGGAAGGCGGAACAAAACATACATGAACCAACCATGTGAAGACTCCAACCTGACCTGTGAGGACATAGGCAACTGCATACTGGACAGGAACGTTAAGAAAGCCATCAAAAATGTCCGGTGGAAGCCATTGGAATGAGAAGGAGAAGAAAAAAAAGAAACTAGATAGAGATTGTCACCATTGATACGTTACTTACAAACACAATTCCTTGGAAATGTAGAAATCACAAATGCCTGGAATAAAAAATAATAAAAAAAGATGGAGAATTCTAACGGACTAAACTTAATTCTCAATTGATGAATTTTATATACACACATTGTAAAATGTTAAAAGGGTTTTGGGTATTTGCTTTTTTTCCCCTTCAAATGGCAAGAATGTATTTACAGTGTTGGTTTAATACAGTAGGGATACTAACAGGCAAGTAAATGTAGGCTGCAATATTTAGTACACCTAAGAGACTAATAATAACTTATTGATAAATCTCCTGACCTAAGCCTAACTCCATAAATAATTTGTGCTTACTAGAAAAAGGTAACCAGCAGTATTACCATGTCACATTTTAACATCAGTAACCGGTTTCCTGCTTGGTTTTGCTTAGCAGAAAAAGCAGAAATCTTCCTAAGCAGCTCTGAAACTGGGGCCTTATCAGACCAAAATTCATAGAGATGTTTAACCACAATAAAAGCTAAGCATAAAAATAGTTTTGCTTCACAAAAAATAGAGTACCAGCCAGATTAACACTGTGTCCTTTGTACTTGTGGATGGCTCACCACTTAGGCCTAGTTCTTGTTAGCAAAAAATGTCTTAAGCAATATTTCCCACTTTTAAGCAGATCTGTGAAATTAAGCCATGCATCTCAATTCACAGAGCTTTAGCATGTACTAATGCAGAGGCAGGTTACCAACCATAATGCAGTGTGTCATCTGTTGGATATAGCTGGTCTACCGCATAATTTTGCTTATAGCAGATAAATGTGCAGAGTAGGATTTGTTTTAAATCAGCTCTCAGAAAAATACTAAAAATATGAATCACAATAAAACAAAAATGAGGTAAAGAGTTGAAAGCATGAAGAGTTTGGACCAGAAATAAGGCACCCTGTATATCTATGTGTCCTCATATAAAGGTAGGGTCGTAGATTGGTTTTTGTCAACGTAATGCTGATTTACAGGCAAAATTAGCAAGAAAGATACACTAAAAGTCACCTGAAAGTCTCAGCTGAATACAGTGAGTGTTTTTGTGCTGAGAAAACAGCAAAAAGCAAAACAAAAAAGCAAAAAACTGTCATGGTATTTTCATGAAGAGCGTCAAATCCATCCAGGTTTAGCAAGGTGACAGCGGGTACCAACCGCATCTCTGGCTGCAGCATTCACAAATGGACACCATGGAAATTTGAGTTTTCAGTCAACCCTCAGAAATCTGAGAAACGATTCGTGCATAGATCATGTCTCAGATTAAAATGTTTTGGGGCGAACAATTATCCAAACCATATTACTCTGAAAGAAATCCTTTCTCAAAGTAACTATCAACAGCTGCAGTGCTTCTTACCAAGTAATTTTTTTGGCCATTCATTTTTGGAGTACTTACCAATCTATGACCCTATCTTTGATGGCCACTTTATTTGAATAAGAAGAGATTTGAAAAATAGTTTTGAATGAGGTAGAAACTTTAGCAGAGTTGTCTTGATTTATAAATTAAGAGAACATTCTCAAACTGGGAATTAAGCTACAGTTGAGAATAGAGATGTGTTTGACATTATGCAGGCAAGAAACTTCCCAGGAATCAGCTGAATCAATTCCATTTTATAAAGGGCCGAGTCACACAGGGCAATTTACCAGTTCAAGAAAACAGTTCAAGGCAATCTCCCAAAAAAAAATCATACACATTCCAGTTTCTCATTATTTTATAGGGGATAATGAGTTACAGCAAGAAGATTGTCTCTTGTGCTACAAAAGTGTTCATTATTTGTTCATGCTGTGTAGTTTGTTGCCTCCAAGTTGCCTGGAAAACTTGCCCTGTGTGACAAAACCTTCAAAAATGCCTGGGGAAAAAAAGTCCTTTTTTTGTAAGGGCAAGACAGTTTTCCAAAATATATGGAACCTCTATGAGGTGAATCTAAAGTTCTACTAGAACAATCAAAGGGCACCAACTTTAAGGGCATGGAAGCAATTGCCTCCAATGCCTGAGTGAAGTATCACTCACATGCCTGACACTGTACGGAGCTTGTGTGGTGAGCAGTCTAACTGTCTTGGTGTGAATGAAGTTGCTTGTCTGATTACGAAGTAGTACTTAAACAACTAAAGATGCACCTTCGTGGCAGTTTCTCTGCAACGAGATCTAACCTTCAACCTATTCATGATTCATAACACTGGAGCAACAGCATGGAGCAAGTTCGAGTGCGCTACGCACCATGGTTAACTATTTCAGTCAACTTTTTTGACTCCGACTCAGGCTGCTTGACTGTTGGTTGACCACTGTGGTCGACCATTTGGAACCAGCCTCAGGACCATGGTTTCTTCCCTGCCCTGGTAGCCTCGTATCATGTTAACCCGTGTTAAGCGCAGAAGGGAACCAGTGACACTATAGTGAAATGGCGGAAGGCAATGGAAGTGTCGAACACCGTACCGATGATTGACTAGACTTCCAAACAAGACGTTAGAGCGAGTACGCCACTACACATGTGCACCGCTAGTCAGTTGTCAACCATGGATCAACTAAATGCGCGCACTCGAACTTACTCCCAGTGTGCCTTGGCCTCAAACAAGACATACACAGTTGTCTGCACAACATGTTTATGCAGTCAATTTTAGATCGGGTGGGCTTTTTAAGAATTTGATACATTAAATTGTGAAGAGAAAGAACGGTGCGATAGCTGTGAAATTGCAGTTGCAAAATTTTAAAGGAGCCATAAAATATCTCATTAGGAATGTCGTGTCTTTGGGCAGTTACAACAACAGTCAAAATTCACACTCTGAAATATGTAAGAGTGTAAGCTTTGCATGGTGTAGATACAAGAGAAGTACAGTAACTATTACTGGTGACAATGCGGGTACAGTCATGTGTAAAACTCTTTTGGGGGCAGTGTTGGCTTTAAAATGAGCAGTTGTGGTCTCGGCAATTTGAACAGTATACTCTGCTTGTCCTCATGAGTCGGGGCACTCGTTCCAGAAGAGATTCACACAATGCTTGTTCCTGTAAGTTTACAAGTAACAGTTACTGTACTTCTTTCTCTGAAATACACTCGACGTTAAAACTTACTTAACATTACAACAGAACTGTCATAAACAAGAGTACAAATGGAAATGTTTTAAAAATGAAAATTGACACTTCAAAATTACAGACAAATTCTCAATGTCATAACATTTAGGTATAACATGCATGTAAATTAAATATTTTATATCATTTTGCATGAAAATTAAATACTTTTGGGATCTAAACAAATAACTAAAGATTAACTATTTTACATCATACACATTTTTTCCTTTTTGTAGTTCATATCATGGTATGCCTTTGAAGAAATGAAAGGACTTTACAACTACCATTAACTCATCCAAAGACACCCTCGGTAGACATGGGGAGTGCAGGTAGACTTCAGAAACCTACCCAGAATTTTGTTTTCCTTTGAGCATGGTACAAAAACCAACAATAAAGTATGGTTGTTGAACTCCGGTTTGAATGATTTGGGCTTTGACAAGACTTGGGCTAAATCCAAAGAACTGTCAGCCCCGTTAGGCAGGGCTTGAAATACCCTCTGGGGCACTGGCCAGAGTCCAGTAATTCTAACATTTGGCCACTAACCCACAGGACTTGAAATACACACCGGGCCACTAGCCAGCATAGGGCCAGTAACTTTATTTTCCAAACATGGACTTTTTTTAAAAACAAAACTCATTAATGTACACTTGAGGTTTTTCAATCCAAAAACGTCTGCCTAAAATGAAGCAAATATGTGAAAGAAAGAAACCATTTAGGTCTTGTAATTTTACTTTTAATTTGTTATTTTTTTAATATTTATTCATTCTGTTTGTGAAGCCAAGGATTCTCAGAAAAGTGAATTTAATCACTGTACTAGCCAAAACCCCATGGAGAGAAGACAAAGAAGAAAGCTTCAGTTTTAAACGTGAGAGAAAAGCCCAAAGAATTATTCCAGGGAAAACCCACGCAATCAGGTAGGGACTGAAAACCCAATCCACATAGTGCCCACGGCGGGATTCGAACCAGGGTTTTAGAGGTGGAAGGCAAGGAAAGATACCACTACGCCAACCTGACCTCCTGTTACACCAAGCCAAGAAAATAAACATGCATAGTGGATGAAAAATCTATTCAGCCCTTTGATGTATAATGCTGGCGAATGGTTCTGCATTGAATTTTTTGTTTGGCAATTAAGTTTTAAAACAAAATCCTCAGTTGTGCTGTCCTAGGATTTGTCTATAGACCCTTAGCAGAGACAGCCTGCAAATTAGGCTGGTCCTCTCAAACAAATGCATAATCACCACTGTGATTGATACTGGTGCACGGGAAACCCAACCAAAATGGCTGCAGGGTGATTAAGATCTCATGATGTGTTGCTACGTTTACTTGCTAAGGAAATCAAAGTTTGCCTTGACACATCTTCCCGTTGGCACATCAAGAGCGCTCACTTTGACCTCCGTGTCACCAAACTGCATGGTCAGCTGAAGCTCCCTGCGTTTCCCTCCGGGGGTCACGACACTCTGCGAGTCGGACACGTCAATGTGCATCGTGCCGCACTTCTGGACCCCGTCGTCCGTGATGAATTGTACGTTCTCCTTCTCCGTGCAGTAAATGTTGATGATGATGGCCGTTTGGTCCAGTTTGGCCGGGGTGTAGCTCCGCGTGGCTTTATCCCCGACCGCGATGGACTGATCGGCCTGCACGAAGGTATCAAAAATGTCCCTACACCACTCCGTGTTGTCCTTGACGGCGTGCTTCTCTCTGGGGTGTTTCGAGGGGTCAAATTTGTTCAGCACCCCGACGCCATAGGTCAGGCGTGAGCGGCGGACACGCACTGCAGTGGGGTCCAGCCCGAACATGACGGCACCTTTGAGAATGGTCAGCCCAACATCCCGGGGAATGATCACTCTTAAACGGCTTGCAAACTTCTTCCTCATTCTGTTCTGCAGCAGCGAGGATTGAGCAAACCCCCCGGCTAAAAATAGGTAAGACACCCCCTGTGAAGAAAAAAAGGTACACTTTGAATAAATTAAGTAAAATATGAAAGGGATGTTAACATGCTAATTTTAAAAACTAGTCACACAATAGTTACACGAAAATGACACTGCTCAAGAAATTACTCATCAATGATAAAAGTACGGTAACCACAATTCCATTTTATAAATGACTCGGGTCTTTAACTTCTTGAAGGTCTTGCAAAGTACACCTCAAGTTAATTTTCTTAAAAGTTCTTAATCCACTTAATAATAAAAATTATCGTAATCATAATATAAGCAATAGATATAATGCACCATCTATCTAGAGTACAAGACCCTATTCAACAATAGAGAAATATATAATACAAAAATCAAATCATTAGGTGAACAAATCAATGCACATTATGGGATATGTACATTATGGGATATGTACATTATGGGATATGTACATTATGGGATATGTACATTATGACTAATTACATGCAGAGATAAACAAATGAGTCTTGAGCAAGTTTTTTGAATAGGTTGAAAGAACTGCAGCTTCACATATTGACAAGTAAAGTCTTCCAAAGTTGACATGCGCAGCGAGAAACAGCACGATTGCTATATGATGATGAGAACATAGGAGAGAATAAAAACAGAATCTTACAAAAAAAAGAACACCTCATAAAACACAACCAAGGCCTTCATTCATTTTTAAAAATAAATTTGCAGCGTTTCAGACAAAACATTTTTCAGTGGGATATAAGCCCCCAGGACAAACAAACAAATGACAAAAAAAATGGAAAAACTTGTCTTTGGGGTAATTCTAGCAACAAAAATATATTATCAATGCCATTTGTTTTTGTCAGGATCCACTTTATTGCTTACAGCCTTTTGTTACTGTTAACAAAAATACTTGTGTACCTCATGCTGTCACCCTTCTTTCAGGCACACGATAAATTATTTCAGATTTTTCCAACGGGCAAAACAAATTTGAAATCAGACTAAAGTAGGAACAATATCCTGCCTGCCCAAAGGTCAACAATCCTCTATCGTCTTTATGCATCTTGGGGTTTGAAAAATATATATATATACTGCGAAAAATTGTGTTAGCAGCTCATCGTACGAGCTTGTTGCACTGACGTGACGATTACCTGTAGTTGTGGTTCGTTGAGCAGTCCTTCCACCAGTGAGATGATACTTGCCACGGCTGGTCTAAATAGCTGCTGCATACCCTCTGGACTTAAACGTAGCATACCTGGAACTCAAGGGGTCAAAGGTGGAGAAAATATTAAATGGGCCTTATATAATGTACAAGGTCACGTATGAATCTCACCAAAATGCGTGAAAGCCAGCAATGGACGCTTGCGCCCTCGAGCAAGACGCTTCACTGCAAATGCTTCTTATTACCCTGGAGTGAATGAACACCTCGCATGTTGGTGTGAGTGGAGCAACCTGTGCACCCATTTGGCTGCCGGTGCTGCATGCTCCTAAGGAGTTTAGATGAATTTAGGATTGCTGAGGGTCTGATGAACATACTGGCATAACAAGACTTTTTCATTGGGGGGGGGGCAAAGATTGGGTGGGGGCTGTTCAATGTATCAAACCATTCGAGTGCATTTTTTTATCTCTTATGGGGGCAGAGGTGGGAGGGCAAACATGTTCCCTTTACTTTAAAGCTATCTATAGTCCTGCAGGACTATTCACACCAAACTCTGCTTGATACCTTGAGCAGACCACGTGACGTCCCTGCTGTTGTATTTCCTGATGGCTTCTTCAGCGGAGGCCCTTTCCCTGGTGTACTTCTTGTAGTAGTCGATGAAGGAGAACGGCAAGGACACATTGAGAGGGTTGTGCTTGTATGGGTTGGCGTTGCGCTTGCGCGACTCGAAGGCTATCATCAGGTCCACCCAGCCAGCCGGCCGCTTAATCTTGGAAGCACAAATAAAAAAACACATCTTTGTTACCAACAATAATTTTCCTTTGGACAACATAAAAGCTGAACATCTATGAAATTAAGAACAGCTTAATGTAAAGTTTTATTAACTTGACAATGGGTTTATTTTCAGGAAACTTTCTGCAGAACCAGGAAGAGTCGGCAGCTCTGATGTAACTACCCTCTTTCAAAAGTCTTTCCCTGAAAACCTTTGTCTACCTTAAACTCCTCGATGAAGTCCTTGCTGAAGATTCCCACCAAGAGTTTTTCAAACTCTCTATCGACGCTGACCGAGCCGTACATTCCTCCCGCGGCCTTGTGCAGCTCCTTGAGTGTGCCCATCTCCTCCTCAACTTCATGAACCGTTATGTCTACCGTCCCTCCTCCGCAGTCCACCACCATGTACCGGGTACCTAGGTTTAGAATGGTTTGAAACAACAGAACAATTAAAGGCAGGGTATACTTTTGGTAATTACTCTACAAGTTATAATGACCATAGAAACTTACTTGGTAAGGAGCACTGGAGAGCTGTTGAAAATATAACACATCGTGAGAAATGACCCCCTTTGAAGTAGTGTAGTTTTAGAGAAAAGGCTAATTTTCACTCAGGCATGAAGCCTTTCTCAGGCATCTGAAAGCACACAATTCTATGCAACAAGGGTGTTTTTCTTTCATTATTTTCTTGCAGCTTTGATGACCAATTGAGCACCAAATTTTAATAGATTTTTTATTTCATGCATATGTTGGGATACACCAAGTGCGGGTACTTGTCTTTGGCAATTACAGAAAGTGTACCAACAGAGCTCATGGACCAGTGTAAAAAAAACATTTGCCAAAACAATATTGACTTCTCCAACAATTCAATTCAATTCAAGATAACATTAATTTCCATACTGTCATACAAATGAAATAATGTAACAAATCAAGAACGAAGTAAAACTAGAAATGTAGTATTTGTACAATTACAAATACTACGCATTCGGATAGTGTGAATAGCAGGTAAATATTAAAAGTCAAATCTAATAAAATTTATAAGAATGAAAAAAACCACCCCAAAACCAGGAAGCAAGGTCAATCATTTCACTAACAATTACAGAAAGAACTTGCACACATCAAACAATTCACAAACAAAAATGCAAAGATTAAAATCATAATGGATGTGGTTTTCAAGAAAAGAAAATTTCGAAATAATAAACTTTGGTTGAGCCAGATTTGAAAACCGATGAAGTTCTATTATCCAGACATTGAAAACGATCTTGATCTGCGGTCATGATAAAAAAAACAGAATCTCAATCCATTTTTCTTTGATCCGAATGTAAACGTGGTGTGAGTCTAGAAATGAAATCCACTGGGTGTTACATTTCAGAGGAATCACAAGCTCTCGACATCACTAGGGTGTCACACATCAGAAGAGTGTCATGGCCGAGCGGATAAGAGCATCGAATTCAAGTCATCAGGGTGTGGGTTCAAATCCCGGTCATGACACTTGTGTCCTTGAAGAAAAATGCGTTACTATATTTGCTTCTCTTCACCCAGGGGTATAAATGGGTACCTGGGAAGGTAGAGGTTGATATTGTGTTTGAAAAAGCACACGAAGAGCCACGGGAGCCACTGGCTGTATACTCCCCAGGGAGCAGAGACAGATTAAAGGAGTACTATTGGGCTTATGGCCAGGGCACTAATGTTAAGCGCATTGATACGTTATAGTAAACTGCGCTATATAAGAACTAGTTACTACTATTATTATCACCAAGAATGAAAATCTAGGAGGTTTGATGGGCACAAGAAAGCTAAGACTTTCAACAATTGATTGCAGGCTCACACTTTCCAAGACAGTTTGAAGGCAAAACCTGTGAAAAAATTCCTGAAATCAGGAGAAAAAAAATCCAGAGAAGCCAGCGTATTATGTGCACTCAACAAGTAATAATAAGGCGAGGGCGTACGTGCGCCGCTTGTAACCTCTATTTCCACCCATAACTTTTCCTACAACCCTGGGAGGCTGATCCGTGACTTACCCAGCGTAAGCCGCAAAAGCTTGTGCTGAATAAACACGGCTACACAATTAGTGATGAACATGTAGTTTTGCAGTCTGAGATGGAGCGGTACTGACCCGCCGCAGCTAAAGCAAGGTCTAGGTCCACGAATTATTTGTTTTATGACTTCCTAATATCGTTAGGAATACTAAGTGCTTAAAAACACTGACCAACTTACACTGGGTACTCATGTAATGGGAGCAATGCTACCCCACGAGGAATTTCAAAGCGAAAAATGCTACCCCACTGAGGAAGTTTTATTTAAAGGGGACAATAGAAGAGTAGTGGAGTCTGACTTATCTAGGATGAAAAGAATTGAGTGTGTATTGCAAACCAAGTGGTGACCTCCTGAACAAGATGTCCACAACATTTAGCTTCTTCAGACATTATGCCGGCTTACACACCTACAACTTACACAATGTTGTCACAAATTACACAACCTATTTTTCTTGACAAAAAAAATGCATTTTCTCATAATGGTTAATGTTTTAAAAATAAGGGACTGCCAGATTAAAGATCAGCTATTACAAAAAATTTATAAAGGAAATTATATTTTTTTCTTCTGAACAACATTAGTTCACGGAGCTAACATTGTATGTAACATAATTGTGTGTGTTGGTTGGTTTACACAAGAGGGCAATAGGGTTCCCAGTTGGGTGAGAGTCCCCAGTTGGAAAGTGTGTAGAAAAACCAATGAGAGATGTTGCCAAAACAAAACAGGGACAATAACTGTGACTGGTATCCTGCTCATTTTTTGCTAAGCAGGAAATTGTTTAGCAATAGTCTCTGCTTTAAGCAGCTCTATGACGTTGGGCCCTGGTCTCGAGACTAACTGAAAATCAGTATCATCATCACTGACTTTCATAAATTGAATCAACTGAGAAATGAAAAGAGTCGGTTGACCTTTGTACCTCAGGGCAGTTTAAAAAAAAGCGCCTTACCCTGACCTCCGAAGAGCAAACTTCAAGGGACGAATTAGAGTATTTGTTAAAATATTATAACTAAGTGAAGAAACAGATTGTCCTCTTTCGCCCAGGCCACTTGAGTCAACATGTGCAAGGTGTGTGAGCCTGGGCCTGGCCTAATTTCACTTGACTTCTTCTCCCCCCCCCCCTTCCCAAATGGTAACAAACAGCTGGTTATTGACAGAGACTAATGATACGGATTACCAGGCAAAGACCTTTGCTCTCTGTGTGCCGCTGTAGGAGGAGAACCAGTTTTTAAAGGTAGGATACCAGTAATGACTGAATTATTTTTTAATACTGATTTTCAATCTTAAAAGATTACTTTTTATACATTTGAACCCTGGACAACCTTTCCTGAGAAACATTGCCGTCTGAAATATGAAACAGAATGAAAATTCTCCCCAATAGTCAGTTTTTTGTTTTTATTGACCCAATCTGTTTTTCAAACAAAAAGGAAAAGACAGTTTTAAAATTGGCCCAATCTGTTTTTCAAACAAAAAGGAAAAGACAGTTTTAAAATTGGCCCAATCTGTTTTTCAAACAAAAAGGAAAAGACAGTTTTAAAATTGATTTAAATGAAAGTGTCACAGGGTAGTTGAAAAAATGCAGGGTCAGAATGAACTCTTCTACAAAACAACAACAAATCAACAACAATGTTGCTCTTCCATCCCTGATAGCCTGGGGCAAGTCCTCTGCTGTGTCATCGGGTGTGATCAACAGGACACAGTGAGCAAACAAGGCTTGAATTCAGAAAACAACTAGAACTGTGTTGTTCTCACCAAATGAAAATGATATTTCCATGTAAAGTTGTTTTGCTTGGCCTTTCTTAAGAAAAGCTTAGAGAACAGGGCCTGGAGTAAACAACTAACGTTCAGCTGTTATGGTATCAGTTTTGTGTAATTGAAACAATGGGAAAAACAGGCAGGGGCTTAAAAAACAGCTTCTGGATGTATTGTTTTTAGTTCCCATCAAGTGAACTTTGATTTTGCCATGCCAGTTGTTTCACTCGGTCTCGCTTGAGCAGGAGGAGGATGACTGCACATAGCCTGGGGTACACTACCACTGCGATGTTACGGTGAATAGTGATAGACACAATGAGAAGACCAGGCTTGGACTTAAAAAAAAAGGAAAAAAAGGGCAGAAAGTACAAAGTGTACTGTTGTGGGTTTCCATCATGTGAACTTGACTTCTGCCATTTCTTTTTCCCGTGTTTACCTTGCGCCGGAGGATGGCTGCATTTTGCTAGAGGTTTACTACCACTGTGATGTTTCAGTTTTGTGTTATAAAAACGATGAGAAAACCTGGCTTGGGTTCAGAAAAAAAGAAGAAGAAAAAAAAAATGCAAAGTATTTTCTTGGCTAGCCCATCAGGTGAATTTTGCATCAGGTGGTTTTCCCACTATTATTCTTGAGATAGAGGAGGGTGTGCTCTTTAGATACAGCCTGGGGTATACTACCCCTTTGAAGTTTAATATTAAAGTGACAGGTAGAATGAGAGAACCAGGCTAGAAAATTAAAAACCCACAAAAAGTCTGCTGCATCAAATTAGTCCTGGGTAGTTTTTCACCAAACTTTTGTCATGCAACGATTTGTCAATGCGTCCTATTTAGGGGTTTTATTTGATTTTATCCATACGCCGATGTGTGTAAAGCACTGTGTATTCAGTACTTTCCCTGAAATACATAACAATAACAATAATAAATCAAAAGTATCATTTCAAAGGAAGTTCTTTATTTGAGTTCGATACATGATGGAACAATTGACCTGAAGACACCCTTGTCTGCTGCTGCTGCTGCTGCTCAGCTGCAAGAGGCTTAGGTACCTCCATGGAGTTATGAATGATTGATAAGTTGTCCAAAAATGAGCTTCCGATAAGAAAGGTTTCCTTGTTACTCAGGTCAGATCCACAGAGGAATACAAAACCCAAATCATCAGACAAATTGAGAAATATCCAGAGGGGGTAACGACAGACTATTGGGCATTCGGGACCAATTACGTGAGGATTGGGGAGGGCAATGTCTGCAAGATGTGATGTCAAGGCATAGGGGAGTGGTGTGAGGTAGGGCAAAATAAGAGGCAGTATGAACAAAACAAAAACATAAACACTATCTTCTGGGTGACCTTAAAATCAAAAGCAGTTTTTAATGACTGCATTCAAGGATCAATGGAAAAGGTATTTTAAAAACTATGCATCACCACAAATACAACACATTGTTTGAACACAATGTAGACTCTTTCTCTCTCCCTTTTGGTGACTGCTTTACTTCTTTCAAGAAAATTTCAATGCCCAAAGAGAGTTTTTGAGAAAATCCTGAAATCAGAGAAAAAAATCCTGACAAATCAGTTGGCAAATTGTCCTTACCGTGCCGGATGTTTTCAGACACTTGGCTGTTGAACTTTTCGGGCTTCTCCACCGACCACTTCTGGCGCTGTGAGAGTCTCTCCGGGACCAGCTCTCTCATCCTCAGCTTACGGATGCAGATGGATGCCGCCTCAGGCTCCAGGGCGATGAGGAGCTGCTCTGGGCAGGAGGAAGATGCTATACCAGCCTGGCAAGATGAATAACAAGCAAGATAATAACAGAAGCCCTGATTGATGGCTGAAAAAAGGGAGTTACTCATTTCTATTTTCATTGGAGTTATTTGCCAGAGTTTTACATGCAATTGAGTAAATTTTGATGACGAGGGGTAAACGTTTGACTAATAATAACAATATTAATGACTTGGGAGGCTAATCATCCTTACTTGCAGCTGAGACGCTGAAGTGCGAAGGATGCGGCTACAACGTTTGCGAAAGAAGCAGGCATGCGAGGGCGCCTACAGCAGCCAGCCACATCAACCCATTATATGGACATGGAGCAAAGCCAGAGATCGAAAGTGTTTGATTTTTCCGGAGAGAGGAAAACTGAAAGGCCATTTTGTGTGGTTGTATTAATTGAAAACTCACACATAATGCTCTTGGCCCAATTTCATGGAGCTGCTAAAGCAGAGAATTATGCTTAGCAACTTTCTGCTAAGCAGACACGGTATCATTTAACATTGTATCAGGATACCTACCCTGTACGCAGCTTGTCTCATGAACTGCTTGGCGGGTTGTTTCCAGATGGCAGGTACGGTCAACACCCAGCGTATGTCCCCAGGGTCAAACTTGCCATCGTTGGATTGGTCGCACAGCTCCTCCACTGCGTGCTCCCTGAAGAAGCGCAGAGCGTTCTCGAACACCTTGATGGCTGCGATCTTCTTACCGTTGGCGGCCGCCAGCTCCGTGTCCAGATTCAGATTCTAATAAATGATGAAATGTTTTATTTAAAAAAAAAATCATAGGTTTCCGTTTTCTTCCTTTGGCCAGCTTCTAAAACATAAATGAAACAAGTATGCACTTCAAAATAAAGCTTAAAGATTCCTAATACAGAAGGAAAATATTCCAAAGGAAAAGAATTTACAAACAGTATCCAAAACCACTCAGAAACACAAGTAACAAAAATGGAAACTTGGTGGCTTGAGAAAGTACACAAGTTCAATTCAGAACCGAGAACAATCAATTGAAGCCATGTTAATTATAATTAATCACTTTATTAAGTAACATTATTCCACTTTCCTCTTTTCAAAGTGTAGAAACATGAATTTAGGTTATTCTTGAGGAACAGCTTTGGTAAAAGCTAGTGGTGTCCCTTCTTTGAACTCACAAAAACAAAAAAATCTAATCAAATAAACAAACTTAAAAGAACTTTTTAAAAATAGTTTAATTGTACAAAAAGAATATTTAATCGAATTACTCAATAGAGCAAACAAAGACGATCATCACCGGACACCAACTTTTTCTCCAATATAAAAGGCAAAAATGACACTTATCCAAGTTCTCCATGCTCAGCATTGATACCACATGATGCTCATTAATCAAACACATAAACTTACCATGGGGATGTCTTACAAAAGAAATGTAGGGCAGTTTCAAGAAGTGCCAAGGTGGGAGCGAGGGGGTAAAGTTTGTTCAGGACCACCCCTTCCAAAGGTGATCCATCGCTTAATCTTCAGGAGGTCCTTGAGACTTGAGGGGCTTGGCAGAGTCAAACCAAACATGAATGTTATGCGTAGCAGAATTACACATTATATGTCCACATCGCAGGCATTTAATAATCACAGGTTTTTGGACTGCCATTTTCGGCATGTGTTTTGACATACACGTTGCTGAGTTTGCACTTCTGTGATACAATCGCAGTCCAGACTTGGCAGTCCAAGACTCCTACCTCTCAGACTGAGATCAAAACCAGGACCCAATTTCATTCTGCTAAGCAGAAAATAATTGCTTAACAATTTTATTGGCAACTACGGCGTGTCGTGGCCAAACGGTTAAGAGCACCAAGCTCTGGTGCTTCGCTGATCAGCAGAGTATGGGTTCGAGTCCCAGTCTTGACACTAACAGAAGGGGTTTGCCCCGCTGTTTCTGGCAGTGGCTGCTGAATGCACCATAGTACCTTGCAAACCATTATAAGGTGCTACATAAATTGGTCCCATATTTGTTAAAAATTTCAACAACAAAATACTGTCTTAAAATGTTTCTGTTTGTTCAAGCGCCTTGAGTATCTTATACCCTCTGGTTCCTTGTAAATCTACGCTTTGAATTTGAGCACCTCCAGGAAATTGAACCCACGAGTGAATTACGAGTTGAGGGGTCTTTTTAGGGGAAAGATGTTAAGAAATGGAATGTCAGTTGTTGATGGATGCTCACCTTTGGAATGTTAAAAGCTTTTTTTAGGGTGTTTTTTTTCTTTTTTTCCCCTGAACAATTTGTTTTTATGGAGTTTGAGAAGGAGAGTTAAGTCTATTCGGGTCTCCTCCATTTATGTCAAAATCTTCTGGGACTTTCTTACCGAGGTCATTGCACCCAGATGAGGTGATGGCTGTGGAGTTTGGTTTTTTTTGAACTGAAATTTTAAAACTCAAACTATATTGCGTTAAACTCTAAAAGCTGTCTTTCAACACCCTAAAAAAGATGTGTATATAAATTTTGAGATGTTGAATTTCCTAAATGTTTAATTTTACCTGCCTGACTTTGGGCAGGGCCCCCCTGCCTCCTACAACCAAGCTACACAAAATTACAGATCTACAAAAAAAATTGGATGAGAGTAGAGCCTTACGCCCTTCTTCCGGGCACACGCCGATGTATAAATTAAGGAAAATCAATTTCATCCGAGTGATATTGACTTCTCTAATGGAGAGAAACATTTACCGTGATTGATACCATTCTGATCAAGGACTGCGGTGTAACTCGTCAATAAGTAAAAGCCCCGTCTTGATCAAATTTATCGACTCGACATAACCATAAAATACAAGCACGCTCATTGGCATGTGTGATTGGCTGTTATTCAGGTGGACCACTCATCCTGAATGAGACTTATTGATTCATATCAGAGGCTCCATGCCAAAACCCAGACACTTCCTGCCAAAACTCAAAACTAGGTTTCTTTGCTTTGAAGTAACACATATTTTAGGCTTTTTTAAGGATTAGACCATGTTACCTTTTTTTACAAAAAGAGTGACCTTGTACATTCTAGGACCTTTCTCGGCAGGCAAGATAGTGAACAGGTCTTTAATGAGAAATATTTACATTTTGTGTTATTATTTTCTCATAACTTCAAGAGTTACAAAAGAAACAGCGGAACAAGTTTTTAGCTCCTCCCCCTTTCTTCATATCAAAAGTGGATACAAAATTAGACAGTGCAATAGCCATAAAATATCAGATTCAATATGGGGTTTTTTTTCATTGAGGTGTGTACAAATTGTGCCTGTAGGAAGTCCAGGCTTGGTGGCTCTTTTGTAAACATGTGATGTCACAGGTCACATGGTCTATTATACTGGATTGGTAGAGTACCAACCAAATGGATCAACCAAATACATGAAATAACAAACCTGTAAAAATTTGGGCTTACTCTGTTGTGCGAGTCAGGAGAAAATAGTGCAAAACCTCGCACAATTTTCAGCATGTAAACACACTGTTCTTAATTTTGGTTGTATCAACCGAAATCAGCACTTGTGTTTCTTTTTAAGGTTTTCAGACACAGTTTTCATGGAATATGACTTCATTTCATGGGGAAATATTTCACAGAAACAAAATAGTTCTAGTAAGAACTTTAAAATCAGTAAGCTTTCCGACTAAAATTAAACAATGATGTTTATATCCTCACCAATCCTGTATAATTACATTTAAGGTAAGTATTTCTCAACATTATGAATGTTTAAGACAACTGGTGCAGGTGCCTATAGGGTCTACTGAACACTGGTGCCTGGGGCCTTGGAACCCAGTGCCTATAGCCTACTCAACAAGGGTGCCTATGGCCTACTGAACACTGGCGCCTATTGCCTATGGAACACTGGTGCCTGGGGCCTGCTGAACACTGGTGACCAGGGCCCAATTTCATAGCGCTGCTTAACGGTAAGCAAATTTTCATGCTAACTGTAGCAGACAAATTTGCTTAATTAAGTGTACTTCACAGGTTAGCAAGAAAATTAAGCAGACATCTTGCGCGTTCACCATGGATTTACATTGTTACGTCATTCATTTTCATACAGTAAGCACCGGAGGTTTAGCATACCTTTGCGTGTGCTTACGGTTAGCAGCGCTATGAAATGGAAATCGCGCAGTAAGCACACAATCGGCCGTTAAGCGGCTCTATGAAATTGGGCCCTTGGCCTACAAAACACTAGTGCCAAAGGGCCTGTGGCGGCCATAGTCGTAGTGGCGATGGCAGCCTTTAAAATGAGAAAATTTTCAAATATAAAAAAAAATAGCTGTTTTTTCCCAAGGCAATAGTACGCCTTTAAACACACTCTGCAAGAATACGACCAAAATGTTATAACCTTAAGGGTCACCTCATTTAAACAAAACCCCATCGTATGACAACAGGTACAAATCATGGACATTTTCCCAATACAGGGACGGGGAAAGTGAGTCAACATTTCCCCACAGTGTTGTTAAAACCAAGAAATGCCTCGCTGAGGTTCAACTACAACAATTTCAGGCTCCATAAATCTGTTTATTTGATAGCGCGCCGTATAAAAATCCATTAAAGGCGATATTCTGCTCCTGCCACAAGGAGTGGCTGGGGGCAACTTGCAAAGAGTTTTTCTTATAAAAATAAAACTATCATTTCTTTCATCAGTGAGAATAAATTGAGCCTGTTTCATTCGATAACTAAATACTTTTCCTCCCTCTTCCCACCCTTGATTTTGTCCAACCTCTTGTGGTTTTAAACAAGCCCCTTCCCTCTTACCCATCCCCCTGTCCCCTTCTTTCTTTTTAAACTCCTTACTTTTTCTATCGGTGCTTTCTGCCTCTCTCTCTCTCTCTCTCTCTCTCTCTCTCTCTCTCTTTCCATCTATTTCCACTTGACTGCTTCTGTTACACCAGTATACCTGTTAATGTGTGATTGTGTTGTCATTTTACCCTTTCAGGGTCGAAACGGCAGGCCATTGTTAACTATTTTTGGCAAAAAAAATGAGTAAAGACCGAAGTATCGATGACACCTGTTTATACAGAATGACCTTTTTATACATGAAGTGTGTGCGACCAGGGTACTTTTCTTGATTGTATATTTGTTCATGAAAAATGTTATTACAAGTTTTGTCGAATGTCAAATGTGTGGGCGGGTCTGTCCGTAGTGAACCATAAGTTAAACAATTGAATTTCTTTGAACAGATTTTTATACTTGCCCCTCTTGGGAAGCACTTGTTTGGTCTAAAGAATTAGGAATAACAAGTTTTATTATAATGTTCTGGCTATACTGCCTCCCCTTCCCCACCCCCCCCCCCCAATGAAAATTTCAAGAAACAAGTCTATACATATTTCTTTGTTACAAGTTTACCAAGATTTGCAGCATCTTTGTTTCATTTTCAAATGTACAGTGATAATACAGTGTTAGTGACTAATAAAATAAAAAAAAGAGAAAAACCCAACAACAAACAACAACAAAGATCACACTTTGGAGACCCCCACCACATAATCATCCTCTGTTCTTAAAAGCAAAGTATAACGTTGGTTTTTTTGTGGAACTGTTGGGTTGATTTAATCCTATATAAATGTAGATATATACAATAAAACTAACCTGTGAAAATTTCATTTCAAAAGCATTTTTGAGATATATTGCTGAAAATCTGGAGCAGTTATGTCCACGCAGGAAGACTAATCCATAATTGGAATACACAATCTGAGAAACATTTCGTGCAGAAACCCTTCTCAGATTTAAATGTTTTTGGATCCCTCTCTCTAAAACCACGGGAATTGTTTCTCAAAATGTGATACATTATCAACAACTGCAGTGCTTCTTACCAAGTAAGTTTTTATGGTCATACATTTTTGGAGTAATTACCATAGGTATACCCACCCTTTAATGTATCCCTGTATATCCATGAATGTATTATTGATTGATTGAGGGGAAATATTAAAAGAATTGAAAGTAATAATACTGAAACCCCTATACAAAATGGACTGCCCTACTTAGCATATGGCTTTTCCAACAACATCACTTACTCCCTCCCCAGTTACTTGCACCCAGTTCCATTGCAAATATTTATGTTAACCCATTTCTAAATTTTAAACAAAGTAGAATACACCACTGAAACAATCTATGTTAAAGGTAGGGTCATAGATTGGTTTTTGTCAAGCAAAGCTGATTTAAAGGCAAAATTATAAAGAACGATCCAATAAAAGTCACAAAACTGAAAGTTTCAGCTGAATGTGTCTACTTTCTGAGAAAACAGCAAAAACTGTCATGACATTTTCAAAAGAACATTGAATCCTCCTTGTTTAGCGAGGTGACAGCAAGTACCAACCTCATCTCTGACACCAACCCTCAGAAACCTGAGAAACGATTCATGCATGAATCATTTCTCAGATTCAAAAACTTCGGGCTGAAAAATTATCCAACCCACTTTGAAAAGACCCCCTCTCTCAAAATAGTACATTACCAACAGCTGCAGTGCTTCCCAACAAGTCAGTTTACATAGTCATTAATTTTTGGAGTATTTACTGGTCTATGACCCTACCTCAACGAAATCAGCCAAGTCAATAGTCTTTCGTACTGTATTCACAGAAAGTAACGTTTACAAAGGAGAACAGAAACAAAATCACAAGCAAGCCCAGGTATGCTTGTTGATATTACAAAACTAATATACAGCATATCAAGAAACCACCTGCACATGTGCAAGTGCATGAATCGCCGCCAGGGAATTCCACTCTTGCCCCAGGACGTTCTCTTCCCAATTTGGGAGTCCTACATGGGCCGACTTGTTGTCACTTTATTGTGTAATAACTCACGAAGGCTCGTCGTCGTGAAACCCGATAATATAAGCATTTTCTAAATATAGTCTGCAAAATTACATGCAAAAATGTAGTGACTACCAAACTTTTTGGCTGGGGCATTCTTTGAGGGGTAGTAAATCTATTGGCAATTTAGACATACTTAAATTCAGAAAGTTTTTTTTTTTTTAAAGGAGTAAAAAATCAGTGCCACATGAACCCGGCACCAGTTTCGTTCGAAATTTCCAAAAACCTAAATGAAAAATATCTGGAAAGTTTTCAGTAGAATTTCTTCACAATTTCTGTATTAGACTGTTTTCAATGAAGCAGATGTTACAGAGTGTAAAAATCTGTTAAAAGTGGTGTTTTTTGTTTTTTATTGTTTACAATTCTTTTCATTGTAAACTGTACACATTTTAAAGATTTCCTTGTTTTCACAAAATTTGGGCTGTTTTGAAATTTAGTGGTCAAGGCGCACTACACAGGATTCCCATCAAAATGATGGGCCTCCATGTATGCATATAAGTCACAAAGTGGTGAACACCATGGGAAACTAAGCATGTCCCACAGAGGTGACTCCCCTAGTAAAAACAACAGGGGTGTAGAACACTCTCTCTGCAACGCAATGCACTCCGAGTCAGAAAATGAAAGTATGCTTTTTGTGATTGACCCTCCAATAAATAATCGGCCTGGGTGCCTCGGGGGTAACACACACACGGTGCGGCTAGAACAAGCTCTCCCTTGATAAATGCTTTCAACGCCACTGAAACTTTAGCAAAAATGGGGAAAGGGCTGTGAAAAAGATCAAATTAACTGGCTGGATTTGCTGGAATTTCTTTTGATCATAAACAGGGAGGTGATCGGGGATGGAATTCGGAGCGGCGAGCCTACGGAGACTCAAATATGAAGTATTTGTAGGATGTTTTTTGACAGGGTTTGGATGTGTACCAACAATTTTGGGGCGTTGTTTTGGTTCTTCTGTAACTGTAACTAGAGTAATCTGGACGAAAGGAGAAATAGTAAAATGCAAAGAATTTTGCAACTTCCTTTTTGCTTTGAACCCTTAAAATGGAGCAGGAGCAACATAAATGTATTTGAATAAAAGTGTGTCTCGTCTATTGTTTTTTATGTCCTCTGCTCTTTGGCCCAAGCATTATAAACCCACCCTTCATTTGTTTATTCAATATATATATATTTGTTATTTCTTGTTCTTACATTTCTTGTCCCCATCTTGTATCTTGATTTTTTTAGGCAATTTTAACATTTTTAAATGACTGTTGTAATACTGTAGGCCCCCGTATATTGCATTTCCAGATTCTCAGTTGTTTTTTATTTTTGTTGTCTATTGATCTTGTTGCTGTTTTTTTACTGTAAATCATGAGCAATCAGCTTTTGGCTGCAATGCATGATAATAATTAAACATTATGAATGATTGAATGAATGAATGATTGAATGAATATTACTTGAACTGCATTATTGAGCTCGAACGTGCTATGGACTCATCGCGGCACACAGATCCTATCGCGTGATCTGATTCGCTGTCATGCAAAGCAATGGCGCCCTCTGTTGCCCATGCAGTCACATTTAGGAAATGAGACACTCGACTCAATTTGATTTCCTCACCTATTTTTCACTAATTACAAATGCTGTACTTTATCCAAGGACTGGTACCAAAGACTGTTCAGAACCCTGAGAATATGCTTCCTGCTCAACCCTCTTCCTAACAACCCTGATGGTCTCACTTGCGGACAGCCTGCCAAGTGCCAAAAAAATGAATATCAAAGAAATATACACAGATGACCTTGTTCCACTCTCTCAGCACACTACAGTTTTGTCAGGACCCCTTACTGGTAGGTGTGACACTGGTCAAATTTAATCAATTCTGACACCAACCATCCTGGACCACCTGCTTCTCCACTGTCTCTAGCATTCCATTCATATCAACAAGCTCCACTAGGCTGGGTCACCCATTCGGTAGGATTTTGAAAGACCCTGGCCCCATGACCTTTGACCTCAAGGTCAGCATACCCTGGCTTAGAGGTGAAGGGGTCAGTTGTGGAATGGTACAGAAGTAGGGAAGGACCATGGAGATTTGGTCAGCAGGGACCCTTTAGTTTGGTTTCAAACCCTTTCTTTGGTTTCAACCAGCAAGTACTAAACCATGGTAAATGCTCGCCCTACACACCACCAATAACTGTACAATATCACAGCTGGAATTCGGATAAAAAAAGACAAAGACAAAAAACAAACCGATACTGATTTTTTTAAATTGCAAATTATGGAGCATAATATTAGTTATCGCACAAGCTGGAGGGGAATATGGACAAATGTAGCGCAAACTAAGTCCCATATCCAACGAGGTCAAAGGCCTAGTAGGATAGGTGACGTAGACACGCTAATCCGTGTGTGATACCTAATTTATCCAGGGATGTGATAGGCTGTTGAAAAAAAACCTGAAATGTGAGCGCAAAGCGTGAAAGCTTGCGAGGGCGAAAACTTGCGAGCTCAAAGCCTACTTATATGCATTTATCTTTTGTTCAAAAACCCTAATCTGCACTCTGGGGCATTCAATTTGGTTCTATCTTCATGGTTTTTATGGTCTTAATTATTTTTTACAAAATAATATACATGTATTTTTTTTTTGGGGGGGGGGTAAAAAACCGGATTTCTAGTTAAAAACGGAGAAATCACATCCCTGTTTATCTTCAAGCAAACTTGACGCGCGGCTTAAAATAGCGCAATACGTGGAATGGTGTAACACGCAAAATGTGATCATAGAGGGTCATTTCTCTATGGTGTGATGAACCATGCGATTCGGTATAATATCACACTGTTGTTGCCATGGATCAACCAATTAGAATCAATGATTCACGTTGGATTAGAGATAAAAAGTCATTCCAAAGTCATAACATACATCGAAAGAAACTTGATTTGTTCATAGAGCAAGGAACAGATTTGTTGTAATTTAAATTTTTTTTCACCGGACTCAAGAAAGTACTGAGCATAAAGTGCTTTACACACATTGGTGTGTGGGTAAAGCCAAATAATTTTTATTGATAATTTTTATAAAGCAGTCAAAGAATGCAAGCCGGACAGAAATTAAGCCCAAGTTTCCGATACCTATGATCCGCATGCACGGGTGGCAGTTTAGGCCCTCTCTCAATCAAAACATAGAGCAAGGACTCTGAATTCATCCAATGTGCCCCGCTGGTCGGGATGATCCATCCAACCACACCTACTCCAGCTGCAGCAGACGCTTTACTACTACATCACCGGTATGTCAGGAATGCATGATCTTGTGATTGCTAGGTTAATTGGGCCAGAGAGTCCCTGGCCCCCACAACACAACAACTAAACCCCTTGTAGGATTTATGCGCCCAACAAGATGAGAAACTGTGACCCTGACATTAAAACCACAGCTTCCCAGTGATCCACCTCCATGCAGTCACAAAGTTAGTAACAAACTCCATGTACATATTAGTAGTGGTACATACAACTATAGAGACATAATATACTGGTGAATACAGATGCCACCTGCTGATGATAGTTTTATTTTGCTACATGTAAGTGCAGTGTAAAATTTATGAAGGAATGGTACATCATTTGTTTTTATTGAACACACCTCTGGCTAGTTCTGTATTCTGTTTGGCTGAAACGCAGTCATGTTGGGTTCAATAATTAAGGCTAGCGCATGAATTTGCGCCACCGGGCAGGCCAAGACACAGCGCGTGTGTGTAACTTGCGGGAAATAGGTCCTGAAATAGGTCCTGAACACAAGCGCATTCCTTTTTAAATTGTTTAATTACTTGTTGTTGACTTATAATCATGAGCTCATTTTTGAATTAAGCATAATGATGCTGGTTACCAACGAAAAACTCTAAATTTCAACATTTGTTATGGTTATGACTCTCAAAGTGGTTTCCGTAAATAATCACCCAACTACAGTCAACAGATAAAACTTACAAAACAAGCCCTATTTGGGCCTTTTTAACTCCTGTATGCACCAATGTAATTTCCTGTCAGGAGAATGCCGATCTAGATACATTTATTCAGTGCTTTCAATTACTTCAGATCATCCAACTGCTATATATATATAATACAGAGTACGTTCAAGAATGTTGATTAGTGTTGGTATTTGAAAGGAAGAATGCAAACAGGTATATTGTATTTCATAATGAAGATACCACTTATCTTCTTTTTTTTCTCTTCTTTTTTCAACTCAGGAATTCTGTTAGTCTGAACTTGAGTCTAAATAAAAACCACTTTATTTCCTGATACAATACCCCAAAGAAAAATAAATAAATAAATGAATAAAAACAAACAAAATCTAAAAAAATGGAAAAAATAAATAAATATAAATTAAATTAAAAGTAAAAAAATCACAAAAATAAGGAAACAAAGAAACAAAATTTTTACAAATAATCATAATGTTTTTTAGTAATAATAAAAATAAACTCATTAATGAAGAAGTAAATAAAAAACTTATAACAAAGTATATAAATTTATACAAAAACAAAAACAAACAAAAACTGTCCCAAAAGAAAATGTGACTAGCTCTGTCAAAACCCTAACCCTTTACCCGATTTCAAAAACGAGATAAGTGTATTTATTTTGAAAACTAACTATGTTTCAACCCAACAATGATTCATCATTTTCCTTTTTCCATCAAAACCTAGAGAAGATGCTATGGAGGCATGCAAATCTCAAATTGGTCAATTTTTGGTAAATTTTTCTTGGCACTATAGTTATTAGTGCTGAAAAGTTCTGAGTTTTGCCAGTGCTGGCTTCTAGTTTCAGCAAACTGCCCAGTGCTTGGAGGCTTTATGCATTTTCATCGCTGGGGGAATTGATTCCTTATAGTTTCCAATAAAGTCAGTTGAATTTATAGAAGTTAATCCACATCCAAAAAAGGTAAACAGGAGAAAATATAGTTAGAAACCACAAGGGAAACTGACTGGATAACCTTTAGATAATTTTGGGTTGAACAAAGACAACTTTACTGGAGCGGGACTTGAACCTGCGACCTTCAGGTTAACATGCCAGCGCTCGACCAACTGAGCTCAGGTGATCCCTCTGCTGCCTCTTTCCAGGTTGTACTGTAAACTTGGATGTGATCCCTGGCTATACTGCAGCTACAGGTTGAAGGACTTCTGACTGGCACCCCAGAACAAGGATATTGACAAAATAGGGAGACTGCCAACATTAGGGCTAGTTAGCTCAGTTGGTGAAGTGCAGGCAAGTCAATCGTAGATTCAAGTCCTGCTCTAGCCCCTCCTTCTTTGTTCAACCAAAAAATTATTCAAAGAAATATAGATGACAATAAAATGCAAAACAAAAAGAGAAAGGAAGAACTACTCACCGGATCATTGTGAAGAGCCAACTTGAACTTGTCAAAATACAGCCACCTCAGTGCCTCGTTGTGGTCCATATCGTGATAGAAATCTCTGGCTGTAAAACCGAACGAGTGGAACTCCCCGTCGGGGCTCAGCAACAACGTCGTCGGTGTCTTCATGTTAGTCACCCCGGGGTCACCCCCTTCCCATTTGCGCATGATCTGGATGTCGTCGGGGTCGCGCGTAAAGCTGTAGGCATAACCACTGAAGGTTGTGCCAAAGTCGATGGCCACGACGACCCAGAAGGGTCGGTGGGAGGGAGGAGGTTGGGTGGAGACCGGCGTGGCTGGGGAGCTGTGGATGGCGATACCCTGCTCGATGCTCAGGCTGTTGCTGAAGGATGTGTGCGGAGACTGGGCGCTGTTGTTGTGGGAGAGGGGCAACTTGATCGGGGTGCTGGTCGCCGGGCCAGATGAAGTACCTGAAAAATACATCAAATACATCAAATAATAATTCAAATTTCCTGGAGCTGTTGTGGTTTTTGGTAAAGTACGTGAAGATCCCACCCTTCAAGTTCATCTCTATAAAGTCAATTTGAATATAATTACACATGCCCAATGCTTCACGAGGTAATCGACTCCCTGCCCCTGGTCATTGCCTTGGTGCCCCTTGAAACCCTCCAATAGAAATTTACAATTTCCTCATAGAGCCACCCTTTCCAAAAGAGAAAACACCTTGATACCTAAGGCCTGATTACAACAATTCTTGTAGGTATCTGTGGTTTGGTTTGCAAGTTCTATGTACAAAACTCTTTGTTACACAGAATTCAGTTGTTTAATATCCTTCCCAAAGAATCATTTGCAGGGGCAAGGGTATTTTTTCAAATGGTTTTTATTAAACTAGATGGGAACTAATTGACACTAAAAAACAGACGGGGAAGGAAATAGTGTACCACAGTCATGGAACAAGAAAATGGGTGAGAGCAACAGGGGACTACGGTGGCTTGAGTTTGCATTCAATCTTTATCAAGGAATTGTATTGTCTTAGCATGGTCTGTTACATTGATTTTTAGTTTTCGAGTTTCTCAAATGTGCCTTTTGCCACAGTCCCTGGTCTGTTTCCCACCACATTAATCATTCCCAGCCGTCACCTGCACTTTGCCAGTATGTGAGATGCCACAACACACACACACACACACAAAATCTCCGACCAGTCTGGTACCCTACGGCAACATTACTTAGTATTATGTAAACCCGCCCTCCATTCACATCACATCTTATAAAGTCATTCCCCCTGAGGTGAAAGAGATTTGGGTTTCCCATACAGGGATCCAATATCTCAAAGTTGTTGACGCACAGCCGTTGCCACGGCAACTAAGTTGATGTGATTTGTTCTCAAGTGGCTGTGCCACATGGGGGGGGGGGAGGAGAAGGTTTGGTGTGAGTGGAGCGTTCTCCTTTTTCATGAGAATGGGGGAAGAGATCCGAAATAAGCGCACAGTATGCGGTGGTGGCAGCCTCAGTTTGAAGATTTACAAGTTTATGTGTCATAGTTTTCGCGGCGTTGTGTTGTGATAAGTTGATCCCGGGTCAAACACCATGTTCAGTTGTGTGTGATGATAATAAAGACATCATATTAAATGCATACCGTTGTGTACATAAAGGGGGTACCATGTGTATATTGAAATCGGAACTTCTCGCTGTACAGAGTAGGGGCTTGTGCTTGGAAACTGGAAAGACTGAGTACTTATTGTCCATGGGAACTGGGGTAGTATGATTTCTATGGACAAAGAGTTTCTCTTTATTTTTTGTGACTCTGTGGCATGTTCCCACAGACCAATCACAAACAAGACGTGCCAAGGTGACAACTGACATCATCCATGACTTGCCAGTTCCCACTGTTAGTACAAAAAACATTGATCCTCTAAAGTTGTGAACTTGACAGAATGCAGAGATAGATGACAAGAAAAAGTGACAGTTGTTCAAGTTAAGGTGGTACCTTCTAAATATATAGATACATGAATCTCTGATCAAGATACCTTTTAATCCTTATAAGGTATCGCTAAAATTTGGACAAGCTTAGTTCTTCTTGGCGAGAATGTAGATATCTTGAAATGATATATAGACACTTCTTGTATTCATTCAAGATATTATTTCATTTTGTTTTATTTAATTTCATTTATTCTGTTTGCGAAGCCAAGGACTCTCAGAAACACCAATTTAATCACTGTACTAGCCAAGAACCCAATGGAGAGACAACATGGGAGGAAGTTTCAGTTTTAGATGTGGGAGGAAAACCCCAGATAATTATTCCAGGGAAAACCTACGCAGTCAGGTAGGGACTGAAAACCCAATCCACTTAATGCCATTGGCGTGAATCGAACCAGGGTCCTAGAGGTGGGAGGCGAAGAAAGATACCACTACACAAACCCGACCACTAGATATTGAAAAGTACGATATCGACAAAATATAGCAATAGATTTTACAAGAGACCCTTGACAGTACAAAAATTGTTGTCCTTTCACATGAGGTACATTTTAAAAAATGTTTACAACCATTCTACAATTTAGCAAGGGACCCTTGCTAAATTGCTCTCGTGTGAAAGGGGCATAACACTCCTTCTTCCATGCTAACACACCAAGCAGCAGTGTGGGATGTCCGCTAAAGTTGGTTCTCAATGGATCTTCATGATCAGCTCAAGGAATAACTAATTTACATCCTTGTGGTTTGAGGCCTACATTTCAGCTTTGTGGTTATAGTGACAGGTGCCACAGGACATTGGCTATTGTGTGGTCTTGTTTGTTTAGCCAATAGTGGTTAACAGTTACACACTTTCAGGCAGGATTAACTTCCTGTACAACAAATAATGACTGATTCTCTCTTGGAATGTTGTCTAAAGTAAATAATTATCTTAGAGCACAGAGCAAGGACCTTGGTCCCTGCTTTATGAGTACAACTATATTAAAGGTAGGGTTACAGATTGGTGGATACTCGACAAATTGTATGACCAAAAAAACTTACTTTGTGAGAAGCACTGCAGCTGTTGATAGTATAAACTATTTAGAGAAAGGATTCCCTTAGAAAAAATCTGGTTTGGATAATTTTTCACCCCAAAACATTTGAATCTGAGAAGCAATTCATGCATCATTTCTCAGATTTCTGAAGGTTGGTGTCCGTTCGCAAGTGCTGAGGCCAGAGACACAATTGGTACCCACTGATCGCCTCACTAAACGTTATTTTAAATATTCTCTGATAAAAAAACCCAACAACTATAATTATCTTAAGTAATCTCTTCAGAAGTTCAATAAAACATTATCTTGTTACAAATTTCCACAACCCCAAATCACCCCTACCCTGATATTTGGTTCAACAAAATGATTTGAATGTTTAGTTATTTATTTAACCACTTAATGTCGAAGGACATCTTTTTCAACACAACTTTTCCAAATCTGACTGACGGTGGAAAGATAAACATTTCGGAACAACTTCTGAGCGTCCTCTTTTTGGTTGCGGTCGGTTGGCCACTTGACGCATATAATTATGTCGCCGCACATTCCATTGTGTAGCCTGAAACACGCATGCACATACACTTCATTTCCCCCAATAGGCACAAAGGGTACTGGAATTCAAGCTTGAAAGCACCCTTTTCCTGGAGGTTATTATGTTATCCCCAATTCCAGACCGTTGTCATCTTGCTGTACAAACAAGGATTACTTTTATTTATTTTATTATTCATGTCAATCAGCACAATTTACGCCAATGACAGGATGAATGGGAATCGAGAAGAAATGTTCACTTTTAGATGTGGGAGGACAACCCCAATGAGGAAAACCCACGCAATCAGGTAGGAACTGAAACACCCAATCCACAAACAAGGTGAGATTCGAACCGGGGTCCACAGAGGTGAAAGGCAGGGGAAAAAAAAACATTGAGCCAACTTGATCCCTAAATGAGAGATCGATAGGTTGCCATCATTGTTTACCATTAAGTATTTGGCATATGGGAGACAAGTTTGAGATGCCAGCATACTATGGCTGATTATCATCCGAGGTTTGGCCTTTTCACAGTAGAGACATTCTATAATTTCTTAAAAGAGAACAACAAATCTTTTATGAACAATTTGTCTTTACTTTGTTAAGTCAGGGTCTCTTTGTGACAACGATATTCTTATCGATTAAACTTATGTCGGAATTTCTGAAAAGTTCCCCTAAAATGTTACTGCACATAGGCACATTAAAGATTTGTTAATGCTGTCAGGAAATGGTTAAAACTACCCAAGATTTACATGGAATGTAGTGGTAGCACTTAAAGACTAACTAATTACATAAAAAAAACCTGCATAGAAGCTTTTGTAGCAACAACTACTTCATCAGATGCGTTTAAGATTTACATGTAGCTCTTTCAGCATAGGAGAAAAAAAATCACACTTTTTCATGCGTTAACAGTGTCAGTTTACATGATCAATAATGATCAAGTCCCTGTGACATCAGTAATGGGAGGAATCCAAGGGCATCCCATAGGGTCAGAATGCTAGCAGTGTGTACATCATTAAACATAAACAAACAGATGTTACATGTTGGACTGCAGACACAACATGACAAGATTGTGCTAAACGGTGGGACCATGAGATCATTGTTTGGGTGGGAAAGTGCATTGTATTGTTTTACAAGAAACGAACGCAGCGTCTGATTTGACGAGATTAGGTTGGTGTAAATGTGGACGGCAATGGCTACATGACTTGATTGAACATAGACGGAGGTGAGAGTCATCGCTTACTAAAATGTCTGAAACCATGCGCTAAATTTTAGGAGGTACGTTGAAATGATGACATTTCCACCTGTCATCGCTTACTAAAATGTCTGAAACCATGCTCTGAATTTTAGGAAGTATTTTGAAACGATGACATTTCCACTTTTTGATCATCCCTGGCGCTATGGATTTCAAGGAGATCCTGGGAACAGTATCCTCAGCGCTAGAGAAGTATATGAAAGAGCAGGATTTCTCAATACATGGAGAAAATAATAAATTTATCAGTATAATTTGTACAAAAACCAATTTGCCGAATTGATTTACAACTTTTTGTGTGATTTTTGCGATTTTTGCGATTTGTGCATGTACATGAAACTATGATACTGCACCAGATTATCCCCAAATCTTGCCCCCAATGCCTTCATTTGAAGCCTATGTTCCACCATTGCTCCATAGTTCTACATGGTTCAGCTTCTACCCACGGGACAGACTTGTGATTGTAGACTCGGCTGACCTTGAGCTCTCAGCCAATACACCTAAACTAGCGTTTATACCTCAAAATGCTCTACAGGTATGCACACACCACCCACAGCCAGACGAGAGTCATGCCTTACCCCAGAGTTCTGCAGTAATTAAAGCACTCTTACCTGCTGATCCGTTACGCGAATTCATCATGGTACCCAAATCCTTTCTATGCTTTTTTGTACAGCAGCCACACCATGTACAAAATACTACAGCACACCCAGCTTCCATCGGTCCGAGAACTTAAGATCTGGCTCGATTAAAGTCTCAATAAACAAGACTTTAGTGTGTAGTCACAGCCGGATAACAGCCTTAAAAATTCCAGAAAGTCTGAAGTACTTCTGAGGGACAGGACCTTGCTGGCCCCTGTAGTATTGTGAACCACTCTGATCCTCGCTAGTGTTGTGTTAAAAAAAAAAAATACTAAAGTAGCACTGGGAAATATGGCAAAGACCCTACAGCACTGTGATTAGGCAGGTCTTGCTCCAATCTGTTTGATGTTGATGTATCTTCATAAATGATGGGCTTTAGTGACAACCCTCTGGCTGGAAGGACAAACTGAAGTGCATAGCCTTTCTGACAACACATAAAGAGCCCAACATTCAGTTCTATTACAGGCTGGCATGATTGGGTGTCTCCCAGTAAAAAATCTCCCCAACGGAAAAATTACAACTTTTTGACAAGGAAAACAAAACAAAAGTCATTAAATGGGTGGAGGCCCGACACCAAAGCTCAACTTTCAACACGGCGGTAATTGATACAAAGATGGGGAAGAGCAACAACAACAAAAACCTCCCAATATCTAAGACCTGGTCAGACGTAAAAATCATAAAAAATACTACAAGGTGTTAATTGTCACCTGCTGATTGAGTGTCACGCCTGTCAGCCTAGCAAAAACAATTAAGGAGTATAATCAGCTTGAAAACAGTTTTCTGCATCAAGAGGACAGATGCACTAATTGGCTTGTCAAACGAATTAAGAGACATGGAGTTACTCTCAAATATAAAGACAGATTAAAAGTAGGGTCATAGATT
Source organism: Pisaster brevispinus (assembly GCA_023634235.1). Lineage (NCBI taxonomy): Eukaryota > Metazoa > Echinodermata > Asteroidea > Forcipulatida > Asteriidae > Pisaster > Pisaster brevispinus. The sequence continues at coordinate 15,594,883 of JAMKCF010000012.1, read as the reverse complement.
GGTAAACACACCAAAAATGAATGACCACAAAAACTTACTTGGAAAGAAGCACTGCAGCTGTTCATAATGTACAACATTTTGAGAAACGATTTCCTTCAAAGGAATGTGGTTTTAGAGATAGTGATTCAATCTGAGAAACTTTTCTGCGTGAAGTGTTTCTTAGATTGAGTCTCCCAATTACGGATTATTCTTCCTGGACATTCTTATGGACAGAACTGCTCCAGATTTTTGTCGATATCTAAAAAACGCTACCACTTTTTGAAATGAAAATGTCACTGGTTAGTTTTATTGTTTATATGTACATTTATTAAGGATTAAAACATTTCCAACATTTCCAAAAACCAAAGGTATACTATGTCTTTAAGGACAGTTTAAAAGTAGGGTCACAGATTGGTAAATACTCCATAAATTAATGACCACAAAAACTTACCTGAGAAGCTCTGCAGCTGTTGATAGTGTAAACTTTTTTGAGAAAGGATTCTCTTCGATGGTTTGGATAATTTTTCAACCCAAATCATTTGAATCCGAGTAACCTATTCATGCATGAATCGATTCTCAGATTTCCTGAGGGTTGGTGTCTGTTTGTGAATGCTGCTGCCAAAGATGTGGTTGGTACCCGCTGTCACCTTGTTAAATGTGAATGGATTTGATGTTCTTGTGGAAATACTGTGACAGTCTTTTGCTGTTTTCGCTGCAAGCAGACACTGTATTCAGCTGAAACTTTCACAAGTGACTTTTATTGTATCGTTCTTTATAATTTTACCTTTAAATCAGCATCATGCGACAAAAACCAATCTTTGACTCTACCTTTAAAAACACTGTAAAATGAATCATATTTTGAATAATTTAGCTCATCTTGAGCACCTTCTTAGATCAAACAGTTTCACCTTGTTACTTGAGTTGTATTATTGCATATGCAGATTCCATAATATGAAGACCAAAAATTGAGATTTTCAAAAATACTTTTCATACCATGTCAAATACTGCATGGTATATCTATCCAACCTCTGTCTCAAATGACAAACAATTCCATACTTTAAAGGAAAAAAAAACACTTCCTGATTTTTGTTTTCTTCAGTTCTAATTCTCTTTTATGCTTGATAATCAAGTTCACAGCAGATCTTCCCAACTTTCATGCAAGACATGTACAAACCACAACCTCTGTAAGGGTAACAATTGATGTTTTGACTCCCCACACATTTCATGCTTTTTTCCTCCCGGTTTCGCTTTCAATACTAAAAACAAACTCCCCAAAACAGGTTAAACACTGATCCATATAAAACCGCCAAATTCAGATGTTGCATTTTTTGTGTGAAACCAAACAGCGAAATATTTTGCTTTGAGACATTATTTATAATCACAACTTTCAAATAGGAAAGTAGAACTAGCTGTTGCAAACTTAAACAAGCTCATAATCTTACAAATATTTGCCAGGTTGACATAAATGTAGATCAAAATATAAATAAGACTCTTGTATTATCCCACAGACCTGATACTTTATTTACGGGCAAGGCAGTTTTTCCTTATCAAAAGGACATCCTCTGTGAGGAAAACTGAAATTTCTACAGGAAGATTTCGAGGGGCACCAGGGTGATTGCCAGGGGCATGGAGGCAGTTGCCTCTGTTGCCTCAATCAAGTCACGCAAAATCAAACCTTTATTGAATTTAAATGAAAAACTGACACGTACAACAACTTATATCAAGTCAGTTCAAAGAGAAAAGTTCAAAGCAAGTTATCAAACCAAAACAACATTATCAAACCAAACAAAAGTTATCAAACCAAGCAAAAGTTATCAAACCAAAACAACATTATCAAAATAAACCAAAGTCATCAAACCAAGACAACATTATCAAACTAAACCAAAGTTATCAAACCAGGTTCTAAATAAAGATTACAAAAACATTGCCCCCCCCCCTTGAAAAAAAAGCATCAATCCAAAGTAACCTTTTCAAACCAAACCAAAACTAAGCCAAATCAAAGCATACATACCGTCACCGATGCCTTGAAATGGCATACTAGTAAAAACTAGCAATCAAAGAAAATGGGGTCTAAAATTGAATGCATTTTAAAACACCACTATCCTTTGAATTTTTTTGAGTGTTTTCAACTAGTTTGCTGATGCTTTGATCTTGATAAATCCACTGTTTTAAAAAAAATGTTTTACCATTATAGCTCCATGGTTTTACGTCCTAAAGTAAAAAGCAATAAAGTACGAAAGGTTTGTATTAGTTCAGGACACTGAAATAAAAGCAAAACAGACAATTTCAGAGAATAATGTGACCTCACAGGAAACATGATCTACACAAAGCCAACAAAAAAATGTGAAAAATCAAACACACAAAAAGGAAAAAAACCCAAGAAACATCAAGGTTATCTCTTCCAGCCAAACCAAACCCAAAGTTGAAAAAGTCTTCCTGATCGCTGACGTCATTCAAACAGTTCAATTACAAGTACACCCTGCTGGGAGAGTAAATTGAGGCCTTCCGAATTATGATGTATGCCATCGAACTCTCAAGGTTTGTTTACAAACATTATATTGGCAGTATAAGAAACTCCCTTCACTCTACATGTACTTGTATTTACTCTTCATTTGCTAAGTTATTGTTTCAGATTGTAGAAAGTTTTTGAAGCCAAAGAATAGGAAGTTTCATACAAAAAATGCTTATACCACAGTTTTTTGTATGCACACATGAACCAACACGTATAAAATATACTATGTAACACACACATATCCTTGTGTTTTGATTGGTGGAACATGCGTCAAGTGTCATCATTCACGGCTGCGACACTCCAAAATTTGATATTGGACAGGCGCCCATCCATTATGGATAATTATTGGATGCTTAGCAGCGTTGTTCCCAAAATAATCGTTCCCAGCCCTTTTGTCTACATGTAAATGAGGCAATACCTAAATAGCCAACTTGCACAATGCACAATGTATGCAAAAAACAGTTAACTATGAACACGAATGTCACATAATTGTCCATGTAGACTTGAATGTAGTTAGTGGAATCTGTGTTGTAGGGCTACGCTCCACATAAATATTTGTGTACATGTAGGTCCCCTAAATTTGTGATGCATTTTTTCCTTAGTTTATTTTTGTTCCCGGGGGATTAAAACTACACAGTGCCCTCTATGTTTATTCCCTACAAATGTGTACAGTATGCGGTGTGCATAGATCTGAACATTGGTTGTGTGTTTGCGCATACACCATGGTCTTGGAACCAAGACTAAGCAGAGCTATGATATCGGACCCTGCTGGAATATACATGTATTAAAGCTAATGTTGAGCTCCACTACCAACATTTCCCCACTAGAGTGACTGAAAGAGGGGATGCCTGACCTTGACAGAGGTCATTCAATAGGTTGAGAGGTCCAGCAGCAACTAAAATATCACACCTACAGTGTAGTTCATGTCGCTGTGACCTTGGGTTTAAAACCTTACCGAGACTGCGACTTCAACTGTTTTATTTTATCGTCTTGCGGTTTCAGGAATGTTATGGGTGAACAGGTTGCAGAATGTGGCCCAGTTTGAGTAGAGGCTTTTTGATGAGAGATGATAAATGGGGTGATTTCGGGAAAGCTTCTGAGTAAAGAATGCATAGTGGAAACTATTAAAACCCCCCAAATCAGGAAATCAGGAAAAATTCAGGGAAATCACATCCTTGTTCTAAAGGTTAGTTGCCTTTAGTTGAAACCTACCGGATGGGAATGTTTATATGCACACTTCCAGAAACCAATGACATCCACAGTAGCACGCCTTCAATCTAATGTGAGCTTGTGACAGGATCCACTTAATTGATTTCAAGAAGTTAAGTGCAGAGAATGTCAGTAGCTAAATATCAGTAGATGACGAGCGGTATCGATTTAGATAAACTGTGTTTGTCTGAAGTAGACAGTGCCATTGACGGTCTATCTGTTACTCAAGTCATTCCACATTTACAAAAGAAAAAAAGAGTCATAGCAAGAACTCTCTTAAAGAACTCTTACAAAAAACACCTTGTCTCTAATTATCTAGAGTAGCTTCTTCTCTTTTCATATTTCTTCACCTCTATGAGTTTCTAGTTATGATTTATCTTCTTGATCTGTCCTAGCTTGTTAGGTCGCATTAGCTTTGTTTGCTTGTCCTGTCCCCTGGCTGTCCTGTACAAACTGTTGTCCAGTTTCTTGTTTTATATAAAAGCATTTCTATACAAGACTTTGTCTTTTGAATATGTTTCCATATCTCCATATATTTGCCTCTGCTTCATTGTGTCGCGTATAATTATTATTTTAGCAGTTCTTTATACATCTTTGTTCAATTGACATTCTCTATAATTACTTGTATGCACATTTTGCATTACGGAAATAAATGTTCAGTTGAATTGAACACAAAAAATAAACCTTCCCCATTTTCTAATGACTGATTTTTAGATCAGATTCTTATACTGGTGTTTACAATAAAATTGTAAATGTAGGTGCCAATGTTCTGCATGAAAGTCTGTGCGCACACACACACACACACACACACACACACACATGTTGATGGGCAAAAACCAATGCTTGAATACCATGTTCAGGCTCTTGAACTGGAGAAGGGAAAACAAATCTGCACACAGCCACAGACTGTCGGCAGGTAATTTTGAACCATGTAAGGTGAACAGGTCAGTTGGAGTACACCGAAAGTTGAGTCAAGTGTCCCTGATGGAATACCATCACGTCTCCCTACCATAACGAAATTACCGTCTTGGTACAAGCATGAATGATAACGGAGTTCATTTGTGACCAAACATTCCAGATTCAGGTTTCTTTACCATCTCTTTAGGCTGCCCGTTGATGGCGGAATCAGTCATGTCTGAAGCCTACATACTCCTAAATTGTTGCCACTATTTTCTCCCTCAACCGTAAAAGCACGGAACAAGCATCCAAGGACTTGCAATCACAAGGTTTGTGGGTTCGAATCCAGCCAAGCTCACCGCTGACTTCAAAATGACTAGAATACGTATTGTCGTCCAGTAACTGAATCACAATTTATTGACTAGTGCAATTCATAATCAAAGATACTATTTCAATGTTTGCATGAGAGAGATTGACATTTATATCCCCTTGTGGGAGCTTTGCCAAGTTCCCCCGTTGGGAAGAGCATCTAATCAAACAAACAAACAAACAAACAAACACCCCAACAAAACAAACAAACAAACATACAAAACACAAAACCAGACCCAAACTAACATACAAAACACAAAACCAGACCCAGTGACTCGTACTACGGCAACTTGTGCTTTGCCAAGTTCCCCCGTTGGGAAGATCATCTAAACAAACAAACAAACAAACAAACAAACACCCCAACAAAACAAACAAACAAACATACAAAACACAAAACCAGACCCAAACAAACATACAAAACACAAAACCAGACCCAGTGACTCGTACTACGGCAACTTGGGCTTTGCCAAGTTCCCCCGTTGGGAAGATCATCTAATCAAACAAACAAACAAACAAACACCCCAACAAAACAAACAAACAAACATACAAAACACAAAACCAGACCCAAACAAACATACAAAACACAAAACCAGACCCAGTGACTCGTACTACGGCAACTTGGGCTTTGCCAAGTTCCCCCGTTGGGAAGATCATCTAATCAAACAAACAAACAAACAAACACCCCCAACAAAACAAACAAACAAACATACAAAACACAAAACCAGACCCAGTGACTTGTACTACGGCAACTTGGGCTTTGCCAGGTTACCCCGTTGGGAAGATCATCTAATCAAACAAACAAACAAACAAACAAACACCCCAACAAAACAAACAAACAAACATACAAAACACAAAACCAGACCCAAACAAACAAACATACAAAACACAAAACCAGACCCAGTGACTCGTACTACGGCAACTTGGGCTTTAACCCCACCATCTACAAGTCCCATCATAAGGGGACTTAGATTTGACTAAATTGACTTGGGACTTGCCTTTTCAGACCTGTCAGGCTTGCTCATACTAGCAATAAATTGTCCACAATCTGCTCCTATTGTTTTTATATACAGGCATTACTTACTTCAGGCAGCCAGAGTTCAACATAAATAACTTAGTAGGTTTTAACATGGAAATGCTACTGAAAGAAATTGGCAGTCGCATACGCTGCCTTCTATGTACCCTCCTAAAATCCATACGGTACTTATCCTCCTGGGAAATATTTCCTTCTGAAATACTGTCAAAGTCAAGGAACTAGCCTTTGAAGACCTCACAAATCACAGTTGTATATTTTGACTGCTGCAATTGAAATAAACCTGGAATGTACGTGGTGCACAGAATCCTTTGAAAAAAAAAACATAAGTCGTTTTTGTTGTTGGTTTGTTTCCACTGATAAAAATGTGACCAATTACAGAAATAAGTGCAAATGTGACTAATTTGATGAAATTTTCACAGGATGGTTCTATGGTGTGTTTATTGAAAACTGGAAACTTAATAACCAACCATCATCTAGCCTGACCTTGCAAAGTGAAAATCTGGCGCCCTCCTTGTAAATCCCTACAGAAAAAAAAATCTCAGCCGCAAAACCTTTGATGCAGAGACTTTGTAGAGAAACAAATCTACAATGTACATTTAGTGTAAGCAATTCTCATTAGTGTTGACATTCTCTAGGGCAATTATTTTCTTTGAAATATTTTCAAGTATTTTCAAATAAGTAAACATGCCATCACTTCACACATTTGGGAAGCAGTTCAAAATATTTACATTGCAAGCAGACAGAGGAAGATTTATTTTGTATCAAACACATGTTTGTTTTACCAATGTTAAACAATCTCTCACAGGAAAGGATATTTGGGGAAACTTAAGAACTTAAAATTTTTAACCGTTTTTTTTTCAACACTCAAGTGACACTTGTAGACCTTGAATTGTAATTTTTACATACTACTGTAGACACCCCTACAAGGAAAGTGTACATCTCAAGGGGACCAAGGAAAAAAAGAACCACACCACAGGAATGTCTGTGGTTGCTGAATGCTATGAACTAATTTCAGGACTAGGTTCGTTTTAGTTTCGTCTTCTTCGTTTTTTCTTTCAGCAAATTGTTAAATTAATCCCATAAAGATTACACTGTTTGCTTAAAGGTATTATACAGGATTGGTAAGGATAAAAAAAAACCACATCATTGTTTAATTTTAGTCTGAAAGCTTACTGATTATGAAGTTCATACTAGAACCAGTTTTTCTGTGAAATACTTCCCTCTGAAATGAAGTCATATTCCAGAAAACTGTATCTGAAAACCTAAAACGCAACAGCTGATTTGGGTTGCTACAACCAAAATTAAGGACAATTTTTGTACATGCCGAAAAATGTGCATGGTTTTTCACTATTTTCTCCTGACTCACAACGGATTAAGCCAACATTTTCACAGGTCTGTTATTTCATGTATATGGTTGATTACACAAAACTTGAACACTGTCTGCAACTATTTTCAGCTCTACCAATCCTGTATAACACATTGTACCTTTAAAGACCATCATCACAACATGATGGGATTTCATAAAAAGAGTTGACAACCTCGTAAAAAAGTGTCATAACAATTTCTTGATGTTCCCGCACAAGTTTCATGGAGGCGTTGAAATGATGTCAAAGTTAAATTTGGGTTTTTTATGGTTTTGTTGCAGAGAAAAGGCATTCCTGGCTTGCAATGTCAAGTGGTTAGAGTTGATTAAAAAGTTCAGGGTGTAAATACTTTCTGAAAAGTATTATGGACCCAATGAATGCAACCTATTGTTCATTCATTTGTTTAGTCACTACTCTATATGGGTCTGTGTCATTACAACTTTTAGGAGGTATATTACATTAATAGCATTTCCACCTTTCAGTATCTTTTGAGTTATAGATTTCCATGAGCTTTTAGAAACAGTATTCGCAGCACTAGAGAAGTAGATCAAAGAGCACGACTTCTTTACATCTGAAGAAAATAACAGCTCTACTTTTTCAGTCAGGCAGATATAAAAAAAAGTCTAAATTCAAATAAAAGTCTGAAATGTCTCATCCCTGACCGTGATGACCTGACAAAGTTGAGCCCATCTGTCACTATTGTTAAGTCTGATATAATGTTTACCACAATCAATTTTTTTTCTGTAATGATTACTATTAAAGGCATTTAACCCTAACCATGCTAAATGCAACAATATGCACCAAATGGTAATAGTTGTTGTGATCTGTTGCATTTGGCAGTCAACTCAGATGTCATTTTTTGACTGAATTTGTTGCATTCAGCAGTGAAGTGACTTCATATAGGTTTGGGTGCTTCTATTGTATCTGAACAACTTATAATGGGTATTTCAAAATATTTTTTATGGGAAAAGTATTGAGAAGTAATATTAGGTAAGAATCATAATTCAAATCATATTCAAAAGACTGTATAATAACAGTTAAATATTACACTTATGTGCATACTGTTGCATTTAGCAGGGCAACCACCCTTGCTCAGTCCTTTCCCAAACAGCATGCCTGCACAATGCAACAATATCCCTTGTTGCATTTTGTTGCATTTGGCATGGTTCTCATTTCAACTGTGTTGCATTCTGTTGTATTTGGCAGGGTATGTAGAGAGACCCTAATGGGGGTTAGGGATAAGGGTATATGTAGGCCTATAGCATGTTGAGAAACGTTTCCCTTCTAAGGAATGTGGTTTTAGAGAAAGGAACTCAACAAAATTTCAATCTGAGAAAATGTTTCAATCATGAATGAAAAGTTTCTGAGATTGTGTATTCCAATTACAGATTATTCTTAACCCCTCTAGATTTTCGGCAATATCTATTAAAAAAACGCTACCATCTATTGAAATGAAGTTATCACAGGTTAGTTCTATTGTATATACCTGCATGTTATACGTAGGATCAAAACAATCGAATGGTTCCAAAAACTAAAGGTATACTTTGCCTTTATAAAACCTAATAAAAATCAAGCCAAACATTGCGTGTTCGGAATCCCAGTAGAAGCTAAATCAGGCCCATGGCGGTCCACCGCGTCTTGGTAAATTCAATCTGAGCTAGAACTAGTTCAACCATTCAGGTAAGAACCCACAGTGTCCTTTCTCTTTGGTTGAAGCTACCAACGATCTGTGACCCAGCAGAGGGTTTCTGGAGGGTCCTCAGTTGATCTTTTGGTCAGTGTAAAATGTCAAGAACCACAACTGGAATGTTGGGTAGGGTTTTCCAGAGATCAAAGGTGCTGGACATTCTTGGCAAGCAGCCAAGAGCACAGCGGCTAGCCCATAAGCCCCATATCAAGCGTCCCGGCAACAAAAACGATGAATGAAATTATACAATAAGGCCACACAAGCTCCCCTGGTTGTAAAGAATGATGTTGGAGTTTCAAAATGAAAGTGAAAATAACTTACTTTAAAAACAATAATAACGATTCAAAGCTTTGGGGGAGAATGTGTACAAAACCACAAATCTAAAGGTGAATTTAAATTTTACAAAGCAACTCTTAAAAATGTACATATTTAGCATTTCTATAAACAGATAAATCTTCACCAATGTCACAAACTGACATACAACTACCATACTAGTAAACCCTACATGTAGCAGTCAAATCAAATGTCATCTTAAATTGAACGCTTTTTAGAACACCACTATCATTTATAGTTCAGAATGCTTTCAGCTAGTTTTCTTATAGTGGGCACTAGATTTTTTGTGTGTTTAAGATCCTAAAGTAACAAGCAAGAAAGTAAGAAAGGTTTGTGTTTGTTCGTGAAACCAAATTAAAAGCAAAACAGACAATTTTGGTTTCACAAAGTGACACATTCTAATGTAATACAACAGTCACTATGTGTGTACTGTGTGTGTGTGTGTGTCACTTCATAAAAACAGAGGTCCGCGCCGCGCTCCACACACAAGATTTGGGTCAGTGAAAACTCTTTTTTTTCACATTTGAGCTTGCATTACAATGGTAAATAGACCCTTCGTGTCAGTTTGTGAAAACAAAAATTGCCACTTTCGTGCCAAGGTATCCTAATAAAAAAACTCTTGAAGCTTTGAAACTTACAAAAATTGTAGGCCTTGATGAATATTGTTTAAATATGTTTTTAAAAAGTAGAACTAAAAAAAGAAAGGCTTTGCACAGGTGTCAATTTGTGGCGTCAGTGATGGTATGTCCAACTACACAGTCTTTAAAAAAAAAATTTCTCTACTCTTAAGACCCCCCCCCCCCAATCCAGAATTCATCAAAGAACCAACTACAGTACTATGAGAAGCCCAACATCTTTTCATATTGTTACATGTACTTTAAAAAATTTGACCGCCCATCATAAATCAAGCAATTCTGTGCCACCCAATCCCCAACTTCTCACAAACCAAAACAAACACCCCCTTTTAACTCCTCAGGGTACGTTTTATCATTTACGCAACTGAAATTGAACTCTTGAAAAAAATACAGCCACTTCTCAGATATGACCCTTTGATGTTACCCGCTAAATACCGCAAGAATTTTTACAACTTTTTTTCCAGGTTAGTGTTCTCAGTGGAGTTGACCCAAATTTTTGTGGTGGTCCCGGCATTTTCCTAGTAAAGGACTTATTGTTCTTCTAACAAAAGAATTTTGATGAAACAGTCTATTGTTAATGACACTGGTTATGAGGGATAACAGCATTGTGCTTCGATTGAAACCCGTTTTGGGTGTCGTTGAGACAATAAATTTGATTGGTGGGTTTATGGTCCTTAAGTATTATACTTCTTAAGTTAATATTTGGCTTGGGTGTTCTTTATTAACTTCAGCATTGTTGCGTACGGTTAAGTTAGCATTAAATTTGATTGCCCTGGTTTTCAGACACTTCTGATTTCCAATGGTAGTGGCCTTTTTTCAATGGTCTCACTCCAGAATGAAGACAAACAAAATACAACCCTCAATTTAATATCCATCATTGTTTCCCTTTAAACCCATAGCAAAGGCCATGTCCGAATTGGCGGTTACAGCAATGGCTATGGCTGGATCATGTCATCATGCATTGAAGTATAGGATCTCCTAAGCAACACCCTTAGCAACAGCAGTAGCCGTAGCTGCAGTCGCTATTAACTCAGATACGGCCATTCTATCATTCCATTCCATCCCAGGACTGTAAAATCCAAAACTGCCCCAACCATGGAGGAATGCCCCAACCAAATGGTGCATTCATACCGCCAGTAAAGTTGATTTGGGGTTTCTGATTGTCTGTTTGCAGGGGTCATTTGCATGAGAGTCATTGCTGACACTAGGATCCAAATTTTAGAAAGGTTTGTTGAAATGTTGGCATTTCTACCTTTTAGTAACTCCCGGGATTTAGAATTCACAGTGCTTTTAGGAACTACAGTGTCCTCAGCACTAGAGAAGTAGATCAAAGAGCAGTTACTCTTTATATGTGGGAAATAAAACGGCTGATTTTCTTCATCAGACTGACTTAAAAAGTCTGAATTCAGATATAAGTCTGAAATTTCTCAGCCCTGTGTTTGGAATTTTATGATTTTTGAAGGGCTGCATGTTTTTCTTTGTGGTTAAGCAGCCACAGGTTTGATACACTCCAGGCACAATATGTGGCTCACACCTACCTTAGATATCAGATGTCAGAAAATATGATAGTCGACAAAATTATCAGCCGCCAATTTTGTATATAATTTGTCGTTTTTTGCAAACAGATGGGTATGCCTGATCTAAGCTTATCTCAGGGTAACCAGCATATTTTGCCTTGTGTTTTGTTTGTTGCAATAAAAAAGCTCACTTACAGTCAAATGTACAGTAAAAAGATAATTCCACCTTTTCTCCAGTTACATTGACCGCTATAAATCACCAGAAATAGAAAACTACAGGTTTGGACACAAAGTTGACTGTTTCTTTTTCTCCTTTGGGTGATTGCTTTACCTCTTTCAAGAAAGTTTGAAGGCTCAAGGAGACTTTAAGAAAATCCTGAAAACAGGAATTTCTGAGGAAATCGCATGCCTGATACATGCATTGATGCAATGTAATTACATGCAAGTCCAGGGGCCATCAAAAATACTAAATATTTGGACAATCTCTATCCTTCACAAAGTTATGTTACTGAGACAGCCATAATCACACTATTTGGCTCCCTCTTCAACTTTTAATCATCACGACACAAACCAGAGATTTCTGACCTCAACGGATAAACTCCTTCAAATAACCGCCAAAGTGACCTCCCATGGTTTGTATCCAAACTCTTTATCAATATTTTTTTCTTTGAAATGACCATTTTGAGATGATGGACCAACACGGGCACTAACGGTGAGATAGCAAAACAGATGTAAACCAGGATCAGGGTACACTAACAGCAGAGGGGCATTCTTTGGTGTAACTCAAGCTGAGTTATCTCATTGGTCACTTTGCTGGAAGTCGATCGTAGTAATTAAGTTTGTGGGAGCGGGTTGTCAGAATAATCCACAGTACTGGTCAGACATAAACAATGGATAAAGCTACCTTGAGACTACACATTATAAAAGTTTTGCTGGCAGTATCACAATGATCAATGATATGAATAAATGAAATCTGTACAAACTGGCTCTGGCTACAAGGCAGGCACTCAGGGCATTTTCCAAACCTTGGCTTGGGCTACGGCTACTGTTTCGGCTCTGGCTCCGGCTCTCCATCATCAATTCTGGAGCAGTGTACACTTTGCATGGTGTTTTAAAAACTCAAATAGAGCCGGGGGAGGGGGGGGGAAGACTTAGTCGAGGTTTGGAAAAAGCCTCCAATGGAATCCTGACTCCTCAATTTTTGAGACTGGTAATTTATTGTGACAAACATGGTAGTCTTCATGAAAATTTCAAAGTGATGTTAGTTGTAAGAGTAAACTTTTGTCTGAATGACTTCATTAAAAAAAATTCCTCTTGTGCACACTCAGTAAATATGTCCTTATATGACAGCTGTCGACAACCTCATGATGGGGAAATGAAATATATATCAAGCACCAACTCCTGAATACTTTGTGCAAAGCTGGACTACAGAGAATATGTTCATGTAGTTATCACCAAAACTGAGACTCAGATAGTAATAACCAACAAAACTCATTAGTTTAAAAGATAACAAAAGATAAAGGTTTGTTTGACTTACTTGGTCGTTCATCAAGATCCACACTTGCTTGAATGGTGTTGTCCACTCCAACTGTCCCATTAAAACTAGCATCAGCATCTCCTGAAACTTGCGGTACATGAAGTCCTTCCTCATGACATTCCTTGGATTTGCCTCTGGATCCCTTCTTGTTCTTTGCCTTGGATGAGAACTTCCCAAGCTTCCACCGTCCCCTTTTCGGTCCCTTCTCATCAGGCGTCATTGTTGATCCTGCTTCTGGTTTGGTCAGTAAGTTGTTTCCTTGATCCTCTGGAAGCTTGTCTTCTCTGGCTCGTCTATCAGGGGATTTAGAGCGAGGGGAAAGCTTCAGATGCAGCTTGGCTAGGCCAAGAGAAGCCATGATGCCACTCTTCTTCTTCTGGAGTTTGCCAGGGTTGGTCTGAGAGCTGTGGGAGGATGCTGATTTAGTGGAGGAATGAGATGAAGTGCTGCCCTGTCGCTCTGAGACGGCTGCATCCACAGTCAGGCTGAGCTCTGGAGCTGAGGCTGACAGTGAGGAAGAATCTTCTGGGATGTCCAATTGAGGTTGGTCAACACTCAGCTCTGGCGTCACGGGTGTCAAAACCTCAGCAGTTGCTCTTACCTCCTCTTCTCCATCCCTGTCAGCCTCGTCCTGATTTATCATCTCCTCACTGTCACTGTGAACAGATCCATCTTCACTCAAGGCCACACCAAGAGAGAGGCCACCCCCGAGATCCGATAGTGTGAACTTCGGTGCAGTCACCTGCACCCTAGAGCACAACTCATCTTCCCAGTTGAGGTCCACAGGTTCATCCAAGCTTGGAAGACTGTCATTAGTCTCACAAGTGTCTACATCACATTTTTGTGAGGTGACATCTTCAGTAAACCCAAAAGACAGATCTGGAAAACAGACCCCATCATTATCAGGGACGAATGAACTATCACTATGCTCACATCCATCCAGACTTATTTCTGAACCCCCATTTTTTAGTTCTTGTGAAGTATCTTCAGTATCAAAGTCTAATTTTACTTTTATGTCTCCACTGATGTCAGTGTTTTTTCCATTATCAAGACAATCAAACTTCAATCTGAGTTCTTCACTCATGTCTATGTCAGGTTTTACAAAACAGGCTTGCAATTTCTCTTCAATAACAGGCTCAGGAATTGTCACGTCAACTGCATCTTTGCATTCTGCTGCCATCATTTCTGGTTCCCTGGGTCCCTGTATTTCCACATCTGTACCGACGGAGACTGCCTTTACATTTTCTTCGCTCCCATCTACGTTCAATTCCACATCATCAGCAACTGCACTCGGCAGTTCCTTGGAATTGTTGGAGGAAGATCTCTTGGTCAGAGAATGCGAACCACCAAACTTGGGAAATGAGAAGTTGAAGGATGGCAGCTTGAATCTGTGCTTAGTTGGCGAGTTGTGAGGTTCAGCTTCTGAAACTGGCTTACTCATCTCAAGTTCGCCTGTTTCCTCAACTCTGGCCGACAATTCGTCACTCTTGATTTTATTTTCCACAGAAGCAGCTTTGCTCCCAGCTGGCAATGAAAGCCCACTTGAAATATTCACGCCCACAGCTTTGCTACTGGTGTCCCCATCTGGTGTGATGTCACAAAACTTGTCCACAAAAGTGTCATCTACACAATCTGTTGAACCCATGACTGCTTCAATAGTGACATCACAACATTTGTCTAGTTGATCTTTCGACTCATTAATATCTCCTTCAGATGCTTCCAAACCTTGTGAATCAGTAAAATCTTCTGTTCTGTCAGTATCTTGACAAACTTCATCAACACTGCATGGATCTCCTAAATCGATCTGGTGGTCAGCTAGCTCAGGTGATTCTGGCTTAACTAGAACACCAACCTCACAGTTGTCAGGTGTGTCTGAAGAATTGACCACTGATTTTATCTCAAATTCCGGTTGAGCATTACTCAAAGAAGGAAGACCCACATCAACTGCATCAACATTCTTCTGGACATCTATTTCTACATCTAAGTCAGCTTGGAATTCACCTGCCGCATCAGGCGGTGGTTCTTCCCCATTAACAAAGTCAATGCTGCCGGCATAGGCATCACCTTCATCTGAACTGTTTTCTATTAGAGCAGGCACTGCAACATAGACCCCATCTGCCTGAAAGTTCTCTCCATGAAAATCAGCAGCAACGTCCCCTTTCACAGTTGGAGTGTTCACCTCTTTAAGACTCTCAACACTTTCAGATGTTGAAGTGTTGACATTTAAGTCTGCTTCTACTGCAGTTTCAGCTTTGAGTGGGTTTTCGACAGCAACATCCACCTTAATGACATTATTAACCTCTGAATCAGGGTTGCTCTGTACTTCAGGAATCGCATTACTTGTCTCTCCTTCACTGGGCATCCTTATTTTAATATCAGACTTTGATTTTGGAGACTTCTTTCCACCAAACCTCGGCAAATGCATATGCATATTTGGGAGTGTAAAGGACTTTTTCTTGGCCTTCCTGATTTCCATATCTTTCCTGGAGATGTCTGGTACTGAGGGAGCCCTAGCCTCCAGGACATAATTATTTTCATCCTCATTGGATCCAAACCTGTTGATGACCAACTCTGAAGAAGACTTCGACAAGCCATGAACTCCTGGTGCAATGTCTTCCGTCTCCTTTTCAGCTTGAGATTTAAAGCTGATTTTACCCTGCGTCCCACTCTCAGGGCAATCACTTTTGGATGATACCTTCATCTTGCCAGTGCGCCTTCCGCCAAATTTTGGAATGTGAAAATTGAACCCTGAGAAGAAGCCTTTAGTCTTGGACTTCTGCTTGACTTCCTGTGTGACCTTCGGGGATTCCTCAACAATATCCTGATCAGGATCAACTGAGGATTCTGGACCATTTGACTGACCTAGAGAATCACCTGAAGGTGATACCTCAGCAAGGACTTCAGGGAACATTTCACTGCTTCCTGGTAACTGAATGCTTGACACTTCCTCCACCTGCAGGGAATCGGTTATTTCACTTGATTTTGCTGACATCCCAACCTCGAACGGGTCAATTTGTGGAGTTGCATTTACGAGATCAATTGCAACACCTTGAATCTGAAAGTCTCCATCCTCAGCATCCTTAGGTGACGTTTCTTTGCTGTCACTCCCTGAGGAAGATGAAGATGAGGATGATGAAACACTCTTCTTATCAGACTCTTCAGGAGCCTCCTCTAGACTCCACCCAATTGAGCTGTTAATTTTTCCATCCACCTCACAAGGCTCCTCAGAATTATTAAACTCATTTTCACTTTCTCCATCTTCCCAGGTCAACTGGCATCCAACATCAAAATGAGCACACTCAATTGACAGCTGATCAGAACCTGTTTCAAACTCAACTCCGCCTTCTTGGTTGTCATCATTTAAAACCTCTTCAGTACCACCACTTGGACCTCTATTTGTTTCTGTAAGTTCCTCCTCCTCCTCTTCGTTCTTTTCCTCCTCTTCTTTCTTTTCCTCTTCCTCTTTGTTCTTTTCCTCCACCTCTTTCTTTTCCTCATCCTCTTCTTTCTGTTCCTCCTCCTCTTCATTCTTTTCCTCCACCTCTTCTTCCTTTTCCTCCTCTTCTTCATTCTTTTCCTCCACCTCTTCATTCTCTTCCTCCACTTCTTCTTCCCTTTCCTCCTCATCTTCTTCAAAGGCATCAATGGTCTTTGTAAACTCACTCAGCATCTCGGGAGTGAACTGGACTTCCCCAATGGAATCATCTGCTACAATCTGATTACACTCCTGGAGAATCTTCTCAGCGTCTGTCATCTCAAGCGCGACCTCCCCTTGAGGTGCCTCCTCAACATCACTTTCAGCTTCCATCGACTCGTTGGTCAAGATGAAGTCAGCAGGTGAAGAGATGTGAGTGGGAGAGGCATGGACCTCAAGACTGACAGACATTTGGATCATTCCTATTGAAAGAATACAAAAGAAAAATGGGGTCAAACTTAAATGCAACAAAATAAAGAGAAGAGAATGCCCTGAATTAAGTTTTAAAACAGGGCTTTATGGAAACAACACGTACTGCTAGACTGAAAAACTACTTTTAATCAAATACGGTTATGGGGGCAATCATTTTGTAAAGCTTTTATAAAAGAAGGGTAAAAAGTTTATATAATATAAATTATCACCATCTGATGATTTTGAGGGAGTACTTTAAATTTTGATCATCTTTTTAATTAACAAATATTAAGATGAAACTTCTAGAAACTCAAATATTCAGATTTCATTCTGTTATAATGTATATATATATTACAATGCACAATGTCTTGTCTGAACCTCCATCCCCACCCATACCCCACTTTTCATAAACCAATTTTCGTCCACGATTTAAAAAATTACTGTTAAACTAGACTACCTGCACCAGCACTAAATTGCACCAGATGGTTCAATTAATTCCTATTAATTGACCACAAGCAGGCCAAAAACCTTACAGTCATTAAAGAGTTTCTAAATCAATTACTTGCTTGAGCAGAGGTACATAGATCAATAAGTTGAGCTGATGAAGTCAGCAGAGTGATCAATAGTGTGGCAAGACTTTTATATGATATGCGCGTACTTCATGTGTATTGATTATCCCATGTCTTTGATCTAGTGAACCTGGTTACCATACATACATCAACTGTATGTTTATTAGCATATGAGAAATTTATGAAACAGGTCAATACTCTCAGCTAATTAACAAAACATTGCGCAGTTAAGTGTTTATACGGTATGAATGTAATGCATGCGTAGTGTTGATGAACATAGGAAGAAATAGTTATGCTCCAACATTATTTAATAATAATAATAATATACAGAACATTTGTATGGCACTCTCAAACGAACACTGCGCCTCACAATAAAAATAAATAAACAAAAAGAAAAGAAGAAAATGCATTAAAACAAACAGATCATAAGCTGGGAAATAGGCGAGTACTGAGTTGGCATTTGAAGGTGGCAGTAGATGCCGCTTCCCTGTTATTTGAAAAACAGTTCCGTTTTATCACCACTATTTCCTCAGTTATCATTTTCCGTTTTTTTGCTCTTGTCTGAATGGTAAATATAGGATGGAGTACCCTATCCCCATGGTACTAAGCATGTTTCTCGATCAGAATAAACATGTTTACCAACCTGTGCAAAGTGTCCTGTTATTATTATTGTATTATAGCCCACCGGGCAAGTAAACTGTGCGTTTAACATGCCCCAAGAAGTTTTAGTAGCCATTATTTTAAATATGTATTGTCATAAATGTAACTGTCTAATTGAAGTGATCACAACCATTTTCGGGAGGAAAATCCACAAGACAGCAGGGCATGTAGCTGAACTTGTTTACTGGACCAGCAAAACCAGAAAAAAATCTATCCAGTTTCACATTTATAAACTGTTTTTAATTGAACAAGCACTAAAAAAGATTTGTCTCATTCTAGTAGGTAATAATTTTACTCAACAGAATTGAAAGATTTTCATCAGACTTATAGTCAACATATGAACACCATTTTTGTTTTTAAAGATATTTATTTAATTGAAAAAACACACGACCGCCGGACTTGTCTGGTCATGAGTTTACTAACCCTAGTTTACTAAATCACTGGCCTCAGTCTATAGTAAACTCTGAGCACTGTTAATGGTTAAAATAAGGTTTCCCGTAAACGTTAAGATTATCCAATGGAAGTACCCTTTGCATATAATGAAAGTGGCCTTGCCTTCTCTTTTAAGCTTTTTGTAAAGTACCCCATCGGGCAAGTAAGCTGGATGCCCTTTACTTGCCCCCAGGAAATTTTAGTAGCCAAGATTTTAAACATGTATTGTTATAAATGTATCTCTCTGATGTATCGATGGTTTTGGTCATAACCGGTTTAATGAAAAATGTATAAAATCAAGGTAAACACCAAGTAGAAAACATTCTGACGACCTCGTTTCAATTCAGCGTGCTTTGGCCATGACCTTCAAAAAGCTGGGGGGGATCCTGCACTGTTGACTTCACTTGTGGTTAATGTGTACAAAGTGTTTGACTCCAAAACACTGTCAAAAGTTCAACAACAACAACTTAATCATTTCCTATTTCTGTTGTTGTTTACACTGCTTTGGAAACTATTTCTATTTATTGACTTATTTGCTGTCATTTTGCCACCCATAACTCTGCCTAAAGAAACAACACCCACTTACTGTGACTGAATGAAATATTGACAATAACTTTGGGGCTACCTCTCGGTCATGGTCAACAATAGGTTATAACTTTTTAAGTTGATAGCGACAATGTCATATTTTATTTTGCGGTACTATGCACTTTGAGGTCAAGGCATTTGGATCTAAGTAGGGTGTTGTCAAATTCTACAAGGGTGCACTGACAGTTACTATTATAGTGAAAGATGAAGGAAGTATGTGCATGTGGTGACCCTTGAAGGCCTGCATTTGTTTTCATCACGACAGGTTCAAACCATTTACTTTTCTGGAATTAAGCCATGCAGGTGGTTTTGTATTTAAGACCAAAATGTACACAACCTGTACACAAAGATGCCAAACTGGCAAGGTTTGGCTGATGATGGGCCTTGTCACACGAGGCAATTTTAACAGGCAACTTGCAGACAACAAACTGCACTTCATGCAAAAAGGAATTCTTTGGTAGCACATGTCATACAATGTCCCCCCAAACTCCTCCCCCCCCAAAAAAAAAAACCCAAACAAAACAAAACAAAACAAAACAAAACAAAAAACTTAAAATAAAAACAGTAACAATGTGCACAAATTAAACTACCAGCAATTATTTTCTTGGAGGAAACGAAGACCTGGTTGCCTGTAAATTGCCCCATGTGTTTAGCCCTAATGTGTACCTCTGACTAAGTTATTAACAACATGTAAACAAACTTAAAAATAAATATGACCATTTACCTTGAGCTTTGACATCTGGAGGGATCTCACTTGTTTCCTCAGCATCTTGGGCATCAGTGTCATCATCAAAACAGTCCTCATCATCTTCTTCAATGACCTCATCTTCTGCGGTGAAGATGCTGTCATCCTCAGGATTATAGGCCTCAGCATCCATCATGTCCTCTACTTGTATTTCTCCGTCACTCATCCCATCTTCTTGGTTGTCAACACCCTCATTTGTAGAGGAAATTGCTCCTCCGATCAGCTGTTCTTTCCTAGTATCGGCAAAGTCTTCAGTCTCATCATCACTCTGCATATTGGCCATTACTTGAACCTCCTTACTTAAGGATGCCTTGTTCTCCAGATGCACATCTTCCTGTCCTTCGATTGCGGCTTCATCAGGCACATCTCTAGGCGCATCCCGTCCAAATGCTTCTATCTGATCACTACCTGCAGTCTCATGGAAAGAAACTCTATCCTCGGCTGCATCTTCAGTGTTTGCTGTAAAGTCCAACTTGCCTTCTTCCTCCGTAGTCACAAGATCTGTTTCAGCATCCACTACCTCTTGTGGGTTGTCTTCGTCTGACAACACATCGACATCTTTTGGGGTTGAGTCTTCAGTGCTACTGCCAGCTTTCTTGGGACTCCTCTTTCTCCAGGGGTACTTCTTGCTCGGTGACCCAGACCTATCAGAATCCGAGGACTGGTCTGGGGACTTTGCCGACCGATGATGGTGTTTTTTCCCAAATGAAGGAAGGCTAACCTTTAGAAGGGGCAACTTTCTTTTGTGTTTCTTCTTCGGGGATTGCTCAGGGGTATCAGTAATACTCCGGCTGTCAGTGTCAAAGCTGGACTGAATAGAACTGGACAGGACAGCAGTTTCTATATGCTGGTCTGATTCTTGTGCGTCGTTTTTCTCAAAGGAGGAACTGTTGCTGTCGTTTATTGGAGTGGTGGGCATTTGAACAGTTTCTTCTGTCACAGTGGCACAACTGGTGCTGTCGTCGACTTCACAAGGCACCTCCATGTTCTCTTCAGGAGATCTGGCACTTGTCTGCGAGATCACGCTGCTGTTCTCTGCAGTGATGCTACTGTAACCCTCAGCAGTTGTAGTGGAGTCACCAGGGAGCTCCTGGGAGGTGTCGCTGCTATCTGTGGTGGTGCTGAGACTACTCTCGGGAAGCTTGTAAAAATCCTCCCCTGAGGCAAAGGAGGAATCTTGGACCGAGGATGGCTCGTTATCTGCAACAGCTATTCATAAAGAAACAAGAAAACGTATGTTGGTATAATAATAATAATAATAACAACAAAACTTATAATGTCCGGACAGCAGTTTCTATATGCTGGTCTGATTCTTGTGCATCGTTTTTTTTTCAAAGGAGAAACTGTTGCTGTCATTTATTGGCGTGGTGGGCATTTGAATGTGTAGTCAAGGTGCCTAAAGAAATACATTACAAAACATGTATTGAGGATCATACATGCAATAGAAAAAGTTGTCTCGCTTTACTCTTTAAGAAATTTTTAATGTTGTAAAGCGCCTCAGGTTGGTTCAGCGTGAGGCGCTCAATAAATCTAATTATCAGTATTATTATTTTTAATATGCAGTTCTTATATATTAGTGCTTTTCACACCCCAAAGGGCTCCTTATTTTGTATACATTGTGTGCAGAGCCATTTATGGATACTTTTTGAGGCTTTGCATGGTGAGGTATCAATGTACTGTATATTCGGTTTGCGGTAACACCATATGTAGATTTGTTCTTAGAGAACTAGGTCTTGCTTTTTATTCTACTGCCGCGGAGTAGATTTTGGAAAATCGGGAGACTACTTCGGGAGACTACTTAGTTCTAAAAAGAACAGTCCAGCTTATTAGCTACTACCTGGGCGCAGGGTAGGAAATCGGGCGGGACTACTACTTTAGCTTAACACTAAATAGTGGATCGGATCGAGGGGACTTCTCGTTATTAATTTCACTGCCAAGGAGTGAGTTCTTAATTGGTCTCAATGTTTCGACTAGCTTGCTCTAGTCATCGTCAGGCTATTTATGGAATTATAACATTTCACATGTGTAGCACCATGTAATGGTTCTGTGGCGCAAACTTAATGCTGCCATTCCAGGCATGATGTTTGTGGACTTTGGAGAAAAAAGTATGAACATTTTATTCATCACGAGGACTGTAGGATTTTATAAATTTTCAAACTATTTAGTAATAGTTCTGCTGATTTATCTGAGGGCAAAAAAATTGGAAATCAGACTTAAGTAAGAAGAATATCATGCCTACATTCATGCCAGAAACACTGGGGCAAACCCCTTCTCTGACGATAAGTGTACTGGGTTCTTTTACATGCATTACACGACAAACAGGACCCCCTGACGAAAAAAACAAAAGTGGTTTTATGTCTTGCTGAAGTACACAAGTGTTCAAATCTGGGACTCGAACCCACACTCTGCTGATCAAAACATCACAGCAAAAGAAATTATATACAACTGATCCTTAAATCATTAATCCATGAAAATCGTTGTTGATGAAAAAAGTATTATTATGGGCAGTTTCACAATGGCGACCAACTGGAAGGCAAGTGGGTAGTTGGGTCATACTTATTGTGCTTTTTTCCCCTCTGAATTAACAGATAACAGTAGTTAAAAGATAACACCGGAAAAAATGGAATTCCGAGTTTTAGAAAACGGAATTCAGTAAATTACATCACGGAAAATTCTGCTGTCTGAATCGGGTGAAAGTATGAATAGGCTAAACATCAGTTGAAGTTTTATTCGCATTGTGGAGAAGCTTTATTCCCAGGACGTCAGTGCAGTGCAACAAAGACTGGCGTCCTACTAGGGCTAGCCTCGATCCTTCAAATCATCCAACTCAACCAGAAAATTTGGCGGGACTTCAAAACCCCAGAGTCAAACCCCTTTTAGGAATAAATTTAATATCCACACACATAAAAGAATCATTTTAAACCTACTGTAAATTTGATGATCTTCAACAATCTCAAAAAATAACAAAAAACAATTAGTATCTTAATAAATGCTGTACACAGAGCAGTTTAGCTTAGCAAAATGTGTCATAAACTTCCATTATTAAAATTAAATCTTCACTAGATTCAGATCAAAATTTTCCTTTGGCAAAGGAGGATTTTGCTTCCAATGTTTAGAGGACCACAATGCAAAGACTTTTTCGTGTTATCCTCCGCAAAAACATTTCTTTCTTGCATGTTTTCCGTATAAAATTTACAATTTTGTATGTATTTGAATGTATTTTCTTTGTAATGCCAAATAAATCAAATCAAAATTGCTTTGGTTCCCCAAAATAATCAATACAAAACAGGTTTTATGTATGCCCTTAATACTAAGGAAAGCCGCCCCACCCAATAGTGTTATGAAGGTCAAGACCTGGGCCCAATCAGCAATCTGCTTAAGCAGAAAATATTGCTTAAAGTTTTTCTGCCAAGCAAAAAGAAGCAGGATACCAGTCACAGACTGTACATGTGACTGTACATTTGGCTGGTAACCTTATTCTGGTAAGCATAACTATGTTGTGCTTAGCTGCTTTTCATGTTTAAGCATCTCTTTGAAATTGAGCCGTGTTAATACATTTGGCAAGTACCATCTCATTTCTGATTGCAGACCAGCAGCAGTTTTACCTACTAGAGTGATGTCACGACATGTACAGTGTCTTACATGGAGCGTCTTTATTCTCACACTTGTCAATATACAGAATTGGCTCTTCTTTTTTAGGGTAAAGTGTCACAGGTCAGATGACATATTGCCTTTGAAGATCACCTTTCACATGTGAAGATGGATGGATATTGGGTCTATGACGATGTAAAGAGTCTGAAAACAGACCAATGGACAGACAAGAACCAGGCTGGGTCATATTTTGCTGGCCAGCATTTATAATAATAATAAAACCAAGCATTTCAATATGCTCTACAATGTAAACAAAATCACGGGCGCTAACAATAAGTGAATCAGATTAACAACAATGCTCTACAATGTAAACAAAATCACAGCGCTAACAATAAGTGAATCAGATATAAACAAAACATGATTAATGAAGGAAAAGGTAGGTTTGAAGTAATTATTTTTAATTGTACAATTGAGCTACAATGTGTGTGGGGTATTGTTCCATTCTTCAGCAGCGAAAACTGTGAGTGTTCAGTCTCTCCAGCAAGATTGTGAGTTCTTGGGTATTGTTAAAAGGAAAGAATCTAAATTGGAATAGAGATTATGTCGATTATCTTGATCATTAGGTTTTGAATCGTCTCTATTCTTCGATTTAAAATGAGTGTACACAATTATTGGTAATAATTTAAGATTGAGAATGAATAGTTACTCTTCCAAAAATCACACAAACTATTTCAGGCCTTTTATCTTCAAGACCTTATTCATTTTCCAAAGGGCAATTACATCTTAAAGTCTAAGGGAAACTTTTGAAGGGGCACCAAGGCCAAGACCAGGGCAACAGATGGCCTCTGTGGTCACTGTGTAAACCCAGGCCACCCATTTAAGCTACGATGTGTCGTTTAGAAGTAGTGTAAGTATGTACAATGAAAAATAATAGGAGAAATATGTGCGCAATATTTGTTTGGATGATTTGTCTTTGATCATTTATAAATTTAAATGTTTGCTGAGTGCTAACTATAGCTGAAAGAAAGTGTTAAAACAATTTTAAAACATTGACATGGTTAGAAAATGTTACAAATCCTATTCTTGGCATACTGTTTGACCTTTTGTTTTTATCAAGAAATAGTACAAGTTTACAAGCATTTTCACG
The DNA here is from genome assembly GCA_023634235.1 of Pisaster brevispinus. Taxonomy (NCBI): domain Eukaryota; kingdom Metazoa; phylum Echinodermata; class Asteroidea; order Forcipulatida; family Asteriidae; genus Pisaster; species Pisaster brevispinus. The sequence goes on along the minus strand of JAMKCF010000012.1, from coordinate 15,570,196 downwards.
CCCAAACGTCCTCCCCAAAAGTCAGTGTGTGGTAGGCCTAAATACGTAAAAACATTTTTGATCAATGCGAAAATATTCCCCGGTTAGTAACTGGGCTAAAAGCCCTGTGGTCTAATGGAGACATTGTTCGATCATTATTTTTAGGAAAAACAGTTTGTTACCTGTGGAATGACCGCATGCTCTCACAATGCTCGTACAGAGTCCCATGTTGATTGACAAATATTTCTAATCCAGGATAAAGTCCACGAACAGCTTAGTATTAAGCTCAGTATAATCAAGTAATTTCATCTTTTACAAGTACAATAAAATGTAAGAGTGCCTTGGCACATGAACGGTTGTTTACTGTTTGGCAGTGGTCAGGTTCAACCCCAGTGACTGCTTGTACAAAAAGGGATCTGTTGTTTACATTTTAAAACTAATTCTTTCAGAGATGGGTGGCCAATCTGAAAGATTATTTCAGAAATGAAGGAATGCATCTTACAATAAAATGAAAACTTGACCCCTGGGGTAAGACATAATTGAATGCCCTTTTCGAGGGCTGTGACATTTGACATTTTGATCTCAAGTTGAAGCTGGGGCCAACTTCACGGAGCTGTTATAAACACACAAATGTGCTTAGCAAGACAGCACTTATCAGGCAAAAGCAAGTTACCAGCCAAACAACCATGTGATTGTATAACAACCAGGGCCCGAAATAACCTGTGTCTAGTTAATTTAGAAACTGGACCATTAACAGGCCTGGAATTTCATCTTTGAGAAGGTGAGGCCATTTTCATTTTGCAAGGGCATTTTCATTGGAAAATCTACAATGGAACTTTTTGAAGGGGGCTGCAAGGTCAAGACCTGGGGCAACAGAGGCCATGGCCTCTGTGGGTGGCCTCCGTGTAATTCCAGGCCAGAACCCAACAAGCCATGCAGTGTGGTGGTTTTCCAAGCAAAACGTTTTGACCAATGAATACAATTTCAATTCCGGACCTTCTCCCAAAGGTTAAGCAAAAATATAAGAATGAAATAAATTATATGCTTTTTGGTCTTGTGAAAAAAAGTTCTGGTCTGTGAAAGCTCTGAGGTACAAGACATGGGGTCTACTAGTGATGATTTTCTTCACATTTAAGAGCCTCAATACTTGTTGTAACTGAACTCTTTTTTTCAGTAATGATCTTGATTTTAAAGCAGGATTATTTGCAAACACTTTAGTCTTGATAAAAAAATGTTGCATGGATTATTGTCCAAATTACAGTGTAGCTTTCCCCCTTTAGATTGCTTTTTTATTTGGATTTTAAATTTAAACATCCTTTGCCTCTTACTCTAGTCAGTTTGAAATATTCCTATAATACAAATAATTGAGATGTTAATGATATAATATGTAGGTTTAAAAATGTTGTTACTGTTTATGGCATCTAGGTACAATTAATTTGATTCCTTTTATTACTTTTCAATTTTTTACTTTCTGGCTGAGCCAGAACGATTGCTTATGTTTATGGAAGTTTAGTGTTTTGTTTTATTGTGCCTTACTATATCACCATTTATTTTTATAATTGTTATTTTAAAGATAATAATGCTTAAATTATGTAATTTTTATTGTTTACATTGTTTGCTGCTGGGCATCTTTAACAGCATTTCACTAAAAGTGAAAGGTTCCTCCAGGATAAACAAGAGATCAGCAATAATTTATTTTATTTTATTCTGTTTTTGTTTTATTAGCTGTTTCGCAGCATAGCGCAGCGGAACAGCTCTTGTTTTCGTTAAAGTTTTTTTATTTTTTTTTTTTATTTGTATTTTTCAGACAAAATTCGTTCTAAGCGGCTTTTTGCATAGTTCCTAAAGAGCAATTGCAATGAAACTTTCAGTGATGAAAGGCATTGGTGCAATGATGATTTTAAAACAATTATGTCATGATGACGTCATCACCTGTCACGTGACGTCATCTTAAAGTTTCCTTTTTTTTAATATTTGAAAATCTATATCAAATCAACCACAAGAGACCGTAGGTTTCTGTTTGCGGGATTGGGTGGGGATAAATTAGGTCTTCATTTTATTCAGTGTGCGTGACCTCACATGACCTCTACTTCCGGTCGAAACCGGAAGTGCCTCGTTATTCAAAAGTGGAAATAGTTATGAAGTTGCTTTCAACGATGTTATTGTCTGGCAAGGGTGTGCATTTAAAAAAAAATACCGATGACGTCACGATACACAAGAGCGCCCTCTAGCGGCAGGTTGAAAACTGTTCAAAATGGACTTTTTGAAGATGTGTGTGGAGAACTTTTGTGTAATCACTTCAAAACTTACACACATGTTGACCGTCAGGCAGCCATCATATGTGTGAAGTTTCAGATTGATGACGTCATCGGGGGTCACGTGACGCGGCATTAAAGGTGCCTTATTTGAAGTCGTATATCTCCCGAAGTATAAGTGCGATCATGTTGAAACTTGGTAGGTCGTTAGATATTGGCAAGTTCTTGTAAATTCTTAAATGACGTCGTGATGACGTCATCACATGATTTTTAATGATTTTTTTCGTTTTTTGCCCCTTTAAGTCATAAATTGCTAACAAAACGTGGTATAATCCAAATTCTTTTTAAAACAGGCTTGATACATCATTACTGCTTTGAATACAAACAACTTTCATATTCAATTGAGTAATTTGAAAAAGTTATGGCGAAACAGCTCGGCATTTGTGCACAAATGCAATATGTCTAGTTTCTATTAGTATTATATTTATTTTGTTTCTTTCTTTTTATTTATTTATTTATTTATTTATTTTTTTTAGTGGTGGGAAATTATTAATAAAAAACATACCACTTTGGGGTTCCTCTATTTCTTCAGTTTCCATAACAGCATCATCTACTGCAACCATGACAACCGCATCATCTTCAAGTGCCTTGTTGTCCTCCTGCATGGATGACGCCAAGAGCTCCTCATCTCCGACCTCCTCCTCGTTAACATCATCCGATCCCTCTCCATCCTCAGAGACAAAATAATCTACAGAAGTTTGAGTGACATCATCTGTAACCATGGTGATGTTTTCACCATCAAGCCTCTCGTGCGCAAACACTTCTTCGCTGTCTTCAGCTCCATCTGCTCTTTCCCTGGAGCCAGAACTTTCTGCAGGTTCAAGCTCTGGCATCTGTATACTTTCATCCAATCTGGCGTCACTGACGCTGAGAACAACATTGTCTTGATTCTCCTCAACCTCAACCACAGCAAGTTTGTTGTCATGCTTGTCCTTTTTCTTTTTCTTCTTCTTCGCGGACTTCTTCTCCGGGGACCCTTCCTGATCACTGGCGGTAGAGCTCTCCTTCGGGGACGAAATGTGTCCCCTCTTCTTGCTAAATTTGGGGAGATGGAGCTGGACTGCTTGCAAGATGCTCCCCTTCTTCTTTGACTTTTGCTTCACAGTTTCAGCGTTGTGTTCGTCTTCTGCTTGGGAAGAAGTATTGTTATTCAATGAATTTTCAGTTGCTTTAATAGTACCCACTTCAGAGGTTTCTATGACTACCTCGATTTGTCCACCAACATTGTCAACCTCCGACGAGTTGTGAGCCCCATTTGCTGACACATTTAAATTAACAATAACATCATTATCCGAGGTTGAATTTTTGTCCAGTGGTAGGCCCATCAAATTCTGACTATCCAGCGGTAGGTCCCCTGAACAGTTGGTTTCCTCCGTCTTTGCAAATACCAAGTTTTGCTCGTTGTCAGTACTTGCGTTCGGGGTTTTCAGATCAACAGAGGATACCTTGTTGGTGGTGGTTGCCGAGGATTGTTGGGGCAACAGAACAGAATCGCCAGCAGCTGTGTAAAGTGGTTGCTGCCGCAATGGGCGGTACTTCCCGGGCGTGCCTGTGCTGCAGTCGCCCGCTGCTGACAAGTTCGGGACGACGTTTGAGTTCACTTCGTATTTTCCGCTTCCTGAACCAGGGGGCAACTGGCTAAATTCAACCGAGGCCGACATCTTCCTGACTGCACAATGGAGCACTTTTGAATAAAGAAGACTCTCAAACTAACTTAAACACTTGTTCGTTTCTGAATACAACCATTTTTGAGAGTAAACTAGTGTCCGAAGCGTCTCGCTTGATATTTTCAGTGAACATTCCGTTTCGTTAAATTTGATGCTCGCCTTCTTGCGCACGCGTGCTACATGGCCCCGGCCACACACGTGTGTTTTTTGTGGGCAGTGTGTGAAAATACATGAAGTGCGAGTATCACAGAACGTGTCAGACAATCTACGAACTTTATTAGTATGTTATACTGTATGGCCAACGAGTTGGGGTTGAAAGGTCTGGCTACACCAACTACACGTGTACTCCTATAAAAAGTTTGACGCCAGATTTGGCTGTGCTTTTGATTACCGTTACTCCCTCGATTATGGTTTTTGCACGTAAATTCCATTTTAAGTTTATAATTAATGATTTTGAAATACGTTTTGTTTTATAAGTTCTGTTCATTATGATTGTATAACAATGTTCCAATTATTAGTACCAAATACTGTTCCCTTTATGGATTCACAAGGTTCCTGTGCCGTAAGCATCAATGTTCTACAGAGGGCGCTATACTTACAAGCCGTGTTCGAACCAAGCGACTTTCGGCTACGGCTGCTGTGGCCGGCCGTTGGCAACGTTGAAGAACGGGCAAGGAGTTTTCAGCCTAATGCCACTAATTCATAAACGGCCTAAATCTCCAATACAACGGTTAAAAAGTGGATAATGGCAAATTTTTCTCACACTTCTTCGATTACTTTGCTTGCATTTAAGTAATGGTGTTAAACAAGTTTGAAAGTAAACATTTCGGGTTCGATGAAACAGTTTCCGGTTAAAACAAACAAAATCTAAGGAGCTAGTATGGGGACATTTTGTTGTTTTCGTCCCCTTAAAATAATATTTAATTCTCTCAAGGGAACGAAATAGCATTTTGAGGGAATGACATACTATTTCAAGGGCACAAAATAATACAATTTTGAGGGAACCAAACATATTTCAAGTAGGCCTAAACAAAATAATAATTTTAATAACCTTACTTTTATGGACTTTATGGACTTAATATCTGTTTTTTCCATGTGTTATGAATGTCAACAACGCTGGTGCGAAGCCGACACAATACTGTAAAAACAAGAACATCATGGCTATCCAGAACCTGTCCCATCTCTGTTCATAGAGTTAGACGTTTCTATTGATTTCTGCCTTTTTTTTCCAAGTTTAATTTCGCTTTAATTCTCCTTTGTGAAAAAATTGCAATCGTTCAAACATACTTTTATATAATAAGATTTGTTTTTCTTAATTCAATCAGAATCAAATGTCATAGAATGGACACAAAACATGGATGATTCAAAAGTATCCTTTCTTTCCTCAAAATTGTTTTCTTAAACAACCGAGTTTGTTTATAAAACAAATAACTGGTATTTAACAAAGAATTTTCTTCAAAATCTTGAATCCAGAATGTTTTCTTGTCCCTAAACGTTGACTTTGTTATAAATGTTGTACCCTGCTTAATCCCAGATTGTCAAAAAACCGTGTCACATAGTAGGGCTGACTTATGTCAAAAGGATTGCTTTTACCTCTAGCTTTTGGAAAGGCCTGAATAGATAGGTAGTAAAGGTAAAATAACAGACAGTGTCAGTGGAGGGGATTGGCAATCACCAATCAAGCAAACTCATTCAGTCATTCTGCAGTTTCAAGTATGACCTATTTTTTATTACCCTTTTTATGCAAGCGTAACCTTCCAGTCAAAGCTTTATAAACATTATCTAAAATACCTCTATTTAACAACTATAGATGGAATAATATAGTTTTGTCTTCCAAAATCTTCAGAAAAGATCATAACAATAGTAATAGTAATAATAAAGTGTACTCGTTGTTATAAGTCACACATTCCACAAAGAACAGAGAGAAGCTATTCCTTGAGTTCACCATCAGGCCTGGAATTCTATGTTTTTGAGAGGGCAAGGCCATTTTGCAAAGGGCACTTCCATTGAAAAATCATAAAGACTATGGGAAAACTTTGGAAGGGGCACCTAGGCCATGACCTGGGTAACAGTGGTCTCCATGGAATTCCAGGCCTGAACCATAGTTGCCGGTCCATCCGTAAGCAGCCACTATACTTTTCGCACTGCCGCCTTGTTCTACTGAAGTTCACTGTATACGCATGTAGGATTTTTTTAATGCTGATTAAAGTCACAATACACTAGGAGTCAGGTTTAGTTTTGTTCTCATCCAGCCCGAGTTTGAACACAAATTTGAACGTTTAAATGTTTGTTTGAAACCCCACCAGAGCAGCCTGTGGATTATTTCCCACAGTATTTTGAGCACCGAGTGCAATGTATACAGTTCTTATCACACGTCGGTGCAAGGGGAAAACACAAATATTATTTTTTCTTTATCCCCCATACAACAACTAAATTATGAATAACAATGTAAATACTGTGATGTGGTACTAATGTCAATGACCCATACTTGAACAATTAAAAAATAACGAAAAAAAAAACCCAGAAAAAAAAAGAAAACAAATGAAAACACATTGAATAAAAACTAAGACACACAATAGAGTAACCAGCAGAAAAAGACAAGTATTTACCGAAGTGGTGATTTATATTGCAATCCTTAATAAGAATCAAGTTTTTACCTTGGGACACGTTGTCATCGTCGTAAGGAAGAAACAATTAACAACATGCAATTTGTGGATACAGGGAAAAGTAATGTTAATGGGAAAAATACAACCCAAGTTTTTGTCTAAATTGTAAAAAATACCTCATATTGAATTCTGTTGAAAGCTCAACTGGCATATTTTAGTAACAATCCTTTAAAATTTAATAATTTAGTGTGTCCAAAATGCATATTTATCTTTTTGCACAAATCAAAAACTACAGCATTAGATAAGATTCTGTATGTTACCATTTTGTAAAAAGAAAACTATGATTAATGGATATAACTGGCAATCTGTCTCCAGGAGTACAGTATTATAAAAGACAGAACACAGAATTTCAAACAAGGATTAAAATCGAAATTTTTTGTATAAGCGGCCTAAATTCATACAGCTAAGCACACACACTGGCTGAGCAATATTTGTTTAATAGCATAGAGGACAACCATCCAAATAGGGTAGAAGACGAATTGAGTACAACTTTTCAAAACATCTGGACTTCTCTCACACCTCTGGTTCCTCTTTTAAGAAGAGATTATATTACACGTCCGTCTCCAATAAACCAATTTATTTCTCACTTTCAACACCATGAAAAGCATCAACTCTTGCAAAGAGGGTATGCTTTTGACTGGTGTCAGTCTACGATTTTGCTCTGCAGTCAAATTCTTCGAGCAATCTTATTCGGCCATACTTAGCTCTTTGAGATAACACTGCAGTTCAATTGTTAATTTTGTTGTGAACAATCCGGAGAGAAAATTGTACACTTATTTTTTAACACTGGTGACATGACTATGTATATATGGCTTAATCAGCCTCTGTTCCTACCTCATAGTTGCTGTTGAAGCCAACAGCCACATCCATGAATGAAGAACCCATACAAATTTGTCAACAGAAAGAGAGCTTTTCAGTACAGTAATAAAAATTTCCAGCAAAACTTGTTACATGTACAAATAACCACTTCCAAACCGTTTATCGTGTAATCGCCAGCAAGCATTTTGGTGTTTTAAGTTTCGAAAAACTAATCAAAAGCTTGCATGGCATGAGACTACATTTTGCTGTGACAATCAGTTTGAGAAGTTTATGTACTACAAAATAACATATTCCACAAACGTTTATGAACCCAATTATTACTTTTTAGTTTGCCTATTTTTAAAATCTCACTGTGGTTAAAACGTGGGGAAAAAACGTAAAATACCTTCAGCAGTTTTGTTTGGACTTTGAAGCATGGAAAGGGTAAATGGCACGACCTCATTGCCCTTCTTACAAGCACACAAAGTATTTTTTGCCAGTAACAAAAGGCCGTAAGCGATAAAATGGTGCCTGACCCCAAAAATGTGGCATTAGGGTTACATTTTTGTTGCTAGAATTACCAGACTGTAACCTTCCTATGACAACTAATGAATGGCAGAAATCCAATCAAACTTTCATGGTCAGTTTTCTTGAAACGCAATTTTGCACTTTAATTGCTTACGCCTTTTCTCTGGTAACTTTTTCGTTAACGTCCTTCTTCCACGCACACACAACGACCTGTACTTTGACCTTTTGCCAGAAAATATTGAGGACTTTTGTGGATTCTATGAGCATTATTTGTGCAACTTGCCTATGACTGCTATGGTCTCTAAAAGGCTGAAGAGTGCCACTAAATTTTTTATTGACTAAAAAAACTAACAATGTAAATATGCTGATAGATTTATATCTTCCATCATGTAGAAACATATCAACCCTGTTTTCTCCAATATGTGTGCACATTTAAGATGTACACAGTATATTTCCGGGGACACTTTCATCTAGAATAAATTCACCAATTCTTTACCCTTTCTTAAAAGACATCTTTTCACCTTAGAAAAAAAAAAAAAATCTGAAATCTTCAAATTTGTAGACCAGATTGACTGACCCCCATGAAAACAGTTACAACCAAACCACAATCTACTTAGTGCTACAATGAACTAGTGAAACCCAGTAAAACTAGGACAAGACAATTTTTTCAAATCATGATTACGCAGGTGTCAGTCATAAAAGTTTGATTTGTATGCTAACATGATTAAAGCATCTACATGTGAAATATTAAGAGGATTTAGCCATTTTGATAGTACAAATATTTAAAGTAGGGTCATAGATTGGTTTTGTCAATGTTATGCTGAATTATAGGCAAAATTTTAAAGACAGATACAATAAAAGTCACCTGTGAAAGTTTCAGCTGAATACAGAGTCTACTTAGTGAGGAAACAGCAAAAAAACTTTCACAGTATTTTCACATGAGCGTCAAATCCATCCACGTTTATAGTGAGGTGACAGGGTACCAACCTATCTCGGGCCACAGCATTTGTGAATGGACACCAACCCTCAGAAATCGGAAAAACGGTTAATGCATGAATTGTTACTGAGATTCACATTTTTGAGGGTGAAAAATGATCCAAACCATATAACTTCGAAGGGAATCCTTTCTCAAAATAGTGCATTACAATCAACAGCTGCAGTGCTTCTCACCAAGTAAGTTTTAATGGTCACAACATTAATTTTTGGAGTAGTTACCTATTTATCACCCTACATTTAAAGGAAAGGTATACATTTGATAATGAGTCAGCTGAAAATTAATGGCAATAAAAACTTACTTGGTAAGAAGTACAGCAGCTTTGGATAGTATAATGCATTTTGAGAAACTTTTCACTTTGAAGTACTGCGGTTATGGAAAAAATTTCACTTTTTATCCCCCCAAATTTGAAACTGAGAAGCGTTACGGCCGTAACGCTTTTCAGATTGTGTATTCCTATAGGGAATATTCTTCCTGCGTGGAAATATTTGCTCCGGTTTTTCGGTGATATCTCAGAAACGCGACCACCTTTTGAAGTGAAGTTTTCACAGGTTAGTTTTTATTGTATATACATGTACCTACATTTATATAGGATTAAAACAATCAAACGGTTCCAAAAACCAAAGGTATACTTTGCCTTTAAGTCAGTCAAATTGTGTTGTTTTTTTGTTACGCACGCATTCCGTTGGGCACATTAATGTACGAGAGTCTGTTTCCTTCTCCCGATAAAGCAATGCCAGAGGAGATTTTGAAAGGAAATCCTGAAATCAGGAAAAATCCTTAGAAATTACATGCCTGAATGAATATGGCAACCCAAGGTTTCCAAAATGTTGGAATTCAAACGAGACTTGCCCGGCCTGAGAGATAACAAGAAAACAATATAAATTTATCTTTCCAGAGTTCCTCTCTTAAACTTTTTGTTTGTCTAAAAACAAAAACAAAGCTTATTACAAAAAAAGGGGGAAAAAAAAGGATGAAAAAAAACCCAACAACAACAGAGAAAATTTTAAAATAAATCTAGTTCCCCAAAATGAAAAGAGGCTTAATGTTTGGCATAGGGAATTTCGAAAGTATGAACAAAACCTTTGAGTAAAGTTGCTATAAAAACCAATATTGCATTTTAAAAAAATTAAAAGAAAACAAAAAGAAGAAACATACCAATAATCGTTTTAAAACAACATTGTTCTGTTACATTTTATACTGAACCTTTGAAGCACAGCTAATTAAATTGTTATGGCAAATTAAATAAATACGTAAACTGGCAATGGTAGGGCAGCCCAAACCATTTAACTCAAACCTACAACTTGAGCACTATACAACTCTGCTGGTTCCATGAATGTACATAGCAACTCATGAAACTTAACTGGCATAATCACACCTTTTATCCCTTCTCTATATTTTTGTTGTAACGTCAAACAATTTTTTTCTTACTGCTCTAACGGTCACTAACAAAATGTATCCTCTCTTTGAATATGTGCAGTCATGCATTTCCAACACAATTTTTAACAGTCAGCATGCAAATAATTATCGGCTCCTCTTGTTTTGGAGCCAACACTTTTTGCCGACGCGCAAATATGGATGAAATATCAATACTAAAACAGAATCACTCAAACACAGTTTTTTTTTGCTTTGTGAGTACTAGTATGTAAATTAAACAGTAGTACGGCAAAGTATCACTGCAGTTCCAAACTCTTGTTGAAATTTCTACAGAAAATTCCTGCTTCTTTTTCAAACTAACCATCTAAGTAAATAATCTTGGTTCTAATAAAAAAGCAGCGAAGCACCTATCTTTTGCTTTTTTGCTTAATCCGAGGTTTCTCCCTGCATTTTGCGTGGGTAGCTAATCCCAACTCCTTCCCACCCCCCCCCCCCCCTCCAAAAAAAAAGAGAAAAGAATTTACACTTTACTTCTTAAAAATCCGATTCACTGACTGAGCATTGACTATTCTGAATGGCCCCTAAATCTTCTCACAAAAACAGTTTATACGTGAAACTGTTTAAACTAGTTTTTTGATTATTTTGATTCTGGTCTTGTAAAAACATTTCTGGTCAAATTCAAGCCCTGGTAGGCAACAACAACACAAATTCAGTTGCTTGTTGTTCTGGGGGGAACACAATGATCTTTCTATTATTTAAATCCCGATCAGCGAAAATCCAAGAAGAACAAGGAGACTTAAAGCAAAGTCTTTGCTCACTTTTAAAAAACACTTTGGTGTTTTTTCTTCTTCTTATGGTTACAGGTAGAACATGTTCATACATACCATTTTTTTTTTTCTTTCTTTTTTTTTTTAATGAAGAAACGTTCAACTACCAAAGTGTATTGTATGTTTTGTTTAATTTATAATCTCACAGGATTCTGATTTTGTACAAAATAAGACAACTTGCAGTGTAAATTGTGAGTACGCCTTTTAAATTTTTTTTATCACTAACCACCAAAAATTTGTTGAAATGAAGCAAACAGTTTTTGGCCCCATTCTTTATACTGTTTCAGACAAATTATGATCTTTGTCAATTGTCTCTGTCAAATACTTGAGAAGTCTAACTATGCTGTCACATCAAAACTTTTAATAGACTGGTGCCTGTAGTGCAAACCTGACTTAATATAATCTGCTGCTACATGTATGTCTTCGGGGGTATGACAAAATGGTGGCCGTAAGTAAGGTTCGAAATTGGATTGGAAAATACAGAATCTTCCACTAAATACACAGGGGTGGTACCAAGTCATACTCAGGTCTCCTTCTCTGTAGGTATAGCTTAAGGTATGACCACTCTACCTAGAAATATGTAACCAAAATACACAACCTTTTTCACAAATTTCATTGTCTATATTTTTCACTCATAATATCCAAAAATACATCGTAGAATTTCACATCGAAAAAAGGAAAGAAGATAACTTGGTGCAAAAAACTCCACGTCATAAAAGGGCAACTAAAGAACCCTGATGAGTTTGACATATATCTATGAATAAAATAATTTGTCTACAAAGAGGGAGATAGAGAGAGGCAAGGGTACTTGCGAGGCTGACTGAGGCTAGTGTCCACCGACGTCAGAGTTGGTGAGCGATCCTGCGGTATCGTTGGAGCCACTCCTCCAGCATTTGGCCGATCAGCACGGGCCGTCGTTTGTGGTGAACCTGCTGGGCAACGAACACCCCCCCTGCTGTGTAGCAGCAGTCGAACCACTCATTCAGAAGTCGTTCTTCTGAACCGAGCTAAAGTTATCAAAAAAGAACACATTTGAAGTCAGGGTGTGATTCTAGCTGATAACCACAAACACATGTTTAACAATTGTTAAAATCTCTGGGTATAAGTTTGTACTGGTATGGATTGATAAAAAAAAATACCACGCCCAATATGCGGCAGTGGGTCTCCTGTAATCTAATAAGTCAAATTTGGGTGAAAATTGAGTTAGACCCATATTTGGACTTACTAGGTTAAACCAGTGAATGTAATAAAAACAAATGCACTGAAAAGGCTTCTAATTATCTTCATCTGAAAAGCCAAAATAAAATGTGTTTTATATTCAGTAGCTTAATCCTAAAACAAAACAGTTTTCCTTTGTTTTCTCAAATTTGCATTCAAATTTGCATTTTTCCAGATTACAGGAGGGGTGTCCCCCCCCCCCTCCCCGAAATGTTCCCATACTTTAACACACTCTTTTCCTCTCGCACAGATTCAGAAGTACCCTCTAAAACCCTCTACAAAAAGACACTCGAGCACACAATGAAGACACAATGGGGGGGGGGGCCCACCATGCCCCAAATCCAAGCACCAAATCAAAACAAGTAATTCACAGGAAGGATTGGCATCAGTGACAAAATCCAACTGAATTTGACCAAATTATTCTTGTAAAAAAAACAAACAAACAAGCAAACAATTTTATAGAATCATTACAAAAATATGTTCCACCTCCTTTAACTTTCTTCATTTCTTGAAAATGCCTCCATCTTTCCAGTAAAATGTTCACAGGCTACTTTTAGAAAATAGGTTGGACGAATACCAAGATTATCAGAAACGTATGGATTCTTTACAATTCCATATTAAAAGCAAATGCTGAATATAGACCGATAGACCGATAAGTATACAATCGTTTGTCAAGCACCGTGTGAAGGGTTAACTTCAAATACCAATACCCCCTCCCAACTACCAAGCCCCTCCCCCCAAAAAAACCCAAACAAACAAAGACCCAACAATAACAACCATACGAATGAGAATTTACAACCGTGGGACCCAACTTACCTCGAGAGGTGTAATAAAGTGAATTGGAAGCAACTTCCCTTCGAAGTCCGTCAGCGGAAGGTAAACAGTCTGCGTCTCGTCGTCTGTGTTCAGGTTGGCTCCGGCCCCCTGGTTGTCGTCTGACTCCGTTTCCATGGGAACCAGGGCTGAGAAGTGCCCCCGGGTGTAGCCGAGGGTGATTGGGCTCTTCCAGCAAAAGCTAGGTTCCCAGAGTAGAGGTAGGTAAACGCCTAAAAAGAAAATATAAAAAAATAATTGAACGGCTGCATCAACGACGGGGAAGGTCATCAGTGATGTTAAAAGTATGTTTGTTTTAAAGTATGTTGTTTTGTTTTTACCACAATTGCCCTTCTCAATTATTGTTTGTCTTGTCCATTTAAGTCATGCATAGTTACAGCGGGGGGGGGGGGGGGGGGGGGCATTTTCAACCTGTTTTCTCATCTGAATTTTTTTGGGGGGTAAACTTTCCAGAGGTTTTTATCGATGGATTTACTGAAATAAATGAACATTTAATAAACTTTTAAAACGTACACGGACAATTTTCCCCGAGAAATATCACCTTCTGAATTACTGCCATGTTTGGGAACATTGTACTGTACCCTGTTAATTTCTTCTTAAATCTTGACTGCAGTATCCCCCTTGGTCTGGAGACAAAAATTGTACCCTATTCACTTCTTCTTAAATCCTGACAACGAGGGCTGCAGGACCCCCCTTTGGTTTGGAGACGCAGATGAGAAGCCCCCACAATCCCTCCCAGCCACGCTCAATAAGCAAACAGGGCGTTACTTTTTTAGGTTTCTGAAATCTAGAGGCTTGGTAACAACTAGGGCTATGTCTTTCTTGCCTAGGATGCAAACTCATACCTTCCAAGAAAATCTGAAGGTAAAGGATCAATGAAAATGACAATTTACAAGCCTGCCTTCCTCAAACACTGACCTTGAAAACGTGCATAGCCAATATTCTCCCCGCGGAAGCTCTTGATGAACTTGACCCCGTAGACGATGATGGGACGGCGGAGGATATGCGCCAGGGCGAAAATGTGTATTTGCTCCAGGGCTGCCCCGGGCTGACCCGCCAGACTCAGCATCAGGGTCCAGTCCTGCTCCCACTGGTCATCGTCTAGGGTGAACTGCATGCTCTCTACTTGCATTGATTCATACTCCTTCCAACGGGCAAAGAATCTGACGGGGAGAGGGTGAAAATTCAAAACGTCTATCCAAGTAACAACGGAATTCCCTTTATGGCCCGGATAAAAAATACCACATTGCCACCGTGGTCAAGTGGTTAGGCTGCATGACTTGCAGTCACAAGGTCGTGTGTTCGAATCCGGCTAAGCTAACTGCTGATTTCACAATGACTAGAATGAGTAGTGCCGCCTAGTTACTGAAATCACAATTCAACGATGTGTGCAATTCATAATCATAGATCCTAAATCAATGTTTCTATGAAAGAGATCGGCTGATGCCAGTTGTGTAGATCATCAAGACAATCAAACAAACAAACAAATGCAGATTGTTTTTTTGCTGGAAAGAAAAAAAAAGTGATTTCCCTGCTATGTTAAGCAATATTATATAGCCATATTTCTGCTAAAAATAGTTAGTGGCCTGATGTTTCAACCCTAGCAGAGTCTTTCTCGAAGGGTAAATGACAACACAGCACACATAAACAAATACTTCTGCTGTTAAATTTGATCCACAAATCAAACTACTACAAATCAGCAAGATGCAATGTATAATTCATTTGACTTCTGGTGAATATTTATCTCCTGCTTGAAAAGGTCCCATTGCAGTTGAATTTTATCTAGCATGTACCTCACGCCCCCTTCGTTGAGGCTGTCCCCGAGAGCTCTCCGTAGTGCAGCGTCTGTATCAAACACCCCCCACGTGGCCTGCAACACAGAGTCCAGCAGGCAATCGCCGGCAGTGCGGTTCCACAGGGCATACAGGCGACTCCCCAGGCTGTCAGCAACTTCAACACTCCAGTTGATAATCGGGGACTCCTGCTCTAATTCTAGAAACGTGGAAAAGAGGAACATCTATTTTATCCAAATTTGTTTACAGCGTATTATAAAGCAACATTTGTCACTGGGTAGTTTAATATGCTACCCTGGCATTAAATACTTCAAAAGTCTCCTAGAAGAAAACAGACTTTGCCACACATATCACCAGCATTTTGACGAATCATGGCAAGTGTGCCACAAGCGAGTCCGACCTGGTTCTTCTTATCACGATGTTTGCTTATTAGTGTAATTAACAAATTTTTACGCATTAGGTCCTGAAAATAAACAGCAATGAGTATGTCAGGAACTTGTTTAAAAAACATGACTTGCAAAATTGTGTGTTTTTTTACACATTCATCATGTGAAAACAATGACAATAGATGCATGTAGGTGGGTCAATCTGCACCAACTCACCCAACATTTTGAAAAACTGACAGTGACCGGCTCAGAATGTTTTTTCAAAGAATCTTCTGTAGGTGTTACGGACACGCTAAGCATTTTTTCTGCCAAATTCTTGCCGTTTTTAAGATAAGATCCCTAGAACACTTAGCCCTGCTCCCTTTTTTTACCCCCTATGTTGCATCAGTGAGTTTTGGGCAAGAGGCCCCCTATCTCAAAATGGAGAAGAGATATATCCCTCATAATTGATATTTATGTTGAGTGGTACCCAAATTATTAGAATCTTACCTTTTTGTACATCCCTGTCTAGGAGTTCATCAAAGAGTTGATTCCTCACAGTGAGTGGAAGGTCCTCGATTTCTGTTGGCAAAGTGTTTGGTGTAAAGATTTTTTTTTAAAAGGAACAAATAATTAGTCTGTCACTTTGAAGTATTCCTTAGGTCTTGTCCCACACGGCAATGTTTACAGGCAACTTGGAGGCAACCAACTTCACTGAACGCAAAAGAAATACTAAGGCAGTTACATTTTACTGACAGTATCTTACCGTCTCCTGAAAAATTATGAGGATATTTTAACATGCGAATGTTTTTTTTTTCTTCTATGAGATTTCTCAAAGAGCTAAGATTGATCTTAACTGCGAATCAATGTTAATTGCTAAGCAAGGAGGTGTGATGACACGGTACAAGTCAATATGGTGATACTGACAACTCATCTTCAGATGAATCTTAGTGCTTTATGAAATCCAGCTCTGGAACTGAATCCCTTTTAAGTTGCCCCATGAGACTAGCCTTTATACAGGCATGATACATCATGAAGACCATGGAGACAATTGCCTCAATGCCCCTAGTCATTTCCTTGCTGCCCTTTTGAAATGTTCCAATATAAATTTGTAGTTAGCTCAAAGCTGTGCTTTTTTTCTAATGCAAAATTGCTTTGCCCTTGCAAGAACAAAGTATTGAGCCCGCTCAAACCTTATACCAATGGCATTGCATGGTAAACAATTTGCTAATCAGGGTTTTCCCCAGATTTTTTGTCAAACTGTGGGGCATTCTGGACCCAAATTGTTTGATGCTTGGCCGAAGCACGCTAACTTGAAACAACATCTTCGGAGTATTTTCTACTTGGTGTTTATCTTGGTTTTAAAAGCCCTACTGTGCCATCTGGAGCACTCTTTATGGTTTTCTCTTGATGTTTTTGAGAAAACAAAATAAATAAAAAATTTAAAAATAAAAAAATAAAAATTGCGTATCGGCTGAAATTTGCGCGTATCGGCACGCAGTTT
Source organism: Pisaster brevispinus (assembly GCA_023634235.1). Lineage (NCBI taxonomy): Eukaryota > Metazoa > Echinodermata > Asteroidea > Forcipulatida > Asteriidae > Pisaster > Pisaster brevispinus. The sequence goes on along the minus strand of JAMKCF010000012.1, from coordinate 15,553,331 downwards.
GTGCGTATCTGCCCGATACGCTAGCTTGTACATGGGGAGAACCCTGCTAATAAACAAGCAAAAATAAATAAATAAAAAAAATGTAAAAATAAAAATTGCGTATCGTCTGAAATTTGCGCGTATCAGCACGCAATTCGTGCGTATCGGCCTGATACGCTAGCTTGTACATGGGGAGAACCCTGCTAATAAACAAGCAAATAGTCAGTCACCTACAGAGTGTATTATGTAGGTAGGTGCTCTGTACATACACAAGGAAAACTGTACATGCAATGCCCAGGCTAGAGTAGTAGTCCAGTACTCAGGGGAAAATAAATGGGATATTGGAGTCGACTGCCTCTGCTGCATGTTTATGAGCAATAAATGACAAAAGGTCAAGATACAAGATAATGAGATTGTTTTTTTCCAACAAAGTACATTAGACTGCAAATAAGGGCAACATTGTTTGAAACAAGCTACCGTATCCAGTCCATGCCTCTAAGATAAGGCAGGACGTAACCTGTGCATTCATCAAAAGGTCAACCAAACTAAATTTTCACAAATAAATTAAGGTCAACTAGATTTGACAACACTTACCTCCAGGTAAAATAAACGTTATTAAATCTGTCACAAAGAAACACAGGAAGTCCACTTTTCTCTGGCGCAACGACCTTGCAATGTCCCTTCGTATACCCCCGGCCAGGTCTGGGCAAACCTGGGAAGGAGGGCGCTTCACAACATTGCTGGTGACGTCTGGGGTCAGCAGCACTGCCACAAGGTCCTCCCGGTGGAATCGAATTGCTAAATGCACCAACGTAAAACCGACGTCAAATGCACTGGGTCTATTGAGGAGAGTCACCTCGTCGCGGGTGAGCTGGCGCGTCGGGGATCCCCCAGAGGTAAGATAGGCTTCCACGACCCTTGCGTCGCCCTCCACGACACCCATGCAGGCATTGAGGAACAGCCAGTCGGACTTGCGCAAGCGCCTGCGTATCTGCTTGATGCGGCGGTCGTGGTCGGCTAGGTTGATCGTGCCGTGGCTGAGTGTGGACTGTGGGTGTGGCTCGGGGGTCACCGACGGCAGGGACACTTGCTGAAGTTCCACATTAGAATCGGGACTCCTTGGCGGGGATATGGGTGGAGAGCTGCGGCTAGAGGCCTCAACATTGCGTAGATTCTCCTCGATCAAGGAACTACTTGCAGCCATACCCGATTCTGGACTGTGCTTGCTGCGCATATACATGCACAACGCACACTTCTTTGCTCTGGGCCAGTTCTCATATGTACACGCTGGGCAGGCCCATTTCTTTACGTTCTGGCAAATATTCCGGTTGCGGTCGTTATTACCCACTTGACTTGCTTCTGGCGGCCTGGGTAACCGCGGTAACCTGAAACCCTTTGGGGTGCCTCTGCCCTTGTTATCCGCTGTAGGGCTGCTGCTGCTGCTATGTAAGGAATAACACAGGGCACATTTTGTGGCCTGGGGCCAGTTCATGTAGGTGCAGATCGGGCAGGACCATTTCGCCGCCAGGGAAAGTGGTCCTCGGTGATCACTACCTGGAAGTATCAATGGCGCTGTCCTGGTACCAGTGGCCCTGGGTATCAACTCCCTCCTGGGCCCCTCTGGTGAGGTTGGGGCGCTGATGTACTGAACAGGCCGGCGGGCTTGGCACAGAGTGCACTTGATGGCACTGGGCCAATTGTTGTAGGTACAGTATTCGCATGTCCATTTCTTGTGGTCATCAGTCATGCTGACCTTCCAACCTCACAAATCTGAAATGGCAAGAAATGGGTGCCTCCAAAATTAAATCAAATATGATAATAACAACTACACATCTGTATTCCTGCTAATAATACATGAATCACAATGCTCTCAAAGAAATCTCTAGTTCTGATACTGAAACCAGTGCTTGTGAGACAATGAGTATGGACTTTAAAGTGTGCACCGGGCCCTAGCATCAGTTGTCCTGCACACTGGGTCATGTACAGGGCCCAATTTCATGGCACTGTGGAATTCTGCAGTTATTTCTCGTAGAACTAGGAGCTTTACGGGGCACTGTTGGTGCAGGATTCTGAGGAAAGTAGTGCCATGAGACAGGGCCGGGCGCAAGTAATTGGAGATGATGCTACATGTACATGTTCCTGGCAGCAGCAGACTTATCATGTAAATCCATCGTTTCCGGAATGCTTGATACTCTGCATACAAGGGAAACTCACCTTTGAGCTTTCTTGCCCCTACTGAACCAACATACACTATACAGCTGTCAATTTGACATATAAGAATATACATGTAGCAATAGACAGAAGAACTACAAGTCTCACACGTATCGAAAACGAGAAAACAACTCAAACAAAGGCTTTTTTTTTTTAATGAAATAAAAAAAAATTGAACCCTACCTTTAAATGCACAGTTCTTGAAAATAAATACCAATAGAAATTTGTCATAAATACGGTTTCAACTTTTATAATTGTACAAATAATTTGTTAGAAATTAAAACTTGAGAGGGGGATGCTTCTGTTTTAAATTTTGAAATTTTCAAATTGTTTACAAGTAACCGGAAACGGAGGTCGATTTTTATTCAAGGGCTTTGTTCATTAATTTGTTAAACTGATTTTACTTTCATAAGGCTATTTCATTGGTTAATTTTACTTTCCCAACAATATAACATAGTTTTTACAGCAATACTGCGTTAACCTAATGTATTTGAAGAAACAGTATCACGCACACGTAAAACCCAATATGGTTCACACAAATAGGCCCTATCCCATGAAATTGTGTGATTTTCCTTTAACTTTGAGAACTAAAGCAGTTCGTAATTTTGAGGAGTCAGAAATTTGTTTCTACAAAATAGCAGACCGATGTTAGTTCACAAAGTCTAAATTAAAAGGAATACCACACAATTTCGAGGAATATCAGTTTTAGTGTAAATCATTATATTCTACTTTTAAAACACATCTTTCCAACCATATGAATTTCATAACAAAGCTTTTCATAGCCAATTAAGCGCCCAATCCGAAGGTAATGTGCCCTTTAAAGTCATACTCAACCTGTAAAACAAAAGAAAACCATGACGTTTTAACCAAATTGAATGTAACAATTAATCAGCAGTCAGTGAGATGGGGTCAAAATTAATTGAATTCTTCAAAAATAAATGAAGATTCATTTCACGCTAACTCTAGAACACCTTTCGCTCGGGTCCGGAGGAAATGATGCCAATATTTGGGCTGTTGGCTAGCGCTCCCCTAGCACTTATTTTGTTTTTATACATACATGTGATGTAGTAGGCCTGGATGGATGATGATTGATGGTCAAATTTGTTAAAACTCTATCTTGAAATGTATTGTAGTATAATTTACCTGGTGCAAAATTAATGCAGTATTTCCTTGGATGGCAGGCTAACAAAACTTACCATTAACCCCTGATTTGTTCTCATTTGACATTGACATTCAAATCCATTAGTTTAGTCAGTAGCACTAAAAAAAAATATGGGGGAGTATCACTAGCACTTTTAATATTTAGCAGTAAATTAAATGAACAATCGTCTATCGACAATGATAAGTTAATAATAATTGAGCATTCTTTAAAACATTTTTGTTCTAAGACACCAAATCCCCTGAAAAAGTGACGTACCTCTTTTTCAACTTGACCCCGACGTAATAAAAGACAAAAAACAATCTTCTCGTAGCTCAGATAGGCTTCAAAAATCATCATAACAGCAGAGCATCTGAGTGTATCCCAACATCAACAAAGAGTAAGAAAAAAACTACACTGCCATTTTTTTTTCCATGTCAGCTGGCTCCCGCGGTTAACCACAAAAAAATAACATTCATCATTATGTTGGGGTATCAGTTCTGACTTGTGATAACCAGCGAACTATTTCTATGGGGGCTTTACAAAATGACGTCACCATATCGCATCGAAACAAAACAAACACAACTAGAAGAAAGTAAAGAAAATTATGAATTGAACTGAACGTGAGTTATTAAATATCCAGGATCAATTTACACTAACACAGTTTCAGAATATTAAAACATGAAAGTAAGTGCCTCAATTATTTAATCTAAAACTGATCGGTCCATACACACGTCGTCTGAAGAAGAGACTAGTTTCGACAGGGTTTATTTATTTATTTACACAATTTTAACGCTTGGTGGCGCCCTTTTAAAGATCCGGCTCATATCCGTTCGATCGTGTGTTGTGTTGTCATGTACGTGTGTCTAATCTGTGGCTGACAACTGAGGTGGATCTAAAAAATATAACAAGTTAAACCACACGTTTGTCAGGTTAGTCTATGAGTTATTTTTCACGTTTAAAAGACCATCTTTTTTGAAGGACAAAGTGCCAAAATGTGTATTGTGTTTTGAACAACATCATCGGCCTTTAGCCAGCTAGGTAGCATTTATTCCATGCTTATTCATTTGCTTGTTTGTTGATGGTGTGTGTGTTCAGTAGCAGACGACAAAAACAAATAAGCACATAGCCCTAACTTCTTAATCTTAGGTTTTTTTTTTCAACCCCCTTTGTATGGTTTAGAATAAACCATCATGGAGGTGAGTAGTACGGTAAGGATAGAATGACCTAAATTAAGTAGATAAAGTGGCAGTCAGAAACGACATATTATTATAACGTTCGCTGGTAGTAGTGGTACCTTGGCACCTACCTAGCCTCAGTTGGACTCCTCCGTTGCCAGTTCAATTCAATTGTTGCGATAATCGTAACCCTCCATCCTCCCAATCGGGAGGGGAGGATGGAGGGTTACGATTATCGCAACTACTCTGTCGCATATTACTCGCAAATGGCTAGAATTATGTTATTGTTCTCAACATCAATTATATAGATGTAATTCATAAAGATTCTTTGATTGTTTTATTTTAAAGTTTAAATAAAATCCCTCTTTATTCTTAACCAAGTCTAGCTATATGTGTATTTTGTATAATAAACATGTTTACTTTGAAAAGTGGTCAAATAATAAATCACTGTTGTTAATATAAATATCTTTTTAAGATTGAAAGGTACAAAATGGCAAGTGCTGCATCTAGACTGAGGAGTCGTTTCCGTGGCTGCCTCGTCGCAGCAGTGGCAGGTGATTGCCTTGGAGCCCCTTTTGAGATGGGCACTGTACTTCCTCCAGAGGTCACTTTGATGTCACAGGTCGTCAAGTTCATCCAGAATCTTGACCAAAACATTGATAAGGAAAAAGGTCAATCAAAACTCTTTTTTTTTAAAAGTTGAACCAATCGTCCATTTTGTAGTCATCTGGTTGTCAAAGAATTGACAGAAGTCAGGCATGCAACGTCTCAGAGAATCAGCTGACCTTGTCTTTTTTTGAAATCTTTTGAAAATCTTTTTTGAAATCTTAAATTAAAACTTTAAAAGCAAGAAAAATCTTTAAAATTAACACACTGTTTGTAATAACATATTTTGGGGGGACAAAATAACCCTAACCCTTTTTCAGAAATTCAAGAGCATTTACTAACTTCCTCATGTACTCATTTTCCCAATTTATTTCCTCCGGAATTTAAATTATAAGTTTCTTTCTTTCTTGGCGATCTAGGTCGTAAATTTTCATTTACCGATGACACAGCAATGGCACGTTCTGTCGCCGCTTCTCTCATTCACTGCAAGGGCAAATATGACGCACGAGATATGGCCCGGAGGTAGTTGTTACTAATCAGTCAATTTGTGAAGTAATGAAACAAAGGAGTCCACAGAAAGTGAATAGCATCTGTTACCTCTCTCATGACCAAATGGTTTAGACATAAACAACCACTGGTGACCAAATTGTTTCGTCACCCAAACATTTTCTTTACATTTAGAACAGCCTCGCTGAGTTCAGAGGCCAGTTTTACCAATTTTATTTATCACCCTGAAGATTTCATTTTAGAGCAAACTAAGTAGTGACGACTTTCTTGCTTATTAAAAGTTAATAACAAAATCGAAGAGATTGGTTATTCATAAACAGCCAGGTTCTCGATCTTATTTCTTTAAGTGTGATCTGGAGTCTCAAAAAATAATTGTACACGAGCATATACGGCACTCCATTGATAATTTGGCATTTCGGATCCTTCTGACACTGGGACCCATTTTCACAGAGCTACTTTTAAAACAGAAAATGTTGCTTAACAATTTCCTGCTAAGCAAAAATGAGCAGGATAACAGTTACGAAATGTACATGTGGCGTGGCAGTTTGGCTGGTAATCTTATTCTGGTGTAGAGCATAATTTTGATGTGCTTAGCTACTTTTTGTGCTTTTAAGCACCTCTATGAAAAATGACTCCGTTGTCAATGTAACATGGAATTTCCCACTTATGTTTCCCTCAACAATGTCCCCCTCACTCTCTTGTCCCGTTATAGGTTCTCGGAGGAGTATACCAATGAGCCGTTTCGAGGATACGGCGCAAATGTTGTAGCAATACTCTCGTCCCTCGGGGACCCTCATGTCAAGGACATCTATGCGCCAGCGAAAACCCAATTTGACGGACGGGGCTCCTTTGGCAATGGGGGAGGCATGAGAATCGCTCCTGCGGGTCTGTGCTCAGCTGAGAATCTGGACAGAGTGATCGAGGTATGTTGCTTGCCACTGAAATGTACTCCATAATCCTTGAGATTGATGGATACAGCACATTTACAGCTGAAATATGCACCCCTAGCACGGCCTGGACAAACCTGGCAAAATTTCATGGCTTGACCACAAAATTCTGCACTTACAGCGCCTGTAAAGTGTGTGATTCTATGGGCCTTGGCTGTGATTTCTACAATAAACAGTGCCATGAAATCAGACCCTGGTGTTGTCAGAGTCTATTTATTTGGATTTTGAGTTACGCCATAGACTAGAGAATTCAATGATATAGGACAGTAAGTACATTCAACGAGGCAATAAAAGCTTTGAATAAGTTCTAGGAGGTGCATTTTTTTTTAGCTTCACAGCCAAAAAAAGGAACTATTTTTTTTTTAAAACTTTGTTGTTCATGATGATGATATTTTGTTTAACCACCTATCAGATAGCAAGAGAGAGCACCAAGCTGACTCACTCCAATGAACTGGGCTACAACGGTGCAGTCCTCCAAGCTTGTGCCGTCCACTTCGCACTCCATGCCGACCCCGCAACCTTCGACCCTGATGGCTTTGTGGAGAGTTTGTTGAAGGTCATGGGTCAAGTGGATTGTGAGGGAGGCCAAAGTGGGCATACTGTATACAGTGACAAACTGAAATTGATGAGGGAAATGCTGAAGACGGATCCAACCACAGAAGACGTTGTGAACAATCTTGGTAAATAAGTGGAATTGGAAACTTGCGATTCTTTGGAATCAGTTTGTATCCTTCACGCAGTTATGCAATGAGCATGGGAGCCCAAAATGTTTGAATACCGGCAAGACTCGGGAGGTTTAACATGCTGCTACCCCACTAGTTGACTAAGACATGCAAACTAGTGCATTAGGCTTTGTGACCGCATACAGAAACTTCTACTTCTACGATGATTCTCATCAAAGCCCGTTCAAAATCTAGATGAGGCACAAGCGCATTGGATGCCCAAAACACCAGGGGCGAACCCCTTCTATTAGCGATAAGTGTAACTTAGTTCTTTCACATGCATTGATAGTTTTTAAAACTACACACGGGACCTACGGCTTTACATCCCATCCAAGGGATGAAGCAATAACGGTTTAAAAGTGTCTTGCTTAAGGACACAAGTGTCTAACAGGAACTGGAACCCACACTCTGCTGATCAGAAACACCACCAGAGCTTAAGTCCGGTACGCCTAACCACTCAGCCATGACGCACCACTGGTAAAACAAAGAAAGCAAAGTTTGTAAATTGACTCACTATTCAGAAGCACTTACTAGTATTGTACAGCGCAGAGGACTCAAGTTTGTCAAAGTGTTTGTCAAGTGCTTCACCCTTTGTGTAGACATAAACAGCTCAATTTTGTAATACACTATTGTTAAGGGAGTGGGTTTGCCTCTGTGTTTCTGGCGTGTTTGTCTCCTATTTAGCCGCAACACCTTGTGAACCCTTACAAGGTGCTCTCTAAATTGGTCTAATAATTTTTAAAAATGCATACCTGTCATAGAAATAATGAGTGCTTTGAGATTCCTGTCTGGTGCGGTGGAGTGACCTAAGAGCGGCATATTGCAATTTTTTTTAATTGAAGCATAGAGGGCTAGAACGTTTACAGTTATTTATTTGGTTGTCTGTCTTTGTCATTATAGTCTAACAAAGATGACATCCAGCCAGGGCCAACTTACTCCAAGCGTTTCTGGATTTTTTTTTTTTTTTTTCATTCTCATTTCCAGGTAATGAGGTTACTGCCCACATGTCCATACCCTCGGCAGTGTACTCCTTCCTAAGGTGCCTCCAACCAGTACCTGGAATACCCTCGGAAAACGGCATAGAAAGGACGATCATCTATGCCATCTCCCTCGATGGAGACACAGATACGATAGCATCGATGGCCGGGGCGATAGCGGGGGCCTTTTATGGGATAGAGGAGGTGCCTGAGGAGTGGATGGGCGTGTGTGAGGGCGTTGATGATGCTGTCGGACAGGCTGATCAGTTGCTGGATATCATGCTAGGTGTAGGAGGAGATTAGCAGTGGCTAGTCGAAAAAAGGCAAAACTGGACTAAAATTTTCGCACCTGAGTTTTAGCACTATTCTGTGTTCAATATGTGGCCGGTGCACCCCCCCCCCCCTAATTATGTCTTCATTGTGTACTTGGAATCACAGGAATTCTTAGAGGATTTTAAGGGGGGGGGGTACTTCTGTAAAAGAGGAAAATAGTGTACTTAAGTATTAGAAACATTAACATAAATGACTGGGGATATGATGCCTGGGTTGATAGCAGGGGCCTACCATGCATTAAAGGCAAAGCATACCTTTGGTTTTTGGAAATTGTCCGGAAAAAAAACACAGTACTAATAAAGAAGAATCTTGCATTTCAAACATGATACAAAAATGATTATAAGGAAAGTAAGTTAAGGTTGGCAAGATAGGGCAAGGGAGGAGTGGAACGTTCCTGGATCCGACATGTTTTGGAAGAGATGGCTTGAAAAATGTTGAAATTAACTTTATTGTCATGGGTTTAGATTAAATAATTTGCTCACCAGGCGGAGATTGAACTTGATAACACTGATGAATTATCCGAAGGTCCAATTTTATAGGGCCGCTTAAGCACAAATAAGTAAAGGACCAACCACATACTATGCACGTGATATGGTATTTGGGCTGGTTAACATCTTTCTGCTAAGCAAAAACTTTTCGCCCTTCTTTCAGCTCTATGAAATTGGCCGGAGATGACACCATTTTACTATCTGACCTCAAAGTTATTTTTACAATGCTATTCACAATCAGTTCATGAGTTGAATGTATTGATATGCCTCCTTATAATCAATATTATGGTGCGCCCTTTGCTTTTAATTTAATTTTCAACTGTACTCGGTTTCTCAAGATGCATTGCGGTATATTTTTAAGATGTCGCTTGAGCTAATAGGGTGCTATTTGGTAAAGCTGTTTTCTTCTATTTGACAAGCAAATCAACCAGGCCCGAGTTTTGGCAGGAAGTGCCTAGTTTCACAGTGAACATATGCAGTTACTGCAATCTGTCTGGAAGAGTTGAAGCAGTGGTTTACTGTGGTTACCGCAAACCGAAACTGAAAATCTCATTTTGCATTGATGGCACGATAATGAAAATAAAACTTGACGTTGTTGTCTCATTGTATCCAGTGCTGCACACATGCAGTTGTTTTTAATTGTAATACGTTATAGATCTCACTAATAAAGATTAATACAGTTATTTTAAAGATATCACAACTTTGAAGCAAAATATAGTAAAATCTGTCACAGCCTAATTTGAAATATCATACAGTTTATCCGAATAAATGTACAGGTTTACTAAAAAAGAGAAGGAAAAAAAAGAGGAAAAATTGTACTTTATCTGTTAACACACAAAAACAAAACTGCCCCAAAAGAAATCAAAGAAATCAAATTTCAATCTATTGTTGATTGTATTTGTTAGTTTTTCATGCTAAGGAAACATTAAAAATGGCTCAATCAGGTCGAGTTTTATTTTTGAAGTTACTTGGCAGATAATTTTACTTTTGTTAAAAAAAAACTTTAAAAAAACCCAACAATTTAGAACAATCCATTACTATCTCTCACCAACATTAACTATTAAATGTATTATACAGGATTGGTAGAGCGGACAAAATAGTCCCAGACTATGTTCATATTTTGTGTGATGAACCATACACATAAAATAACAAACCTGTGGAAATTTGGGCTTAATCCGCTAATATGCGAGCCGGGAGAAAATAGTGACAAACCACGCACAATTTTCAGCATGTAAACACATTGTCCTTAATTTTCGTTGTAACAACCGAAATCAGCTGTTGCATTTTGGTAGGTTTTCAGATACGGTTTTCTCGAATATGAATTCATTTCAGAGGGAAATATTTCACCAAAAACAAAATTGTTCTAGTATGTCCATCATAATAATCAGTAAGCTTTTGAACTTAAGATAATTTTTTTTTTTAAATCCCTACCAATCCAATCTGTATAATACCTTTAACCAAGTATAAATGATGGGCTCCATGGCATAAATTCTGCAAAACTGGGGGTCAGAGGTTACCAGGCATAAAGTGTATGTATCTATATCAAACTAACGGATTCATTTTCAAATGCTAGTGTACAACTTTACAATATTTATTGTGAAAAAAATGGAGCACATTGGAAATCGAAAAGTTACTTCTGTAGAATGAGCAGTACATGTATATGTTGGAATTACAGTGAAAAGATGAACAGAAATTTGCCTGCCACAAAAACTGCTTTGCCTTCTGCACAGTGACAATCATACATCTATACCAGACCAGCCGTCGATTTCACAAAATTCTTCCTAACTTAGGATTAATCTTAGGACTTAGGACGAGTCCCAGCCTTGCACTGTAACATGTAAACCTTAAGATTAATCCTAAGTTAGGACTAGTTGCTCGTCCTAACTCGAGATAGGATTAATCCTAGCGTTTCGTGAAATCGGCTGCTGGATCTACACGGAGGCTACGGAGGCCATTGCTTTTCTTGCCCCTGGTCTTGGCCTTGGTGCCCCTTCAAAAGTTTACCATACACTTTAAGATATTCCAACGGAAGTGCCTTATGCAAAATGAAAACGGCCTTGCCCTCCCAAAGATGAAATTCCAGGTCTCCTAAAGACTTTTCAATCAGACCTGGGAGTCAGCTTTAAAGTAATCAACACACTACCTTACAAAAAACAATATATAAACACTTGCACTTTATCATACTGGTATTTTGTTTTTTATCATTTGTATTTCCGAGAATAGATTCTCCCTTCCAGGGGTTTATGATAAAAAATATATGGTAGGCTGCCCCTGGGAATGAGGTTGAACAAAGCTTGACTGATGTACGTGTACAGTGTCAGGAAAGCATTTACCATTGTTTGATTGACATGGAAATGTATACTTGCTGACCTTTAAACTTTGACATAAAAAAAGACAATGCAATGTACACACCCAGAGGTTCATATAGACCTTTATCATGGTGCGGCCATCTTGATTTTTCTCCAATCGGAATCAATGTAACCAAACCACGGCTGGAAGAAAGAAAACAAATAGTCTGGTCCCTTTTTCAGTGCAATGAATACTAGCATTCAATACTGGTATTGAACAAAGGGAACACGACCCAAGATGGTGGCAGCATGATAAAGGTATATTAAGACAGGTGTTCCTAATGCAGAGTATGTGATGCAACTTATGCTTTAAATCAAAAGGTGACATTTATACATACCAATACTAATACAATCAAATGATACCAGGGCATTTTGGGGAACCCGACCAGGAACATGGTTGAACTTTGATCCTTGGGTGTTTTCACAGCCTGGTTGTGCCCTGTTCTGACCTACCCTTAACAGATTTGTTGCTGAAGCACGCAATCAATAATGTTAATAAGGTTCGAAAGACCATGTTCTTTAACTTTTAAAAAAAGACGAATTTTAGAATATTAATTTTTTAAGTGATGTGCCTACATTACAAACTGTTTCTGGTAAGTTCTTGAAAAGGGTTTCGGTCCCTGAATTTGATGTCAGAAACTTGTTTATGGTCCCCAAAACACGCCCCAGTCTTTGAACTTTGACCATCATAGAGTAGCATCATCTACAATGTAATAACTAAAGACATGCTGCAGGGAAGAAAACAAATTGTCCCCATCTCTAAAAACAATGCTTGCATATAAAGGCACCCTGACAAGTATAATCACGTTTGCAATTTTTGGTTTTAAAAGCCAATTATTTTTAAAGGGCAGTATGTTTCATGTTTAACTGTTGCACAACACCACAGCTTAAAAGCAAAAATTCTGCAACATAAAAAAAAAAAAAAAAAATTGTAAAAGGAAAAACACATAATTTCACCTTGCAAAATTGCCTACAGAACTATATACGTGGAAGTGTTTAGAATTTGAGTTCAGAGTGAACTCGCTGTGCTGTGTATGGTGTCAGTCCACCGAGAAGCCATTTTGTAAGTGGGCATTAACATAAATAAAAAGTAGTTAGACATGCCTAGTCAAAATCACTGTAATTGACTATAATTCAACAACATAACCGAAGGATCACTATTGTTAAGACCATGTCACATACGACAATTTTTTTTCAGGCAACTTGGAGGCAACCAACTTTTAATACTGTACGCACAAGGAACACTTCAGCAGCACAAGAGACATTATTCAAGCTGTAACTCGATCTCCCCAAGAAAATTGTGAGAAAACTGAAATGTGGATTTATTTTCCTAATTGGTGCTTTCCTGAAACTGGTTGCCTGTAAAATGCCTCCTGTGGCATGATCTTTACTCTAGTTCCTCACTGGGCATATGTCAGCCATCTTTTAAGTGGGCAGTAAGTATGTCCTTGTTGACACAGATCATGTGTTGCTGTGTGCCCTACCTTCAATTCTTATGTACAAGCGTAACACTGAGTGCATTCGGAAAGCTTGCCTGATGATACTCAGGTTGTCACCAGTGAACCCCGAGGGCCTGAATGACGGCAAACCTTCTCGTGTGGGTCATTACATTACTGCTACAAAACCAGTGCCCATGCCAATTTCAATTATGATCAATCAAGATCCCCGAGCCTTGGAGTTTAATCATTTTTTCCCCCTTCTGTCCCCCCAAGCCCTGCTTCAACACAAATTAAACTTTCATAAAAGGTTGAAATTTTGCGACATTACTTTTTTTTTCCAACTTGGAAATTCAGACATTTCCAATTTGGACATTTCAAATTGTCCTTGAGGGCAACAATAATCTTGTGACAAATGGGAAGATTGGTGAGTGAATGACCCCCATTCTGATTTCAATTAATTTCTGACCGGCACTCCGAACAAAGATATTGACAAAATAGGGCGGACCGCCAACATTAGGGCTAGATGGCTCAGTTGGTTAATCCAGAGGTTGCAGGTTCAAGTCCCTCCCTAGTGGATATGTCTTTGCTCAACCCCAAAATTAAATTCATTTTGATAAAATTTGCAAAAACTGCCACCTAATTGGGATGTACCACACAAACTACAATAGGCAGTTTACAATACCTATCAGAATGTGCACAACTTACACGCGTTGTGATCAGGGAATCAGACACAAAACCGACACATAGACCTTCCTGTTGTTTACAAATATTGACCACCATTTTGTAAGAGCGGCTTTGAGTGTCTCAAGATGTATAGCTGGGTTGGCTTAAAATTGCCCTATTCAGTCAAACATTTCAACTTGTTGTTTTTTTTTCATTTTTATATTTATAGGCACAGCTGTTTGTTTTATCAGTGATAAAGATAATTTGATAGCACTATTGTGTTCACTGGTAAACTGTTTCATAACCTGTAGGCCGCCGGTACTCTTGCCAACCACTAAACTTGCAACTGTGATGTCACAAAATGAAGGTACATAAGATTATTTGTTTTTCTTTAATGTGGGTGGGGGAGCAATTGTTACTTGACCTTCGACCTTTGGTTCATTCTCTACCTACAAGTGCTTTAACGTGCTTTTTTTTTTAAATGTGCGAATCAGAAAAAAGTTTACCAAATTATAAAATGTATTGTAAGAGTCACTACTGGATTTAAATTTACAGAGAATTATAACAATATCTTTGGGGTGTTTAAAAATAAAACTGTAAAAAAATATAACAGTTATGGCCACAGTTATTTTTCTTTTTTTCCTAATCTGCATTTTTTCCTTTTCTTATTGCTTTCTATCAATATCTATTAATTAGTTCGTAACATTCTGAAACAAAAAATACACATGAAGGCCTTAAACAAATCAAGCGTGTACTTTAAAAACAGCTAAAGTTAATTTTTTCAAAACAAATTCCAGGTCTGGTGCAAAAATATTGTGTAAAACGAACATTACTGACTTCTGTGTGAGACGAAATATGGCATGTGCCTGTGCAGGCTACACAATATTAAGTCCGGGTGGATATTTCTGCTAACCGTCTGGCTGCCCCAAATAATTTGAGGGCACTCCAAAGTTGTTCCGGTCTAAATAAACCGTCCGCCATACGTTGGTCCAGAAAAAAATTTGGCGTGTACACACGTCATCCAGCATGAAGTGGTTAACAACCAATGTAGAAATGTCAATTTGTACGTATGATGTAATTCTTGAATTGGGGATTATGAATAACTAATTTTTTCCTCCACTGATGAAGTTATAAAGTACTGTCATCTCGGCTCTTTCAAAACACTACCAAAAACATGTCGGGAGTCGTAGAGTTTCATGATAGAGCTAGAGGGAGTATTCTATTTACACACATGTAACTGGCTCACCACGGGGTTCGAATCCCTATTGCTAAATTACATACAAATTTCCCCCTTACGAAATGTTGGCTGTGTGAACTGGTGAATCACCTTATGTTATACGATTGGTATCAGCACCATTTTCTCAGTGGCGAAAAAAATGCTTCTTGTTGGATCGTGTCACATGGTTTTTGTACGCCCTCTATGGTCCGAGTCAAGTCAGACGTGATTTGGACCTTCTGTACTCTAGAGACTAGAGAGGACATTTTGACCTCTAGACCACTGCAGGTAAAGTTATGAAAAATACATTTTGGGGGGAAATAAAAGTCCTGTTACTGAGGGTAAAATGTCAAAGCAAAACCACAGACTGGTCTTGGAGAGAAAAATATATACAAAAACCACCCTGTTGACATAAAAAAAAAAATAAAAAAAACCACTCAAACAAGGTTACATGTTTGATTAGCTTATAATTTGACAGCCATGCCGTAAATTCTTACACAGTTCATTATCAGTAACTTTAATCCCAGAAATCTTATCTTCTAAATACATAATTTCCTCGTCTTCCTGCTCGGTTGTCCTCCCGCTGGTCAAAGCTGAGGAATAGACGGGATAGATCAACTTGGATGGCCTGGTGAGATCAGAAAGTGGCATCCCCACTGTACAAAGTGAACACAGGAGATCGAGAGCGATGGATCGAAGCTATCTGTGCCGATTTATCAAATTAATCAATTGTACTCACAGTCTTGTAAACTACCTAGGATTATTTAATACTAAGAACAATGCCTCTTCTTCCCAAATCCCCCCATGTTCAAACTAACATAGTCTGACTGCATAGAGCTACATCGAACAGTCTACACACCGAAACCATTGGACATTAACTAGTGCTGGCCTGGTAAGCCTACATGTAGATCAATGCAGGGCAGTAACGAGTCCAATAGAATCAAACATGCCGTTGGGACTAGGTCCATGATATTTTCAAAGAGCTGCTTCAAGAGGAAATATTTGCTTAACAGATTACCACTTGGGACAAAATAACTAGGGAACCAGTGACATACAGCACACACAACAGGGTATTTTGGCTGGTAATCCAAGCTGGTACTTCTAAAGTTTCGTGGTAAGCAGCTTTTCATGCATTAAGCAGCTTTTCATGCATTAAGCAGCTTTTCATGCATTAAGCAGCTCTTTGAAATTGAACCCCGGTAGGTTTGTGTGGTTAAAATTTGAAACAAAAGTAAATGTCGCCCACCCACGAAAAATCTAGGTTACATCAATTTGGGAGTCGTCAACTTCCCAGTGTAGCCGCGTCTGAATGAAGGGACTTTGGCTACAGCTATGATCATTAGCCAAAGCATTACAGCCATAATCACTTTAGATAAGAGCCATATCATTACATGCTATTGGACTCCAAAAATAGCAGACAGTATGTAGCTGTGCGTGATACCACTGAAAAGAGGGAAAGTCTGTACAATTGATCTTTTTCCAGTGAACAAAATCAAGTAAAGTATACGCAGTCTTTAAATCTAACAGGTTGAAGGTGGTTTATAGGTTGCATCAAAAATACTACTACAACTACAAGGCATTTCTTAGCCCTTTCACACCAAGAGATCAATTACTACCTATGTTTATTGGGGGAAAAAACAGCACTCGTGAACCTATGTCAACTCTTTAGGAGTATGCAGACCCGGCAGCACAAAATGGCACAAAAACAACTATAATCAATCACATTAACTGCCTACCTTCACAGGTACCCGTTTGACTTGTGCGTGATAAAAAGCAAGTTCAGTGTCTTGCTCAACTGGGATTGGAACCAACACTCTAATGAAACTTGAGTCTGGCACACTGGACAACTTGGCCTCGGAACACCACATCAATGAAAACAAATTGAGTAGGTTTTTTTTCACACTCACTTAAATCTTCTCCATCAGACTCAATCAACAAAGTCTGTTCAAGTCTGGATAAATGTATTTCACACATGATTCATAACGTGATGTATGAAATCGTCAAAAAAACCCACCATTTTGTATGCAACGACACAGAATTGTAACAAAGCCATGTACAGGCATCGCGTTGTCACCTGTTATACTTTTTACGGAAATTCAAAGAGTACATAAGTGGTGAGTGTGGTTTCTGGCTTTTCTTTAAAGAAAGTCAAACAAACAAACAAACCACAGTATGAACTTTGTTACAGACAAATTTTCTGTGTTCTGTCAGATGGGTACATACTTCCAGATGACTAGCACCAGAACATTGAATTACAAACTCTAAGCTGTCTTTGTTCGACAACCACAAATGTAATACCTTGGCTTTACTTATGTGTAGTATATTTAAAAATATCATTATGTTACATTGAGACATAGGATTATTTTGTGCGCTTTTTTATCTAAATCTTTCCTCTCTCTCTCTCCCCAAAATCATGATGAAGACTGTGCCTTCCGCAGCGTGATGAAATACTTGAAGAACTCGTAGACTGACCAGGACAGAGCCGTGGCGGGCATCTGAAAGATTATCCTGGCCTGGAGGCCCTTGAAGTAACCCCTGACCCCACTGATCTGATACACCGTTCTGAAGGCGTTAACCATGCCTGTGATTTCAGTCTGTTGCCCTCCTAGGGCCAGGACGTTCTTCTCCTGTGTGTTGAGCAGGGTCTTGCAAACATCCAGCGGCGTGGTGATGGCTGCCGCGACGGCGCCGGACACCGCCCCGGAGAACATGTGACTGCTCGGGTGGTACTGCCGGCTCGGGTTCAGAAACTCCTGGCCAAGCTCGTAGGAGACAAAGTGGATGCTCTGGAAGGGTATGTTCATGGTGAGCTGCGTGGTGTAGCTCCGGTAGAAAGCATGCATGCCCTCAGTTCTTAGTATAGTCCTGATACATTCGGTAACGTTCTTATAAGGGCTTTTGAACATCTGCATGCGCTGTTTTATCACTGCTTGGGCCAAGATGACGGGAGTGTTGTTAGGCCAGTAATCCGTGTGGCGACCATTGAGTCAAAGTAGAGCACCAACGGGAAATGAGGATCCCATGAAAAAGAGAAAGTGGCATACTATTAGTCAAACATGTTACTTCTAATTCGTCAGTCAGTTCCACATGTAAACGGTTTGAATGTTAGACAATGTCCGAATCAAGCAACTTCTTTTAGCTGCAATGACAACATTGGAGAATAGGTCTTTTCAATTCAAACACAGCCTACGACGGTGCCCGAATCAAGTGACTTAAGCTATGGCTATGGCTGTTTAAGAACACACACACTGCACATGAAATAAAGATTGTTAAGAATCTACGGGTATCACATTACAAAGAATATGCAAGAATAATGCGATCAAAATCAAGTATAGCCCGGTTACACAGTACTGAAACCATCCAACTCAAAACCTAAACCTGGGCCCAATTTCATAAAGCTGTTCAGCAGATAATAAAATACTGCTTAAAAAATGTCTTTGCTAAACAAAAAATAAGTGGGCACCAGTTGCAACAGTGTAAGTTTCATGGAAAGTTGGCTCCTTTCCTTTTACTGCTAAGCAAGAATTTGTCTGTGCTTAGCAACTTTGTTGCGCTTACATAACAGGCTTTTTGAAATCGGGACCAGGAGAAGGATTTTGGAGGATTTGGAATGCCAGTTTCCCATGAGGCAAGTAGAGTGGTATTGAGACCAAGACCTTACCGGGCTTCTTAAGATCAAACGCTTGGGGTATCAAGTTACCTCACCTTGGGAGGAATTTCACAGATAAACATCGAGTCCCAAGCTGGATTGCCAACGAGTTTTAAAAATAATCAGAACGAAACATATACCTTCGACAGGATTCATCGCTGCGTCATGTAGTAAAGTCGCCACACTCCCCGCACAGGCTGAAAGACAGAGAGAGATCAAAACAGTATCCCGTACTCCAGGCCTCATTATGAGGTGAAAGACAGTTGTGGGTGGGTAGGGGGGGGGCAGGAGAGACATGGTGGACAGTGGAACATAGAGGGCGTTTAAGCCTAGCTTTGACTTGGAACAAGTATAGTGCAGCCCAATTTTTTGGACTGTTATTGGTTACAACAAACCATGTGAACTTACAATGACCTTTGTAAATAATAATCCAAATCGCAATCAAAATAAAGTTTGGAAAGTCAGTTTTAAAATTGTGTATGCCTCGACTGCAGTCATTATTCTTTGGATTTTTTATACAATTAAAAAAAAAAAATAGTACAGAGATGAAATTTGCAGAATGTTTTGCCTTGGTTCCCCCTATATAAATAAGTCTAGAACCAGAACATCCAAGATGTTTCAATTCAGGAGGTATACAAGAATCTGTGAATCACCAGAAATACAAAACTACAGGTTTGGACACAATGTGGACTATTTATTTCTCCCTTCACTTCTTTCAAGAAAATTTGAAAACTCAAGGAGATTGAGAAAAAAAAGCCCTAAATTCAGGAAAAAATCCTGAGAAATGACATGCCCGGTAGTAATATTTAATAAACGGCACTACTAGGGTTAATATTAGTAAAAACACAAGTAACAGAACATTACACAGACATTTTCTCACTCGCAAAACAGACAATTTTAAGGCCAGAGTCCGATTTGGAAAATTACTCAAGGATTTTGAACTTTTTGAAATGATCCCTGAACTGCGGATTGAAACAGACCCTTGCATCCAAATCGATGGATAGTGTGGGTCAGAGGTTGTAGTGTGTGGGTCAGAGGTTGTTGTGTGTGGGTCAGAGGTTGTTGTGTGTGGATCAGAGGTTGTAGTTTGTTGGTCAGAGGTTGTTGTGTGTGGGTCAGAGATTGTTGTGTGTGAGTCAGAGGTTGTTGTGTGTGGGTCAGAGGTTGTTGTGTGTGAGTCAGAGATTGTTGTGTGTGGGTCAGAGGTTGTTGTGTGTGGGTCAGAGGTTGTTGTGTGTGGGTCAGAGATTGTTGTGTGTGGGTCAGAGGTTGTTGTGTGTGGGTCAGAGATTGTTGTGTGTGGGTCAGAGGTTGTTGTGTGTGGGTCAGAGGTTGTTGTGTGTGGGTCAGAGGTTGTATGTGGGTCAGAGGTTGTAGTGTGTGGGTCAGAGGCTGTAGTCCATGGGTCAGAGGTTGTATATGGGTCAGAGGTTGTAGTGTGTGGGTCAGAGGTTAAATGTAAACAGTCAACAGAAGAACAAACATATTCCATGATAGGTTGCTACGCTTTTGTTTATGTAATGTAATGAGACAGTTTGCTGCGTAACAGTAATTTGTTTCATGGCCGATTCAAAAAAGTCATTTTCCATGGCAAGGGAATGTGGGGGGAGGGGAGACTTGGTTGCAACTGAGCTAGAGTGCCATCGTTCGGCAGGTGTTTGGTATACAGCAACTATCTCTAGTGTGAATAATTCAAATTTAAGCCGTCACTTGGGACTAAGCAAGTCATTGTGTCAGACTTCATTCAAACGTAACTCGCAAATGGCTTAATGTCTGTTACACGTGCTCACCGAGTTTCCACTCCAATAAAACAATTTTGGTTGATTTGTCATGGAGGTGTGGCTAACTAGATTGCTCTATTTTTACTTACCATCTCTCAGCATCTTTCAATAGAAAAAGTGCAGAAATAACAAACAGAAGTGCAAAACACAACGTTAATATTGGAGAGAAAAAAAATGTAATTGCTTGATGCTCAGTTGCTGTGAAGCTGATGGACATATAGAAAAGTAATCTGTAAGTAGACATTTTTGCATATTTTGTGAAACCTTGGAGTTTGCAAGCTGTGGGACATTTGCCTTTAAAAACCCAAGCTCTCTTTAAATGTACCCCACTATCATCAAACAAAATGCCCTGCATGTAAAATGTACCTTTAAAATTCATAACAGACCATCACATAACTGTATCAAATATATACATGAACAAGTGGACACAAAGCCCTGTATTGGATTGGTTGCCAAGTTCTACCAACGTTTACCAAGTGCGTTGTGTACTAGTCAACACACTATAACACAGTGCATTATTTTCAGACCACCTACGAGAACGATCTCATTAGCGGCCCAAGGCCCATGGTGACCTCGGTGAAAATACAGACGTTTTAATTAGGTACCACCACGGGCAATTCAGCATACAGTGCGCCCTCTACAGTTTAGCCCGGAGAGGCCATTTTACAAAATAACATACTCGCAACTCAGCAGCGCACAGGCAGTTTGGGGCCTTTTACCTTTATCCTCAACGATTTTTTTGGGGTAAAAACAAAAAATGCAGCCTAGCAGAGTTGCAAACCACAAATGAACTGAAACAATCGAGGTTGTAAGAAGCTGCATAAGGACCCTTTACCAGCGGCATAGCCGGGGGGTCACAGGGTCACAGGGTCACAGGGTGTGGCAATTCTTTTAAGTGGAAGGGAGGACCAGGGAGAATGGGTTTGTCAGTGGTGGGGGTCATGCTTTTTTTTTTGGAAGGGGGACGCTGCAGGGGCCCACCATCCTCTTATGTTCTTGGCATTAGTTTATGTTCACTACATTAGATCAATGTATACTTGGCTTGCGGTAACACCATGTGTATATCTACTAGCTGTGTAGATTTGTTCTTAGGGAACTAGGTCTTGCTTTTGATTCTACTGCCACGGAGTAGATGTTGGAATTCGGGAGACTACTTCGAGAGACCACTTAGTTCTGAAAAGAACTGTCCAGCTTATTAGTTACTACCTGGTCGGAAGGTAGGAAATCGGCCGGGACTACTACCTTCGCTCAGTGGATCGGATCGCGCGAGACTTCTCGTTATTAACTTCACTGCAGCGGAGTGAGTTCTTAATTGGTCTCAACGTTTCGACTAGCTTGCTCTAGTAATCGTCAAGGGCATACCCAGGCCCCACACCCCCTTTGGCTACATCATCGCTGCCCTTTACTTTATAACAGACTGTGAAAGTGGCCTCTGCTGGGAAAAGTGAAGAGGGCAATCTGTGATGAGAATCACTCGTTGATTAACCACATAAATACAAGCAGGAAACAGCCTTGTGAACAACTAATTGCACCAAGCACATCATGAGTTCACAAAGCAGTACAACAACTCTGACATGAACATTATGAACAAGTCTCTCCCACTGGGGGACGACACAATACAATCCACAGGCCTTAAACTTTGTTCCTGTGGGGGTAACGGCGGCACAGTTATTCCTTGTAGTAATGGAGCAGCTAAACGAGGGAAATATATATTTCTACATTGTAAGAGGCACAGTGACTGAGAGAATGGTAGCAGTTGGTACAGTATAGAGCAATAGAAACCACAGATATTGAATGTGTTAAACCATACAATACGCCGCTTAACAAACCAGTCGTCATGTCAAAATCTATTGATTGGAAAGTTTTTTTTATATTATTTTAACACACATACCGTTCGCTAGAGGATTCTGTCCCGGTCTGGCACTCAGCATGTGCTTTAACTTCTCATAACTGGCAAAGTACAGAGCATGGGCAGGTCCGGCACCACACGCTACTGCGTGTAGTCCCCGTACCATGCCGAATGGTCCTTCTTTGCGAATTATTGTAGTTAAGCCATTAAAAACGTTCTTATAGCTTGCATCTGGTGACGGTCGAATTGTCTGCATTCTTGTCTGTGGAAGGGAAAAACAAATGGCAGATAAAAAAAACACACTAATTATTTAAATAATTGAAATTATTTTCTAGGATTTGAATCCTTACAGTGCATATGCAGGTAAGTAGTCTAATACCAACTAAAAACAACATCCAGCATAGGCGCTACGCAGTGTCGAACCTGTCACATCATGGTCACATGAACTGCAAGCTTGACATCACTTTGCTATGATTTTTATCTTGAGTTATACAAAACACTGAATTTCTCTGATCATAGTCAACAAAAATGCATTTATCATTGATATTTTTGTGTTCAGGATGCTCGTAAGAACTGTGCTAGGAAGCAAACCACTCCGTTCTAGCCTAGACACGTGTGTAGTGCATGCACTATGACGACGTGTGTATACATGCATGTGTAAATAGTGCGCTGTGTTTAAGACGAGGTTGGAATAATACAAGGAAAACGGGCTAGTCCGGCGGACCTCATATTAACGAGAGTCGACTGTATTTAGTATACTTCATTACATCATGACTCAGTAGAATTGAAAGGTATTTTATCAGACTCAAAGTCAACATATTATCGTGTTCAAGATGTTACATAGTGAGGTGTAACATTAATATTCAGTTTAAAAACACAAGACTACCGGACTTGTCTAGTCAAAAGTTAACTGGTCCCACGCCAAAAAATACTAGCCTCGGGCCTGTGGTCTAGTGCAAAATTTGAAGCCCCCCCCCCCCCCCCCCCCCCCCGGAATACCTGTTTACGTGTTTTGTGTTGCCAATTATCGCCCGAGAAAGATTCCACTAGGGTCCAAACTGTCGGGTCATTAACTACTTTTCTGCATTTCTACTATGGTAGGTCCTTTTGATTGGCGGGCAGTTTGTAGCAGCAAATTCTGTTTTCCCATCTATTAAATCCCCGAAGGGTAATCTCAGGAGCTCAATTTGAGCTCCGGAGTAGCTGTAATTAAGCCAAGCTGTGTAATCAGAGGCGTGCCATGGGAGTGATTACAAATATCCCTTTAGATTTCGTTAAACAATGGTCCAAAGTGTTTTTGTTTGTTTTTTCGTGTTAAAGAGAACTTTACATGAAATCTGGAAAATGGTAGTATGTAAAAAAAAAGAAGAAGCTACATGTAGATAGTTTCAAAGGATACAAGCATGGGGGTCAATCTGTCTTGGGGGGGGGGGGGGACGGCGACATATCAGGAGTCGTAGCATTTACGGCGTAGGGCATGTAGGGTCCAGGGGCCCGCTTCAGACAGCGTGTAATCATAAGTAAACATACAATAGCCTTTTTTCAGTTCTCTTGCTTGCAACTTGAGGAGCTACAAATGTTTAGAACTGATAGACTGGAGCTGGAGATGGCACATTATAGTGCCCAATATGAAATACATTTTTTTTCTTTTCTTTTCTTTTCTTTTGGTACGATGCCACTGGCGCTGAGAATATGGCCAAAAGCCGACATTTGTCTTTTTGCGGGAGGTGGGGGTGGGGAAGGGGAGTCCAAAAACCTGGGGGACATTTGATATCAGGTCCCCCACCCTTCAAAAAGTGGCCGGGGGGGGGGGGGGTGTGTGTCCCCCTGTCCGCCCCAGGTTTGACGCCCATGGACACAAGGGTGAAAGTAATGAGTACCTGTGACAACTTGCTACATGTATATATATTTTTTCATTTCAAGGTCTGGAGTCAGATGTGAAAAGCGTTATAAATAAGAACTGCGTATATAATTATAAACGTTGATTTCTCTCAATACACTGTATTAAACCATGGAGGGAAGAAATTAAACTATACACATACATGATACCAGGGTCTACTTATAACTTTTTCAGTGACTAGCCAACAGGACTGGTTAGCTTGCTATTTCATAAGTCCCCCAGCTATTTCACAAGTCCGTATTTATTATTAAATAATAGGGAAGCTTTCCAACACTGAACTAGCCTGCTAGACCACTTGGTGAGAATTTTGACTGGTCGTCAGGTATTTTAGCTGGCATTTTGCCAGCAGGCCACCGTTAAAGGGAGGGTGTACCTTTGGTAGTTACTCCAAAAATTGATGACCATAAAAACGTACTTGATAGAGAGCACTGGAGAGCTGTTGATACTATAAAACATTGTTAGAATTGACACCCTTTGAAGTAATGAAGTTTTCGAGAAAGAGATAGTTTTTCATCCCAAAGTTTTGAATCTGAGAAAGGCTTCAGGTTCTCAGGCTGCATCTGAAAGCAGACAACTCTATGCAAAAAGGATGGGTTTTTTTTCTTTTATTAATTTCTTGCAACTTCGATGACCAATGGGCACAAATTTTCACAGGTTTGTTATTTGATGCATTTATGTTGGGATACACCAAGTGAGAATACTGGTTTTTGACAATTACCAAAAGAATACCCAGCCTTTTTTAAGGGAGAACGTTGAATTCATAACATACAAGTACAAAAGCAAAATTGGCTTGCCCTTACGATAATGAAGTACAGTGCATGTACATGTATGGTCATGTCTTTTCTGTTGTAGACATTAACATTATGTGCACACATGGTCTACATGGTCTACAGATTCCTTGTATAGGCCAGCCCATCATATACACTGTTCAACCTTTTGGGGGGGTCACGTCACATGCACAGTTTGGTGCGCATGAGTGGTTTAAACCGTGCTCCTAGGAACCCGTAACCAAACATCATGGCCGAGTCACAACTGAGCAGTCTCAGACTCAGAGTGAACTCGATTTAAGTTTTGGTGTTGTCGGGGTATGGGATTCGGCTCCCTACTCAAGGAAATTGTGTCCTTGAGAAAGACACTTGACCATAATTGCCTCGTCCTTCAGATGGGACATAAAGCCGTAGGTCCCTTGTGTTTTCTGACGCACATACAAGAACACAGGAGACTTTATCGTTAAGAGAAGGGGTTTGCACCGATGTTTCTGACATGGCTGGCTGCAGATTGCGCCGCACCACCTCGTAAAATAGCGCTTCATAAATGGGTCTAATGATCAAAACATCCTTCCGTATAGTGGTTGTAAGAGTAATGAACGCTTTGCTACAGCTGCCAGGTGTGATAAATTGCATGTTAGAACTGTGAATTATTATCACCATCCAAACTTGTATCTATTTTGAGATATGGTTTCATCGTAATAACGCTTAGTCTAGCTCTTACTGTACATTTGCATGAATTTGCTGCCATCTTGTTTTTTCTCCCATTCAAATCAATGCAACCACACTTGGGCTGGATGGGGACAAAGTCTGGTTCCATTTTTTGGTATGAGACTCCACAGTCGTTATTGCTGTCACACGTAGGGTACATAACAAAGATGGTGGAAAAATGATACAATTGGTCCACATTCTCTTATAACCAAAACTATATACAAAACATGGGCGTTTGATCTTGAAGCATTGAAAGGAAGTTTAGCTTGAGAAATTGAAGATTCATTTGTTTTTATGACATTTCTCTCTAGACAACTATGTAGACTAGCGTCCCCATAGATGCAAGTAAAACTTAAAGGGAAGGTATACGCTTGGTAATTACCCTCGACATCAAAGGCAATAAAAACCAACTTGGTAAGAAGTACAGTCAGCTTTTGATAGCATCAAGCATTTTGAGAAATGTTTCACTTCGAAGTCATGTGGTTACGGAAAAATATATCAGTTTTTAACAAAACAAATTTTAATCTAAGAAACGCTTCTGTCAGAAACATTTCTCAGATTGTGTGTTCAAATTACGGATTGTTCTTCCTCCGTGGACAAAACCGCTCCAGATATTTGGTGATATCTGAAAAATCACCGTTCTAAATGAAATGTTCACAGGATAGCTTTATTGCATATGTCTACATTTATATAGGATCAAAATAATCAAACGGTTCCAAAATCCAAAGGTATACATGTACTATGCTATTCCAAAGAATGAATAATGTACTGCCTAACATGTAAAGTATACAGTAATCAAGAATTAGCAAATAACACAAAAGCCCTTTGACCTCGTCCTTCACTCGACATGATCAATATCTGCAATTCATTCATGTCGATCAGATGTTTGTTTTGGAAGCTCTTCAAATCCCCCTGCAAAAGTGCTTGCTGTGCCCCATCTGTTGTGTTGGACTAACACAAAATATATGCCCATATGATAATAATGTACAGTCACAAAAATGATAACAAAAATAGTCATATCAAACTTTATCGGATGGATGCATACACACATGTACACAGCAAAAAGGTACTGCTAAAGGAAACGAGGTGTAATTTGAGGGTACATGTTACTATGATTTGTATATTCATGATGAAGAAGGAGAAAACAGAATTTATAAGCTGTTGCAAACTGCTTACCAACCAAAAGGACCTGTGGTATAAAATGCAACAAATAGTTAATGGCCTGACATTTCAACCCTAGCAAAGACTAAAACCACTTTCTAAGTGACTGGCCAGCAGGACCAGTAGCTTGTTACTATTGTCCATCAGCTTTTTTCACCAGTCCATTTGCTATATTAAAAGGGATGCTTTTCAACACTGAACTAGCCAGCCGGACCACTTGGAGAGAATTTTGACTGGCCCCCAAAGTGTTTTAACTGGCATTTGGCCAGCAGAAGGCATTTGGCCTGCAGAAGGCATTGGGCCAGCGGAAGGCATTTGGCCAGCAGACCAGTGTTACAGGAGAGCGCCGCTAAAATATAAAGGAAGAATAAAGTATACAAAGCATTTAATAAAGAATGATGTACAATTGCTTGCCAGTCTTTACAATTTAAAAAACACTCCGAGTTTTACAGGTCCCATGAACAAAATGAAACCAGAAACTGAACACAGAAAAAGGAACACGTACAGAATTCAGTGAATGGTATCCCTTGTTTAGTATAGCAAAAATGCTACCAAAAGTCATCATTACTCAATATTAACAATCAGTGTGCACAAAACAAGATGGCAGTCTAAATATTTTTGCTAGATGCAAAATGGCTGGATGAAATCCTCTGGGACTCCCAACATACCAAAGAAACTCAAACTTGTCCTACATTTGTTGTTGTATTGGCAGACAAGTTTGTCTTCACGCAAAATGTAAGAGTTTAAGTTGAAAAATAGATAGCTTTTGCAAACTGCTAACCAACCAAAAGGACCTACATGTATGGTATAAATGCAAAAAAAATAGTTAAAGGCAAAGTACACCTTTGATTGTTTTAATCCTATATAAATGTAGGTATATACAATTAAACTAACTTGTGAAAATTTCACTTCAAAAGGTGGTCGCGTTTTTGAGATATCACCGAAAAACCGGAGCAAATATTTCCACGCAGGAAGACTATTCCCTATAGGAATACACGATCTGAAAAGCGTTACGGCCGTAACGCTTCTCCAGATTCAAATTTTGGGGGATCAAAAGTGATATATTTTTCCATAACCGCAGTACTTCGAAGTGAAAAGTTTCTCAAAATGCATTATACTATCCAAAGCTGCTGTACTTCTTACCAAGTAAGTTTTTATTGCCATTAATTTTCAGACTCGTTACCAAACCCTAGTTAGTGTAGTAGAAGGCTAAAAGAGAGTTTAAGTTGTCACAGTTCTCGTGTAAATAGCTTGAATTTAATTGTCCAGTTTGCGTTGTGAATACACATGTTTTATGTTCTTCTTATTTTCGATGGCTTTCTGAGAGCAGTTACAATACAGGCCTGGAATTACATGGAGGCGGCGGTCTTGGCCTTGGTGCCCCTTCAACAGTTTTCCCATAGACTTTATAACCTTTTCCAATGGAAGTGCCCTTAGCAAAATGAAAACGACCTTGCCCTCTCAAAGATAAAAAATCTCATGCCTGATAACGATTTGCAACCTTGTGACATCAGCATGTTATACAGTACACAAGCCACACAGTGATGCATGCAGGAGGAAAAAAAATATGCAGATTAGGTATTAAGTGGCTTGAATAAAGTCTACAATGTTTACCAAAGGTGGGGACCAGTGGACTGGTCGCTGCATCACACCGAGGGTGACTTGACAAATTTTTTATTAAAGCACTTTCATCAACAAGGATGTAATATATACAAAATATCCTTGGAACTGAAAAAGTAGCGCTATTGTATCCTGTACAATAAAATGGACAAGGGTACTATTATACTACTGTAACTACATGTACGTGTACTGTCCGATGTACAGATACATGAACATGTACAATAAAAGTTCATGCATGTGCATAAAAATTTCTTTAGGTGTGTGGTTGACTGTTTGTAATGCATGGACCATTTTGTTTTAAATCTTACTGATATGTAATAACAGAGTGTGGTTTCATAAAAACATTTAAACAAAAGCTGAAAATTGGGTAGTGGTCTCCTCTGATCAAGACACAGTAAACTAAAACCTTTTAAACTTCCAGAGTATTACAGTTATAAAAAGATAGTTTCCCATTAAAAATATATTTTAGGCCTCGAATTAACCCACAACGGCTACAGCAATTGCTGTGGTGCCCTCTGCAAAGTTCCAATACAAATTGACATTTTCCTCTTAGAAGTGCCCCTTACCAGAGGGAAATCGCTGTGCCCCTTCAAGAGCGCAGTTCAAAGCCTAATATCTATCCCAGACAAAATCCTGAAATCCAAGGCTTGTTATAAACTTCACCAGTAGTTGTCCAGTGAAATATTTCTGCCCATAACACAGACCTATGAGTGAGAAACTGATCCCATAAACTTGGCTCTTATTTCAAATTGCTACATTGAAATGAGCAGATAAAATGGACGAAAAATCTGTTTGATATTTTCTAAAAAAAAACTGCATGGCAACCATGAGGACATGTTCACAAGTTTATTGAGAACTACTCATAAATACGTAGATACTATTCGTACCATTAAACAAGATCAATGTGAAACTTGAAATAAATTGCTGAGTCAGCACTTCGTTGTTCACATGATCAAGCACTCTTTCTTTGGAATGAAGTGTTTGTAAAGACAGTGTTTTTGAAAGGCATTGTTCAGGTTAGGTACACTAGACGTTCATGCACTGGCTGTTATGTCTGTATCTGTGCATGACAAGATCAACAGAGCAAGATATCTCAATACAGTATGGTGCAGTGTTGTGTACTAATCATGCATTCTTAGTATTGAAGGAAGGAAATTGGCGTGTATAAGAAAATGCACGATTTCCCTTTTAAAGGCAACCTATACCGTTGGTTTTTGGAACCGTTCGATTGTTTTAAATCTTATAAATGTAGATACGCTAAAACTAACCTGTGAAAATTTCATTCCAAAGGGTGGTAGCATTTTTGAGATATGTTGCTGAGAATCTAGAGCAGTTATGTCAACACAGGAAGAATATAACCTGTAATTTGAACACACAATCTGAGAAGCGTTTCAAGTTCTCAGGTCAAAAGTTTGTTGAATAGCTATAGCCTGCCTTTCACATCCGTGAAACAAAATCTCCACCGTTTAAAGGTGTGCAAAGTACATGTATGAGTACATGTGTTCCACACCCTACACCATACTGTCTACGCACGCACCTCATTAAATATCAAAACCTGAAATTTCACAGACAGATGGTTTAAAGTAGCCAGATTGTTCAGGCCTGGAATTTCACCTTGGAGAGGGGCAAGGCCATTTTGCATTCAGCATAGGGAACTTCCAACTGGAAAAGTTTTGAAGGGGCACCAAGGCCAAGACTGTGTAACTCCAGACCTGGTTTGAACCTTGCTGTCGAACTCACCCCTCCTCACCCGACCCAACCACCACGCTGACTCCAAGAGTAAAATTTCAGGCCTTGAATTTCATCTTTGAGCGGGCAAAGGCATTTAAATTTTTTCCAATGGGCACTTTCCATTGGAAAATCTTAAAGCCTACAGGACATTTTTTGAAGGGGCACCAAGGCCAAGACCAGGGCAACAGAGGCCATGGCCTCTGTGTCATTCCAGGCACGACATTTTCCACATGTACAAGGAAAAATTAAAGCTGCTCAAATATTGAATCCAGGGGCCCTGTCGTTCCACATGGCCAACATTGCCCTGATTTTGTTCACAGCGCTCAAATGCATTTTATATGTTCCCTACCCTGTTGCCAATCAAAATGATCCAAAGAAAACCATATGGATCAGTGAAAGAGCAGGGCCCAATTTCATAGAGCTGCTAAGCACAAAAATTTGCTTAGCATGAAATTTCTTCCTTGATAAAAACAGGATTACCAACCAAATTTCCACGTGATTTTCAGGATAAGAAAACAACAGCTGACTACCAGTAACAAGCAATATGCAACACATGGAAATTTGGTTGGTAATCTTGTTTTTACCAAGGAAGAAATTTCATGCTAAGCAAATTTTTGTGCTTAGCAGCTCTATGAAATTGGGCCCAGCTCAGATCCACTGGACTGACTGCCATTTGCAATGTTCCAGCCGGATAACGACAGGTATTGAAAGGATAAATAAACCCTGTATGTAAATCCCCCTTCTTTACTCAACGGTGTTTTTTGTTTATCTCTGTCACACCACATTTTGCTAAACAGAAATTTCACTGGATCATAAATATCTTTGCAAGGTCTCAAAAAAAAATTTATTTTTTATTTTAACAAATTTGTTGGTGTTTGTTTAGGAGGAGCCTTGGCAATATAAAGCTACATTATTTAGTACATGTAATTCGTAAAAGTTTTGCTTGGTTAAAAAAAAATTTAAAAATTGTATTGTTTCTAAAAATATAATACTGGAGTTTGGTTGTTGGGTTATTGAACCAATGCTAAAATTCCTGGACTCTTCAAAGGCTCTTGCTCCCCCATAAATTTTCAGGGCCCAATTTCATAGAGCTGCTTAAGCAGAAAATAATGCTTAACAATTTCCTGCTAAGCAGAAATGAGCAGGATACCAGTCACAAATTGTACACGTGACATGGTAGTTTGGCTGGTAACCTTATAGTCCAGTCATACTGCAGCTGGACCTGGAAAAAATTGCAACAGAATTGATTTCAACTGCTATGGGTTCTATAGACACCCAAGTTTAACATACCAAAAGTCCTCCAAAATCCAAGTGTCGGAAAGCCTTTAAATTTGCATAATTATGTTAATTAGTTCCCGCCATTAGCTGAAAATGGAAAAACATGCATATCTTTAAAACAAAGAGGGCTAGCATGCCCAAAATGGTGTCTATACCCATGTTTTCATGGTCAAGGAGTCCAATGAAGAAAGGAATAACCTTTTAAAAGTATTACGTAACACGGTTCAATGGCCGCCATTACCCCAAAAAACAAATATTGGTATATACTTGTCATTTGTGGCTCAAAATCAGTAAAAGTTGTGTCTATACCCATGTTTTCATGGTCAAGGAGTCTAATGATCATAGAATTATGCTTCCTCTGGTATTGCCTGACACATTAAACGTTAATGAGCAGCATTAGGTGCCCAATGTTCATAGACGAACAATGCTCATCAGTCTATTCCAGCGGATTGTAAGCAAGTTTATCAATGGGAGAAACCAGGAAATCCAGAAATTCTGAAAGTTGAGACTCCTACCCCTTGGTTCCACCATAAAGATGAGTATACAAGCACAGACCATGATGATAACACTTTTCATATTAATCTTCTAGGTCCAGTTCTTCTGTAGGTTTGGTAGAATTAGAACAGCTCTGTCCTTTACAGTCACCGCATGCTGCCGTGCAGTCAAGTCCATTTCTCCTGCAGGTGCACTTTTTGGATTCACAACCAGTTTTGCAGTTGCAACGGAACAAGCAAAGAAGGTCTGCAGGTGCAGGTGGCAAGTCAGTTTTCACTGGCAACAGGTTCTGATTCACCATTGCCCAACCCCAATCCAGTGGATTTAAGTCATCGTTTTTCCCCCTCCATTCTTGAATTTGGTAGTAAACTCGCATACTGTGGAACTTGGCAGATGCCTCAGTAGGTGGCAAATTGCGAGCCTCAACATGTTTAGAGCTCTGTAAAGCCTTGTCACTGAAGGTCTTGAATCGGAGTTTATTAAGACCAGTGTTTTGATCTCCGCTGTAGAGGAATGCGAGGGCCTTTTCACCAGCATGGATGATGTCCTCTTTCTTTGCGCTTTCTACCATGAAAGTATCAGCCACTTTTGACAATTCATCGGTACGGATCTTGGACAGGCCTACTTGCTTTCCAATGCCATAGAGCCTTGATGTCGTGTCACACCCCAAAAGTGCATGAACAAAAAGCAGCCTTAAGCACACATCAGGGCCAAGCTCCTTCTTCGACTTCCGGATGTTCCACATGCGATTTTTTTTTGATTTTGGCTTTGGCTCAGGTCTGAAGAATAAGGCTCTGCCTTTAGTATCTGCATGGTGAAGAAGTAGCACTATCAGGTCAGTGTCATCCCCAACAAGCACCGTGTCCTTGGATTGGGATGCTGCAATGGCTTCTTGGACGATTAGAAGGTCAGCATCTCCTCTTGCATGTGCAATAGTGCAACCAGCCCTCTCAAGGTAGTCCCCAAGAAACTTCAGGAATCTTTGCTTGTTTGCATGGTTGTTTAGAAAGTCTGTCTTCTTCAGGGAAACTACCGTCTCTGGCATCAAGTTCACAGTAGGCCCAGATCCTTGGCCACGTCTTAGATGTGTGACGTCCTTGGTGTTTGGACCGTGACCATAACCGTCGAAGATAACTGTTGCCCTTCCATATCTATTGGTGACATACTTCACATACCGCTTAAAAACTGCATCAAATGTCTCTCCCTTTAGCCATGGCAGACGTTGCAGCAGTGCTCCTCCATCGAGAACATAGTAGACAGGATCAGGAAGAACCTCATTTTCGTTTTTAACCAGCTTCCAGAGTGCGTCTGCCAGTGCTGGTTTGTCTGCTACACAAGGAAGTAATGAGTTGTCAAATAGCGCAGGGGGATGGGTACATAATTCGTACTTGAAGTATGAGGCAGAATCATCCTTTATACCATTGGTGGCTAGCAGGCTTAGTCTCTGGAAAAGGAGTTGTGGGTCCACTTGTACCTTCTCATCATTGTCAACAGTGATTGCAGCTTTTGATACCAGAGTAACAGCTTGCTTCTTTCTTTGAAAGGAAATGTCTGTAATGGTTTTACCAATCATGGAATCTAGAATCCTTTGGCCAACAAGCTTAGCATTATCAACATTGACTGACTCACTGGCAATGACACCATTCACAAGGCCGCGAAGAGAAGGATCAGGGCCAAAGGGATTTAGAGTACTCAGTGTGCTCAAGATTTTGTATGTGTCTTCAGTGTCCCTCTTGATCCTAGATTGGGAGCAGTCTTTGTGTTGTTCACTTGAATCTGAGTTAACCCCAGTAAGTTCTTGCATACATTGACTGATATCTGCACATGCAGGCATTGACAAGAGCCACACAAGTCGCTGCACTTCTGTAAACCCGCGGCCTCTAGTTAGACCACCATTTGTTTTGAGACTCCTCATAAGAACTTGTTCGATTACTAAGTCAGTAGACAATCCTGCCCAGTAGCGATCACTGCGACGAACAACATGGAACCCTTCCAGGAAGCACTTGTGGATATCTGGGTGTTTCTCTCGAAGTTCCAGCATCATTTGCAGGTATATGTATGCAGATTTGGCGTACCAATTGTGACCCGCTGCTGCAAAATATGGAAGCATCTCTTGAACAGCCTGAAGGTGAAGCGTCCAATCACCAACTCTTTCAGCCTTTATGAATTTCCGCAAAGTTTCTATCATAACCATATACTGAAGCCAAAGTTGGGCTGTCCTATTGCCTTTCATGCTGTCCCTTTCAGTATTTAAAGTTTCAGCAACTGAACAAATAGAATCTTCTTTGGAAAGATTACAAGCTACAGCCGCATGTGGATCCTTCACGATGCTTTCGAACAACTCTCCTGCTTTCAATAAGCATTGGTGTGGGGCACTGCTACATGTACTCTCAGAAGCAGCGCTGGTTTCATCATGTACAGTGTCATCAAGCTCTGCACCATTGTCTTCAGAACCATCTTGAAGAGTAGGCAGTGGTATGTTGTAGGCATCGTCGCTGGTTTCATCATGTACAGCATCATCAAGCTCTGCACCAGTGTCTTCAGAATCATCTGGAATAGTAGGCAGTGGTATGTTGTAGGCATTAGCAGTTAACATCGTATTGAGTGCAGCATACACCATTAAATGACCTCGCACAGCCCTAGCAATCGCTTTTCCACTTAGCATGTGTTTCACAGCGTTGTCAGCATAGACAACTTCAAGAACCTGCTCTAGGCCACTTCCTGCCATTAGATGGCCGATGCATCCCAGGAAACTCATTTCGGTGTGGAGCCCTCCTAGGCGTAGAACAATGTTTTTTATGGCGCTACAACTAGGCTCTGATTCAATTATCAACAATGCCTTCCAGAAAAGGGGCTGGTCAAATGTGATGACCGGTGTCACACTGTACACTTTGAATGATAATAATCTAGCATCAAGGAATAATCAATCTGAAATTCAATAGAATTAGTGCATGAGCCTAAATCGAGGAGTATGCAGTGTTCCATTGTACTGTACAATCATGTACACAAAGTTTGAAACAATAATCTAAAACTTGAACAACTTTTCATCTTTCCAATTCTTAAACATCTTCAATAATCAGGCTCAAACAAGTAGTAATCCTTAATCTATATTAGTTTTATTAAAACATAGCAGTAAAATTATAACTTAGAACATACCTGTGGTAGTCAAACATGATGATACTTGGGCAGTACTTTGGCTGTTCTAAAACTTTGGAAGTACTAAAACAATGAACATGAACTGAATTATAGCGCCCTCTATCATCAATAACATAAAGTTTTGTTTGGGTGGAGGGCCTTATAATTTTACACTGTAACTTAAAACATTCTGGCTTGCATCCTTTTTAACATTTAATGTGTTACATGTATGCAAGACCAAAGAAAGAATACTACTATGATAAATGTATTCCTTGACCATGAAAACATGTATATAGACACAAATTTTATTGATTTACAGTCACAAGTGACACGTTTATACCAATATTTAAATTTTGGGGTAATGGCGGCCATTGAACCGTGTTACATAATACTTTTGAAAGGTTATTCCTTTCTTCATTGGACTCCTTGACCATGAAAACATGGGTATAGACACCATTTTGGGCATGCTAGCCCTCTTTGTTTTAAAGATATGCATGTTTTTCCATTTTCAGCTAGTGGCGGGAACTAATTAACATAATTATGCAAATTCGAAGGCTTTCCGACAATTGGATTTTGGAGGACTTTTGATATGTTAAACTTGGGTGTCTATAGAACCCATAACAGTTGAATTCAATTCTGTTGCAATTTTTTCCAGGTCAAGCCAGTATTTCTGATAGATTGACTGGACTATTATTCTGGTAAGCATCATTTTATTGTGCTTAGCAAATTTTTGTGCTTAAGCAGCTCTATGAAATTGGGCCCTGGACCCAATTTCATAGAGCTGCTTCAGCACAAAAAAGTAGCTAAGCACAATAAAATATGCTTGCCAGATTAACAGCCAAAATAATATGTCACATATATATCATCTGTGACTGGTATCCTGCTCATTTTTGCTTAGCAGAAAGTTGTCAAGTAAAATGTTCTACTTTTAAGCAGTTCTATATGAAGGTGGAACCTGGTCATTAAAACATCCTTGTTGAACCAATGAAAACAAATTTGCATTGCAAGAGTACACCCAGCAGCTGTTCAAGGCAATCCTAATTAGTTAATCAGCGCTCACAAAAACATTTGCGCAAATATCAGTTTGACTACCAGTAACAATTAACTTAATACAAGGACATGTGCATAATTTTATGGAATTACTGGGTTCCCTAATTACCATTCGCATTCATGTTTCTTTGGTTAATTTTGTTGTAAGTAATTTTTTCAAATAAACTAATCCACAATAAGCTCCGCCCCTGAATGAATTGACCAATCACAATCCCCAACACGCACACACAAAGGTCTGGAAAAAAAAGCAATCCATGTTAAAATCCCACGTGTTAATAGAAAAACATTAACAAGTTTCTGCCGTTTGGATTGCTGAGTCATGTCCTTCATTTGTGGCATGGGACAGAGCACTTGAGCAAATGTGTTGCTTTTGTGGGTGGGGATCAGTCTGTTGTATTTCTGTTTTAAGTTTCTGTTTGTAAAGGAAAAACAGCACTAATTTCCATGTACATTTAGGTATGCATACGAACTTACGTGGGTTTGGCAGCCCTAAGATGTTCAGCCAATACTACATGTAGGTAAGGGTTCTTCCCAGGGTTTTTTCAAAACTGTGGGGCATTTTGGACCAAAATTTTTGATGTTTGGCCGAAGCACACTAAATTGAAACAACATCTTCGGAATGTTCTGTACATGGTGTTTATCTTGGTTATAAAAGCCCAACTGTGCAATCTGAAGCGTTCTTTATGGTTTTTCTGTCATTTTTGGGGGAGAAAAAACAAACATTAAAAAAAAGAAGATTTTTTTGGGGGTGCATCGGCCAAAATTTGCACGTATCGGCACACAATTTGCGCGTATCGGCACACAATTTGCGCGTATCGGCCCGAATGCCATCTGGTACATGGGGAGAACCCTGTTGGTTAATTAGGTTAACAACAAGTAATGTTAAATGTACTAGTAAATATCCCAGTTAGTTTAGGCTTTCCTATTGGTTTAAAGGTGGTCACATGACCGTTTAAGACCAGTTTCAAACAGCTGATAAAGACGTCACTGCAGTATTGAATCACTAGCTTACGCGATGACTACGTGTATGTAGTTTACAAATACATAATCATGGTCCAATTTCAACACAAAAACTTGCTAAGCACAGAAAAAGCGTGCTTAACTGCCAAAGTTTTAATTGAGTCAACAGTGTTGCCACTGGTCCCCAACTCATTTTTGCTTCACAAAGAAATTTGCTACAAAACAGTATTCTCTGTTTAAACAGCTTTATGAAACTGGGTCTAGCACATAACGGTAGGCGATGGAACCTGAGGACGTAACAGCGACAGAAATCAAAAATTTAGTTTCATACATTTAGCTTTTTCTGCTCAATGGGTCTTAAACAGCCGTTTAAAACCTTTTAGAGTCAAGGTGATCATTGCACAGTAATGACCCTGCCAGTTTTAAATGGCCACTTAAGACCTCATCGCCTCCTCTTTAATTCCTTTATCATCCTAATTTGATGGGTTCTTAAAAGTAACTGTCTTTTCAGTTTCCTCCTCAAATTTTCGGGAAGAAGGGGCAGAGAACACAACCTCATTGTCCCCTTGTTGAGTAACCAAATTCAAGGTCAAAAGGCATGGATACCAGTATCATGAAGTAAGCGTTATTATCTCTTTTGGAAAACAAACTCGCATTTTGTTTGTTCACAAAATGCAACTTTTGCAAGCACTTCGCATTGAATATTCAACGATCACATTTATTAAAGTTTATGAGTGTACTATCAATCATGGGATTATTATATTGATTTTTTTTTCCATTTTTTTTTGTTCATTATAGATAAATACGATGTATGATTCATTGCGCCTTGCCAGGCACCTGGACCCCAGAACACCCATGCGTTTATACAACAGCGCCCCAGGCTTCTACAGCTGGGTCACAGACCTCTGGTTACGAAACTCATCATCCTCTCTTTGAGAGGAAAACGTTAAAGTACATTCACATCGGGAACAAACAAATCAGCTCTTTTCAGAGCCTGACCAACCATGCGGCGCATACATTGTGTAACTATCTCCAAAACATACAGCGCCTCAAATCCAAACACATTAATGGTAGATTTTTTTAGTATAATTTTGCTAAGGCCTGGGCCCAATTTCATAGCACTGCTTATTGGTAAGCAAATTTTTCGAGCTAATTACAGAAGAAAAATTTGCTTAAGTGAAAGTGTATTTCACAGGTAAGCAAGAAAATTAGGCGGCCAGCTTGTGCGTTTACTGTGTATTTTTTTATTGTAACATCATTCTTGTTCATAAAGTGAGCGCCGGAAGATTAGCATTTGAATGTTTGTGTGCTTACGGTTATCAGCACTATGAAATGGAAACTTGCACAGTAAGCACAAAATCGGCCATTAAGCAGCTCTATGAAATTGGGCCCAGGGCACTTCCATTGCAACACCTGACAGTAATGGTAATTAATAGTCCATGGGCAACAACAATCTAGGGGCAACAACATACATGGTGTGACCGAACAGGGGCAACAAAAGATATGGAACAACAGACCTGGGGTCGACTTCACAAAGATAGTCCTAACTTAGGACTAGTCCTAGGAGTTATTAAAAACTTAAGGCTAGTCCTAAGTTAGGACGAGTAACTCGTCC
This sequence comes from Pisaster brevispinus, assembly GCA_023634235.1. NCBI lineage: Eukaryota > Metazoa > Echinodermata > Asteroidea > Forcipulatida > Asteriidae > Pisaster > Pisaster brevispinus. The sequence goes on along the minus strand of JAMKCF010000012.1, from coordinate 15,514,877 downwards.
TAACTCGAGATAAGACTACTAGTCTTAACTCTTTGTGAAATCCACCCCAGGGGCAAATAAACATGGGGCAACAACACACATGGGGCAACAACAGACACGAAGCAACATACTATGGGACAACATACCAGTGGCCACAAAAAATCTTTTCCTGTGAAAAGATTATCTCCCAGACAGGAAAATCGCTCAAGCAAAACCAAACGATGCAGGGTCGGGAAAATACCAGAGTAATGCGCACAGCATTGTCCTTTTTTCAACTCTCTATATAAAACTTTTACATCGAACGGATTCAAATGGATTCAAAAAGGTAGGGGATTTAAAAAAGCAGATTCATGCTATTCACTGCACATTTCTCCCAGGGAGTGCCCGGGACATGCACTGCTGGGATTGTACTCGGAGGTAGGGTCATAATACTTGGATAATGACCCTGAACAAAAGTTGTGTAACTTCAATCCGAAAGCGTACTTGTTCTAAAGATGGTAATGGTACATGTTGTAAGCATTCTGTGAAATTATTACATCTGAAATGCCCCTGTTGATTAGAAAACAAATAAAAAATATTTGAATCTGAGAAACAATTCAAGCTTGAATCGTTTCTCAGCTTTCTGAGGGCTGGTGTCCGTTTGCGAATTGCTGCAACCAGAGATGCGGTTGGTAACCGCTGTCACAACTCGCTAAACGTGACTGGATTCAACGTTTGTTTGAAAATACTGTGATGTTTTGTGCTGTTTTCTCAGCAAGAAGACACTGTCACTGTGTTCAACTGAAACTTTCCCAAATGTGACTTTTGTTATCTTTCTTGATATGTTTGCCAATAAATCAGCATCACATTGACAAACTATGATCCTAACTTACATGAAAAGCATTAAATATGTACAGGTACATTACTTGCTTTGTATTAAAAAGAGGCAAAATGCCTTCATTGCTCAATGCCCCATATTCAGTAGAAATCTATACCTCCCTCAAAGTAAGTGCCTTCTACTGAGGAAAAACTTCCTGTCCCTTTCTTACAAAACAAAGTACATCGATCAATCAAAATAGTTAAACTTATTAAGGTGCCAAGCCAACAATCCAAAGATCGCTCTTTGCTCACACTACTGTACTCGGTCCAAGTAAGCTCTCAAAAAAGGCAGGATTTACACAAATGGTTTAGACAATGATGATAGAAGAAAATGTATCAGCCCTGCATGTACAGTAGATTAGTACATATTACCCTTGCAGCATTCTCCCAAACAGTGGCCCGATGTCCAGTATGCCAGTTATTTAACCTTCCGAGGACCAGTCAAACTTTACTCTAAGTGGTCCGGCTGGCTAGTTGATAAGGGTCTTTGTTTCATTTAAAATATGGACCAGTGAAAAAGCTGGCCCTGCTGGTCAGTCACTTAAAAAGTTAAGGGCAGACACTTGTTTTTCTCAGCTAGCCTTCATTTGTGTACAAACAGCTAGAGCTGATGGGAAGCTTTTAACTAATGCTAGTAACATTTCTTAGGAAGAGATTGTGACCGTTTGCCATGAATGAACATTCTGGCTAAACATGTTCATGCCTTATGGTTGTCTGTCAGACCAGGAAATCTTGACTTGGCTGAAAAATCGAAGACCCAGAAATGTTGAATGTAGTGTGTAACCCTCAGGTCAGAGAAGAATATTATCATCATTGTTTGTGTAAGTCTACAACTAAAGACCAGTACGAGATGAGGGAATAGTTAATAAAAAGATTTATTGGCATAAAAGGGAACAGTTATAATTTTGCTGTTAACACTTTTGATGTTAACACTTTTGATAAACAATTGAGCCCTTTCTGGAATGAAAACAGAATACCCATGCAATAAATGCAGGTAAAGCGATTTAAGTGTGACGCTCAACACAATCCATGCACCAGCCAGTTGTGGCTTCCAGAATAAACACTTTCACAGTTATATTTTTATTTGCCATCTAGCTCAGGGGGCAGATTTGTTTGTTTCAAACGTTTGTTGCCGACTGCTTACTGCTAACTGGGTGTTCGAACTTCAGGCATGCATCTGGAGAGGGCGTGGAAGTTTGAGCATCAAATCAAGTCACACACATATCAACGCTTGTTCGAAGAAAACAAATTTGCCCCTTGAACAAGATGGTACATACTGCTGAAGGTGTTAATTGCAGTCTGCAATTGAGTGCCCAGATAAGATGCTGTATCAGACTGCCACTTTCTCACTACCAAAAGCGTAATCTTATTTGTGTAGATAAGATTACTTTTTTTTTTCCTAATGACTATGACTGAGTTACGAGTAGTGGCGGTTGGTTGGATACGAGGGCCTGCACCCTTTCTTACAAATCATGAATGAATTTTATCAAACTCTTAAAAGATGCAATGAAAAATATGTGCAATAATTATGGGAAACACTGAGTGATAGGAGTGTGGTGTGGCAGGAAGGGCAAGGTCGGTGGGTTTTTCCTTCCTACAAACCACCGGGAAAAAAACACTCTCTGCTGTCACCGCAGTGCCAGTAAATTGAATTCCTGAATCTTTTCCCCCACTCTCCACACAACTCGATCCTCCTTCCAAAAAACCTTGGCTTGAACCTCTGAACTCACTTTGACACAATCCACTGGATACATTACACAATGCTCCATGATCCCAGCCAAAGCACCGGCCATCAGATGGGTCGTGAGCGTGGTCGTCTCCGGTAAACTCTCGTACGATTCGTACTCTTCGGCACCATGTTCCAACTTTGCTGCAAGATGTTGATGGTTAGCAATAGCATTGTGTTCTTCACTGTTTTTGTCCATGACTCGTCGGCGAATCGCCTCAAAATCATATTCTGGGATTAATGCCACACTGTCAGATATCCTTGGTGAATGGATATTTCTTGGTGTCAACATAATTTCGAGGGATAAACAGCCTCCCAAAATTTAAGCTCCGTCGGCTACCCCCACTCCACGTTTTGCCAACACGGCGGCCATGTTTTTAAAGGATGTTGCCTCAAACCTGATCATGTGACCAACTTGGAACAGTTGATTTTTGTACAGGGGTTCAATATCTGTATACAGGAATGTTGAAATTGTTTTCGATGGAAGGTTGTTCAATTTGTTTTGTATGTAGCATCTTATGATAAATGATATTTATAATACTATGATTAATAGCAAATAAATTATATTTTCATTATTTTTGATGGGTATAAGATTTATAAACCCGCCATTATCCACTACCAACAAATGCTATACTACCTCCAATATGGTTTTAGTTTCATCCATACTGGGTATGTACCACACGAGTTACCTAACTGTGGTTCCGAATCCGGTTCATACTTTTAAAATCAGTTAACATTTTGTGAGTCTTTCATTGGTCTTTTTATGATGGATGACGTGTAAAATGCAGCCATTGTATAGCAAATTTACCCTGGGCCTAAACTGTTAGCCTGGCAAGTCTTGTGTTTGGTGTCCAACCATCCATTGTAAGGTGGGTGTGCATGATACAAACACTCAGCGTTAAAATTCGCTTGGTCACTCATTACAAGTTACTGCACTGGTGCCGTGGTATGTACGACGTTAGTATCTTGATTGATTGACCTTTTATGCAACCAATGTCAAAGGTTGAAAATGTGGGTCAGATCGTGTTTTCAAACATTACCGCGTAAAAATCTACACCATCGTCTGATCTGCCTGTGCTGTGTCCAAACAGACTGTCAAAAAGTCAAAGACTCAAACAAATGTTTGGTCATGAGCATAACAGATTTTGCAATGCCACATGATGTCATGACTCAAACTTAATTTTATCATCAGTATCAGTCACTATGACCTATGTATAAAAATAATAGTTTATAGGCATAGCATATGACCGTCAGACCGTCAAAGACAATTTATTTTTTAAAGGAGTACAGTGCCCCAGTTACTGGGTTTTCTAGTACGACTACACTAGTATGACTATGAGGCAGTCAAAAGCTATCGGTATTTTCATCAAGAACGTTGATTCCATCTATCTAATCTAGATCTTTAACGAGGTGGTGACAGCGGGTACCAACCGAATGTATGGCTGAATTGAGGGCAGCATTCAAACAGGCTCCAGAGATATTTCCAAAAGTCGCGTGCAGAGTGCAGGTGATCTTTGGAGAATCAAATTTTGGACGTAATTTTATTGATTTCTGATCAACGGGCACTTCAGATGAACACTGTCGCAGGATGCTTACTACCATTAGGCTACCATGTTTATAACATCTAGGCATTCGGATTACAAAAAAAAAATCAGGGTCATTACCCAAGATGACCCTTCCTTTGGCTGCGATGATCGGAACCCTCCACTGGACTCCAGTCCTGGGGAAATGGAGGTTAGAGGGTAATGATAATTGCAACTAAGACTAGGGTAGTTTATTACCAGTGGGAAAGGTAGTTTTGTAAGAAATCCAAATGTGCCTCCAGGTGAGGTTTGCGGTGAGATCACGTGAATAAATCTCTTTTGAGTAGTGGTGGTTCTGAGAAGAACCGGTGGTTTGACAACGCGACGTTTCGATCAGTATGCTCTGATCGTCTTCAGGAGAATGTGCCTTGATAATGACCTTTACTTCTTTATTCTATCTTGCTTGTCTAGGCTTTGATAATTAGCGTTTGTAGCAACTTTACGGCCATGGCATGAGTCGACTGACTTTGTTTTGGGTTGTTTTTATGTATTGTTTTCAGGCGAACAGAATGGACATTCCCACGGAAGAACCCCAGCCTGAGTGGAAGACATTGCAGAGGCAGGTGGCCATCCACACTGAGACTTTACGGAAACTGAAGATGGTCAAGATGTATAGGACAAAGGTAACTTAGTGCTTTTGTAACATCTTGGTCATGAAACCAAGGAACCAGTGAAAGCGACTAGCAGTGTAGGCACAAACACCTGTGAAGAGAAGATGAGGAATATTTCAGTTTTAGGTGTGGGAGGAAAACACAAATGGGGGAAAATACACGCAATCAGGTTGGGACTGAAAATCAAGTCCACATGCAAGGCTCTGGTCTGGGGTGGGATTTGAACCAGGGTCCACACAGGAGAAAGGTCGGAAAGAACATCTACCCAGCCAAATCTAGAGAATAAGTTGCATTATGAACATATTGTGGTATAAGAGGAACTGAGAATTGCACTTAGCAGGTTTGGAAACGTTTTGGTTTATTTTGATCCGACTTTACTGAGCATACTTAAGACAAACTGAAACTTCTGCACCTGCTGGATCTTGCTGTATTTATTTCATTTTATTTTGTTAAAACTGAAAAGCCACTAAAATAAAAACGCCAGTAACTACAGGCATGAATGCTGTATGATTTATTACGCTACCAACAAGGAAACATGAAATAACAATAAAACATGAAATAACAATCAAACATGATTTATGAAAATATACAGAAGAGGAAGAGTTTTTTTGTTTTGTTTTTCCCTGCAGAACAACCTTTCCAATCTTGAAGTACTGATCGAAAAATGGCGTAGTGCCTGTCAGACTGCCCTGATTGACTTACACCAAAAAATGCCTGAGCCAAGGCCTATGATGGGGAAGCTTATCACTGATTGGAAGATTGACCCCGACCTCTTGAACTTTGACCCAGATGAGGACTCATTCACCTGAAATAAGCGTGTTGTTAAGTTTCCCTACTCTTCATGGTGTGTGAACTTCCAATTGCAAAAGTTGGAAATATAGGAAAGACGTGGAGGGATGTAAAACTGAAGACTGGTTTGTCCTTGCCTGTCAGCTTAACTGTTCCACTTTAATGTCAACATCCCTCAAATCCGCTTTTGTGTGAACTTTTGGGCGGAACACAGAGGGTCTGTGGCTGAAGTTTTGGATTTGGATGTCAGACTTACAATGCTTCAATCAATAGAGCACAGATTTCTCGACCAATTCTTTAATATCATTCTAATAATTTTGTATGAAAAAGGAGCTGGTTTATATTCCACAGTATTTATCATTGTGTTTAAAAAGTCAATAAAGTCCACAGTTAATTTTGTTCATGAGGACTGGTGTTGTTCTGAAATAATTTGTTATCAAACCATCAACTTCTGCAAATAGTTGGTAGGCTAGGTCACCCAAAATACCCCCATTGGGATTTATTTTTAACACTTTCCAATATAAGGATAACAAAGATTTCCAATGTGGAACCCTTGGAAGAGAATGATATCCTCCAAATAGGGATCTCTTTCATCATAACTACTCCATTCGGGATATCCTGATTAGAATACCATTTTCTTTGCAATCATTTGGATGACTGTAAACCTCTCAACCATGGCTTGGATGAAAAAAATACACGCCATTCGATACTGCTTTGGCCCCAATTTCATAAAGCTGCTTAAGCACAACAGAATAATGCTTACTAGACTAAGGTTACCAGCCAAATGTCACATGTAAAATCTCTGACTGGTGTTCTGCTCACTTTTGCTTAGCAGCAAATTGTTAAGCAATATTTTCTGCTTAAGCAGCTCTATGAAATTGGGCCTTGGTGTGAGTACAGTACTACTATCCTCTTTTCATTCTGCAACTATCAACCATATACATGAAATAACAAACCTGTGAATATTTGGGCTTAATGCAGTGTGTAAGTCGGGAGAAAATAGTGAAAAACGTGCACATTTTTCAGCATGTAGGCCTTGAACCATTTTGAGGAATAAATTAAAAGGTAGTAACTGGTATCAAGCTCATAAAAATAGTGTTGCCATTTATTAATCTCAAATCATACATTAAGTGCCAAAAGTGTAATGTGCAAAAATACCATTTTACAGTACTGTACCTTTAATTGTGGTTGTAAACAACCGAAAACAGCTGTTGTGTTTTTTTGTTGTTATTTTTTGTTAGGTTTCAGACACAGTTTTCTCGAATATGACTTCATTTCAGATGAAAATATTTCACAGAAAAAAAGGTTACAGTTCATAATCAGTAAGCTGTCGGAGTAAAATCAAACAATTGTGTTTTTTATCCATACCAATCCTGAAAAATTCCTTTAAAAGAGGTTAGATCATGTAGGATTGAGGGAAACATGCGCCAGACAAAAAGTTCCAAAAGAGATGCAGTATACATTGGAAAAAGATGTTATAATGGCTTTTGGGGTGTACATCTCGGCATAGTTAGAGTGTATGGGTAAGAACCAGAAAGCCAGGTTGAACACTGACTCAAATGCCCTGGTAGTGGAGCCCAATTGGAAAATGGGTCAAACATTTCGAAACATATGTCTTGAAATGTTTCTGCTTGTTCAAGCTTCTTTAATTGGGTACCTTATTGGTAGATACGTGCGCTGTATAAATGAGACTAGTATTATACTATTATTATAGTATGGTAATCTGTAAAACAGCCAGAGGATTGGCCAATATTACAGAATGGTGCCCAATTTCCCCAATGAAACTGGAATGTATTTTGCTAACTTTGGTTTGAACTTAGAAAAATTTACTAGTGCGGGACTTGAATCTGTGACCTCTGGATTAACGTGCGGCGCGCTCTCTACCAGCTGAGCTACGTAGCCCAACAATTTTGCGCTCTCCATATTTTGTCAATATATTTTTTCGGGGTGCCAATCAGAAGCCATTCTGCCTGTGACTGCGATATAGACAGGGATCACACCCAAGTTTACGGTACAACCTGCGAAGCGGCAGCAGAGGCATCACCTTGAGGGGATGCGACTTTTCATTTCAAATATCAAATAAGAAACCGCAAGGAAACTAACAGGGTAAATTTGCCCAGTCAGTTTCCCCTTTTTTATTACGGAATGCGATCTAATTTAACTGCGATTTTAAACCTCTATTCCAAATTGAAGATACCACAATGTTGAAAACTACCATTTTGGATGGATGGGAAATTTGATATCGTTCCAAGGTTTGCGTTGATGATTATGAAAAGCAAAAATTTATATGGACTTGTGTCTTAGATTGATAATATACAATCATTGGAAGATACAAATTGTTGTGGTATTTTTAGTACAAAGTACAAAGTAGTTGGTGCCAACCAGTGGAGTGTCTACAATAGAGAAAGCCATCGTGGGGAAACAATGCTCAGAAATACTGAAGATGCCCCGTCAGGAAATCCAAAGTGTCGTACCTGCCCAAACTAAAATGGTGGTTTGTTTTACCTCTTTGCTTTCAAAATGCATACTCTTTGAAAATGTCTGAAGGTGGTAAAGTCTATAAGACTTAGTTATCCACAATAGGTATCCATTTTTTTTCTTTATTAAAACTTATAATATGTGTCTTTTTGCTCCTTTTAATTTACGTTATTCTGCATGTTTCTTCGTCTTACAATAAAAACAATAAATCCTATGGAAATAGATATACTTAAACAATTAAACATGGAAGCAAACTAGTACTAAAAGTAGATTGAAAAGTAAGACAAGAAAACAATATTACCAAACAAGCCAAAACAAAGCGTGGGAAAAACAAGTTGTTAAATAAAAGTACAGTTCTGTTTATTTGTATACAATTCCACAATCGGGAAGCTTGATGCACGGAAGGCAGCCCCTAGGTTTTTATCTCTGACGTTATCGTAAGTACATGTATAAGGTAGGCTACATTTACACACGGATACAAGAACGAATGCAACACATATAGCGATGGTGTGGCGTGATTGATATCTAAGAATTGTTTCCCGTCTCATTTATGGAGAAAAAGACACTCATAAGAGCACGTCGAAACTGTCGATTGGAAATCCCATATAAAAGTGGATTGATAAAAGAGCTACTGTACACGACAAAATGGGTGACGGTCAAAACCATGAAATTCCTTTCGTCGGCGTCATCAGCGGCGAAGGCCTGGGGTATCCAGCTGACGCTGTGGTAAAATACAACCACGAAGAGCAGGATGGTTGGCCGGACCTGACGCTTCCAGCGACCCGTCTCATGTCGCACTTCGAGTGTGGAGATTGTTGACTCCTCGCAAGTTTGTTCCGTTGAGGTGGCTTGTGGTGGTACCGACCGAATTTGAACGGCGATGGCCCGCATGTGCTTCCGCATCACCACGAAAATTCTGCCATACATAACGATAAAAACGACAACCGAGATGATTCTGTTCGCCAGAAGAAAAACCCGGTAAGAAGAAGATGGTACCAAATTGGCGAAATGGCAGCTGTTCTTCTCAGTGGGTGGTGCCGATAGTGAAAGTAAGACGGGGACGACAACACCACAAATGACACTAAAACTGTAGATGAGTATGACTGTTGCGATGGCCCTCTTCTCTGAGAGTACTCGGCAAGCCGTCAGTGGACAGATGATGGTCAAATAACGCTCCACGGTCAAAGCAAGGAGAGACCAAATAACCACGTACCCCAGCACAAGAAGAGTGTACAGAAATGGCAAGCACGCTATTCTAGACGAAAGTACACCGAGATTCACCAGGCACTGCACTGGGTAGAAGAGGCCCACTATCAAGTTTCCGAACGACAAACTAGCGAAGAAATAGTTACTGATGGTCAAGATGTCCTTCTTACGAATAAACACAAGAATCACGACGGTGTTTCCAATGGTGGACGAGCCGCAAAGCAAAATCGAACATATTATGGAGACAACGATTTCAGAGACGCTACTCATAGTTTTATCACAGAAACAGCACCCGTTGAGTAAAGCTCCACTGGAAGATGTTCAAAGCGCTGTTGAAATCCAGATCAGCGTGGGGATTGACGAACGCCAAACTCGCCACACAACCTCAGCTCAAGAACTGACGATACTGACTTGAGACGAAAATGTACTCGGCCAATATTCCCTCTGGATGACTGACGCACGGGTACTTGACACACGTAAAAAAAAAAAATTATAATTGACCAAAAGTAGCTTTAGTCCAGGACTATAAACAATGAAGAAAACAGTAGCGAGGTATCCCCCCCAAAAAAAAAAAATAAAAAATCTCTGTTGAAAAGTGCGAGGCATTATTTCAACCGCATGGAAAATTATACACGTATGAATATCATTAAATAAGAACGACGTCTTGTAATTGCGAATCATTTATAGACTCCCAGTTTAGCTGACACAATGAAGGAATAATCTTGATTTAGGCCTATTTCTGTTTCTTCTAATGGTGGATGGCTTAAATTATATTATGGCTTTATTTCACGACTTGTTAATATAAAATCAGGCTTCCGTGTAAAATGTTAGTGTTATTCCACTGGTTCGCCATTATATATTTGTTATCACGTACCTTCATATAAACAACATACACATGCATTTAATCATGGCAACATTTAAATAAATGTATTATCTATCTATCTATTTACTACTTTATCTTATAGTTTAGTGTGATTTTTGTGAACGGGTCGTCCTTCTTTTTCTAGAAGGTGGCGAAAGATAGTACTCGTCCTACCTTCGTTGTTTTTTCTCCAAAACGTAATATGCCAGAGTGATGTGTCACGTGGTGGTATTAAATGCATTATGGGAGCTTTAAATGACCGCCATATCCGGCGGCCATTTTGGATTCTGTGTTTTCAGCCTTTTTTTAAGGGACTATATACATTTTTGTATCAGTGAAATATTGTTAGCGTTCTAATTTCCAAGTTTTCTGGCCGAGAATTATTAGAGAATCATTAACCAGGCCTCACCATTGCACCATGGGCCCCAAAAGGTCGCCAGAAGTATCGAAAGTGAAAACGACTTTAAATTTAATTTCCCCCCAAATTGAATGAACCAACGGTGATAAACCCAAAGCTGACACTAGAAATCAAATAATGCCATAATATTGACATGTTAAGACTTGTGTGCAAAGTTTTATGACATTCGGACAACAAAATACGGAAATTTTGGGAAAATAATATTTCCCCCCTCCAAAAATGTTTTCCAATAAGCTACCCAAATTGCCTCTGATGGCAAAATATTTAAATTTAATTTACGTCACTATGTAGCACTTGGTGAAATGAACGTTTTATGGCAAGTTTAATCAAAGTCGCGCGTGAACTTTAGACATTACGGGGCCGGGGGGGGGGGCAATATGTGCCTCCCCGGTCCATAAGTCAAAAAAAAAAAAAAACCAGTTCTGATTGGGTTAAAATAGTTCAGAATCTTCCAACCATATCGACGTTTTGGAGTTTGGCACGGAGGTACCTTGCACAGGTGGGCGTCACAACACAACTTGGGCCCTTTTTCGAAACGACCGGCTTCAGGCTCCGTTCGTTGTTTTGGGGGCTTTGGCTTCACAACAAACAAAATGGCACTGGCTACTGGATCCAAGGCCAAATCCGAAGTCAGTCGTTCCGAAAAGTTCATCTGTATATTAAAGAGTAAATTCACGCCGTAACCGATGTTAGTCTGCGCGTACTAGAACTGTATGCATTAAGGACGGCTTAGACCTAAGCTGAGATAGGCCTATATCTTGCAAAATGTCCTCGCATGGCTTCCATGTCTGCAGTGGGGCGGCTTCCGACAGTGGTTTTACAGCAGCATCACGTATACCGACGTCACTCAAACGTAGCTAGAACTGCTACCTGTCATTTTGGCAAAAGCATTAATATTTTGCCACACGATAAAGCCTGATGAATTGAATTGTCTTTTTTTAAAAGGATTTGGCTTAATCTATAAGCTATCGCTTGTATGTGCAAGTGTTTGAACTGCCCTAGTTGATCCCTTTACTGTTGATGCGATGCAGTACTGTTTTTACGATTTAGTGAAGCATTTTCTTATACACTCTAAAAGTGTGTGGATAGGAAAGACCAGGAGAATGATGGGGGGGGGGGTCAAACCTGGAATTCTGAGACAAAAACACTCAGAATCTGGGTCACGTTGACTACAAAATCACACTAAATGAATAAAGGTGGCACATAATATGGAATCCCATATTGAAATGGTGAACTCCAGGCCTATATAACCCAGGCCAAGTCCAGTGTTGCCTTTTTAGTGTCAATAGCCTAATAGGCAGCTGTATGGTTTCTTTTGACGCAAAAATAAAACTTTAAAAAACCTTCGGCGAGTTCTTGTTCTCAGGCACGACAATAAGAGTGTTGGGATTTAGAAATCGTGTGTTTTGTGCTGTGCAACCCTTCACCAATACACAGCTCTGTCCACCACATCAGCCCCCCTTAAATTAATGTTGAACTAGTCACACTCAAATGATATTTTTTAGATTTTAATTTAGGCGTCGTGGGCACAAAATAGAAAAAGCATTGGTTCGTCGAGGTGGTTGTTGTGTCACAAACTCCTATTCAAGAGTGGAACCTGTTTACAAGGGCCGTGATGGTAGCCCTCGGCAGTAGTATTGAAATCTCATCAATAGTAGTGAAACGTCGGTTGTTAAATTGGTTGTGGACATTGTGGGGAAAAAACACAGTGGCTCGACTTGCACACTGCCAAGTAATTAAGTCTTATTGTAGGACGGTAGCCAAAAATATATTGTTGTTCTGTACGTCCTGATTGCAAGGCCGTCTTTATCCCATGGTGAGCAAAGTGCGAGTAAGAATTTAAACAATAATTATGGACACAAATTACGACTGCACTTCCCGCCCGGGAGACATCCCGCGAGCAACTTGTGTCCCACGCAGCGATTAAAATAATAATTTTCGTTTTCTGTGCAGTTAGCGCCCTCTGTAGCTTTACTCGCCCACATCATTATTTTTCCAGGTGCACCTATTTTCCATCATGGCTGCCGCCGAAGTCGACGCTGCGTACAGTTCCGATGCAGATAGCGATGTGCCGTTTATACTGTATCGAGACAGGCCTGATTGGAAGGATGTCGAGCCTTTGCCACAAGACGATGGACCAAGTCCAGTTGTCAAAATAGCATATTCCGAAAAGTGTAAGTTCTATCTTCAATGCTTTGTTGTTATGCCCGATAATTGGCTGTTGCCCAATTCCCGGACATTACTCATGATAATTTTAATTTAATGTTTTAAATAAAAGGAAAAATCCGACAAATAACAGCACTCAGCAGTGTTCAGTTTTTGACAATTGAAGACTATTTCTTTGATTCCAAATTGATGAAAAATAAACAAATGTTGTGTATCACCTGGTGTCCTAAATCTCCTTTTTTTTGGTCAGCAAGTTAGTTAATTTGAAATTGAAGATTGTAAACAACTGACTTGGGCCCAATTTCTTGGCTCTGTTTACGATCCCCATTCTCCGCTTACTGTGCAAGCGCTTGAACTTCTGCGCTAGCTGTGTAAGCGGAGAATGCCTAGTAATACACTTATCAGTTGTATGACGCACCCTATGACCCCCGGGGTAGGTGCGTCAATGTCCTTAGGTGCGTCGGATTTCGCGTGTACAAAGACCCACCCTGAGTCAAAAATTTGACGCACCTGTCGCGGATTTGTACGCTCTTTGGAACGATTTTTTGACACACCAATCGCGGAAATTGACGCACCACTGACGGGACGGACCCTTGGTCGACGATGCACATTGGGGAAAATTGTGCGGCGAGAGCGATGTGTTTATGAGTACGAGGTTACAGTTTTGTATCATATATCACAGGAAGGAGGTCGCAATTAGACTCCACCGCACGTCTTTGAACCCCTGGAAAATTGAGTTGTGTGTTTCCCTACTCGCCTACGTTTTGTAGTAAGGGACATGGAGGAGAGAGCCAGACTAACAACGTGCATGTGTGTTTTTAACGTTCGTATACTGAAATGAACGAGATCGCAGCTAGTAAAATACCAAGACTTGGGACTTTCTTGACAGAAAACGAGCTGGATATCTTGAATTTACCGGTAGATTTTCTTTTAAAAACCTACATATTAAGTTAAATGATTAATAATTTGGCAATAATTTAATTTTGCAATTAAGTTAATTCACAAAATTTGAAAATTTGTGGTGCGCGGAAAAAGAGAAAATTCCATCAGTGGTGGGCGGGGAATCATGAGTGCCGGGCGGGTTTTCCGGTACCGACCACCGTGGGCAGAACCCTGGGTCTATCATTTTTGGTGTAAAGTTATGTGGTGGCCTGAAGATCTTTTCAATGGTCGTGGGCCAGCGTGCTGTGTAGTTACTACAACGCTCCGGCGAGGGTTAACTATGCTGTGTGTGCGTTGGATCGAAAGAAAAATTGGACCGATGTCAGAATGGACATCGACGGACCACGACGTACCATGACGCAACCCCCGCAGATTTTTTGACGGACCATCATTGGATTTTGACATACCCTTGGGTCATAATTTTGAGAGACATGACGCAGACATGACGTACCCTCCCCGGGGGTCGTAGGGTGCGTCATACAATTGATAAGTGTATAAGTAGTAGTGACATGGAGTATGTTCACCCGTGAAATACGCTTGATGTAAGCAAAAGAATGCTTCCGTAAGCGCCGATTCTTTGCTTATGGTAAGCAGAGCCATGAAATTGGGCCCTGTTCAGTGCGGCAGTAACCCCAGGAATTACACAAAAGCAGGAAGGTTCCACTAAATACTGGCTCCCCGGTAGCCAAAAAGTTTGATTGGCAAAGGGGGTAGGGGAAGCGGTGTGGGAAACCTCAGAACCTAGCACAGGCTGTCACCAAGACACCACGAAGCTTGCTACTACAAAGAACATATGGCTTAACTGTATAAGAGGTTTAGATTTGGGTAGGCCTGTATTTGTGTACAAATTTGTGCACAAAGTTTATGAGTAAAAATATTTTCCAGTCCCTCAAAAAAAAAAAACTTGCCCTAAACTACACAACTCTGGGACCTGGTCCCCCTCTTAGATATGTGGAATGGTCCAGTCTAGGATATCAAGGATTTTGACTCCTCAGGGCATTGCACTTTGGACTGGAGAGAACAAGTGAAATAATTAAAATATGAGCATTCACTTAATAAGGGTTTTAAGATGCAAGTTCTGTTTAACACATTTCCTGTGTTTTTGATTTCATACAGTTCAGGATATCTATGATTTCTTCCGGGCTGTAATAAAGAGAGATGAACGAAGTGAGAGAGCGTTGAACCTGACCAAAGATGCTGCAGATCTGAACCCTGCAAACTATTCAGTTTGGTACATGCGCATATTTTATCAGTTGATTTCAATTTTTTTAAAAGAAATACAATATTGCCGTAGAAAATTGGCAAACTGACAAACACTGTACACAGTTCTGTGTGCTTAGTCAGGTCCTCTCTTTTAATTTTGTTTTTTCATTAACAAAGTTACATGTCTGATTATAAAGAATGGTTTAAAGGCCTTGTGCTTAAGCTTTATGTACAGTACCACTTCCTTACTGGCCCCCAGGAAGTTTTAGTAGCCCAGATTTTAAACCTGTATTGCTATAAATGTATCTTTCTGTTTTATAAATGGTAGCAACCACAACCAGTTTAAAGGTCAAATGAAGTTACATTTACACACTCAAAAATTATTTAACACACTTTCAAGAATAACTATTCACATCTGAAAAGGAAGAAGTACTGGGCATTTTAAACAAGTAGGTTGCACGTTTTTTTAGTAGCCCACAGGGCAAGTTGAGAAGTGGCCTTTACTAGCCCGTTTTTACTGGACATTGTACTCTGGGCTCGCGTTAAGGGTGAGGCCTGGTAAATTATTTGCTTGATTACAGGGTTAAAATACACATTTCTCTAAACATTCCAAATGTTTGTTTTTTTCTTTTGTGAATTTCAATAATTGAAAAACACATGTCGCATGCAGTTACCATTGGTGCCAACAAAGATGCTTTACCAATATTAAAAATGTTTCCAAATGTTCCTTCTTCTTTTTTTTTTTAAAGGCATTATCGCCGTGTTCTCCTTCAGTCACTGAAGAAAGACCTGCACGAGGAGATGGTTTACATCCAGCAGATCATTGAAGATCATCCGAAAAACTATCAAGTCTGGTAAAGCTCCCCCTCAACTGTAGAAATTGAAATTGATTTCATTCATGTCTGCGCAAGTGCTTCTGACTGGCACCCTGAACAAAGATGTTGACTAATAGGGAGACCGCCAACATAGGGCTGGATAGCTCAGTTGGTAGAGCGCCGGTACGTTAATCCAGAGGTCGTTGGTTCAATTTCAAGTCCCGCTCCAGTCAATTTTTCTTTGTTCAAACCCAAATTTTGAGAAAACAAATTTACCCAGTCAGTTTCCCTTGTCACTTAATTAACACAAAGATAAATGGGTCAGGACACTCTAAACAACTTTTAGGGGATGCCCTTGGAATCTCAAGACCACACATACAGTTTGTCTCCCTCTTTTTTTCTTCTTTTCTAACAGGCACCACAGGCGTGTCCTTGTTGAGTGGCTGGGCGACCCCTCGAAAGAGCTAGCCTTCACTGCCAACATTCTCCGAATAGATTCCAAGAACTACCACGCCTGGTCCCATCGCCAGTGGGTGCTGCGTACCTATGAGCTGTGGGACGACGAGCTGACCTTCGTGGAGAGGCTCCTGGAGGAAGATCTGAGGAACAACTCGGCGTGGAATCAGAGATATTTCGTCATCAATAACACGAGTGGATTCAATGAGGAGGTCATTGACCGAGAAATCAAGTAAGTCCCCCCATCTCAAATATTGTCAACTTGTTGACGTATTTTCTTAAGGAGAGAACCGGTGTGTTGCTATTTTTAGATATTGTTTGCGTGGGCTTACTGAACGGCCCTTGTGTGGTTTTTACACAATGGAACAATAGACCCCACACAGATTTCCTTTGTTCAAGTTAGACCCCACAGAGGAATTTTTAAGAAAAGGGAATAATTGAACAACAATAGCAAGGCCTCTAAAAACCCGATTTGTTTGGTTGTTTTAACGCTACATACGAAGTGTGGACCTGAGATACAAACATGGTCCACATAATGTAGGGACTTGCAACACTAATGTAGGGACTTACACACGTCCACACAGTGTTTTTTCTTTTTAGTGTTGAAGAATAGGTGCACAGAACCAAGGGCTGTACACAGAGTGTCTGCAATGCAGGCCTTTGTGTGTTACACTGCACCCAAATATATTAACTACCCCAGGTTCGACTCCTCTCCGGTGCATAAAACGCGATGGAGTCCAGGGTGTAAAGGTTCCTAACCAAAGGGGGTTTCAGGGGTCAGTTGCTGTATTTTGAATGGTAAGAGATTTTTGATTTGATTTTTTAGCTTTGATGTTATTCATTTTTTTTTTGCACACCTTCTGAAACGCAGGTTCTCACAGGATCTGATAAGCAAAGCTCCAAACAATGAGAGTGCATGGAACTACTTGAGAGGGTAGGTACAAACGCTCGTAATGTACTGCTGTTGTTTGTTGATGTTTAGTGGCAGCACTACGGGGGCCCCAAAATGTTACTCCCTTCGATGCACGCATACATGGACCCTGAGTATTAAATAGATTGAATTGTGGTTCTCTTTGCACCACCATTATCTTCCTTTGTTTTGTAATAAATTTTGCAAAATAATCTTCCACATTACCATTTCAATCAGCCTTTCTGTTGAAATTTTTTATCTATTGGAAATCAGATATTTGATTACACCACAAATCCATTACTTGCTCCATAAATACCTTCCGGAATTTAAGAAGTCTGGCGCCGCCACTGTTAACGTTGATTCGTTGCCCCCCCCCCACATTTCCTGAAAATTGTTGTAAGATTTCATTCTTTGCATTTTTAGCTTGTTTTCTCAAAGTTTAGATGTGTGCACTGTAATAAAAATGCATTTGTGTGGCCTCACTTTCAAGTTTTTTGCGTAAAAACCCTTGATCTGTATTGTGTTGTATGCCATGACATGAAGCTGGTCCGTTTGGATGTGTTGTCCCTTTTTTTGATTAGCAGGCCTGTGAAATCTCCGCTTTAAAGCTGATTTCTGCTTTTTCCTTGACCGTGACGATTTTTTATTTCTGCTTTTTTTGTTCGTAAAAAAAAAAAAAAAAAAAAAAAAAACATTAAAAAAAAAAATATATATATATATATATATATAATATAGCTAGTCATGAACCACAAGGGAAACTGACTGGGAAATTTTATTTAAATAGTTCGGGTTTGAACAAAGAAAAATTGACTGGAGCGGGACTTGAACCAACGACCTCCGGATTAACGTACCGGCGCTCTACCAACTGAGCTATCCAGCCCTATGTTGGCGGTCTCCCTATTAGTCAATATCTTTGTTCGGGGTGCCAGTCAGAAGCCATACAACCGTTAACTGCCGTGTAGCCAGGGATCACACCCACGTTTACGATTCAACCTGGGAAGCGGCAGCCACGGGATCACCTTAAGGGGATGCGACTTTTTAATATTAAATAGCTAGTCATGAACCACAAGGGAAACTGACTGGGAAATTTTATTTAAATAGTTCGGGTTTGAACAAAGAAAAATTGACTGGAGCGGGACTTGAACCAACGACCTCCGGATTAACGTACCGGCGCTCTACCAACTGAGCTATCCAGCCCTATGTTGGCGGTCTCCCTATTAGTCAATATCTTTGTTCGGGGTGCCAGTCAGAAGCCATACAACCGTTAACTGCCGTGTAGCCAGGGATCACACCCACGTTTACGATTCAACCTGGGAAGCGGCAGCCACGGGATCACCTTAAGGGGATGCGACTTTTTAATATTAAATAGCTAGTCATGAACCACAAGGGAAACTGACTGGGAAATTTTATTTAAATAGTTCGGGTTTGAACAAAGAAAAATTGACTGGAGCGGGACTTGAACCAACGACCTCCGGATTAACGTACCGGCGCTCTACCAACTGAGCTATCCAGCCCTATGTTGGCGGTCTCCCTATTAGTCAATATCTTTGTTCGGGGTGCCAGTCAGAAGCCATACAACCGTTAACTGCCGTGTAGCCAGGGATCACACCCACGTTTACGATTCAACCTGGGAAGCGGCAGCCACGGGATCACCTTAAGGGGATGCGACTTTTTAATATTAAATAGCTAGTCATGAACCACAAGGGAAACTGACTGGGAAATTTTATTTAAATAGGTTGAATCGTAAACGTGGGTGTGATCCCTGGCTACACGGCAGTTAACGGTTGTATGGCTTCTGACTGGCACCCCGAACAAAGATATTGACTAATAGGGAGACCGCCAACATAGGGCTGGATAGCTCAGTTGGTAGAGCGCCGGTACGTTAATCCGGAGGTCGTTGGTTCAAGTCCCGCTCCAGTCAATTTTTCTTTGTTCAAACCCGAACTATTTATATATATATATATATGTATATATATATATGTACGAAACAGTCTGTCCAGAAGAGAGATATGCCAGAGTTTGTTTAACTCATATTCTGAATTTATTACATATATATATTTTTATATATTTTTTTTTTTTTTACGAATTTTTTTTAAAGCCTAATATATGCTTGGCAACAACAATGTACAACTTTAATAATGTGAAATAAGCCTAGTGACTGGATCACTGAGGTGCCCAAATTCGACCAGCGTAAATGCGTGACGCGCGCTCACTTGACGTTCCACGATCATTCTTACATCATGTATAGTGTTTCAGCTCTTTTTTTAAGGGTCCATTCACAGGCCTGTAATAAGCTGGGTACTTGTGGTTTCCCCTTCGGTGCAGAGTCCTGTCGGACATTAACATGAGTGACTTCACTAGTGTCCGAGATTTCTGCCAGGCTATGTACGACAAGGATATACGATCGCCGTACCTACTGGGGTTCATGGTGGAGATGCAAGAAGAACAACTCGAAGGGGGAAACGGTGACGAGAGTGTCTTACTCAAGGCCACTGAGGTAAGGAAGGGGGTGGACAAAGAAGGAAGTTTTAGGGGGAAAACCCAAGAGTATTACCCACGCAATCGGGTAGGGACTGAAAACCCAATCCACATAGTGCACCTGGCGGGATTTTTAATTCAATCGCTTTGGTTAGGTTTCGTACTCCACCAGTTGACGTCACACCATGAGTAAGGCCTCTTTTTGTTGGTGTTCTGGGAGAGCATTATTAAAGACGATATTAAAAAAAAGTATTAAAAAAAAAAAAATTGAGAAAAAATTCAATCTATATTTTTTTCATTATGTATTATTAAAAAAAAAACGTTGACATGGCATATGGACAAGGTAGCACAACAAACATTCTTTGATAGATCGTTTCTTGACACAGTATCCGAGAACAAAAATCAACAACAGTAATCATGTTTGGGCACGTTGTGATGATTTGACAGAAATGAGCGGTCTCTAAAAGGGGTAACGGATTAAGAACCAACTTCTTCTCGATTTTCTTTCAGCTATGCAACATGTTGGCCAAGCAGTTTGACCCGATTAGACGCGAGTACTGGAACTACATCCAGAGATCCCTCAAACTGCGGTTTGGCAAAATACAAAAAGACGAAGCCAACCAGCATTGATGATTCGCCGAGACTTCAGGACCCACTTTTCATATTAAAAGCTGTTCAGCATAAAATATTACTTTGCAATACATTAGCAGGGAACCATTTATAACGGTGTAAACTACATTGCCTTTTTGGGTTGGTTACCAGTTTGTGCTAGACAAAACTTTGTTGGGCCCGACAAATTGAGGAAATTTGGCCTTGAGTTGGGCTCAATTTCCTAAAGCTGTTAAGCAGAAAATCCAGCTTGACATATTTCTTTGCCAAGCAAGGAGTGGGGCACCGGTCACAACAATGCAAAGTTAATGTAATTTTGCCTGGTAGCCTGTTTCTGCTAAGCGATACTTTTCTGTGCTTAGCATGTTTTTGTGCTTACAGGCTATACAAAATTGGACCCTGGTTTACAGTCTGAATACGCGAACAGTTATTGTCTCTTCAGAACCCAGGCAGTGCTAATGTGAGACGGCCTGTTAGAGCAAGGTGTGAGTGGCATCCTGGAGAGCGTATTGCTAACTCATAATGCCGATTCAGTTATTCAATACATGCATTTACAGGAACCAATCATGCTGCTAGCCAAACATATTCTAACATTGGAACAGTGGTGTGAAAACCCAACACTCTTTTCATATCATGGGGGAAGCTTAACCTGTCTGGGTCTGTATTCCCCAAAATAATTTTTCAAAACGTTTTAACGTGACAAAAAAATAAGTAAAGCAAACTGGTTCTTTTTCATTGTTGTTATTATTGTTGTTATCTCTTTGGCCATTGATAAAGAAAACAACTCACAAACAGTCAAAGTAAGAGGAAACTAAGTGTATGTAAGAAAATTTGCTGTTAAAAGCGACCTCATGCGGTAAAAAATTCAGTCAATTGCTAAAGAAAAGAGGAAAAGAAAAGAAGAAAAAACCTTGGTCACAAGTATTTGGTCAGTTTCAGTTTTATTTGAAATTGTTTTCATCCCAAAACATGTGAATCCGAGAAAAGAGAAACGATGCATGCTTGAATCTGAGGGTTGGTGTCCATTGGTGTACGCTGCAGCTAGAAATGCAGTTGGTACCCGCTAAAGGTGGACGGATTCATGTGAAAATACTGCAAAAGTAGTTTTGCTGTTTTCTCAGCAAGTAGACATTATAATAAGTTGAAACTTTCACATGTGACTTTTATTGTATCTTTCTTGATAATTTTGCCTTTAAATCGGCATTACTTACATTGACAAAAACCAATCTATGACCCTAGCTATAAAGACTTATTTGGTTATGTTTACGGTTTGATTGTATCATTTGACATATTCTGTAAAGTTAAATATTTTATACAAGTATGAGTTGAAAACAAATTGTTTCTTATACTAGAGAGGTGTTTCATCTTCCTAATTCTGTGGTATCTTTCTATTTTTTTTAAATCTAAAATTGCTGCAACATCTGTCATGAACAATTCCACAACAAGTAATCGGACAGTTGAATACTTTTCGTGACTTTAATGGTGTCATTCATTATTATAAATGGCAACAAGCCAAGTCATAACAATCATTAGGCCCCCATGCCGGTGACCTAACCAGCTCAAACAGCGCCCTCACTGAGGTCATTAGCCGAGACTTTATGTCTCCATTAGCCTTTTTGAGGTATGGTGGACACAACAGGACTTCACTCTTTGGTTTGGGTGTCCACAGACAGATTTACCCAAAGCAAACAGTGCCCTAGTAAGGGGTCCACCATCTCAAAGAAAATGGCTAATTGATTAACCTGAACTTGCAAGGGGTGTATTAAGAAACAACTTGACTTCTTTTACTTGTGCTCAGTGAAAACTCAACTTCTTTTACCTGTGGCCAAAGAAAACTAGACTTCTTTTACCTGTGCTCAGTGAAAACTAGACTTCTTTTACCTGTGCTCAGTGAAAACTAGAGTTTTTTCACCTGTGCTCAGTGAAAACTAGACTTCTTTTACCTGTGCTCAGTGAAAACTAGACTTCTTTTACCTGTGCTCAGTGAAAACTAGAGTTTTTCACCTGTGCTCAGTGAAAGCTAGACTTCTTTTACCTGTGCTCAGTGAAAACTAGACTTCTTTTACCTGTGCTTAGTGAAAACTAGACTTCTTTTACCTGTGCTCAGTGAAAACTTTACTTCTTTCACCTGTGCTCAATGAAAACTAGACTTCTTTTACCTGTGCTCAATGAAAACTTTACTTCTTTCACCTGTGCTCAAAGTCACAGTAGAATACTGGAACTCCCTCAATATTTTTTTTAATCAGGGGTATTCTTCTAAGAAGTAATTTATGAAGCTGTGAGCTGTGCTGCAATGTGTGTTATAAAAAATTTACCTGTGCTAAGTGAAAACTTTACTTCTTTCACCTGTGCTCAGTGAAAACTAGACTTCTTTTACCTGTGCTCAGTGAAAACGATTTTTTTCACCTGTGCTCAGTGAAAACTAGACTTCTTTTACCTGTGCTCAGTGAAAACTAGACTTTTACCTGTGCTCAGTGAAAACTAGAGTTTTTCACCTGTGCTCAGTGAAAGCTAGACTTCTTTTACCTGTGCTCAGTGAAAATGACTTCTTTTACCTGTGCTCAGTGAAAACTAGAGTTTTTCACCTGTGCTCAGTGAAAGCTAGACTTCTTTTACCTGTGCTCAGTGAACACTAGACTTCTTTTACCTGTGCTCAGTGAAAACTTTACTTCTTTTACCTGTGCTCAGTGAAAACTAGACTTCTTTTACCTGTGCTCAATGAAAACTTTACTTCTTTCACCTGTGCTCAAAGTCACAGTAGAATACTGGAACTCCCTCAATATTTTTTTTAATCAGGGGTATTCTTCTAAGAAGTAATTTATGAAGCTGTGAGCTGTGCTGCCATGTGTGTTATAAAAACTGTACTAAATGTACCTTATATAGTGTAATGTCTGTTTGTGAGTGCCATAAAGATTTTGTTTATATGCTTGTAATAGGACCCTGTAGTACTCCCTGTTGAAATGTTCAGCTCATTCTATCAGTGATGTTTTACATCTAGCTCCAAGTACTGTTAAAAGTAGAGCTGCTTTTAAAGCACAAAAAGTAACCAAGCATGAAATAATTGTTCTTACCAGAATATGGTTACCAGCCAAAAGACCATGCCACATGTACCATTTGTGACTGGTATCCTGCTCATCTCTGCTGAGCATAAAATTGTTAAGCAATTTTTTTTTCCTGCTTAAGCAGCTCTATGAAATTGGGCCCGGGCCGTGGCCATGGTCTGAATGCTGTAAAAGTCCTATTCTCCATGTTGTTGCAGACAATGGCCTAAGCCGAAGTCGCTTGGTTCGATACATGGGCGTGGGCATGTAGAGGTTTTATGGCCAGCTGTGCATAGAATCATGCCGTCTTCAACATACAAAGTACTGGAGAAAGCTCATCAGGCAAAATTTGAATATAAAACAAACTTTATTGATCTTGAGAACACACGTAACATGTTTTTGTTTTTTCACATGGTACAAAACATTGCTCAAACGTAAATGACAACTTCAATTAATTTGGCATATTTAATACTTTGGATATGTTGATTGAAGATTAAATGTGAAGTAATAGAAATAAATATTCTACGTAAATATTCATGCATGGAATTGTGTTTACATTTTGTTGAGTTTCTAAACGAAATCACTTGGAATCAACACATGCTGTGGATTATTAGCTGTACTCTATAATCCGCAGTGAAAAATATAACGGCAAAGTTGTTGACACTGTTGTCATGAAAACCCTGTTAAACCTTTATGATTCCAACCTCGTACCCAGGGGTGATTGATCTTTTTTTTTACCAGCAGGTGCTGCTTGCTCATAACCCCTGGTATTGGTTAATTAAAGTGTGTGCCAGTGTTTGGCACATTTTAATTAGGCCTGCGGCCGATCCACTCAACGCACGCTCAAGTATAGTAGCCTGCAAAAGAGGCACAAGTTTTAGAGCAACTGGTCCCCTCTCATTTTTCTTTGATCTTGTGAGCTGTGACATGTCTAACTGTATGGAGTTGAGGGTGACCGTGTAAAAACATGTTTCATTTGAAATGGAATCGCATCAAAATTCTTGCATTTGGACACTTGCATTTTAACAAGCCTGCGCGCAAAGCAGTCACTTTTTGGAGCCAATCGATGCCAGTTAGTGGCAGGAGGTATCGATAATGCACGCTGCCCATGGTAGCGAGGGTTTTATGATAACCAATGACAGTTGGACATTAACAGCTTAATTGACCATTTTGCATTATTATTATCATTGTTATTTGCCTGAAAATGTTAACAAATCAGCATTACAATGGATGATTTTCAACTTTTGAATAGTTGTTCGAAAAATGGACGAGTTCAGGAATGGTAGTGCAACAGCACAAAAAGGAACTGCGTATCATATATGTATAAACTTTGAGAACTAAATTGAGGGTGTAAAAACAAACGACTATTTTTTAACACTGGTAATGCATGTGGTTGCAGAGACAGAGGCAAAACAATGAGTACATGGGTACAATATCACAAACTTTACAACCCGTTCAAAGGACATAACAAAATACTGTAAAATGGCTCAATCATGTACACTTTTTTGGCAAGACAAAAAAAACACCAAGATATATCTTCTTTCTAAAACAAAATTTTAAGATTACTAAACATGCAGTAAAGTAAAAAAGAAGAAGAAAAAAAAAGAAGAAGCTTATAGAAACATTATTTATAAAAATTATAAATAGAAAATTACTGGATTATAATATGGAATATGATGCTCACTCGAGTTAAAAATAAATGATTATTTATGAATAAATTTGAGTAAATAAAATACAAAAGGTACCTATCTTTGGAAACTTTAGTTGTAATCTTTGGTTTACAATGTCATATAAATCATAGAATCTCATTCTAAAAGAAAGACAAGCACCAGTTACATGATTATTTATGTACCTAGTAATAATCGTTTAGCAAGACTACAGCAGCTGCGAGTGGCTTGTACCAGAATGCCCGCAGCGGTTGCAAACACCCGTAAGATTGAACTTTGACCTACTGCCATAAAAAAGGTCAAGTAAAGGTCAAGTCCTGAATTGACTTCATACCAAATGTTTCTCATTGGTAATTGTCAAAGTCCAGGATCAGGGATGAAATCTGACCCCAGTTCAGGTCTGGAATTACACAGAGGCCAAAGAGGCCATGGCCTCTGTTGCCCCTGGTCTTGGCCTTGGTGCCCCTTCAAAAGTTTCCCATACACTGTAAGATTGTTTTAATGGAAGTGCCCTTTACAAAATGAAAATAATCCTGCCCTCTATAAGATGAAATTCCAGGCCTGCAGATAGAAATTTCTGAAAAAACTTGCACACCTGATTTCCCCCGTATTGTAGACGCAGATAATACAATTCAGGAGGTTTACGGACCTTCATCAGAAATATAAAACTTAAGGTTTGGACACAACGTGGACAACTTCTTTCTCCCTTAGGTGACTGCTTTACTTCTTTCAATAAATTTTAAGCGGTTCTGAGAAAATCCTGAAATCATGAACAATCCTGAGAAATAACATGCCAACAGAAAAGAGTTCACAGCTATTTACAAACTTCTCAACTTTTGCAACTTCTGGTAGCGGTACAAAAAATGATATCTTTTTAAAAACCTGATTTTGAGAACTGAGATTTGAGCTTCTTCAGATCGTCACATACCTTGTTTCTCCAGCCAATTGCCGACGCTGTCCAAGTCCAACAAGTACGATTGGTGGAGCATATCGTCGCACGCAGATCTCAATATTGAGTTTTGCCACTTGATGGGCGGAGTCAACTCCTCCAGGTAACTATCGACCAACCTCAGGATATTCCCCGGACCGGTAGAGTTTGTCCCCAACACAGGATCTTTGTTGATGAAGCTCAGCTTCACAATGCAGGTGCTGCCCCGCCGGTGTCGTGCGACTACATCCCGGGTGTGGCTGTCCGCTAAGAAGCTGTGCAGCGTGAGAGCCACCTCCCCGGGCGTCAAATCAAACAGCAGGCCCGCTTCGTGGTATCTCTGGTCCTTCCGGAACTTAATGTAGACGCCGTTGTTGAAGCCACCAGCATGAAGTTGGCGAGCGAATTGCTGCTTGAAATCGACGCCGGTGTTCCACAGAACAGTGATCAGCAAGCGGTAGTTACGCTTTTCCAGCGTCAGAGCCCGCTCCGTCTGCATCTGCTGATAGATTGAGAAGTACGCCTCGTCGCGATTGTCAAGCGCCGCGAAAAGCACTTGGTTGAACAATGAAGTATACCGTACATCTGTCAAATTAGAAAAGACAAAATAAGAACCACTGAAAAAGAGTTTGGTTTGGGTCAGGTTGTGTTAGAATTTGTTTTACAGGGAATGGAGTTATTGGTAATGAAAATTATTTGAAACTACAAAAACACCGGCCAGGCCAGCATTAGTTAAAGACTCTAGACACTAAATAGTTATAAAAAGCAAATAGAAACCTATACAGGTAAAATAAGCCCAGCCAGGCCAACAATAGATTAAAGACATTAGACACTAAATTGTAATGAAAAAGGAATTTGAAACTCATACAGGAAAAATAAGCCCAGCTAGGCCAAACCTTAGATTAAAGACTCTAGACACTAAATAGTAATGAAAAAGGAAAAAAGAAACTTACACCTGTAAATTAAGCTCAGCCAGGCCAATATTAGATTAAAGACTCAAGACACTAAATAGTAATGAAAAAGGAATTTGAAACTTATACAGACAAATTAAGCCCAGCCAGGCCAACACATGGATTTATGACTCTAGACAATAAATAGTATTGACAAAGGAAATAGAAACTTACACGGGCAAATTAAGCCCAGCCAGGCCAACATAAGATTAAAAACTCTAGAGTCAGTCCTCTAAAACTAACAGTCTAAAAAAAAACATGAAATCATTATAATAATGATTAGATTTTAAAAGCCCTAAATTACGAAATGACACAAGTTGCTGAAAAGAAAAAACAAGACAATAACAATTAAACAAACTTGAAAAAACAAATCACATCTTTTAGAATTTGACTTCGCAAAGAAACATAAATGGTGCAAGTGTATCTTTTTTTTTATATATATATTTTTTTAGAGTAATTACCAAAGGTATACCCTCCCTTTATCATTATTATTTCATCAGCCAATTTTCAATGTACAGACACACAAAACAAGCAAATAAAACATAATCTCAGATTAACGACTACAAATGTAAGTAAATGAATAAGCATCAACCAAAAAAGACATTTGAGAATGTTTGGATAGAAATATGGTGCACAGTATAAATGGGACATGAGTTTGGAATGGGAAATAATGGAAAGGTAAACAAAGGAAGGTAAATGAGAAACCAGCTTATCGTGCTGCCATCTTGATTTTTACCATTCCAAATAAGTAGGTGTCAATGCTGCTGGTGACAATGCATACACGAGCGCATCTCCCAGACTTTTGAATGAACTGCAATCTCAAATCAGATTATTAAACACTATCCTATCATTTAGGAAGCACTTACAGACACACTTATTTTCAACTTTGTAGTACTCTTTTTAAAAAATTGTCTATGTTAGATCATCCTCTTTCTGGAGTGTTCCATCTATCTGATGACGTTTGATATTTGTCACAGCGCTTTAATCTTATTCATTAATCTTATTCAAATCAATGTAACCAAACCGAGGCTAGAAGGAAAAATAGTCTGGTTCCTTTTTGTAAAATGAGCATTAGCATTAATTACTATGATTGCACACAAAGAACATGACCAAGATGGTGGAAGCATGACAAGGATCAACAAAAGTGTCCTCAGACACTTAACATGTGATAAAGGAAAGAAAATCTCACACTTTAAATTGTTCCAGTGTTTAAATAAGTACTAGACTTGCCTAAGCCCTTTTAAAAAGCACAAATTCAGTTTCAGCTCCATCCGCCTGTTCGAAGACTCGAACCAGACAGGCACATTTTCAAAATTACTGACAGTGCGGAAGCCATACCAAAAGCCGAAGTTTCAAAAAGTTTCAAAGTCTATACACAGAGAGACATTTATAGCCCAAGTCTGGCACCCCGCAGTGATACTCACAATGATTCTGCTTATGGAGGTGCCTCAAGAGGACCAGACTCTGTGAGAAGGCCAACTTATCAACACACAATCTCACAAGCTGTTCCAGCTTCTTGCAGTTGAGGTGAAACATTGGATTAGTACCTTCCTCTTCATCAATTGCCACATGGATGTTTGGATCTAGAACAGAAAATAAAAACAAGTACTAAGCAACAAGGGAAACCGACTGAAAAATACATTTGGTTAATTACTTGACGTTTGAAATGAGAAGTTGTTTCTCCTTAAGGTGATCCTTCTGCTGCTGCTTCCAAGGTTGTACTGTAAACTTGGGTGTGATCTCTGGTTATACAGCCCTTAACAGTTGAATGGCTTCTGACTGGCACCCCCGAACAAAGATATTACAAAATAGGGAGATCGCGAACATTAGGGCTAGATAGCTCAGTTGGTAGAGTGCCAGCAAGTTTAATCCCGTGGTTGCAGGTTCGAGTCCTGGGGTCGATTTCACAAAGCAATAAAATCCATCGTAAGACAAATTGTCAGTATCACCATAGTGTTTTACATTGTGACATCACACTTTACTAAGCAACTACGATTGATTTGCAGTTACGATCAATCTTAGCTCTTTGTGAAATCGGCCCCTGCTCCAGTCAATTTTCCTTTGTTCAAACCCAAATTAGATGATTATTTCCTCACCTGCCAATAACTGCGCTGCATATTTTGGCTCCCGGACCTCAAGGCACACCTGTGTCACCAAGGCGACCCACACATCCGAGATGTCCCAGTCGAAGAGCTTCAACTTGGGATGGGGGACCAGGATGTCCAACCCGAGCTCCTGTAGGTACGGGAAGTGGTTGGTGTAGAGACACTCTAGGATGTAGAAGGCCTGTTGCCAGTGATGCGTGGAGCAGCACATTGCTAGGCAGTTGATACCGAGGCGAGAGAGGACACGAACGAGGCTCACTGTGACAAGAAAGAGGATTTTTGAAAAATCTGCAAACAATTGTTTTGGTATGAAGTTCCGGCTCTGGCTTGGGTCTTCGGCTCTGGTTTGGGGCTTCTGGCTCTGGCTTAAGGCTCTGTTCGATGTTGGAAACACCAGGCAAAATGTACACTGCTCCAAAATTAATGACGGAGCCCACGCCAAGGCCAGATCCCAAGCTAAGAATTGGAGAAGGCCTAAGGTATCATTGGGAACAACTTAAACGTACACATTATAAATAAAAGGGCGAGAGTCATTGCTGAAACTTGGATCCAAAATTTAGGGAGGTATGTGAAGTGATGGCACTTTTAGCCCGTTTTGTAACCTCATGAATTACAGATAAGAATGAGCTATTTGGGGACAAGTATCTTCGGCACAAGAAAAGTAGGTCAAAAAATGAATGCTACCATCTGGTGAGATTAGTAGCTTCTTACAGGTAAGATTTGAGTTATGGAACTCTAAAATTACAATGGGCAAAGAGTGATCATCAAAAAAGCATCAATACAATCAATTGTAACATTTATTATTTGTTATCAGAAATATCAATGTTGTATTGATATTGTCTTCGTGCGACCAGGGTTGAGTTATGATGAACAGTGACAAAAAGTGAAAGAAATGTAAAAATGTACAAGAAGTTGGTAAGAATCAAGATAAAAACCATTCTATATGCAAATTTATCTAACATAAAGAGGGAAAAAACAATTGTACATGTACAAGCAATAAACAAGTTTTTTCATAGTAAAAAGTGGAAAATTAAATGAACTGTATTTAACGCATTGATGCCTATGGCTTAAAATAAAGTTGTTTTAGTTTTAGTCTGTTTTTTTTATCACTAGGAGAGGGTGGGGGGATGGAGGAGAGAGGAGGCAAAAATAAGAAAGGAGGGAATACTTTTAACAAGAAACTCCAGTTCCTTACCATTATGGAAATGTCTACTGAAAACGGTGACAAAATTGCTGAATTTAGAGCCAGCCATGTCGACAGGCTCAACAAGCTTCTTCATCAACTCCTGTATGACCGGTTTGGCCCTGGCCACGTCCGGGCGTCGCTGGCAGAGATCCAGGAGCTTGTCTCGTGTATCCTTCCACATGCTGCACTGCTGGATGGAGAAGGAGGCTTCGAAGACCTCACTTGGGCACTTCTTACTGTCGGAGTCCATCAGCTTTCTGGCCGGATCGGTGCTGCTGGGAAATTGTTTTTGTTTTTGAAGACAAAGTAGGAGACAGGTATTTATCAAGAAAAGGAAGAGTTTCAAAATAAATGCTCAATGAATGTTATCAAGTTCACACCAGTACCAATCCTTCAATATTTCCTGAAATACTGGCAAAGTTAAGAAAATAGCATCAGAAAACCCATCAATGGGGATTATTTTGACAACTTTAACTTAGCTTATACAAAACAGTTATTAAATTGAATTGAAAAGAAAACGTTGTCGCAGCCACAGGCTGATTTAAGACAATTTCTACAGACAAGAATATGCACAAATCCTATTTATATTTAAAAAATAACATTAAAGTCACAACGGAAAGATAAAAAATATATCAGAAATCAACATGTAAAATGACCAATCTTACAAATGCACAAAAGAAAAATACAATGAATATGACAGTATCTGTGAATCACAAGCAATTCAATAAAAAAGTAATGTCACGCAAATACATTGCAACTGAGGTAGAATTGTGGACATGTCATTAAATGTTTGTGGCAGTGATGGCATTAATGTCTCTCTCACAACTAAACTCTCGCGAGACTGCTGCTTTGCGCGAGACTGCTGCTCTCCCGACCACAGCCCCATGGCAGTAGTCAGGAGCCAACAATCGCGAGAGCAGTATAATCGCGTAAGAGCATGCACCGAGCAAAACATTTAATGGTTTTTCCACAATTCTACAATAGAGGCACAGAAAAAAATGGAACTTCAAAAGTAAATAAACAAACACAAATACTAACAAAAAAAGAAGTGTTACAAGAATGTTTCACCATTAAGCAATGTGGTTTGTTTTGATTTTTCTCTTGTATTCAAATGAATGAATTGCTCCCTTTCACACTTTAGGTTGATGACAGAACAACCGTTTTACCTGACAACACAAACTTACTTGTTGTCTTCAAATTCAATCTCCATGTTAGATGTTTCTTGTCCACTCTGGCTCTCATTCAGCTTTTTGGGTCAAAATACAAAAAATAATTATACCATACAAAATATTGCCATGCTACTTTACAATAATACAATTTTGGCAAGGAAATTCTAATTCAAAATTCAACCAATACATCAGAAAAAAAAAAAGAAAAAAAAAACTTAAATTTTTAAAATTTTTACAATTTCATATGTAAAAAACTGACAATTTTTCACAAAACACATTTAAGTTTTTTGAAAAACAATTTTAGTTTCTGATGATTTTTCTTGTAATAAAATCTACACTTTCCACACTGAAAACAGCAGTTTAAAAAAGGTTCTTATAAAACAGATTAAAATCATTAAGGCTCTACATCATAAGAGTTAACTTACAGGCCACAAGTTCATGAAAAAAAGACAATTAAAATCTTATCACTTGAATGTTCACCTAATTTTCACTGCTAAGAAAGTCACAAGTGTTCATTTTGTACCCTGTGTAGCTTAGGTTCAATGGCTCAGTGACTTCTTCCCTCCTTTCCACCTCTGTGGACCCCAGTTAGGATCCCAGAATCCCGCTTTATTTGGACCATGGGGAGGGGGGGGGGGGGCCTTGCAAACGGGTTGCGCTCTAGGTCCCTACGTAACTGTGTGGGTTTTGCCAGTCACGGTTTTCTGTCCAAATCTAAAACTGAGATTTCTTCCACATCTTCTTTTCAAAAGTGTTGAAGATGTGGAAGAAATCTTCAGGCCTTCGGGTTGCAGAGCTAGACACTTTTTAGGCAGATCTGTTTTTAGGGTTCCTTGGTTTTATTGGCAGAAATATATAACATCAATAGTAGTGTAAGTAACACTAATTATTACAGTACTTTGCCTGGTGGCCTGGTTTGAAAAGGGCCCTAGGATGGGTGTAATAGTGCATTGTAGCGATTATGATAACGGTTAAAAACTTACGGCAGTCACAAGTGTTTGGAGAGCATTGAGCTCGTTATCCTTTTGCAAGGATTTCTTGACACCGTCGATGATGTCCACTGCCGGCTGGAAGAAGGGGATGGGCAAAGAATTCAGAAATAACAAATCAACAAGTTCTAAACACACTTGGGGAGACCGTTCTCTTTGACATTCTTGACCATCTCTTTGGAATGTTCTTCCACTGAACCTCAGACTAATAGACATTCTCTCCGGCTTCAAAACTAACTTGAAAACTCACTTGTTCAGCTTAGGCTTCCAAGTACATTAGCAGATTTCTTTTTCTATGCACCAGGAGTGTCTTTCTGACAGGTACGGCCCGCTACAAAACGTCCATTATTATTATTGTTATTATTATAACCTACCTTTCTCTCCCTCTCCCCATCATTGATTTTGTCCTTTGTGTTCCCCACCTCTTGTGGTCAACCAGCCCCTTCCCCCAATCCCCCTCCCTTTTGTTACCCTCCTTTCTGTTCAGCCTCCTGCTTTCTCTGTGTATTTTCCTCTCCATTATCTATTTCCACTTGACTGCCTTTGTTACATCAGTAATGTATACATGTACCTGTTTATGTTTGTAGTCTTGTCATTTAGCCTTCGAGAAAGACTCTGCTAGGGTCGAAACGTCAGGCCACTAACTATTTTGTTTGCATTTATACCATAGGTCCTTTTGGTTGGTAAGCAGTTTGCAACAGCTAATACTATTTTTCATTATTATTACAACTTTGAATCATTTTTAAAACTCACCATAGCTTTCCTCTGGATCATACCCATGACCAGGTCATAGAGAGGAAGGATATGGTTCTGCTGCAGGAGCGCCCTCCCAAGTCGGTTCATCAGGGCCAAGTTCATATCAGGGATGTTGGGCTTCATCGGTAGAAGATTATTGAACACCTTCATTGCCCTAAAGTCCGAACAATCCATCAAACAAAAAAGCTGTTAGCAAGAGCGGGATGGTTGCCGAGAGGGCCCCAAAACGAAAACTAATGTAATTTACTCAGCTTTAACACAGTTGAGTAATTTTGTTTTCCCTCTCTATGTTGCCTTCTTCAAAATCACAATCAAGAATGTTTTAATTCTGACCAAACTACTCTCAAGATTGAGTGAGCTGCAAAAGTTGCTCTGGGGATAACGTATCAGAGGCCTTGAGGGCGTCTGATATCCTGTCACCCATTAATTTAACTAGGGCCCAATTTCATGGCTCTGCTTACCGTAAGCAAAGAATCGGCGCTTACGGAAGCAGGGAATTCTTTGCTTACGTCAAGTGTATTTCACGGGTTAGCAGATAATTTTTTGCTTGTGCGCGTGCGTACTCCACGTTACTAGGCATTCTTCGCTTACAACAGCTAGCGCAGAAATTCGGCGCTTGCACAGTAAGCGGAGAATGGTGATCGTAAGCGCAGAATTCGGCGGTAAGCAGAGCCATGAAATTGGGCCCAGGTTACAGGGACGGCCAGACTGCAATGCCCAGGTGGCCCCACCCCTTCTGAAACTATGAGAGGCAAACCTCGATGGACAAATTTGTAAACATGTCAACAATCTGTTGAGCTTAGATAGACGAGAACTGGTATGGGGTAAGAGGTGTGAAAAGCAGTTTGCAAGTGCAGCACGTAGGCAAAGGGCACCGATTGATGAACGACCATGAGGAGTGGTCAAAAAGTTACCCAGAGGGATAATAATTTAGTTATGATTCTCCAAAATCAAAACATCTTTGATTATATAATATAAAAATGAAAAATTTGGGAGGCTAATCATCCTTACTTAATACAGCTGAGAAGCTGAATTGCGAAGGACGATATTCAAGAAGCAGACATGCGAGGGCGCCTTTGGCTGCCAGCCACACCAACCCATATTTAACCAAAGAGCACAGCCAGAGATCGAAAGTGTTCGATTTTTCTAGAGGGAGGAAAACCGGAAGGCCCGGAGAGAAAAACCCTCGCGGCATAGGAGAGAACCAACGCACAACTCTGCAAACATATGGCCTTTTGCCGGGTATCGAACCAGGGCCGCATTAGTGAGAGGCAAGCGCATTTACACACTGCGCCATCCAGATTATTCCCTTTAATTAGGACAAAGTCACTCTCACATTGTGGGACATATTTGTTGCCGTTTTAAGGTGATTGTTAGTATAGAAAGTTCCCAATAGACGCCATCTTTACGGGCATAATTGCAAGCGCCCACATTAATAACGCAGCCGCACTGTTTACTAACCAATCGTGCAATGAGTTTTGTGAAATGTGCGCATGCTGCACGCTGTTCTCACGCGAAACGCATGACTGTGTGTTCCGAATTGCCCGTAAAGATGGCCGATTTACGTCATATTGCAACCTATCTATCGGGACCGATTATAAAGCTGACTCACATCAGGTGGAAGGTCGACGGTTCACCAGTCTCGCCATCCTGCAGGAGATGGTCAATGAGTAACATGCACTGCACCGTACAGTCGTACTGAGGGATGCGGGAGAGCTCCTCAAGAACGCGATAAGCAACCTGAGGAGAAAATAAAGGTGTTCAATAGCTGCCATTCAATTTGAATGACGCATACAATACTGCAAAGAGTGGTGTTAGGTGATCACAAGAGCGGGAAATTTTGCAAGAACAAATTTGCTCTTTGCTGGACTATGATAAGAGACTTAACCACTTCAAGTTGGTATTCCGTAAAAAATTTCCATGCCCATTTTTCAGAACTTTTTGGAGCTTCTGGAGTAATAGTTTTCTTTTGGAAACATTGTTGCCATAATGAAACCCTGACTTGACAAAGAAAAGACAACAAATGTTCTCATAATTGGCACTAAGATTTGATGTTGTCTTGTAAAAATAATGAGTAGGCAGTCACCGTGAATTGCAGAAACTCGGCTGTAAGCCACCGCCGATCTAATCTGCCATGGTATGCCAGAAACTCGGAACACTGGCACTTACATCCCTTTGAAACTAATACCAGAACCAGCAATGGTGTTACCTTGTCCATTCCTGAATACCACATTTATACAACAGGATAAAGGTCGGAATCGGGGATTACAGAATAATTCCCAGTAAAAGGGATATTACGAGGTATGACTTCCAGTACCTTCTGTCCGTGTTTGTACTGGTAAAACAAAGCTAGCACGATAGCTGCATGTCTATACGCGCTACACAATGAAAAGTCTGGGTGGATATTCACATCAGCCGTCCGGCTGCCAGCAAAAAAATTGAGGGCGCTCTGAAGTTGTTCCGGCAGTAATAAACTGTCCACCGTAGGCCAGAGCAGAAAAACTGGGCATGTATTCATGCCATCCAAGGTGAAGTGGTTAAGTTTACTGGTTATTGTATGCACCCAGACAGTATTAGATTATTGGTTTTATAATTGTGCAGTAGGATTTGTAACTTTGAATGGTGGGAGTACATTCAAGTGAGGAATAGCCGCGACACCATGTGAATAAATATTTTTTACGGGTTGTGATGGCTGTCAAACCATCTCATGATAAGAGATTAATGTACATGGTGTTACGGCAAAACCTCACTTGAGATATCTGTGCACTTACAGACCACTTAGCAGGATCTCGCACGCCGTGTCCACAGCATCCGTGTAGAATCTGCACCATGAGGGCAAGGCTGGAAGCCCGCGGGAGACTGGTCCTCTGGAACTCCATCCAGGCTTTACTGACGTGTCCCCAGCGGGCGAGGTCTTGGATGAAGTCGATGACGTTCTTGGAGGAGAGGCCTGGCAGGTTCTGGGAGACTCCCCTGTACTGAGGGTTGTAAAACTGCATCGAAGGAGGTGCTTGTGGGCGCGGGTAGTGACAATGGGTGCCAGGGTGCATGGGTAACGGACGGGGGACGGCGGACCCATCATCAGGTAAATACAATTGGGTGTAAGGCTGGAACTCCGGGCGTTGGGGATAGTGGGATGCCGAGGGCGGCAGAGAAGGAGGGGGAGGGGGAGGGGGAGGGGGAGGGGGAGGGGGTGGGGATGAAGTACGGAGGTTGGGTTGTTGGGATCCAATGTAGCTCGGATGACTTGACATCAAGTCTTGTCCGACTACTCTACTACCGGTAGTCGGGGGTCTATTGTTGTCCCCCTGTGGATAAACAAAAAATTGACAATCTTATGCAGAGAGCTTCACGTTACCGGGAAAAATAACTCAAAAATAAATCTGATAAAATTCATCCGTGTCTATAGTCAGTTAAATTTGAGTCTTTCGGGGATGCTAGGCGATAGATACGCGGACATACCCAAACTAATTGTGTAATCCCCGAATCCCAGATCATTATAGCCATACGTACCTGACAAGACTTTGCAGGTTCAAGTAGAGCGTGCTTGAACATGCACCTCTGGCGCCGGCAGTGACCAGTGCGTACATACTCAAAGCAGTACCCCTTTGGTATAACCTACGGAAACACCAAGTATGAATCAATAATCACTGAAAGCTTTTTTCAACTGTTAGTTTCTTAGCTCTGACAGACAGTCCTCATGTCTGTGGTGTGTCGCGGCGTAGCGGTCAAGCGCACTGGACTCATCAAGCTCTGGTGTGTTTCTGATCAGCAGAGTGTGGGTTCCAGTCCTGGTCTTGACACTTAATAACCATATATTGCTTTGTCCTTTGAATGGGATGTAAAGATGGGGTCCAATGTGCTGTGTAATGCCTGCAAAAAACCCAGTTACAATCAGAAAAGGGTTCGCCCCTGGTGTTTCTGGCAGTGGCTGCTAAATGTGCTGTAGCAACTTGTAAACCCTTATGAGGTGTGCATAATAGCTTCAAAACAATAAACATTTGAACTTTGAGACGACCGTAGACAAAGTGCAATATAAAAGCTAGTTATCTTTATTACTATTACAAGTCCGATTCCTTAGAGTCCCGAGTTGTTAGGGTCAACAGTATCACAGTATCAACCAATCATCTGTTGAAAGTCCCAGCTGAACACAGTGTCTACTCGCTGAGAAAACAGCAAGAAAACGTCTCGGTATTTTCATCAAGAATGTCGAATCTTTCCACGTTTAGCGAGGTGACAGCGGGCACCAAGTGCATCTCTGGCCGCCGTATTTGCTAACGGACACCGACCCTCTGAGAAACGATTCATGCAGAAGTCGTTTCTCAGATTCAAATGATTTGGGGCGAAACATTATCCAAACCATATTACTTCGAAGGGAATCCTTTCTCAATACAGATGGGTTTTTAAGGTCATTGATTTTTGGACTATCTACCAATCTATGACCCAAACTTTAACTAATAGTGTACATATACATAAAACAAATACTTGCCTGATTTGTCAATGCTACCCCCATCCACGGCGCTGCTTGGGGCTGGTTGGTGCCCAAGACCTTCCCCTCATTATTCCTGTTCAACCTGCCTGGATCGGGCATGGAGCAGTCCCCGCCAGAAAGGCCGTTGATTGGTTGATACTGCGAAACTTCGGACCAGTCCACTGTCTGGAGGGAAGCATTCCCGCTGATGTGCCGACTGTCAGATGTAGAATTGAAAACACAAATTCTCCTTTAATAAGTTTACAAGTTGTCCTTTTACCGTTAACAAATTGTAATTTAAACTGAAACTTTCTTCCTTATCTTCCTACTGGAGATTCTTGGCTAGTATAGTGATTAAATTCGCTTTTCTGAGAACCAGTATTTCATAACCAGTATTAATATAAAAATAAAATAATGAGACATGTTTAGTGAGCTTTGACACGCTGTCTGAGATCCGTGGGCTGAACTTCTATTTTTACTATTGGTGCAGAGTGCTATTACCCCTACTCCCCAGCAGAGGTAACTATTGCCCATGAGGAAAATGGCTATTTCCCAGAGAGTTTGCCAGGGCTTAGCAATTCAAGTGTGAAAACTTCCTTAAATTTTTCTTCTTTGAAAAAGGGGCTTGAGAATCATTTACCAGGGAGGCTAAAATGGCCACTGATCCAGTCTAACGTCACATAAGCATGTGTTGGAATAATTTTGCCTGGGGGGGGGGGGGAGAGGGGTAAATTCGCTCTGTATCTGTCACTAATGAGAGAGAGTTAAAGGTAGGGTCATAGAGTGGTTAAAAGTCCAAATATTAATGACCATAAAAACTTACTTGGTGAGAAACACTGCAGCCTTTGGTAGCAGAAACCTTTTTTGAGAAAGGATTCCCTGTGAAGTAACTGTGGTTTGGGTTATTTTTCACCCCAAAACATTTGAATCTGAGAAACTGTTTATGCACGAATCATTTCTCAGACTGCTGGGGTTTGGTGTCCGTTTGTGAATGTTACGGCCAGATATGTGGTCGGTACCCGCCGTCAACTCGCAAAACTTGAATGGATTCAACGTTCTTGTGAAAAATACTGTGAGTTTGTTGCTGTTTTCTCAGCAAGCAGACACTGTATTCAGCTGAAACTTCAACAAGTGACTTCCATGGTATATTTCTTTATAATTTTGCCTACAAATAACATTGCGTTGACAAAAAACCAATCTATGACTCAACCTTACAAGACTTAACCTAACAAAATGTTAAGAATCCTACCTCCTTGGGCCACTGTCAGCGTTGTTAATCCCTTGCTGAGGGTGGACGTGTCGTGACGAAGAACCCCTGGTTTGTCTCTTCTCTGATTGGCTGGTAGGGGAGAAAAAAGATAGACTTGGTTTATGATCAAGGTAAAGTAACAACAAATGTCATGGTGAAAGTTTCTGCATTACAATGCACGTCTCAGGTACAAATTCCAGGTCTCAAGCTCACAGAGCTTTTTCAGCAAGAAATAAAGTAGCCAAGCACAGAACGCTTACCAGAAAATTGTTACCAGCCAAATCGCCGTGTCTCATATACAATCTGCGACTGGTGTCCTGCTTATTTTTGCTTACAAGAAATTGTTTATGCTATATTTTCTTCATAAGCTGCTCTATGAAATTGGGCCCAGGTCTCAAGTTGGACAGCAATGAATATACAGTGCTTTACTTACACCAGTGTAGGACAAAAATAATTCATGTATGAAACAGTTCACCAGCCATCAATAAAACGGAGATACCAAACCCCCTTTTTTTTTTACAGCGCCCTCTATGAAACTTAAAAGCCCCAAACAATGCTTCGTTCTCCGTGAGCTCAAAAACACTCAAGTTGACAGAACTCACCCCATCTGTTTGTCTATCTCAAGGAGCTCATCCCCAAAGTCGTCCAGGAAACCCGGTGAGTCACACAGCAAGGACAGGCAGTCCTCCTCGGGAAACTCAAAATGATCCACGAGGGGAGACAGCAGGATGTCCGCTAGGCCGGCGGACAAGTTGTGCGGATCCTCTTCATAATTTGCGGCTACACGATCAACTTGAACAAAAAATTTACATTATTGTTCTTTTGTTATAGAAAGGTAATGATTACATATAATTGAGTAAAACTCAATAAAAATGGTTTCATAATGTAAAAAAACCAACACTTTGATCAGTGTCTGCTAGGAAGAGTTTCATGCAAAACCCTCAGAATTCTGAGAAACAATGTTTTGGGGTGAACAATTTTCCAAAATCGTATTACTTTGACGAGAATCCCTTTTCAAAATAGTTGATACTTTCAACAGCTGCGGTGCTTCTCATCAAGTTAAATTTTTATTTTTTGGAGTAGTTACCAATCTATGCCCCTACCTTTACATATCAGTTTCAGATACAAAAAGAATCCAACATCTGGATGGAAGACAAGACAGAAGAATGTATGACAAACGAAAATGGGGAGAAAAGATTACCTGGTCTTGGACTTTCTGAAATGTTTTGGAACCGAGGAGAACTTGCACGGTACTGCTGCATGAGTACCTCGCGTCCCAGATCTGGCATAGACAAGGCTGTTTGGGATGAGGGTGGGGTGTTTCCCTTAGATGCAGTCTCACAAGAAGCTGGTGCAGAAGAACAGTTCTTACGTTGAGTAGGCTTATCATAATCAACAGGTTCCAGCCCTTTGTAGAGATAATCTGCAGGACAACCTTTTACGGGTAAAGCCTCCTCAGACTTGCTTTGTAATCCAGAAGATGACTGTCCATTGCTTTGTTTAGCTGCTGCATCCGAAAGTTTCTGTTCTGCGATCTGAACAAGTGCTTGACCACTAGCAACCTGCTCTTGGTGCAACGGAAGACCTTGACCACCGACCCTTTGCTCAGAACTCAAGAAAGGACCTTGACCATCAACCCTCTGTGCTGGGTTCAGGACAGGACCTTGACCATCAGCCTGCTGTGCTGGGTTCAAGACAGGACCTTGACCATCAGCCTGCTGTGCTGGGTTCAGGACAGGACCTTGACCATCAGCCTGCTGTGCTGGGTTCAGGACAGGACCTTGACCATCAGCCTGCTGTGCTGGGTTCAAGACAGGACCTTGACCATCAGCCTGCTGTGCTGGGTTCAAGACAGGACCTTGACCATCAGCCTGCTGTGCTGGGTTCAGGACAGGACCTTGACCATCAGCCTGCTGTGCTGGGTTCAGGACAGGACCTTGACCACCAACCTGCTGCTCTGGGCTCAACACAGAAGTTTGACCACCAACTTGCTGCTCTGGGCTCAACAAGGGATTTTGACCATCACCTTGCTGGTCTTGGCTCAACACAGGAGCTTGACCATCAACCTGTTGCTTTGGGCTCAACAGAGGAGTTTGACCACCATCCTGCTGCTCTGGGTTCAACACAGGAGTTTGACCATCAACCTGCTGCTCTAGGCTCAAGGAAGGACTCTGGCCCCCAGCCTGCAGTACTGAGCTCACGATAACAGTCTGACCATCAATGTGATATGCTGGGCTCAGCGTTGGAGTCCGACCTCCACTCTCTTTTTCTCGGCTCAACAGACACAACTGACCACCAGTCTGCTGTACTGGGATCAATGACGGAGCTTGACCACCAACTTGCTGCTCTGGGCTCAACAAGGGATTTTGACCATCACCTTGCTGGTCTTGGCTCAACACAGGAGCTTGACCATCAACTTGTTGTTCTGGGCTCAGCAGATGAATTTGACAGTTAACTTGCTGCTCTGCGCTCAATGAAAATGCTGGACCATCAACCTCCTGCTCCTGAGTACTGGGTGGAGTTGGATCATTATCTGTCTGCTCTTGAATCGACAAAGAAGCTCCTCTTGAATCTTCCATTAAAGTGTAACCTGTAGAAAGTACCATATAAACTTGAGAAAACTTTGGGACATTACTCATAACTTGGGAAACTATTTCCCAGCACTCATCCCAGTCTGTTGGTGACATAAAATATCTAACATCTACAGTGGAAGACACGAGTATTTTAGTGGAATGTAAAGAATGCTTTTAAGTGATTGCAAAGTGACCCAGGTAAAAACATGCAAAATTCATCAGAATACACAAGCTTTTACCTTGTTTTTTAGAGTCAATTCTGTCATCATCTGAAGTGGTATCAGTTGAGCATGATGCCCTCGCCGTATTTCTGGTTGATAACGCACCCTCTGAACAGCTGGTGGAAATCGGCGCACGTCTCGCTCTGGCCCCTTCACCCGTGACTGAGATCAGTGGAAGTGTACGGGGCACATCCTGGGTAGACTGGCTGTCGAATGACTCAAAGGAAGGGCATGCAGATGGCGTCTTGTCCACCGTAGTGACAACTACTCTGACGGACGGCGACGCAATGAAGAAAGTGTCACTGCCGCAGCCTTCTTCGGAGGAGCTCATCTCCACGGTGCTGCTGGCCACTTCCATTGATTCATACTCGCTCAATAAGATGCCAACTGCACAAGACACGAGCACATAAAAATACAAGGGTCACTTTCCATTTCACAAGACGACCACGACCAAAAACTGTATTATCACAAATCAACAAAGAAAACCTGACAATAGGTCTTGACCCCCGTTTCCAATTAATTGTCAACAATAAGGAATTTTGCCTTACTGACATTTATGTGATTATTTAACTTAGATAATGGTTCCTGCAAATTCAAGCATGACTGGCATATGGGGTAAAAAAAAGAAAGAAAAAAAGCATCCTTGTCCCAAGTTTTGTTTTTGTTTCAAGCATATTTAAAAAAATTATTTTGTATTATATATAGGGGGGGCCTAAAAAATTGAAACTGCAATTATAACAAATTGCCATGGGTGTATT
This sequence comes from Pisaster brevispinus, assembly GCA_023634235.1. NCBI lineage: Eukaryota > Metazoa > Echinodermata > Asteroidea > Forcipulatida > Asteriidae > Pisaster > Pisaster brevispinus. The sequence continues at coordinate 15,472,725 of JAMKCF010000012.1, read as the reverse complement.
TATTTTCAAGAATTTTGCATAAATGTATTTAAAAAGGAAGATCTGATTTCATATAAAAAATGTAGTCTTCGTTCCAAATATTTTCACGTTTTTGGTAAGCGCAAGACTTGCACAGTCCAAGGGTTTTGGTATCTATCTCAAAGCTGCATGGCCCGATTTTCACAGAAGTTTTATTTATTTATTTTTCTTTGAACCAGCTCTTGACAGAATATGCTGTTTCAAAACAAATGACATACAAAACTTTTGCACATGCCAAAGAAAATGCACACAATACATGTAACAGGGAAAAACTGTTTGAAAATGACGTGATTTAATGTCAGGATCCTGACAATAATTCGTTCATAGTTTTTAGATACCACTATTCACCGCGCATTTTTTTTTTTTTGGGGGGGGGGGAATACCTTTAACGAAAGCTTGTAACTTTCTGTAACTTTCTGTATAAACATAGCTATTTAATATTGAAATCAAAATTTTCAGGAAGAAAATGACCCACAAATCGCACCTACCATCTTTAACAAATTAACACGTCAAACTACAAAACTTGTTCCCAAAAAAATAGAATTTGAATACCCCAGTCAGTGTAACGTGAGTAATAATTGAAAGTTTATTTTGAATTTAATGTTGACACAAACAATGACGGCATCAAATACTGTTTCCAGAACTACCGCCAAAAAGCTCTCATAAAAAAATCCCATCAAACCTTGGTTTTCCAGTTCGCAGTCAACATCCGCACCACTTCCAGAATCACTAGCATACGAGGTATTAACCTCCATCCCGCACGAGGAGAGCTGAGCGGAAGGTATCAAGTTGGACAGGGACTTCCCCGACCCTTGGAGTGCCCTGGGTACAAAGCAGCCGCGGTACCTCGGGGCTGCTGCAGGCAGGTCATCCACGGAGATAACTTCAACGGTGTGGGCGACCTCCGGGGCCTCAACAATCTCAATAGCAACGGCTGACATGATGTTGGTGAGGGAAAGAAATGGGTTTTTTTTATTACTAATGAGGGTCATCACATTCGCTGAAACTTTCTGTTTGATTGTATTCTCTCTAAATATGTTGCTTTTTTTGATATTACATATCCAACAGTGCAAGCACCAGTAGCAGGATGTATTTTAGTACATCGCCATGCCAGTGCATCAGTGTTGTATCTCAAGAGATGCTAAATTTGCATCCGGGATAAAACAAAATTACTTGGTTTTACCCTTACACCAATATGTGAGTCAGGAGAAAATAGTGAAAACCATGCACTATTTTCAGCATGTAAACACACTGTCCTTAATTTTGGTTGTAACAACCAATATCAGTTATTGAATTTTTTTTCAAGTTTTTTTTTGGATACACTTTTCTCGAATATGACTTCATTTCAGGGGGAAATATTTCATACAAAAAAAAGGTATAAACTTCATAATCAGTAAACTTTCAGACTAAAATTCAACAGTGATGTTTTTTTATCCTCACCAATCCAGTATAATACCTTTAAGAAAGTCTTTTTGCAAATAGGCTCAACAATTCCTGAATAAGAAAACCGAAAAAATTCACTAAATGTTACCTACCTGAGTTTTGTGTCATACTTGAATACGTAATTCTATCGTCAGATACAGATCTTCGCTCCTCGCTAAGACTTCTCCCGGGGAGTGTTGAATGACGACGATCATCCAGCGTCCGATCCATGGTGGCAGATGTCAGTTCAGAGGGTATCTGGAAGCCCAGGCGTTTCCAGGTCCCCTGAACTGCCTCCAAGCCCTTCGTCATCCTTCGAGCTATGGTGGCAATTGACATCACTTTGCGACGTCTGCGGGTCCCCGCGCGTTTCGCAGGCCTCTTGCGACGCGTCGAGTGTGTTTTGGAAGCGATTCCGTCCAGGGGAATAGTGACTCTGAACTTGAGACGTGACAGTTGGACCTTGGGTTGATTTGTTAAAATCTCTGACAGAGAAACTTTCCCCAGGGTCCTACTCCAGAGGTAGTGTTCGTTTCCTTCTACATGAGACACTGTAGAGCCTGTGGTTTCAGCATCTACACAGGCATCTGACCTTGCCCTAAGATCCTCCTCATTTCCGCCCTCATCATTTGACAAGTTGGACACTTGCACATCACCTGATGCTGATGGGCCATCGGCCAAATCACCTTCAAAGCACATCCTTGGTTTTTCGGGGGGACTGCTTGAAAATCTCTTTTTAAATGGCTTCCCTTTTAGTTCATTGAGAGTGTTCCTCTGTCCTCCGTCATCCGTCTTCCTCCTCTTAACTTTAGGCAAAGTTTCACTGACTTCGTCTTCGTTGGTATCACTTTCCCGACTATGTACACCGCTCTCCTTGGTTTCCTGTCCCTTCATTAAATGAAGAGAGCTCATTTCATCTTTTGAGATACTTTCCTCCATGTTTGACAAGATGGTGTTCTCCTGAGACTGCGCCTCTCTGTTAGAAACAGGAGAAGTTCTTGTTGGAGTGTTTGATCCTGCAACCGTGGCTGATCTTGTCTCGTCTGCAACCGTATCACAATTGGTATTTGTGTCTTTCTCCTCACCTTCGTCTTGTGTTGATGAGGAGTCGTCTGTCGAGACCATCTCTTTACTGAGGGGCTTCCTCCGTCTCTTTGGAATACTTCTCAGCTTCTTCACAACCGAGTCACTTCGTTTTGGAACAGAATTTGAGGTAACTTTGGGAGGTAATTTATGCACCATGGGATCCTTCCCAGTGTGATCCTCACCAGCTTCTGATGAAGGGAGTGCCTCTTGAGGGTTGGTTTCTCTCCTCTTTCGACCGGCTTGTCTTTCCTCGATGGGGGACTTGTTCCTGGTTGGTACACTGTGTTTGGTATTTGCAGGAGCTGTATTTCGTACCTCAACATCCTCTCCACTCTCATTTTCTCCAGACTGTTTTGAGGGGTCAGAAGAGTCATTTCCAGCAGGATTTCTTAACCTTGTGATAACCGCTTGTACCTCTTGTAAGATGGCATCACAAGGACCTGGACTTTCTTTGGAGGCTTTATCACACGCTTGGTGGTGTACCTCAACGGACTGGTTATTGTCATCACCCTCAGACTGTGTCCGTGAGGGTTCACATAAGTCTAGCTCAGGAAGCTGTTTTCTTCTCCTCTTTGCATTTCTTGGATCCCTTTGTGTGGCATTCTCAAGTGCTTCTTGATGTACATGTGCCTCTTTAGACGTGCCACTATGGATACCCTCAGACCGTGTTAATGGGTTAGCGGACGCAAACCTCCGAGGCACCATCCTCTTTCTCTTCCTGGATGCGTTTACAATGGCTTCACAAAAACTTGGATCACTATGCGATTCAATCTCAGGTGTTTGTCGGTATACTTCAGCTGACTTTTCACTACAATTTCCTTCCCAAGGTGATGAGGCTCCAAAAAAGTCAATTTCTGGAGGCTTCATTCTGTTTTTCTTTGGTTTTCTTCCTGGTTTCTTTCTAATGTCATGACAATGACTTTGAACACTTTGCGCAGCATCTTCAGGTGCTTGTTGGTGTACCTCAATATCCTTGTCACTATCATTTATCTCCGACTGTGTCGATAAGGATCCAAATGAGTTAATTGTTTGATGCCCTTTTCCCCTTTTCTTTGCCACTCTTAATTTCCTTCCAATGGCATGGCAATGACTTGGATCAGCTTGTGTGATATTCTTTGATGTTTGAAGCTGGCTCCCAGCATTCTTGTCGCCACCATTTCCGTAAGACTGTGTTGATGGTTTGGAAGAAGTAGAGCTTTGACGATTTATTCTCTTTGTTGCAGGTTTTGAATGCTCATTGTTGGCATCGCAGCAGCTAGGGTCACTTAGTGAGGCATTCTCAAGAGGCATCAACTGTGCCTCTGTCTCTTTTTCTGTGACGTTGACCTCTGCTAAAGACATCCCTCCTGTAGGCGTCAACTTTTGTCTCTGCACCTGTCTCGTCACAATCAAGTCACAAACGGTTGATGGACTTTTAGAAGCATCCATCGGAGGAATCTGTTGCATGACGGTTTTGTTTACATCAGAATTCTTAGTCGAGTCTTTCTCAGGGGAAACAGAGCACTTTCCTCTCGTCACAGTTCCTGTGTCGTCTGAAGAGCCAAGCTTGGTTGGTTCACTTTGTGAAGTATTCACCTCAGGTATCGGCACTGGATGAGTTGTCTTGGCGTGACTGTTGATGTCATCTTCCTTGGGGTTCTCTGGAGGTTTCTCTGGAGGCTGAATTCCCCTTTTCAGTTTGATTCTTCTCCTCTTGGGGCTGCTTTTCATAGCTGGGTCAGGAGCCAGCAGTTCCTTCTCAGTGTCTTTGGTTTTGCTGCCCACTGCCTCTGCTTGCTTCAACAAAGGGTAACCAGATTTTGCTTCTGGTGGCCTCGTTCTCCATTTCCTTGTCACTCTTGCTTTCCTTACATTGGGTTCAGGATTAATTTGAGGGACATTTTCAGAAGGGGTCTTGAGGTTTTCTTCATTACAATTCCCCTCAGTTTGTTTAGATGAAGGATCACTGGGGACTAGGTCTAGGATCTCCTTTCTCCATCTGCCTACAGTCCTCAACTTCTTCCCAATTGTGTCACAAGTAGTTGATAAGATTTGTGGGCCATTTGCAGAGAGTGTCGATTGTACTATGGGAGTGTCACTAACGCTAGCCTCGACTGGAGCAGGTGGAGGATCTTCCAGGACTACATCTGAATTCATGGCACTGTTCGCCCTCCCTCTAACAGTTCTAGAATCCTGCCGGCCGGATTCACTCTGCTGGGTGTTCACTGGGGTTAGTTTCTGCACCTCAGTGCCGTTACTGTTAGCCTCAGGCTGAGTCGATGAAGGACCACCAGGGGAGACTTTTGGAAGCAAGGCACTCTTTCCCCTCGTAAGGATGGTTGTTTTTGTATTATAGCTGGATTTACGGCTGTTAGATGGACTTCCTGAGGCATCCACAGGAGATAGCTTCTGTGCCTTGGTGCAGTTGCCGATGGCCAAAGCTTTTCCTATTAGTGAGTCTGCAGAGATCACTTCAAGCATTATGGGGCTCTTATTTCTCCTGTTAACACCCAAATCACACCTGCTAGATGAACTTGGAGAGGTATCTGCTGAAGTTTGTTCCTGTTCCTCAGTGTCATTGGCAATACTACGACCCTCAGGCTGTGTTGATAAAAATTCAGCAGAGATCGTCTTGGAAGGTTTCTTTCCAAGTTGGCGAACAGGTCTACTTTTCCTGGCAACGGGGTCCTGCTCAGAACACGATTCCTTTGAGATATTTTCGGGAAGCCTCAGATGAACTTCAGAGTCCACTTGACAGTAGCCATCAGCACCTGTACTGAGTGAACAGTCAACACCAACTATTGCGTCGAGCCACTTTTGATGCACATGTTTGTTGGAAGTAGAATCCAAATTGTCTGCTGCAACGCAGGAGACGTCCTCAGGTGGTTGTGCCCCCGAGTTCTCACTGCAAACCTCAGCTCCTCTTTCAGGCATTAAGCTTCCCTTCAACCGAGTAGAGCTTGTTTCCCTCGCTGTGATGCAACACCCGGCCGGTGCAACCCTTCTTGAGGCATCTGCATGAGCAGTTAGATGCGCCTCTGGTACATGCAATGGTGTCAGGTTGATTATAGGGTAAATAGGGTTAAAGCTCTCCTGGAATGTGGCTGCTTCATTTAATGGGGAATCTGCCTTTGATTCACTTCGTGAGGCAGACATTTGCTGCATCTGGTCAGCACAGACACTTGTCTCTGCCTCAGCTTGTGGAGTTGAAAATCTGTGCTTCTGACCCCTCTTTCGCAATTGTTTCCTAGGCGGGGAGGCACATGCAGCTGATAAACATCGAGAGGCACTTTCAGAATTAACGTCTTTGTCACTTTGATCCTGTGATTGTCCAGAAGAAAGGTCAGAAGATGTCTCACGTATCTTAGCCCTCCTCCTTCTTTTGCGAGAGGGTATTACTTTATCATCGCTAGAGTCACAACTTAGCAGTGCATTTGGTCCAAGTGTCTCAGCCAAAGACACATGCATCTTGGCATCATTGCCTGTTTTTGCCTCATCACCTATTGTTGGAGAGAGGATACATGCAAGCAAGCTTGGGGTTAAGGGTTTCCTCCCTCTAGTTCTTGACGTATCCACACCAAGAGAACTTTCTGTCGATTCGTTTCCTGAGGCTCTCCTTTGAGTGACTGGTAGTACCTCCTCGTCTTCTCCGGTGTTCCTCTCTGTATGTGGTAAAGGAGAATAAGAGGATTGTCTTGAAACAATAGGAGGTATCGGACATTCCTGGGTAGTGTTGTCTTTGTGATCACAACTGTTGTCCAACTGTTGTCTTTGAGTAGTAGACTCCAGCCGTGACTCATCCAGAAGGAGAGCTGGTTGTCTGTCTTTGTCTTTCTCAGCATTTCCCTCAGCTTGTGGCAATAAAGACACAGCGAGTTTCGTGGGTTCTACGGGAGACAACAGCTGTTCCTCAGTCATCTTGTGTCCACAATCATCACTTTCCCTCAGTCTCTTGCATCGACGTGGTTTCAGACTGGCCCGTTTCATCCACTCTTTGCTGGCTGGAGATATCACCGAGTGGGTTTGCCTGTCGTTGTCTGATCTAACATCAACTTCTAAAACAGGACCTGGCTGTTTGCCAGAAGCCGCCTGCTCATCCTGCTCTTGATTCAATTGATTTGCGTCGCCTTGCCCTTTCTCTTTGTTCGCCTCATCACTTGACCTCATCCTTTGTCTGGTTTTCCGTCTTGTTCCTATTGGTTGCTTTGGATGAGCGTCCTCTGGTTTCTCTTCAGTCACCTCACAGTCTGGAATCAAGTCACCACCCTCTAAATTCTGCCTGTTTGCTCGCTTTCTAACTCTACCGATCCTCTTCCTCGTTTCCCTCATTGAACTTTTGTCGTCCAGTACCTCAACTGGTTGTCTTATTCCTTTATGTTGCCTTGGGTTGGCACTTGGTGGCTCAAATTCAGGCATGAGGTTATTTGAGACCTGATGCTCATCTTCATCAGTCGTACCTGTCCTTGTATTCCTCCTTGAGCTCCTTGAATCACTCCCCCACGGAGTGGATACTCTCCTTGTTCCTTTTAAAGTCTCATCTTTCTCCTTGCCAATAGGCCGAGAGCAAGGCCGACCCCTCTTCCTCTTAACCACCACATCATCGCCCACCATCCATTTCCTCGTAGAACTCATTGCATCGCTCGTCCCAGGAGTGGATGCTCTTTTCGTCCTGCTAAAAGTTGTGCCTCTCCTATCTCTTTGCGGTCGGGTGCGAAGCCAGCCCACTTTCCTTTTTACCACTACATCTTCTCCCACCACCTGTTTCTCATTGATGTTTAGAGCCTCTTTCTCCAGGATGACTCTGTCTTCTTTACTCCTTGTGACCTCTTTGTCTGTGACCTTTTCACCTTTGACAGCTCTTCGGACCATTCGCTTCTTCCTGCCGACTCTGTTCTTTCTCTGTTTGACCGAAGGCACATTGATGGCTGGTGAAACATCTGTATGGTCTTCTGTGTTATCCACCATGGTCTCTTCATTGATTGAAAAGCCATCCAGCCCTTGCTGTTGAAAGCACATGTCCGTGTTTTGTACTTCTGCTTGTGATTCCAAGGACTTCTTATTGGTTTCCACTCCGATTTGGCAATCCAAGTTTGTACCAATGTCTTGAACGACAATGTACACTTCGCTAGTCACAGCTTGAACATTTTGAGCATCTTTATCTGCTCCATTATTCTTTCCTTCTTTATTTTTATTCTTCATTTCTGTGCATCTGTCTCTATCATCGTTATCTACTTCTTTCACTTCATCTTCTGGTACTTCTTCATCTTCACTTTTTCTATGTTTGTCTACCTCGTCAATTTTTACTTCCTGATCAGCTTCCCAGCCTCTCAAAGTTGTACCTTTATTAATTTCTTGATCACAATCTCCACTGAATGAGGAATCATTCTCTGAGGTCTCTTGACTCTCTTCACTTGTCTCCTTATTGCCATCATCTGGGACTTCTTCATCTTGTTTTTCACTTGAGCCATCGTTTTGTCCATCATCACCAAACTTGGTGTTTGCTATTTCATCATCAGCAGAGCTTATGTCTTCCCGGTCCTCTATGACTGTCCCTTGTTCTACTTCTTGAAGACTGTCTCCATCAACTGCAGTCCGATCTTCTGTAGCGTCTTCATACTTTTTCTCCTTGTGACCATCTTGGACTTCGTCATCTTCCCAAATGTTCTCATCTTCCTTTTGTCCATCCTTGGACATTTCATCAATTTGACCATCCGCATCATTACCTACTTGTATGTCCTTTTGGGCTTTTTCTTCATCTGAATTTCTGTTTTCTGTGCCGTCTTTTACCGTCTCCTCATTTTCGTCATGCAGATCATCCTCTTTTGCCAAGTTTGCATCTTCACTTGGTCCGCCTTCCTTACCAAGGCCTATGTCTCCACTTTTGTTTTTATCTTTTATACCTACTAGATGTCTTTCATTTCTCTCCATCGATTCATCATCGTCATCAATGTCAGTTAAATTGTCAGGAAAAGGTTCATCACCTCCCTGGTCGGCATAACTGTCACGTTCTATCAGAGCTGCCTCTTCATCTTTTTTCAAATGTTCCCGTCTTTTTTCTCTGTGTTGATCCCCCGTTTCTTTCCCAACATCAAAATCACTCACAACATTTTCCTGGTAGTCTTCTTGGGGCAGAATGGCTTCACAAATCAATGAGCCCCCATCGTTAATCTCTACAATCTGCTTTGCCTCTCTATTTTTACTCCAAGTGATCCTGTTTTCATCTTCGTAGTCTTTGTCTTTTATAACACCTGCATCAATTACAGTATCTTCTCTGGGTCTACTGTCTGTCTCCCTCGCTTGGGCCAATTGGAGTTCCTTCGGAGGGACTTCATCAGACAAGGTGTCATCGTCTAAGATGTCATCCATCTCCTTTCCAATCTTCGTGATTCCTTTGCCATCTCTCGGTCCTCCTTCACTTTGTTCCATTGTTTCGGACTCAAGACATGATCTACTGGTTCTATTTGCTTGGAATTTTTCATCTGTCTTGTGACTGTCAGGTTCTTCCTCATCCTTGTCACAGACCTCTTTGACAACATTTACAAAAACTTCCCTTTCTTCTTTTCTACTTTCCTCCACAACCTCGATGTTGTTTATCCCATCCAATGCTTCATCTTCTTTCTCCATCTCTAGTTGCTCATCAGCTTCACAGAGTACATTAGTATCATATTCTTCATGGCTAGAGAGTTCTTGGTCAACCACTCTGTAAAACAGGTTTTCATTATCCTGTTTGTCTTCGTAAATATTCACTTCAACTGCTCTGTTTTCTTGTTTCTCCAAGTCTTCTAATTGCTCACCCTCATTCTCTTTGTCTAACTGCATCTCATCAACAGCTGCACTTGATCTAGAAAAAGATGGTTCTTCCTCTGACGTTTTCTCCTCCTGGCAATTTGGTTCGCCGTCAGAGTCTTCCACAGGTAACTTTTCACCAACTTCAATATCTTCATTGTCTTCTCCACTTTCTTGTCCCTGCAAAACTTCCAATTGCTCATTTTTGTCAAGCTGCATCTCATCAACAGCTGCACTTGTTCTAGAAATGGATGGTTCTTCTTCTGGCGTATTCTCCTCACAGCAATTTGGTTCACCATCAGAGTATCCTGCACACAACTTTCCGCCATCTTCAATATTTTCATTCTCTTGTCTACTTTCTTGTCCCGGTAAGTCTTCCATTGGCTCATCTTTGTTTTCTTTGCCTGACTGCATCTCATCAACAGCTGCACTTGATCTAGAAAATGATGGTTCTTCTTCTGACGTATTCACCTCACAGCAATTTGGTTCACTGTCAGAGTCCCCCACAGACAACTTTCTACCATCTTCAATATCTTCACTGTCTTGTCTAATTTCTTGCCCCAGAAAGTCTTCCATTTGCTCATATTTGTCCTCTTTGCCTGACTGCATCTCATCAACAGCTGCACTTGACCTAGAAAATGATGGTTCTTCTTCTGATGTATTCTCCTCATAGCTATTTGGTTCTCCAGCAGAGTCTCCTGCAGACAACTTTCCGCCATCTTCAATATTTGTATTCTCTTCTCCATTTTCTTGTCCCTTCCTTGCTCTAGAAAATAATAGCTCTTTCTCTGATGTATCCTCCTCAAAGCAACTTAGTTCTCCGTCAGAGTCTCCCACAGACAACTTTCCACCATTTTCAATATCTTCATTGTCTTCTCTAGTTTCTTGTCCCTGTAAGTCTTTTATTTGCTCATCTTTGTTCACTTTGTCTAGCTGCATCTCATCAACAGCTGCACTTTCTCGAGAAAATAATGGTTGTTTCTCTGATGTATTTTCCTCACAGCTATTTGGTTCTCCGTCAGAGTCTTCCATTGACAACTTTCCACCATCTTCAATATCTTCATTGTCTTCTCCACTTTCTTGTCCCTGTAAGACTTCCATTAGCTCATCTTTGTCAAACTGTATCTCACCAACAGCTGCAACTTTTTCAGAAAATGATGATTCTTTCTTTGACATATTCTTCTCATAGCTATCAGAGTCTCCTGCAGACAACTTTCCACCATCTTCAATGTTTGTATTCTCTTCTCCATTTTCTTGTCCCTTCCTTGCTCTAGAAAATAATAGCTCTTTCTCTGACGTATCTTCCTCACAGCAACTTAGTTCTCTGTCAGAGTCTCCCACTGACAACCTTCCACCGTCTTCAAAATATTCACTGTCACCGCCACTTTCTTGTCCCTGCAAGTCTTCCATTTGCTCCTCTTCATGTCCAAAGTCTGGTGCAACTTCATCAGCAGATGCACCACAAACTTCAGCATCTGAATCACTGTCATACAGGTCACTGGATTCCTCGTGCAAGTCTGCAGCGGACAACCTATCTTCAAAGCCTTCTTCAACTTGTGTCTTTTCTTGTCTGCTTGTGACTTCCACCAGCCCATCTTCTCTACCAGTGACTCTTTCAAGTTCAAGGGCATCTGTGCTGTAGAGTTCTTGATCTGATTCAAGGCTCTCAAGCTCCTCGTCAGGAATTGGATCATGGATGTTTTCATCCCCACAAAGATCATCGACTTCTACATTCTCTTCTGATCCAGAGTCTATCATTTGCTCATTTTCATTGCTGACATCAATTTCACTATCAGCCCTATCCGTATTGCAAGCTTCATGTTCATCGTCTGACTCACTGTCTTCTGATTCAGAGCTGGCGAGTCCATCCTCGGAGGATTCATCTGATGATGTCTCATCATTTTCAGTGGCTCTCTCAGTTTCCTGCTCAACTTTACTAATTTGGACTTCACCATCTGATGTGTCATCAGATGAATCATCAGTGTCATCCTCATCAGAAACATCATCTGAGAAACTTGCATCATCTTCATCTGTGTCTGTCGCCTGAGCATTCTCGACATCTTGTCCGCCTTGGTCCTCCTCATCTTTGCTCATTCCTAGGTGAGTCCGGCCAGCTGTCTTCAATTGAATATCCTCTCCAGACCAAGCTTGAGAACCCTCACCAACCGTCTTTCCTTCTATCAGCTCCCAATTTCTTCTGTTCTGAACATAAGTCTCCCTTACTTTGGCACAATGGTTCCTGTTCGAAGCAACCGTGGCAAACCTCACACCCATGGAAAGTCTACTTCTCATGTCCTTTTTCTGGTCGACTTGGCGTTTGTTCTCATAGATTCCATCCTTAAGATACTTATTCAACACACTAATGGCTCGCTCCTTATTCTGAGCAGCCACGTGTTGGCGAGTCGTTAATAGACACGGTCTTGGAGGTTTTGAAAGAGTTGTGGCTTGCGGTTCCATTATGGAGCATGATGGACCTCGAACTGGAAGGATACTGACCGTAGGTCTTGTGTCTGTTGATAGTACACCTGTACAAACAAAACAATAAAAAGGGAAGCTTTATTCCTTCTCTTGCTTGTGTTTTGCCAATCTATCTTAAATAAAGTTGAGTTTAACATTGATTTTAACCTTTGAGAAAGAGTGCTCGGGTCGAAACGTGAGGCCATTAACAATGTTTTGGGTTTTTAGTAACACACTAGGTCCTTTTGCAGGCATGCAACTGCCCGATGAAAAAAAAAGAGGAAATTTTCAAAGGCACAACGCAAGCGCGGAGCGAGGCAGCCAAAACGCCAAGGGACATGAGATCCACAATGGTACCCTTAGAAAATTTTGAGGTTTATTATGCTCTTAGGTGCATTCTTAGCATGTACTAGGCTTATTTCACATTATTGTGGTTGTACATTGTTGTTGCCAAGCATATATAAGGCTTAAAAAAAAAAAATCGCAAAAAAAACCAACTTTTTTTAATTTTTTATTTTAGCGCTGATCATTTTAAAAAACGCGGAAATCCGCGGAAACGCGGAAGAGTTGCATGCCTGCTTTTGGTTGGTAAGCAATTTGCAGCAGCTAAATGCTATTCTCACACTTATAACATTGAGTGACAAAAGCACTCTGCACTCATGCTAAAAATAGAATCTCAGTACCCAAATCTCAGACAAAGCGTCAGATTTCACTAAAGTTCCTGCGCGTACACGATCAAAACTCAAATGTTTACTTGCGTGTACTGACTGTTTACCTCCCACATCTACAGCTGAAACCTCCCTTGTCTTCTCTCCATGGGGTTCTTGGCTAGTATAGTGATTAGTTCGCTTTTCTGAGAATCCTTGGCTTTGCAATTAGAATTAATTACTAAAACGAAATGTGTGAAAACGGGATACAAAGTGTTTTGTAATCTCAGGTGGTTTGGGGCAGTTCAGTGACAAAAGGGTTAGCCCACTCAAAGTTCAAGTATATAAGATTTGTTTTTGAGTTATATTTTTTTCAAAAGACAAGTTTCAATCTGAAAGCTCATTGATTAAAGTTTATACAGTTTGAATCCTCCACAGAAATATTTCCATGAAAGATTGTCAAAGTCAAGGAAATAGTATAAAAAAGCACTTGGAGACACCCCACCCCCACCCTCTCCCAGAATCACTAATGCAAAATTTGATTGCTGCAATCATGAATTTAGGAATGTGCACAAAAAAGCTGATAAGTCACATGCTGTGCTGTTTGTGTATTCCCTAGAACGGGACCACAAAATTCAATGAACTTTTCACAGGTTGGTTGTACTGTGTGTGTGTGTATTGAAACCAGAGTGACAACAATGAGCTGAACTCTCCCCAAAACCAAAGATGTAACATACCTCTGGGTTCTCCCCAGGATATTTCAACATTGTGAGGCATCCTGTTTCCCAAATTTGGGAAGTTTGGCCCTAAAAACGCTAAATTGAAACAAGATTTTCAGAAGGTCTTTTTTTTTGGTTTTTAAAACCCTACTGCACAATCTGGGGCATTCTAAATGGTGTTATCTTGATAATTTTTGTGCTTCTGTAAAAAAAAATAATAATAAAAAAATAAAATAAAAATACATAATTTTGGGGGATATTGACATGAAAATGCTAGCTTGTGCATGGGGAGGATTCTGCATTTACCAATATAGCCTGTTAAACCATCGGTATGGAATTAGACCAACTAAAAAGTAACAACCACAAGGGAAACTGACTGGGTAAATATTTTAATAATTTGGGGTTGAACACAGCTGCCCCTTCCCAAGTTGTGTGGTACACTTGGGTGTGATCCCTGGCTATATGGCTGTTACAGGTTGAATGGCTTCTGACTGGCACTCCCGAACAAAGGTAAGGAGATAGGGAGACCGCCGTCAAAGGCCAAATAGCTCATTTGGTAGAGCACCGGCACGTTAAAGGTCACAGGTTCAAGTCCCGACCTAATCAATTTTTAATTGTTCAACTAAAAATTTCAAAAAAAAAAGGATTTTTTTAAAAATCTGTTTTCACTACTCACCCTGTGCTCTCCTTTTCTTCAGTTCTTTCTCTCGCCGAATTTCTTCCAAGGTTTTGACATGCACGTAGTCCAATTCCCTTCCTGAAAATGTAAGAAAACCATCGTGAGAAATATTGGGGGATAAAAATCAATCAGCTGTCAATCTGAGATGCACAAGACCAAACAACCGATCCGTCCCCTCCCACCAATACCAACGAGCAAATTCGGGTAACTGACTAGGAGTCGCGTAGACTTATAGTCAATCTAGATGTCAGTCGAACGTTGCTTGGTTTGACTAGCTGGTCCAACTGGATCAACCTTGCCCTTGAGCACTGTTTCTCTAGTGAAATTCACGAGTTATGTCACAATGAATGAGTAATTTAACGAGATTGGTAGGTTTTGTTCAATATGACAATAATTTATCTTTGCAGTGAGACAATCAGTTCATAAATGCACACATTTTTTTCTTTTCACACAAGGGTATTTTTCGTGGTTCGACTGATTACTTGTTTGAGAGAGGTGTCATACAGGTGTCATATAGAGAAACTTACTTCAACTTTTGTTTAATAGTTTCGGATACATATCACGAAAAACTTTTTTTTTTAAATACTTGTATCTAACAGCACAATAAGAGCCAATAAAAGGAGGAGTAGGAAATGAGAAAAAATGTTCAGTTCTAGATGTGGGAAGAATACCTCATTGGGAGCAAAAAAAACCTGCAATCAGGTAGGGACTGGTCCGAGGTGGGATTCAAACTGGGGTCCACAGAAGTGAAAGGAAAAGAACCACTGATCCAACCAGGGCCCAATTTCATAAAGCTGTTTAAGCAGAAAAATAATGCTTAGCATTTTTCTATGCTAAGCAAAAAAAGATCGGGGCACCAGTCACAACAATGAAAAATTCATGGAATTTTGGCTGGTAACCAGTTTCTGCTAAGCAATATTTTTCTGTGCTTAGCAAGTTTTGTGCTTACAGGCTTTATGAAATTGGGCCCTGATCCCCTGGCGATATCGATATCCAATTGAATAGCAAGTTTCAAGATCGCTCGTTCCTGTTCGCTGATGTTTAAATATATATCAGTCTACCAGATTTGAACATGTTGGACTTCTGTCAGACTCTTGGGTACACATCAACTGTTGTGATTGGTCAACTACATTGAGGGGCGGAACTTAAAGAAACAAACTTTTATCAGGCTTAAATAGTTATCAAACTACAACTCAGTAAACCTTAAACCCTCACCTGGCAATATTCCAAATCTCACCCCTTGTCCTCCCCATTTCAGATTTCTTGAGGGTGAATCCGTCAGGCATTTCCACCACTTCCCATGGGCCGGCAGCTGTGGAGGAGACTCTCGCAAACCTGAGCACCATTTTGATTGCAACGGCTCATTTCCCACCCACCTGAGTAAAGAGTCAACAAAAGAAATGACTATTATTATTGTTATCATTATATGATTCTGGTAACGAAACCCAAGGATGCCTCATTTAAGTGAACCTAATCGCTGTTAGCTTGCACGCCTGAGGAAACCTGAGTAAACAACGGTGCTTTGCTGTGTGAACCAGAAACACCGGGGTTAACCCCTACTCTTCCTCGATAAGTGTTCTGTGTTCTTTTACGTGCACTACCAATCCTAGTACAGGGGGCCTATGGCTTAATGTCACATCCAAAAGGACAATGCAATTATGTTTACATAGTATCTTGCTCAAGGACACTTAAGTGCTTAAACCAGGATTCGAACCCACACTCTGCAGATCAGCACCACCTTGAGCTTGAGTCAGGTGCTCTTAACCGCTCAGCCACGTCACACCACAAGAAATGTACAATGTACTCTAATAGGCAATGTAACCGGTAACATCACCTAACTATTTACAAAAGAGCCACAGAGCCTGGACTTCCTGCAAGCACGATTAGTACACAGGGCGCCCAATGGAAGAAAGCATTAAGTCCTGTAGGCCTATTTTATTGGGATTGCACTATCTGTATTATTATTATATATTCTATTATGTCGCCCGCAGGCGGGGACATCCTACGACAAATCCACTCTTCTCTCTTCCAAATGCAGGCAGACAGCTCTGTTGTGGTCTCCAGAGCCGTCTGTCTGCATATGGAATAGAGAAGAGTAGATTCATCATAGGATGTCCCCGCCTGATTTTTATCAACTTTTGATAGGAAAGATGGCATCTCTCTAACTTTGTTTAGCTGGACATTATTTTTATCAACTTTTGAACTGATGTGCTAATTATGACACAAAATATAAAATTTCCCATGCACAGTGTAGCATCTTGCCTGCCAGAAAGGCCCTGGAATGTACAAGGTCACTCTTTTTGTAACCAAATGTTACATGATCAGTAGTGTGCATGAATAGTGACCTTTTAATAGGGGTCAGCAGGTCACATTTTCCTCATAGTCATAGAGTGCCCCTTACCAGAGGAGAATTGCCGCGCCCCTTCAAGAACGAAGTTCAAGGCCTGCTTGGATCTATTTTTGTGAACACTATGGTAGAGAAAAATATATCACATACCGCAGTAAGCAGGTCCTATTCGAAACACAGAATAAAACCTGGGACTTATTTATTATTATTTTTTTCATAACTAAAATTCTTAATATTTTGGTAAGTTATAAAGTATGTTTGCAGTAACACCATGTTATTATTATCATTATTATATATTAATTATCTACTTTGCTGGGTAGATTTTGTTTGTTGAAAACTTGGGATTCTGCTGCCGCAGAGTTGAATTAACAATAAATAGTAAGACAAGTTCTCAAAGAACAAAATCTACACAGCAAAGTAGATAATACAGTCGACTCTCGTTAATACGAGCTCGGAAGATACGAGACGCCGGATAATACGAGGTATTTCACCGGTCCCGAACTGTCCTATGCGTGTTTAAATGTCTTAAAAAACGGAAGATACGAGCACGGTCGTAACGAGAACACGGATAATACGAGGTATTTTTGCGGCCCCATGATGACAAAATGTATTGGTTTTCATACTTTTATAGCGAGATCGGAAAAATATTGTTGCGTAAAGGCTTACCCGTTCAGTCATCCAAGTTTCTGAAATAAAATGCTCGTTGCCAAACTATTTATCGGATCGGACCGGCTACACGGTTCCGTCCGATCCGAAAATCAGAAACATTACGCTGGTAACTTATGCTTGAAATACTACTTCGCCTACACGCTTAGCGACTACCAGCGAAAACAACGTTCAGCTTAGGCGCTACGCAGTATCGAATCTGTCACATCATTGTCACATGAACGGCAAGTTTGGCATGACTTTGCTATGATTTTTACTTTGAGTTATACAAAATATTAAATTTCTATGATCATAGTCAACAAAATTGCATTTATCATTGATATTTTTGTGTACAGGATGCTCGTAAGAACTGTACTAGGAAGCCAACCGCTCCGTTCTAGCCTAGACACGTGTGTAGTGCATGCACTATGACGACGTGTGTATACAGTACATGTACATGTACGTGTAAATAGTGCGCTGCGTTTAAGACGAGGTTCGGATAATACGAGGAAAACGGGCCAGTCCGGCGGACCTCGTATTAACGAGAGTCGACTGTATACACATAAATATACACTGATACCTCACCATGCAATGCCCCAAAACCCACACAAGGTATAGGCCTAGTGTTCTACCACCTATTTCTAAATCAACTGAGTGATTAACTAATCTTGCACATTTTAATTTCTACATGTATGTATTGTCATGATTAAAAGAGACAGGGTCATAAACAGCAAGTAGGAACTTAGATGCATGTGATTTTTTCCCATTTTTCCACAGTGGAAACCGCCCACAGCCAGTGCTGCAAAAAAATTACACCCTGTTCTTTATTTGGGGTTTTTTTTAGGGGAAAATTTAAAGGTGTTTTTGCTTTTCAAGAATCATTACTGAGTCCTTAGGGGCCATTCAGAATAGTCAATTAAATATTTTAAAAAAATAAAAAATATTAAATATTAAACCCGAATTTCGGTTTTTTAATATTGAATGGCTTCATAATATAATCTATACACTGAACTGAAGAACACAGTACAATGCCTCAAATGAACCAGATATTTTATACCAAAGGTCTCCAACATCAGTAGTTTTCAATTTTTTTTTCCAGGCATAAACAAACAACTTTGTAGTTTTAAAACAGGAATTGAATTAACAATCTTGGCCAGCTGGGTACTTTTTTCTTCTTCTTTTTCGTTTGTTTATTTATATAAATAATTTTTTTTTTTTTAACTGAATTTCGATTCATTCAGTTATTTCTTGTGCCCCACCCACCCACAATTTTTGAGAAAAGAAAATCAAAATGTTTAACACTGACTATTCTGAATGGGCCCTTACAAGCCTTCCTTTGTGTTTTTAAGTAATTATCCCAGTGGTTGCATTCTGACCACTCCTCAAGGTCATTCATCATTGCCCTCAACTCCACCAGGTGGACACAAGCCAGACACTAAGATAAAGATCAAGAAAACATCCACTCTAGAACTTAGAAGCTGGGCACAGCATTCCTGAGCTATGAGGCACTTATGAATAAACATAACTACTACTAAAGCATGAATAAATGTAGGTAACTAATCCTGACCATAAACCTAAACACAAAGGGATATATGTAAATGAGTCTAAGGCTACTGGTGGTTTCACTGCAAGCTACAATAAACAGTGTCAATGGGAGTCTCTATTAAATTGTGGGCAACTTTAGGGGCCATTCAGAACAGTCAATGTTTTAAAAAAATTGATTTTTTTTTTTCTTTTTTCGAAATTGTTTTGACCCACCCACCCACCCACCCCATTTAGATTTGTAAATATTGAATGATTTCAAAATATAATCTATACACTGAAGAACACAGTAATGCCTCAAATGAACCAGATATTTTAGACCAAAGGTCTCCAACATCAGTAGTTTTCAATGTTTTTTTCTGGCCTAACAAACAACTTTGTAGTTTATCAGGAATTAAAATTGACAATCTTGGCCAGCCGGGAACTTTTTTCCTTACTTTTTCAATTGCTATTTTGTATACTTTTTTCCCATAAAAACTAAATTTCCATTTTTAGTTATTTTTTGTGACTCACCCAACCACAATTTTGATTCTGAATGGCCCCTTAGGAATTAAACTGCCTTCAAAGGCCCTGTACACTATTGGTAAGATCGAAAAACACTAGAACATTCACACATTCACACATAACTTACATGATTTAAAGTAAGTAATGGTAGAAAGGTTTTCTGGAAATATGTGTGCCTGAAATGCTATCGTTTCTGAGAAATGAGTAAAACAATAGTTTTTATCACGTGTGAAAAAAACGCTCGATGGGTTGAAAAACAGAGAACACATAAAGTCTCTTTTCACTATTTTCTCGTGACCTCGATGACCAATTGAGCTCAAATTTTCACAGGTTTGTTTGTTCCTGCATATATCTTTAATCACACAAAATGTGGACGCTGATTTTGAGCCCTTACCAAAAGTATACAATGCCTTCCAGAGGGACTAGAGTTTTCCCCACAAATAACATCCCTTTTGGAGCGGTAGAAAAAGCTACTACCAAACGTTTGAAATGTGAAAATGTGAAAAATTAGTGGAGTAAATCCAGTTTGAAAACAGCAAAAGAAAAGACCACTAAACCTTGTGACTTTTTTAGGTCTCTTATGTAGCAGACTCAATGCAAGTGATTCAAGACTTGGACTCAAACTTGACTCAAAAATAACCCCATTCAGACAAATGTGAGCAATTTTATCAAAGTTACTATCACTGGTGGTTTCCCTATAATTAAACCCTTTTTAATTCTCTCTCAACCTCCAACACCACCTCCAGTGTTCTCCCTTAACAGTGGTCTGCTTAACAAAATGCCCGTTAAAACACCCGAGGACCAGTCAAAATTCTCTCCAAGTGGTCCAGCTGGCTAGTTCAGTGTTGAAAAGCATCCTATTTAATATGAATTTTTGATATGGAAAAGGCTGGGGGACTATTTATTTCAGTTTAAAAACACAAAGCATGGTCGGTAGTATCACAAAGTAATACTAAAAATGACATGCTTACAAAATCAAACATTAAGTATTGCAAAAGATAATCAAAAACAAAAACCTAGGCTAACCTGAAAAAAAATCATAAACCCCCCCCCCCAAAAAAAAAAAACTATGATAAAAATACAATTAGCAATGAAAAAATATTCACAGAAAAGTTGAAAAACAAGATACACATGACATAAAGGTTTAAAAGACAACAAGCTAAATTGTAACTGGTCATGCTGGCTAGTCACTGAAAAAGTTAAGGGCAACCGGCAACCCCCCCCCCCCAAGTCTTCCACCAGCTCCATTCCCCACCCAACTGACAATCCCCTACATTCAATAGAATGAGGCTACTATCTAGGAAAAAGCCAATGCAATCAATTAATCAATCAATCAATCAATGATAATATTTTTAAAGCACCAATCAAACGCTCGTTGCTCATTGCACTGTCAAAGCTCTTGAAAAAAAGGTAGATTTGTTGTTAAAGACAGACTATACTTCTGGTCATCCTCACTTGGTTATTTTATGCATAAAATAACAAACCTGTGAAAATTTGAGCTCAATTGGTCATCGAAGTTGTAAGAAAATAATGAAAGAGAGAAAATGCACCCTTGTTGCATCATAGAGAAAGGACAGACCTCTCTGCGGTTGCATAGCATCGTGTGCTTTCTTGTCACCTTCTCAATTATCATGATAATGGTGCTGAAGTTTTTGCGCCCCCTCCTCCCCCCCTTAAAAACACAAACTTGTTTGAAATGTGTCCGCACAGGTGCCACAAACATTCCCAAATTTCAATTAATTTAGCAAAATCAAATTTCCAAAATTAGGATGCCGTGAGCAAAATACCTGCATTTAAATTTAAATGTCCATATTAATTTTTGAATTTTATTTATTTATTTATTTTATTTTATTTATTTATTATTATATTATTATTAAAAATTATTATTATTATTATTATTATTATTATTATTATTATTTTTTATTTTATTTTTTGGGCGGGGGGGGGGGGGGGGGGGGCCTGGCCCAACCTCTATTTTCAGCACACACCCCCCCCAGCTTCTGTACAGCAGGCCTGATGTTGATGACTGATGAGTGACCCAAAAAGTGGCAGTTAGTGGCAGATTCAACATCTTTCTTTCTTTTTTAAAGAAAACTAACTATTTTTTGCATTTATTAAATTATACCATAGGTCCTTTTGGTTGGTAAGCAATTTGCAACAGCTAATACTATTTTTCTTTTTTTTAAGTCCAAACAAGATAATCCAAAAATTAAAAAGAAGGTCCAAGTTTTAAAATTTTAAGGAAGGACAAACAAAATTGACACACATTTGTTCCTACCCAAAACTATTGAATCAGCCCAACTTATAATTATATATTATCAGATCATGGAGGAAGGCATAGCTGGAATCAGCCCATGTAGTTGGTATCAGCCCAACTATATATAGTTGGCATAGGTAACCGTACCGTAGTTGGAGCTGGAAGATACGGCTGGCCCAGCCACACTATTATAATAGTTAGGGCTCTTCTACAGTTGGGGAGCAACACTTACTCGGAATTTGTTAATGTTTTTGTTATGTCAAGGAAATGCAAGTTCAAGCTTTATCAGTTTGTCACATTGATTAACACCATGAACCATGGATAATTACCGCTTCCTAGAATGCATGATGTTCTCTTAGTCTTCCTGCATCATCGAAAACTCCGTATACTTCGATTTTCCACGAAAATTTAAAAGCAGAAACAGAGCTGTCAAAGTACTAAAATACTCAAATAGACGCAATGCATGCGGTATGTCGATCTCTTGTGTCCCCTCCGCGTCACACGTGAAACTTGCTTGAAAAGTTTGTGCACAAAACATTATTTACCGCGTGGGAATTATACACAGCGCCCTCAGTTGTCCGATTATTCTCAAGTTAGTTCCTGCGGTCGGTGTTTTGTTTGGGTCCTACACTTTTTCTACGGAGAAAATCGTCCTGTTTATAACGTAAAACGGGTCCGAATTTTATATCATGGGTCGGAGTAGAAGCAGGTCACCGGTGAGACGAGGTCAGGACTCTAAAATCATTTAGACAAATAATTTAACGAGAGAGAAAAACTGACTATTTTTGTTCAAAATGTGTTTATTCTTAAAACCTTATGAACCAGTCCCGATATGGCTCACAAGAGTATCTGTGCATGTTTTTAGTTTAGACCTGTATTATTTACGCAAAAAAAATAGTTAGTAGCCTGACATTTCGACCCTAGCAGAGTCTTTCTGTGAGGATTTATGGAATGTCCATTTATGGTTCTTGCTCTATGTTTTCAGAAACAAACTTTTTGTTTTTGTTACAACACTGACACTCCAAAAAAGCCAACAACAGCATGCACATTTATATTCTCAATGCATCTTCCAGTGGTCTAGTATACAGGTATATTTGTACTTGATAGCTTACTCATACTTGAGTACTACTCAAGTACCATTTTGATGGTACTTGTACTCCTACTTAGTACTTAACTACCAAAGTACTACTTGAAGTCATATCTTGGCAGGCTAGGGGTCTTATAGAAAAACAGTTTTCCAGCTTTTTCAATATTAATGTTAATTTTCACAACAAGTTCACAATGAAAGGTTTTGTTTTCAATTCATTTTTGTTTGTAATTTTTCTCTTCATCACAGACATAGTTATTGCACTTATTTGTATTGGCTCACACTTGCATTCGTATCCATATCCATATCACGATGAATATTTCATATGAAATCATTTCTTTTTTTCTCTCTTCGGGGGCTTTCTGTTTCAGAGAGACGTCGGTCACATTCCAGAGAAAGAGACAGGGAAAGACGACGAGGTGAGTAGCAAAAATAACCTTGAAACCGATGTTAGCAAACTGAACTAACACTTGCAAGTTGCGGCAAGTAGAAATTGGAAACAAAATGAGTTGATTCTCAAGGCATAATTTTCATTGAAGGGAGGGTGTACCTTTGGTAATTACTCCAAAAATTAAGGACCATAAAAAACTTACTTGTCAGGAAGCACTACAGCTGTTGATAATGTAGAACATTTTCAGAAAGGATTCCCTTCGAAGGAATGTGGTTTTAGAGACAGCGATTCAAAAGAATTTCAATCTGAGAAACGTTTTCATGCATGAAACATTTCTCAGATTGTGTATTCCAATTACCCGCTCCAGATTTTCAGCGATATCTCAAAAATGCTACCACCTTTTCAAACAGAATTTTTACATGTTTTATTGTATATATATCTACAAAGAATTAAAACAATCAAACGGTTCCAAAAACCAAAGGTATACTTTGCCTTTTGACTCCGCGAAGAAAGTTTCATTGAGGATATTACAAAACTAAGATTTCCTCAAAGGTTGATGTAGGTTTTTTCTCTTCAAGATTATTCGTTTACAGGCTTTAAAGATGAGGAAGACAAAAAAAAAGTCAAGCAAAAACCAAACAGAAGCCTTCGGATTGCGCAAAAGTGAATCAAATCGCTTAAATGCACTGTTCATTTAACGACTTGAGTAAGCTGGATCGGTCAGTACCTTTGTTGATAGCATTTTGATTTACGAATTGTGAGAAATTAATTATCTTATGGATGGGCTGAATTAATCTTTCAACAGAAAGACGAAAGAGTCGTTCAAGATCAAGGTCACCAAGGTCATCACGGAGAAGGAGGTCAAGGTAAATTTACAAACTGTCATCAATCAGTGTTTACGATAATGCAGAATTTTGACTACTGTTGCTTCTATTTATTTATATTGTAATGAAAAAAACTTATGATTATTCTCCAGCTAGCAGCCTTTTAGAAAATGTTCTTAACAATCTCCTGTCTGTATTCCAAATAAAATGTTTCATGCCCCTGCATGCTTTTATTTTTTGGAACTTATTGGAGCTTCTGGAGTTATCGTTTTCCTTTGAAAATAGGTTTGCCACATTAAACCCTGACTTGAACAAAGGTTCTCATCACATACACCGTGATTTGCTGTTCTCTTTTGAGTGTACACTCGCCGTGAATCACAAAACCTCAGCCGTAAGCCACGGCCGATAATCTGTCATGGTATGCTGGATCTCGGAACGCTCAGATTAAACTCCCATTGAGCCGAATACAATAATAAACAATGGTAGCAACCTGTCCATTCTTGTATGCCAAATTTGTATAATAAAAGGACAAAGGTCTGGAATCCGGGATTTCACAATAATACCCCAGAAAAAGGGATATTAAGAGCATGATTTCCAGTACCTTCTGTCCCTGTTTTATGGATAAAATAAAGCGTAGCACGGTAGGTGCATGTCTGTGCACGTTACCCAATGGAATGTTTGGGTGAATAAACATAGCAGCTGTCCGACTGACTGCAAAAAACTGAGGGGGCTCCGAAGTTGTCAAAAAATATTCCTAACCTCACCTAGAGTGAGTCTGCACTTCAGAGGGAGAAAAAGAACCAACACCACTTTTTTCATTTCTTTTGCAGATCTCGGTCCCCAAGAAGAAGAAGGTGAGTGTCAACCTCATTCCCATGCAGGATCAATCTCGCCGCACCATTTTTTTCCCAGCATGCCCTGCTCACTCATAACCCCTTGAGTTGTGTAATTTAGAGTTGCAATTATATGGCATAGTTTAATTAGGCCTGTGTTTGATCTCCTCTGCTGGCGCCTAAGCATAGTAGCCTTAAAAGAGGCATCCGGTAAAAGTTATTTCCTTAACCGTTAGACGGAACTTGTGAGTTCTGTTTAAACCGTTTAACCTAACCTTTTAATCGTTTAACATACCCGTTAAATCGTTTAACCGATTCTACTGTTTCCAATCCAAAGTAAGAATAGGAACTATGGTGCTGGGTAATCGTGATCTACTGCTCAACAATTTTATCTTTACTAAGCGAAAAATGAGTTGAGAATCAGTAGCAACAATGTAAGCTTAATGAAATTTTGGCTGGTAACCTGTTTCAGCTAAGCAAGATTTTTCTGTGCTTAGTAAGTTGCTGTGCTATATGAAAGTGGGTCCTGCAGGCTTGTGGGCCTAGGGATTATGGACCAGTTAAAAGAACTGCAGGACCAAGTGAAATGACGAGCTAGCTGGTCTCGCTGGCTAGTCACTGACAAGTGAAACCCTGCCTTGCTGCACCTGTCTGGTGCCAATTTGTTATTGTTGTTTATTTTGTTGTTGTTGTTGTTGTTGTTTACAAAATACAGGTCTCGCTCTAACAGCCCAAGAAGACCCAGAAGCCGCTCCAAATCACCGTATGTAAATTAAATTATTCAGTAATTTCAAGCATATGAAAAAGAGAAGCCAAATTGTTTTGACATAGACAACCCCAGGTGACCGAAGTGTTTGACCACTAAGCTTGAAACACCCGTTCTTACACAACAGCATGCACGTGTGTTCCGAGGCGAATTGTACCACCAAAAAATGGATCTCCATGAATCGCCAAAATATCAGCAATAGTAAAAAATGTTTTTGCTTAAAATAGCTTCCCTTTCATATAATACTTAAATCAAAGAGATCAGTCAACGAATAGCCTGGTTCTGATATTATTTGTAATAGAGATGTTAAATCCTTAGCCCGGTTCTCGTTCTTACCCGACTGAAAACCACAAACCTATTTCACACTTAGTTAGGAATTTTGTACACCTTCCAACTGGCATCATGGATTTTAGGAATGGTATTTAGTGTAGTTGTGTTATCTTGAAGTGCGGCCTGTCATATTTGTTTTTATTTTTGAAGAGATGGCAGATTTATTTCGGTGTAGCCAGTGGTATTGGAGTTTAAGGCTTTCGAGTGACAGTTATCATAGTCTTCACCTCTGGAACAACTTGCAATACCTCAGGGAGCTTATACTGACTGTCCACCTTCAAAACATTATTTTGTAGATAAGCAACTAAAAAAAATTAATAACAATAATTATCTTAGTATCTTCCTTTTGGTATTAATTAGTTTGCTTATTACATCCTGAACATTGAAGCCCTCTGTTTTTTTTATAGTAGGATAGTGAAATATTTTCTTTTTTTCTGGGGGGATAGAGGAACAGTGTGAAAAATGACCACCATTTCAGCCCTCTCTTACCATACTTCTACCAGTCCCCAGCTTTGTTGGGGGGGGGACCCTCAGGTTAAGCTGAAGCTCCACCCCTAGTCCTTCCTAGCCCCCCCCCACCCCCATCCACAACAAAAGATCCCTAGATGTTCATCCGAACACAAGCTGTCAAAGAACCCTCAAGATATGGAGGCCTTTCTGTTTGTGTTTTTACTACCTGCAGACCACAAGGCAATAGTCGTCCGAGTCTCGGAGATTTATTTACGCAAAGCACGCACACAATTATGGGACACTTGATTTTCACAACGAGCTAAGAATGATGTGGATCAATCGTAACTGGGAAGCAAAGCGTGACGTCACAGATGATACTTACTGCTTCGTGACATCCAGCCCAGGGTTTTGTTTTGTTTTGTTTGGGGTTTTTTTTTATTGGGGGGGGGGGGCCTTTGTCTGTGGAGATATTTTTATGTTCTTTTCTTTGTGTTTCAAAACTGTCTGTAACATAGTGTGTGTTTTAATTGTCCAGGGGAGGCAAATCAAAGTCGAGCAAAGAAGAGGTGTCGATGCCTGCCGTTGTTTTTGAAGGTGAGAACTCTGATGAAAAACTTGTTGACTTGTTAATAATAATAATAATAATAACAGCATTTATAAAGCGCCATATATCCAATAAATTGCTCAAAGGCGCCGTACACACAAAAGTTAAACACAAAAACATTATTAAAAGCATAACAAATGGTAAAAAGGAGCGAATTTTCTTTTGCAAAAACAGAACAAGCTAAGCTTTTATAAAAGTACAGAAGGTACAATTCACGACAAAAAGCACGAATCAATGTTCACAAACAATCACAAAAACTAGTTGTAATCCGCATTAAAAAGATAAGTCTTAAGGCGTAATTTAAAAACAGGCAGGGAATTCAAATTTCTTAAGTCAGATCAATCTGTATGCGCAAGTGATGCATGTTTAGACATTGTTAACCGAGGCCTAGAATTTCATGAAGTTTCAACGCTTCAGGAGCTTATTTACTTTTTTAATAACGATGATGAGGCTAAGCAACTTTGCACCAGAACTGGCAATTTCCGTCGCCACGAACTGACATGAAGGTTCAATTTGACCAATGCAACACACGGCGTGCACAAACCTCAAAAGTGAAAAAAAAAAAACGTTTCCACGAACTGACACAAACCTTGGTGTGTAGTGCGCGCTGACTTATGATGAAATGGGCATCAGTTTAAAGGCAAAACCAAAACAATGTAAAGTAATCATGATTAAGTCCCAGATTTAGATTACTGTCTGCTAGACCTTTAACAACTTTGTCATTTATTTATTTATATTTATAGAGTCCGAGTTTGAAGGCAAAACTGAAGAAGAAATTGAAATGATGAAAATGATGGGCTTTGCAAATTTCGACACAACAAAGGTATGTATGTACTTTCTCCCCCCCCCAAAAAAAAAAACAAACAAAAAAACAAACAAACAAACCCCAAAACAAATAAACAACAACAAAATTATAAAGCTAATAATGATATAACAATGATGATAATAATAATAATAAATTTCTGGCACAAAGGGAAATGTGGTCTTTCTTTTGCACGCTGTGATAAAATAAAACAACAATAATAATAATAAATTATAACGTATGTTGCTCCAACACTATTTTATGGTCGCATTGACATGCCATGAGTAAGAGTCGTTCGCACTTCAACTTCAGTGTGCATGCCCTACAAGCGTCACTAACCAACCACTAGTTAACTACCGGTCCTTGCGCGAACTTTCTCCGTACTGCTAGTCCAAACATCGTCTAGAGTGTAGCTTGTTTTTGTTTTTTGGGTTTCAGGGGAAGCATGTGCCAGGCTCTAATAATGCATCTCACGTGGCTATCCAGCCCAAGAGGAAATACAGGTGAGTTGTTGGAAGATAGAACTTCAATTTAATTAATGACTAGTTCCCAATTTCATTGCACTGACTTACCACAGACTTGCTGTGTTTACAGTTGCCTGTAAAGTGCATGAGTCTATGGGCTGTAAACGCAGAATTCTGCGCTATGTAATTGGGCCCTGCTGTTGCAAAAACGGCAACAAGTAAACGTTGAAGAAAAAAACAACGACAAGAAAAAAGCAAAGGAAGCCTGATTTTTACCGAGTTTGATAGATTCAATATTTATGATGAACGAAAAAAGGGGACCAGGCATACTGTATCTATCTGAGGCCGGTAATGGGAGAATTTTTGAATGCGTGGTTGCAGCCAACTTAATCGGTAAATTCATTGTTACCTGGGCCCAATTTCAGAGAGTTGCTTAAGCAGAGAGTATTGCTCAATTCTGCTCAGCAGAAATGAGCAGGATACCAGTCACAAATGGCCCGTGTGGCATGGCACGTTGGCTGGTAACCATATTCTGGTATAAAGTGTAATATTGTTGTGCTTAATGTCTCCCACTTGAAGGCCATTGATTTAAAGTGGCATAACTAACCCCCCCCCACCCCAATTTGAAATCTTGACTTTTGAGATTTTAAAGTAGTAAAAGAGATTTTAAAATTTTGCTAAATGTTACATTGTATAGGCTTTATTGTGATAATTTCAATGTTTTAAAAACTATATTTACACTCGGACATTGCTTCGTTTTTGCCGTCACGTCAAATTATTGTATAAAAAATAGTAAATGGCATAACAAGAGCGTTGAAAAGAGGCTTGTTTATGAGAAATACAAGCGGAGGCTGCAAATTTAATTGTCCAGAAGTGCTCTCTTGGAAAAAATAGGATGCGCCCCCCCCCCCCCCCCCTCCCGCCCTAAAATTTTACCCTAGTTTCGGCGCTGGTCAAATACAGCCCATGCCACCGACCTGTTAAGTTGTCATGTCCATGCAAAATTCTTGCACTTTGATTTTGTAATAATATCGAATCTTGCACAAGAAAGGCTCCGTCTAAAAATGTCATATCTCTTCGCCTAAGGTTTTACGTATGCATCCAGGATAACTTTAGTGAATTACAATGATTTTGATCTTTTAAATGCTATTTTTTAGGAGATTCTCAGTTTTTGCACTGACAACAACCATATTTAAAACATAATCCCACTTCAAGAGTTACAGTCAGGGTCCATTGTTATATACAGCTTTCTTTTGGCAGATAAGCATTCAAATATTGAGGGACTGTGGTGAGATTGACATTAAATTGCACATTAACTGGTTGCCAGTTTCTGCTTGGCTGTGCGCTTAAATTTTTAATATATTTCCCTTCATTTGGATAATCGGTCTAAACTCTTCCCCTCCCATTTATTTACGACTCCTTTCACTGTCAAGCTTCACTTGTGCTTTTTTAAAACTAGGATAAAATTAACTTCAAAATTTTCCTGTTTTTTTTCTTCTTCTTTTTCTTATCTTCACTTAATATTGCAGACAATACATGAACAGGCGTGGCGGCTTCAACAGACCTTTGGACTTCATTGCATAACACCTGACTACCTCTTACCTCACCATCTCGACCCCCCCCCCTTTCGCACACCAGAAGAAGTTCCCCAGGTAATTCCCGGGGAAGTTGCTAACGTGCGTAGCTAATGGATGGACTGCCGTGCCCTTGTGCACCAGACTATAACTCTAATGTTGTCAGAGTGTGGGTTCGGGAGAGACAATTTCACAAAGCTGTGAGGTTCATCTGAAGATGTGTTACCCATATCGCCATGGCGATTTTGTATTGTGACATCATATTTTGAAAAAGCTCGTATGAAGATTACTCCTGAAAATAATTCTTAGGAGTGAACCAATAGTTCCCCCGTACAAAAATGCACCGACCCATGTAGACCAAAGTGACGTCATTTGATGTTTTAGGATGTTTTAAATTTCACGCTAGAAGGGTATCTAATACAATGGCATTTTTCACCATTTTAACGTATAAGGTTAGAGACTTGTACCCTTTTTTTTACCACTCATATGAAGACACTGTCAATTGGAAAATGAGTAGGCCACAAAATTGAATTTGACACTGGATACCAACTTGAAGCAAGACTTAAATGTGTTATTTTTATTAACACTCTCTCTTTGTGATTAAGTTCAATTAGTGCTCAGTGTTCAATTTTGACTAATCAATATTTTTATAATTATTAATGGTTTATTTGTTTGAACATTTCTGAATAAAAAAGACACTCGCAGTAAAATATACTGAACGATGGTCTCTCATGTTCAAAAGGTAGTTAATACATTAACAAGCAGACAATACAGTATGCACATAATTGTATGAAAAAAAACAAGTCCAAAGAATAGACCTTATGCATTAACGTCATCCAGCCGCCATCTTAGAGGTAAAACGGTGACGAAACAATCGAAACGCACAGATTTGTACGCGCGGCGCACAGGATTGGCCAATGAACAACCTCATTTTGACCTCTAGGCGAGGGCGCCCTACTGATATGACGTCATGTGCATAAGGTCTATAGAAGGTCAAATGCGGATACAATGTGTAAAGCTCTGCTAATCCTGACTGGCACGACCTTCAGACTGTCTGGCTTCAGACTTTCACTTGTTATTATTGATCTGACTGATCCGTCTTTTGTTATCATTGATCCTACTGGCCTTGGTTTCACAAAGAGCTCAGATTGATCTTAACTGCGAATCAATGTTAACTGCTAAGCAAAGTGTGATTTCACAACACAAATTGTTATGGTGATATTGACAACTCATCTTAAGATGAATCTTAGTGCTTTGTGAAACTTGAGCCCCGACCTTTTTTGTTTTGTTTTTTTGAGCCCATGTCTTAATTAAAGTCTCGCTTCATCTTTGCCCCAGACCATGTTCAGTCTTAGGCATGAGGGAAAACTGTTATCCAAAATCTTTTCAGAATTTGGCCTTCATTAGGAAGAATTGTCTGTCTGGCCTATTGTCCTTTTTCTTTTTTCTTTTTACGTGAATGTTCTTTTTAAAAATTTGTTTACACAGACTCAGAAGATGGCTAACAAAGGTTCAATTACAAAAAAAAATAAAAAAAATTGTTATGCAAAACTGAGGTGAGCCTTCAGAAAAGTGTGGTGACCTGTTTGGTTGTTGAGTTTGTGCAGTACGTGCATGAAAAAAAAGTTGTTTAAATATAATACAAAGAGAGAAGGACAAACACATGCCAGCCTAGAAAGCAACTTATATTTGCATGCTTAAACACTAAAACCTCTCTCTCTCTCTCTCTCTCTCTCTCTCTCTCTCTCTTAGTACAGTCTAGTTGGTTTAAGATCAAACCCATGATTTGTTAGAATGTTTCCCCTTTTCATGCTTCGTTTTCTTCAACGTTTCTTTGCCTTAAGATGTTATTGAAAAAAGGTGTCAAAGTTGAATTGCCACAGGCAGGAACATGAAAGCTCCCGTTGTGACCAAACTTTTAGAGTCGCTTCCAGGTGATGCAGAGAGTCTGTAAACTTCTAACATGTAAGATTCTGTGTATTCAGGCGGATTCATTGAATGTGACACATTTCATTTGTTCACGATTTTTATTTTTGTGTATCTATAGGGGGCGTTTGGTATTTGTTTAATGCCACTCAAGCAAATTTCATTCTCGAGGCCATCAGTGTAGCCTCAGGAAGTTTGTTCCAGACAGGGTTTGTTTGCGGGTTTTTTGTTGTTGTTGCTAGAGCTGTATGGAGAAGGTGTATTTTACGTCGTAGATTTGTCATTTTTGTGTGTACATGAAACCTTAAAAAAAGTAACGGTAATAGTGGCTGAGTCCTTAAGGTTAAACAAATATCAAAAATCAAATATGATGTATGTTTTATCTAATAATTGTTATTATTAAAGGATCAGTAAAAAAAAACTAGTTTTTATGTCAAGAATCGAAAGGAAGTTTTTGAAATAGAGTTAGTTCCAACCAAGTTTCACAAATTCTGATAACTGATTTTTTTATATATTTGTGTAACATTGTTACAAACTGTGGTTATCTGTGTTTGCTTTGCATTGATGGCTTCTCATAGTTTTCCGGCCTCGGTTGGCAAAGGAAAAGTCGATCGAGACTGGCACCCCCGCTAGACAATTCCGTGAGCCGTCGAGACACTCGCCACATGTGGTCCGGCTTCCCGCTGAGGGTAGCAACCCGGGGGGCGAATTTTTTTTCCTGAACCTTTCAGGCAGTGTACGTGGAGTTTAAGCCAATCAGAGCGAGGAACGTCACATAATACCGCTTTCTGGCCAATGAAAGATGCAATAAAAGATGACGTTTCCCGACGACACTCGCCACATGTGGTCCGGCTTCCCGCTGGGGGTAGCAACCCGGGGGTTGGGGTCAACGTGCCGTGTTTGTGGGTAGTTTCCATCTGTATGCAGAAAACAACTTCATCTTTTTTTTTCTTTTTGTTCAAGCCGTAAATAAATTATACCAGACCGCAATTTATTTATTTCTTGCAAGAATAAGCATTTTTCAAGTGAGACCATTTCTTTCTTCTTCTTTTTGTCTTCTTATACATTTTGTTTTTTAACTCTGGTGGCCGTAAAGTGGCCATCTGCTTTCCTTTTCTGAGGAAAGCAGACAAAAATGGATCGAGCATTTTGATAACAACGGTGTGCTCTACTTTCTGTGTTGATACAGGAAAAGCGGATTTT
Organism: Pisaster brevispinus; assembly: GCA_023634235.1. Taxonomy (NCBI): domain Eukaryota; kingdom Metazoa; phylum Echinodermata; class Asteroidea; order Forcipulatida; family Asteriidae; genus Pisaster; species Pisaster brevispinus. Next base: position 15,440,383 of record JAMKCF010000012.1, on the reverse strand, counting down.
ACTCGGGCGGCCAAAAAGTGGTCGTCTGCTTTTCTGCTTTCAGCAGACCGTGAACGTTTGGGTTTATTGGCGATGTTGGAACACAATTACCTATATGTCCATCCTATCATTTTGCAATGAAAGATGACGACGTTTCCCTTGACTGGTGTGAAGTTGGTTTCTCGTTCGACGTTCCCAAACAAGTACATAAAATACCAGTTTCTCGTTTGACATTTATCATTCATTTACGCACAAAACCAATAGAACTGTATTGAGAGACACTTTTCACATGTCCAGACCCTATCGGCCGGGAATTGGAGAGGAGTGTCCAAGGTACACACCCATGGTCATCTTGACCCAGCCCATGGGGTTTTATTATTATTTATTTATTTTTATTTTTGTTTTAATGAAAAATCAATATTTTGTCGTACAAAAATTACTACCGTACATTGTAATGCACTTAATAAATGTATTTGCTCCAAATTTTGAACAGTCAGGTTCACATGTCCAGGCCCCTAAGGGGCCGGGCACCATACAGAATTAAAGAGGAGGGCTCAAGGAACACGCCCATAGTCTTCTTGACCCGGCCCATAGGGTTTTGATATTTGTTTAATTTTTTAAATATTTTATTACATTTTGGCGAATCACCATATAATACATGCGAAGGAGTGGCTCGATTTTCCCATCCCCAGTAAAAAAAACAGAGGTTTTGGGTAGTGTCAGAAGTTTTACTCGCATGTTTTAAAGTGTAATACAATGCATGGTTCATACAATAACAAACGAGCAACAACGATTTCGTTTTTGTTTCTTTAATTATTGTTCCCCAGGTGTCATCCTCTGACATTATATCCACGATGCTCCGCCTATCGGCCGTCTGTCGATTCTAAAAGGGTGTAGGCCTATATACATGGAGAAAAAAGTTTTGCTCTCGAGCAAAATTTTGAGTGCGCTCTTTTTAGAAATAATAACACGTGCTATCTGTGGTTTTCTTCAAGTATAGGACTAAATCACAACGACGTATGTCGTTCAGTGTCAACCCTTTTTGATTGATCTTTTTATTGTTGGGCATGACGTTTACGTTGGTCTTTTCTTTTGCTGAGCCGCCAAAATAATGTATGTCTCGATATACCGTTATGCAAAACGCGAACAGAAAACACTTTCAGAATAGCTATTCTACCGTTTGCTTTCGTTTGTCAAGAAGTACATGTAACTTTGCCTAATTCTCTCTTCTTAAATTGCAGAAATGAACTCCACATAACACCATTTTGTCAGAAAATAACACCCTCTAAACATGTTTATGTAGAGCACTTTCTGAATTGCGCCTTTTTGCCTTACCTCCCACTTTTTAAAGCTATACCTCTCGGAAATATTTCCAGATTTTATTTGCCGTATAAACTTTTACAAATGCGAAAAACAGACTGAGACAAAATTCACAAAATGTGTGCTTTCCTTTAGTACATACATCAATGTAGACCAAGCATTTCACTGTTAGTCGAAAAGGGGCTTGTTAAAAAAAGGGGGGCAAACGGAAACTTGGCCAGAAGTGCCCCCTGAAAAAAAACTGGTGCACCCCTTGTGCCCCCTAACATTTTGCTTCAGTTGCGGCTCTGCTTGCCAGTGGCTAACCCCACAAAAAGGACGCGAGGGCTGTTGTTTTTGTTCGGTTTAATTTGGCCCGTCACCGTCTGCAAATAAACCACACCCCTTTTCCATCCCTCTCGCTTAGTGTTCAACATGCGCCGAAATCTCGTCTTGAACGCCAGTTATTTGTTGAAATGGACGCATTTATGACACACCATTAATTTCTGACAACATCATCTTTGATTTTTTTTTCGCGCTGTTTGCTGTCCACTTTCATGTTCATCATCGGTAATCTTAAGTCGTTTGGTCTGTCATAAGTTTGATTGGTTGTTGTTTAAATGACTCCTCCAATTTACCCTAACATGCCACTTTATCACAGCATTTGAATGATATAATTAAGAATTTACGAGTTATTGCAAACAGTCTCGCTTTTCCTGAGGTGGATTTTATTTTTGCTAATTTCAAGGATAACGGTCATGGGTGAACCACCAAGCGCCGTCAAAATCGATATCACCGTGTGTACCGATCGACTGGACGGGGCCGTCCACTGACGCGACCCTGGATGAAGAAATCACGTTCCGCTTTATCGGTCAGCGGCAAAATAAAATAATGCTTTCTTGAATTTGTTCGATTTGCAATAACTCGGGAAGCATCGTTTTGTTTTGTTGTTGGGTTTTTTTCTATTTTGTTTTCTTCCATAATTCTTGCCTTTCGCCTTAGCGTCATACGTACCTCTCATCAACGTCGTTATTTCGACTTAATAAGTCAAGATTTCGACTTTTAAATTGTAATTTGTAATTTCCACTCATTAATTTTCCCGTTGCCGCATAGAAGTGGGCTTCGTTTATAGACAGAAAAGCAGCACTGCAGAAAAGCATGCAACCTGCTTCCGAATTTGAAATTGATTCTATTGGATTCCGGAGTGATGACGCCTGCTCCAAAGATATTACAAAAACGTGGCTGCTGCATGCCGTCAACACGGAAATCATTCTAGAGCACAACTGAAAAGGAAATGTAAAATCTGCTTTTCTGGTAGCACAAAATTGTAAAAATAAATGTTCTTAAAACGTTCAATTTGTCTTTTAGGTATAAAATGCACAAAAGTAGAAAGGTCGAAAAATTTTGATAGCAGAAAAGCAGATGGCCACTTTTCGTTTCCTATATTGGTAGACTTGGTTCCAAGTCTGTGATTGTGGTTTTTGTCTACCAAAGGTGCACCACACTAAATAGACCAAAATACACGCGCCAAGCTAACTATCATAATTTGTATACCCACAGAATCTTTTTAATTATAAGGTTTTTGGGGTCATGCAATTAATAGAATGTGTACTGGTAAGAATCTATCACAGCCCGGGGGTTGTTTGGTTCAACTTTTGGGGAGATTTGATAAATTTAGGCTTTAAAGTTGATCCTATATGGCTCGTGAATTGGAGGAGTGCCTGATGAAAATTGGCAGCGAGTCGGTTTGGGAAAAAGCACATTTTCGGGGGTGTTTTTTTTTTCTATAGGGTAATTAACAAAAATTCCGAACGGCTGACCTACCAAAAATTGAAAAGAAATCTGAAGTTTAGTTGTCTGAAAAAACATCTGATTGGTTTTCAAGAGGCTGAGAGACTTTTAATATTTGTTGAGTATTTTTGAATATTTAGCATTTAGCGTTAATTACTATGGGAGTTTATTTATTGTGGTGCATCCGTAATGCCTGAAATACCGCCCTCTTGTGGATTACCCCCCCCCCCCCACATTAACTTTCGAAATCGCGAGGAAGTCAGAACGTGCGCTAGGCATGTAATCTGCGCAGGTGCCTTGCAGTGGCTATTGTGTCTTCATTCATTCTTGGAAATCGTTAGAGGATTTGAGGGGGTAGGCGTACACCTGTACAAGAGGGAAAGCAATGTGCTAGAGTATGGGAACATTGGGGGAGGGGTGGGGGAGTATGTTGAAAGGGTTGCGACAACTTGCGATTAGAAGCCATTTGTGTCCACACCAAAAAAAAAGGGGGAAAGGACTAGTCAGCCCATTGGGTTGTACTGCATTGGACCGAAAGTGACGTCCAGCAACCACGCGAACAAAGGAAACTGGTTCCTCTGTGGGTGAAACTAACATGTGGGGTTTTTAAGTTAAAGAGTTAAAAAGTTAAAAAGTGGATAACACCATCATTATTCATCTTCCCATACATTCAACCCGTTTAATATGGAGTAGTTTTACAGTACTTAAGAATTAAGACCCGTGGCAGCTTTAAGATTGAGTTTTCACTGTGCTTTTTTTTTCTTCAAAATAATTCGGTGTACTCTAGTTCAATGGGAGTCAATAAATACATGCACCTGATAGAGGTACATTTTATTCCCACCCCCCCCCTGGGAATTGGACACTCATCACGAAGAGAACATTCCCCATGTATGTGAAGCGCCAAATGTCCTTCAACCAATTATACACGACCGTTGGGGTGATATGTGATCGCCATGATCTACTTATAATGCATATCGATTACGTCTGCCTTAATCATTGTTGAATCTTTTGTAAAACAGAAACACAGTGGGCATTTATCTGCTGTCTATCAGAGTGGGGAGGGGAAAATGCAACCCCTATAAAAACAAATGTTATTCCTTGATTAGCTGATTTGAATGTTTGCTCTGCGGGCAAACAGTTTCAATCCGGTGGGTTGTCCAAGCCGCGTATATGACCATGTGCATTGTGGTGCATGCCACGGCCATTCCTTCTCAATGATCAGCAGCTCGGGCCAAATAGACCTTAGGTGAGTTTACAAACACTTCATTTATTGATCTGTGAACTTTTCTGGTAACGAAGCCTAAAAAGCCGAATCCTAAAACTCTGAAGTAATCCATTATGTGCCAACTTAAGTAAGTTTTATTTTTGCGTCGCTTTTTCTTTTTCTGCTGCATTTTTTGGGGGAGTTGCTCTTTTTTCTGCTTCGCATCTTTTGGGTGGTTGTATTTTTGTGAATTTTTTTTAAACAATATTTTTGTCGCGTAGCATTTGCACCTGGCAGTCTTTCAATTCATAACCTGGTTATGACTATTTTGTTACTGATTTAATAAAATAAGTTTTCAACTAAAGTTTAGTAATTTGATATCCAGCTCCAGGGGCGGATCCATGATTTGTTTAACCGGGGCACAACAACACGCCCAGGATTTTGTCTTTTAGCGGGGTTAAAAAAAAACACACACACACAGAAGACAACAACAACAACAACAACAACGGATGGGGTCCAGGCATTGATCCCCATTAATATTGACTGGAAATGACACGTTACTCCATATGCATCAACGCGCGCGTTTTTAAGGGGTTTAAAAATGCAAACGCGGAGTCGTCACACCATTCTGTAAGCAACGCAAACATATGAAGTTTGGTGCTGGAGCAAAGTTTCTTGCACCCAAATTTACTCGTTTCTCCTCGTTTTGTTTAAACAAGATGTGACGACAAATTAATTTAAACCTAAAGAATAAAACACAATGGAGTGAAGTGTTGCGCAGCTGTAGGTTGCCAGAACGCAAGAACTATACCTATGTTCAGAAAATTGGAGTCTCTTTTCACAAGTAAGTGCTTATAGTCTGCAAAGAATAATGAGTGTTGCTAATTATGTGCTTTAAATGCATCCGTGACACTGGCGGTAGGTTTTTCTGAGGCCTCCTCACGAAACTACTTTAAAAAAAAGTAATATTGATATTATAATAATAATATTATAATAGACGGGGGATAGTAATAACCAGCTTAGGGACAATGGTATCGTTTCATTGAGTTTTCAAGAAAACCTTTTGATTTTGTGAAGTGGCTAGCAGTAATTGCAAGACGCGGAATACTAAAATGAGGGGATATAACATCGCAGATTTTGCTGCGTAAATTCTATCGACAGCACCACCCAAATCTTAGCGCCAGCAGAACAGGAAGAACAATAATGTAAACAGGAACAAAATTACCACTCTGTAAAATGTTCACGTTGTTTTGGACAATCATTGATATGTATTTTCAAACAAATCATGAAATAAATGCGCATTTTACGCAAAACTCAAGGATGCTCAGAGAGAGCTAATTACAACTTCACTGTCATGACTGTGCAGTGTTTGGACACTGGTTTCTTTGGAAATGGCTCACTAGCATACACTTCATTATGGCAACCATGTCAGGAATCATGTTGTTCACACATATTTCCATGCAGTGAGTTCGAGTTGTAATCCACCAATTCTGAATTTCCGTTTGTCACACACTGGTCACGTTCCCAAATTACCAATGACGCGATGCAAAACTGAATGCAAACTACATTATGTTTTTTTTTTCTACTACCTATCCTAGCCTAGCTACCGAAAAACAAGTTTATGACATTATTTGAGAAATGTTGATACAATTAAATTTTGATACAATTGACTATCCTTGTCACAGACAGCTAGCTGTGCATGTGCAATAAAAAAAAAACATATTCTAGTCCTCCGGTCTTTCCGCAATGGAACCCCGATCCGTAATATTGCTAGTTACAAAGTGTTTCTATCAAATTCTTGATTAATTAAAATTTGAATAATTTGAACACAATTTTACAAATGTCAATTAAATGAAGTTGTTGATTGACTTGTCATACATGTTTTTATAAACTTAATGTTATGAATATCTCTTCAATTCAACAAAGTGTAGGCCTATGTGACTAAATTGATGTAATTATCGGATAGCTGTTCTCTGTTCAATAATATATTTATTTATTTATTTATGATTGACTGAAATTATTAAATAATGCTGTATTCAAATGTTTTCAATTACAAATAGTATTCAGTATTTCATACCAGTTTTCCGAACCGATTCCTTTCGATGCTTTGGGGCTTAATTGTTTCGTTTTGCTGCTTATTTCTGCCACTTTTTGGACTTCACCCCGACGCTTGACTGCGATGTTAGGGCCTATCTTGGAAGAAAACTTTGGACGAGGCCTAGGACATTTGCCAATCATTTATGAGAAGCAACTTCTCAGAACAGTTCGGCTTCCGAGCCGCTTTCTGTTTAGTGGCCATTGTTGTATTACCCGATGCAATAAATTGTTTATCCTTTGTTGTTGGATAACAAGGTTTTTATTTATCTGAAATATCTGTGATACATTGGATACGTTGGACGATTTACCATTGTCAATTTTCTTTTCATGTTACTTGTATTAAGGTTTCCTATAGATAAAATTGCGCATGCGTGTCTTCACTTGTAAACCCTCTAGAGCGAGTACACTGCGTGCCGCGCCGTTGATCATTGAAGGTGTACAAGCGCGTTCGACGTGACCGATCCAGCCAATATAACAGAGATCAATGGGTCATGGGGCCGGCCTTATTTGCCCTGGGAATTGCGTCATTTTACACGAAGAGATCATTCCCCCCATGTGCAGCTCCAAATGGTCATCAGCCAATTACACACGACCGTTGAGGTGATTTGCATATTGTGATCACCATAGTAAGTCATAATCCACTTAAGCATATCGATTACGTCTGCAGTGCTCATTGGTGAATCTTTTATAAAACAGAAACACATTGGGCATTTATCCGTTGTCTATCGGGGGGGGGGGGGGGTGAGGATGCAACCCTTATAAAAAACATGTTATTCCTTGATTAGCTGATTTGAATGTTTGCTCCGCGAGCAAACAGTTTCAATCCGGTGGGTTGTCCAAGCCGCGTATACGACCATGTGCATTGTGGTGCATGCTACGGCCATTCCTCCTCAATGATCAGCAGCTCGGGCCAAATAGACTTAGGTGAGTTTACAAACACTTCATTTATTGATCTGTGAACTTTTCTGGTAACGAAGCCAAGGGGTTCTAAAAGGGTCTAACCCATGGAGGGTACTTACTAGAGAAGGCAATCTTCTTTTTAGGTGTTCGGGCATTCAGCCCGGAACACCTCTTATTATTGTTCGGTTTTTTTTTTTAGGTGTTCGGGCATTCAGCCCGGAACACCTCTTATTTTTGTTCGGTTTTTTAGGTGTTCGGGCATTCAGCCCCGAACACCTCTTATTTTTGTTCGGTTTTTTTTTTTCTTAATACTTCTTCTTCTTCTTCTTCTTCTCAGCGTCCCTTGTCCGCTAACAAAAACACCCTTTCTAAGCTCATATGAACTTGAAACTTCACATATAGTTAGATATTTATTAGGAGATGAAACCGCTTCAGTTACGTCATGATGACGTCATCAGGTGTTGAGTTACGTTAAATCAAAGTTTAATATTTGAAAAAATCATAACTCCAAAACTACACAATGGATTTTCACAATCTATACATCATCGGATAGGCCTGGTATGACTCTAAAAACGCTACACTGAACGCGACCTCATTTGACCTTGACTTCCGGTTCAAACCGGAAGTTGAATATTTAAAAAATTCATATCTCAAAAACTACTGATCATTTCATCACAATTTTTACATCAGATTGTAGATCTGTGATCCTTCCGAAACTTTTGCACAGAAATGATGCCAATATGACCTTAACTTCTGGTCCTAAATGGGTGTTACAGCCAAAGTTAGTATTAACCGCAGTTAATTTGTGAATGGAGAAAAGCGCTGTAACTGACTCGCTCCATTATTCATAAGGTTCAAAGTCCACGAAGCCTGTGCGTATAGTCCCACACAACGGAAATGTATCATTGCGTTGCTTATTTTTGTACGTTGTAACAACACGTGTCCCGCACATAAAAAAACTCAAACTCATTCAAAGTTCAGTGTGAATTATTTTAGTTCCGCTGTGCTCGTCTGATGGCTTAATGGAAAACAAGGAATAAAAGAGGAGGTTTTACTGAGATGTCCACCTGCTTTAGGGATTTGTATGATTTTGACTAAATGACAAAAACTTCAACTGAAAAAGAACGACATTGGTTTGTTTCTCATCAAACACCGAGACCCACGTCACGTTGATCAACGTGACCATGCCTGCCAAAGGCGCTCTAGGCCCTCTGAGTATGCCCTTCAGACACGGTGATTAAAATGGTAAGCTTTATATCAAAATCACCGTAAAAAAGAGGGGGCATTCCTTTTTTGTCTACAATAATGTTGATATGTTTCATTCATGAACTTGCCTAGTGTTTTTTGTTTTGTTTTTTACTTTCAAAAATCATTATTTTGTCATGGTTTAATTTTCAACTATCAGATTGAATTGATGCTAATCCCCGCTCAGGTATAATTATGAATATGTACTGTGTATGGAAAAAAACCACTCGTGAACCAAAAAGTGTGCAACTTTTTTGGAGTTGATTTTAACGATGTTGTAGTCTGACAAGGGTCTGGTTAAAACAAAATAAGATTTAAGAGCGCCATCTGGCAGGTTAAAACAGTTCAAAATACAGTTTTAATAGAAGCCTTTTGCAGAGTTTTTATAATTGTTTCAACATGGGCTCCACATACTTCACAAAAATGAATATGTTGGTGACCTTGTCTTGACCTTTTAACCTGTCTAAACTGGAAGTTCTGTAAAATGCTTTTAAAAACATTATTTAATAGCTATTCATTCTGTTTTCACAATAACAAACAGCACAGCTCACGATCACTCCAGTCAGCTTTACTTGAATCCGAACACCTCGAATTTGTTATCAAACAAATTCTTATTTCTAGTTTTTAGGTGTTCGGGCATTCAGCCCGGAACACCTCTTATTATTGTTCGGTTTTTTTTTTTTTTTCTTAATACTTCTTCTTCTTCTTCTTCTTCTTCTTCTCAGCGTCCCTTGTCCGCTAACAAAAGCACCCTTTCCAAGCTCATATGAACTTGAAACTTCATATTTAGTTAGATATTTATTAGGAGATGAAACCGCTTCAGTTACGTCATGATGACGTCATCAGGTGTCGAGTTACGTTAAATCAAAGTTTAATATTTGAAAAAATCATAACTCCAAAACTACACAATGGATTTTCACAATCTATACATCATCGGATAGGCCTGGTATGACTCTAAAAACGCTACACTGAACGCGACCTCATTTGACCTTGACTTCCGGTTCAAACCGGAAGTTGAATATTTAAAAAATTCATATCTCAAAAACTACTGATCGTTTCGTCACAATTTTCACATCAGATTGTAGATCTATGATCCTTCCGAAACTTTTGCACAGAAATGATGCCAATATGACCTTAACTTCTGGTCCTAAATGGGTGTTACAGCCAAAATTAGTATTAACCGCAGTTTATGTGTGTATGGAGAAAGCGCTGTAACTGACTGTCCGCTCCATTATTCATAAGGTTCAAAGTCCACGAAGCCTGTGCACACAGTCCCACACAACGGAAATGTATCATTGCGTTGCTTATTCTTGTACGTTGTAACAACACGTGTCCCGCACATAAAAAACTCAAACTCATTCAAAGTTCAGTGTGAATTTAGTTCCGCTGTGCTCGTCTGATGGCTTAATGGAAAACAAGGAATAAAAGAGGAGGTTTTACTGAGATGTCCACCTGCTTTAGGGATTTGTATGACTTTGACTAAATGACAAAAACTTCAACTGAAAAAGAACGACATTGGTTTGTTTCTCATCAAACACCGAGACCCACGTCACGTTGATCGACGTGACCATGCCTGCCAAAGGCGCTCTAGGCCCTCTGAGTATGCCCTTCAGACACGGTGATTAAAATGGTAAGCTTTATTTCAAAATCACCGTTAAAAAGAGGGGGCATTCCTTTTTTGTCTACAATAATGTTGATATCCATGAACTTGCCTAGTGTTTTTTATTTTGTTTTTTTTTACTTTCAAAAATCATTATTTTTGTCATGGTTTAATTTTCAACTATCGGATTGAATTGATGCTAATCCCCGCTCAGGTATATTATGTATATGTACTGTGTATGGAAAAAAACATAACTCTTGAACCAAAAAGGGTTTTGACTTTATGCTAACCATGTACTTAGACCTTAGTGTGTCAATGAAACCACATAGGTTTTCGGCATGATTACGTCACCAATGACGTCATAACATTGAATCAATGTTTAATTTTTACAAAAAAACATCTGGAAAACTATAACTGCTACATACCAGATCTTTGGTCCATGTGAAAGACCATGGAGTGTATTTTTTTAATTTTACACAAAGTGTGACCCTATGCAGCTCTGTGACCTTTACTTCTGGTCGAAACTGAAAGATGCTTATTCCATACTTAAAAACTTCATATCCCATTAACCAAAAAAGGGTTGAGACCTACAACTTTACATACTTAGACCCAAGTGTGTAGATGAAACTGCAGTTATTTTCGGGATGATGACGACTCGATGGCGTCCTTACATTAAATTAACCTTTATCCGGAGAACCAAATTTGTATATACATAACTTGCACCATCCCCAATGATTACACAAACTGTGTCTCCCTGTGAGCTTCAATTCTGGTCAAAACTGAGAGCTTAAGTGAAAATAATCACTCCCGGTCTTCGTTTTGAGGCCTGCAAACAATATGATCTTGAAATCAGATGGTCCCTCTATATCGAATACAGTTTTACCCATAGGACTGTCAATTCCAGCAAAACAATAACTATGAATCTCAATGTTTTTATAATAAAATGAGCTATGAAAACGGAATGATTTAATCAGTTTTTTAATTTATAAAAGTTTTTTATTTCAAATACGAAATCTTCTACCATTCACTTTACGTATCAATTTGTCGTACTAAGTTTTTTCGGTTTTTGCTTTGAAAACACTACCTCTGCTTACTCGAAAATGTCTATACCGAACACCTTGTTTTTGTTATGGAACAAAAAATTATGTCTAGTTCTTAATACTTCTTCTTCTTCTTCTTCTTCTTCTTCTCAGCGTCCCTTGTCCGCTAACAAAAGCACCCTTTCCAAGCTCATATGAACTTGAAACTTCAGACATAGTTAGATATTTATTAGGAGATGAAACCGCTTCAGTTACGTCATGATGACGTCATCGGGTGTTGAGTTACGTTAAATCAAAGTTTAATATTTGAAAAAATCATAACTCCAAAACTACACAATGGATTTTCACAATCTATACATCATCGGACAGGCCTGGTATGACTCTAAAAACACTACACTGAACGCGACCTCATTTGACCTTGACTTCCGGTTCAAAACGGAAGTTGAATATTTAAAAAATTCATATCTAAAAAACTACTGATCATTTCATCACAATTTTTACATCAGATTGCAGTTCTGTGATCCTTCCGAAACTTTTGCACAGAAATGATGCCAATATGACCTTAACTTCTGGGTGTTACAGCCAACGTTAGTATTAACGCGCATTTAATCTTTGTACATAGAAAAGCGCTGGAGCCGACTGTTCAGCACCATGAATCATAAGGTTCAAAGTCCACGAAGCCTATGTGTGCAACACGAAGCCTGTGTGTACAGTCCCACGTAATGGAAACTCATAAGGTTCAAAGTCCACGAAGCCTGTCTGTACAGTCCACGTAACGGAAACATTCCACAAGCGGGGGGTGGCGCTATACCAAACAACTGTTCATGCTTTTATCCCGCTCTGGAATTTTATTATATGCTCGCTCTGTGACAGATGCTGCCTCGGAAATCTACGTCATTTAAATGTTAAATCTTTGAAAATTCCCATCAATTTGAGGGTAAGAGACCCTGGGTTGCTTTTTGCGGGATTATACAAAGGTAATATAGGTCTTCGATTTTAATTGTTTGCATGAAATTACGTGTCCTCTACCATGTCTACTTCCACTTAAAACCGAAAGTACATTGTAATTAAAAGTGGCAACTTTGTTTAGTTGGTTTTAACGATGTTGCAGTCTGACAAGGGTCCGGTTAAAAAAACAAGATTTAAGAGGGCCATCTGGCGGTGGGTTAAAAACAGTTCAAAATACAGTTTTACTAGAAGGCTTTGGCAGAGTTTTTATAATTGTTTCAACATTGGTTTACATAATGGCCTTTATGCAGACAACATAATGTGTTTAACGTAGATTGATGACGTCATCACGTACTACGTGTAACACTTTAAATGCACACTATTTTAAGCCATGTATCTGCCAAAATAATAGACCAACCGAGTTGAAATTTGGTGTACTGTTGGACAACGACACTGACTGCTGACAAATTTTGTAGCGTCATGATTTCGTCATTTCAAATGTATTTTTGTGCTTTTTTTCATCAGGCTTTTCACACCAGGCATGTACTCCCCGAAACCGAACACCTAGAGTTTGTCTTAAGACGAACTCTAAATTTCTAGTTTTTTCTTAATACTTCTTCTTCTTCTTCTTCTTCTTCTTCTCAGCGTCCCTTGTCCGCTAACAAAAGCACCCTTTCCAAGCTCATATGAACTTGTAACTTCATATTTAGTTAGATATTTATTAGGAGATGAAACCGCTTCAGTTACGTCATGATGACGTCATCAGGTGTCGAGTTACGTTAAATCAAAGTTTAATATTTGAAAAAATCATAACTCCAAAACTACACAATGGATTTTCACAATCTATACATCATCGGATAGGCCTGGTATGACTCTAAAAACGCTACACTGAACGCGACCTCATTTGACCTTGACTTCCGGTTCAAACCGGAAGTTGAATATTTAAAAAATTCATATCTCAAAAACTACTGATCATTTCATCACAATTTTTACATCAGATTGTAGATCTATGATCCTTCCGAAACTTTTGCACAGAAATGATGCCAATATGACCTTAACTTCTGGTCCTAAATGGGTGTTACAGCCAAAATTAGTATTAACCGCAGTTTATGTGTGTATGGAGAAAAGCGCTGTAACTGACTGTCCGCTCCATTATTCATAAGGTTCAAAGTCCACGAAGCCTGTGCACACAGTCCCACACAACGGAAATGTATCATTGCGTTGCTTATTCTTGTACGTTGTAACAACACGTGTCCCGCACATAAAAAACTCAAATTCATTCAAAGTTCAGTGTGAATTTAGTTCCGCTGTGCTCGTCTGATGGCATAATGGAAAACAAGGAATAAAAGAGGAGGTTTTACTGAGATGTCCACCTGCTTTAGGGATTTGTATGACTTTGACTAAATGACAAAAACTTCAACTGAAAAAGAACGGCATTGGTTTGTTTCTCATCAAACACCGAGACCCACGTCACGTTGATCGACGTGACCATGCCTGCCAAAGGCGCTCTAGGCCCTCTGAGTATGCCCTTCAGACACGGTGATTAAAATGGTAAGCTTTATTTCAAAATCACCGTTAAAAAGAGGGGGCATTCCTTTTTTGTCTACAATAATGTTGATATCCATGAACTTGCCTAGTGTTTTTTATTTTGTTTTTTTACTTTCAAAAATCATTATTTTTGTCATGGTTTAATTTTCAACTATCGGATTGAATTGATGCTAATCCCCGCTCAGGTATATTATGTATGTACTGTGTATGGAAAAAAACATAACTCTTGAACCAAAAAGGGTTTTGACTTTATGCTAACCATGTACTTAGACCTTAGTGTGTCAATGAAACCACATAGGTTTTCGGCATGATTACGTCACCAATGACGTCATAACATTGAATCAATGTTTAATTTTTACAAAAAAACATATCTGGAAAACTATAACTGCTACATACCAGATCTTTGGTCCATGTGAAAGACCATGGAGTGTATTTTTTTAATTTTACACAAAGTGTGACCCTATGCAGCTCTGTGACCTTTACTTCTGGTCGAAACTGAAAGATGCTTATTCCATACTTAAAAACTTCATATCCCATTAACCAAAAAAGGGTTGAGACCTACAACTTTACATACTTAGACCCGAGTGTGTAGATGAAACTGCAGTTATTTTCGGGATGATGACGACTCGATGGCGTCCTTACATTAAATTAACCTTTATCCGGAGAACCAAATTTGTATATACATAACTTGCACCATCCCCAATGATTACACAAACTGTGTCTCCCTGTGAGCTTCAATTCTGGTCAAAACTGAGAGCTTAAGTGAAAATAATCACTCCCGGTCTTCGTTTTGAGGCCTGCAAACAATATGATCTTGAAATCAGATGGTCCCTCTATATCGAATACAGTTTTACCCATAGGACTGTCAATTCCAGCAAAACAATAACTATGAATCTCAATGTTTTGATAATAAAATGAGCTATGAAAACGGAATGATTTAATCAGTTTTTTAATTTATCAAAGTTTTTTATTTCAAATACGAAATCTTCTACCATTCACTTTACGTATCAATTTGTCGTACTAAGTTTTTTTGGTTTTTGCTTTGAAAACACTACCTCTGCTAACTCGAAAATGTCTATACCGAACACCTTGTTTTTGTTATGGAACAAAAAATTATGTCTAGTTTGTTTTGTTTCTTTTTAGGGTCGGAGAAATCAGTATGACCTATAAATCACTTCTAGGAAAACCCCATCACGTTGTCCACGGCGAATCCTGAGTTCAGATTGCCCATAAGAAAACCACCCGGATCTTCCTTCTCTTTTTGCTCCGTGGATTTCTGACCGATATTCGGACGGAAATTTTTATTTTCATCAGACAGTACACATTTTGCAAAGTTTGTGAGTTGAGTTAACACAAAGTTTCCGAAGGAATGGGTTAAAGCAACACGCTTCCTGCAAAAAACCCCAAAACAAACAACAAAAACCTAAAAACTTCACCTCTTCCATTCTGATTGGCCAAAGGAGGAGAAACAACTTCAAATAGGTCATGTTTTTGAAGTCCTAAAACTCTGAAGCTATCCATTATGTGTCAACTTAATTCAGTTTTTTGCGTCGCTTTTTTCTTTTTCTTTCGCATTTTGGGGGGAGTCGCTCTTTTTTCTGCTTCGCATTTTTTATTTTTTTATTTTTTTATTTTTTTTTTTTGGGGGGGGGTTGTATTTTAAAATAAGTTTTTACAAAATGTTTGTCGCGTAGCATTTGCACCTGGCAGCCCTACAATTCATAAACTGGTTATGCCATTTTTGCTACTGAGTTAATAAAATAAGTTTTAAACTAAAGTTCATTAATTTGATATCCGGCTCATTCATTTTCGTTTGAAAATGAAACGTGCTCCGTTTGATAAGATTTTCGGCGAAATCTAAAAAAAAACTTTAAAAAAACAAACCCGCTACCCTCTTTTGAAATGAAATTTCCACAGGTTTGTTTTATTGTATAAACAATCGAACTCTTAAAAAAAAAAAAAAATGTATAATTTGCCTTTAAAGATCATTCAACTTCGTGAGCCAAAGAGGGGCTGGTCAACCATTCAATTTCATCAGTGTTGTACTAAAATAGGCCTTAGAAATTCAACCCAAGAGTGGTAGAAATGCAACCTTGAATATAAGTAAAATGTTTGGTTATTTCGCTTCTATATGGTGATTAGGCACCATTACCTAATATTGTGTTCGTTACCTTGCCCAGTTGCACATCCATGCAACACCGAGAGACAAATGTGGTTCTTAGGGGAAACCTGAGGGAGTATACCGCTGTGCCTCATAGCTCAGTTGGTAGAGCATCTGCCCGGAGTGTCAGGGGTCTTGGGTTCAAATCCCAATGAGGGACCATTTGATTTTTCTCTCATCCCATGTTTGAAACGAATCTGAATGAAAAGAACGAAATCGTGTTTGCATGAAAACGAAATCTATATAACGGTAGCTTAAAAAAAAAAAACTAGTCTTGAAACTGAATAAGTTTTGCTGAAATTGACTGAAAAAAAGAACGCCAAAGAGAAACTGTGACGGGGAAAAAATTAGACGGAAAAAGCCCGAATAAAGGTGGCACGTGGAACACAAAGGTCCTTAGAAAAGAAGAAGAAGAAAGAAAAAAAGAGGATAAAATCCGGGCCTCTCGCACCAGATTGCGCATTATGGTTTTTGATGTTTCGAGAAAAAGTATATTGGATGGCTTTACCTCCTTCCCTATGCCTAATAAGCCGTGTCCGAAATTGCGGCTACGTCTCACGGCTACGGCTGGATCGCCGCGTCATTATTATGCGTCTATGAAACCAAAAACTCCCAAAAGAAACTCGTACTGAACATATTAACTGTTTCCCATAAAAATTCATAAAAACTGTACAAGCAAAAAATTGTTGTTTATTGAGTTTTTTTTTACACATGTACCTTTCGACTTCAAAACGACAACTTTTGCACTTTTAGTAAACTGAGCTCTGTCAGACGACCATTCACAATACACACGTTCGTGGAGGAAGCTTATAAAAATTATGCTCTGCCCACATCGTCCCACAGTGGGCGGTCATTGCCGTATAATCACTAGTTCATTAATATTAACTGCACAGTTGGTTACTAACGAATATTTAAAGCCAAATTTGAAAGACGAAACTTTACTGTACGTGGCTGCATTGAAATGACCCAGTTGTGCGCCGCGTGCAAGTTTTACGGTGCTGCATGCTTATTGGCTAATCGTCATTTGTTGACGTAACATGTTAAATTAACCGTTCGCTACATGCCGTGCAAAGTCACCGGCTCACTGCGTGATCGTTAAATATTCTTTACTTCCCAAATAACTGCGTGCTGTAACTATTGGCTAATGTAAATGACATTAGGCCTATAGTTCATTAAAGTTTTTCCCTCGGCCTGTGCGTACTTATTGTAATATCAGTCAAAAGTCAAAAGGCTTATGGTGTTTTAAAGACGACAATGTGCGTCGCGTCGTACCGTCGCGTCGCCTGCGCCGTCGCCCGTCGCGTCGCGTCGTGCCGTCGCCCGTCGCGTCATGCGCAGCGCCGTGCCGTCGCCTGTCGCGTCGCTTGTTTTTCAATTGATTATCATAGTGGTTTTGGCTTCCGTCGTGTCGTTGCCGTCGCCCGTCGCGCCGTGCGTCGCGTTGCCCGTCGCTATCGCCCATTTTCTAATCAGTTGTTGAACTTGTTTCTCACTCGACACAGGGAAAAGCTTTGTAACTGACAACATTTTATTTAAGCTTTTTTAACATCTTGAGGGCATTCCGGTTCATTTATTTTTCTTTGCCTTTCCTTCAAAAACCTCTCTTTATGGTGCATTTAGGACATATCAAAAACAATCATTCATACTATTATTTGTTCTTTGCTTTTCCCCCCAAAAGCACTTCTAGGTGCATTCAGGTACTATCAAATTCCACTAAAACCCGTTTTCTTGGTAACACTATGACCTCTTTTCATAACTTGCCTGCACACAGCTACAAGTAGACCTATGGTTTCACTCTTCCCTCTGTAAACATACATAATAATTACATAGTAGCCCAAAATTAGCCATTTATTTATAGCAAATCTGGGGAAAAATTGGAAAGAAACAAATTTCAACTGATAATGGTAGGTATAGGTATCACTATTTACCCCCCCCCCCAAAAAAAAAAACCACAAAAAACTAAGGACCGATAGGGGGGGGGGGGAATTGGGTTTTTTTAGGGGGGGGGTCATTGAAACTAGGGGTCATTGACCCAAATTTTGCTCAAAGTATGTCGTGTTTGGTATCAAATGAAAGGAAATTGAATTCTAAATAGTAGAAGTGATGTTTATTTTGTCATTTTATCATCCAGTGAAAAGTTACACTTGATTGAAGACGTGGTGCTAGTTAACGACGAATCGGCACGCTCATTACACAGTTTCTGTGTAAAAAAAAAAGACCTTGAAACTACCATAATACGTTACTATGTATCCATCAAAGTGTATCACATTGTTTGGTGGCTGTTATACGTTACCATTCAGGTGTCATAAGCTCATCTTGCCCCATTGAGCAGCGTGCGGATATGACATTAGACAGACAGTAGAGTGACACCCCCATAAAATAGCATCACCTGAGGAGTGACAATCAGAGTAGAAAGTCACTATCACAAGTATAGGGTGACATCCCCAGGACGTAGAGTGACATCCCTAAACTGATCAAGTGAGTGACTTCGCAAGTGGGATGACATCTCCAGTAGAGTGACGTCCCAATTAGGGTGACATTTCATATAAAAAAACAAACATCCTGGGCCGAGTATGAGTCAGTTATGAAGCTTCTTCTTCTCATGTCGAGTAAGAATCAAGTATTGAAAGGCAATTGCTTAAAAACGATTGAGGCGTCATATACATCTCTTTATAGATTAGATTTAGATTTAGATTTAGATTTTATTGTCCACGTAAAAAAACCCATAGAAACTTGACATCCACTGGCCAAATACAAGTACACACAGTCAATATCAAAACTATATAAATTACAAAATAAGAGAAGTTAGAAATACAAAGCAACAAAAGACCCGCACACCAAAAAAATGCACCGCCAAAACAACGCCAACCGGTCACATGGGACAACAACAGGCTGGAAGAAACACCCAGCCTTCCTACCCCCGTAGCCACCCGTGACCAATTAACGCTGCCCCGACCAATCCATTCCAAGAGTGCGAACAATACATTACAAGACCATGGTAAAAAGTGCTAGAAATAAAGAGGGGAAAGAGGGAGGTGGGAAAAATGAACATGGTTAAGGGCAACAACAGAAGAATAGGTGTGTGTACGGGGTGGGCGGAGGGAAAGGAGGGTTGTGAGAGAGAGAGAGAGAGAAAAAAAAAAAAAAAAACCCGAGTGCCTAGGCAGCACACAGTTTCCTTTTTTTTCTTCTCACACCCTCTCTCCTTTCTGTTGTCCCCCACCCCCACACCACACACGCATACCTGTTTTCTTTTTTTTGCCCTGCACCATTTTGTTCATTTTTACCTACCTCCCCTTTTCTCCTTTCTATCACCAAAAAGAATTGTATATGACGCCTCAAACGTTTTTTAAAGTTGCCTTCCAATACATGATTCTCACTTAACACGGGGAGAAGCTTAATTACTGCCAAAACTTCTTGAGAAAACGTTTGAACATTTTGAGAGCGTCCCGATCCTATTTTTGTCTTTGCTTGTTCTTTGATGCATATAATTATAGAAATCATCAGAATGGTCTCATCTCATGACTTGCTTGCACAGGGCCACATGTTTGATTTCACTCTTCCCTGGCATGTCGGGGCCGAGCGGATAAGAACACCGAACACAAGCTCTGGTGTTTCTGATTAGCAAAGTGTGGGTTCGAGTCCCAGTCGTGACAATCTTGTGCCCTTAAGCAAGAAACTTAACCATAATATTGCTGTGTTCCTCGGATGGGACGTGAAGCTGTAGGTCCCATGTGTTGTCTAATGCAAAAGAACCCAGTGCACTTAGCGTAAAGAGAAGGGGTTTGCCCCGGTGTTCCTGGTCTGATCGACAGCATATTGCACCACAGCACCTTGTAAACCATTACATGGTGCTATAAAGGAATAGGTCTCGTACTTCAAAATGTAGCTCCACATACCTTGCAGGAAAAAAATACTGAGCGCTTTGATACGCCCGTAGGGGTATGATATAGCGCTATATTAGGAACCCAGTATTATGATTACTATTATTATTATTTTTCAAAAACATATAAACGAAAAAAACTTATGTAATGTAAGACAGTGGGATCAGATTACAGGGTAATTACCCCCCCATTGAACAAAATTAAAGTGCTTGCTGATTCCTTTTTAACTAAAACCACATCTTCAATCAATTGATGTATACATAGTAACGTATTACGGTAGTTTCAAGGTCTTTTTTTTTTACATTTGCATAGAAACTGTGTAACGAGCGTGTCGATTCCTTGTTAACTAGCACCACGTCTTCAAGTGTAACTTTTCACAGGATAATGAAAAGACAAAATAACATTACATCCAGTATTTAGAATTCAATTTCCTTTCATTTGATACCAAACACGACATACCTTGAGCAAAATTTGGGTCAATGACCCCAGTTTCAATGACCCCCGCCGAAAAAAATGTTTCCCCACCCCCTATCGGTCCTTACTTTTTTTTTGGTCAAGTGTTTGACACCCGTACCTACCATTATCAGTTGAAATTGAAAATTACATTAGTATTAAAATATGAAGATTCATGAAATGTTTGTTAGAGGACCAACAACTTAAAAGCACCCCCTCCCGTGCTCCCACACCTCCACCGAAAAAGTCTAGCTGGCTATGGCCCGCTGGCTGGCCAGCTCCGCTCAGAGCTTTCACTTTTCTCAAAATATTTTTTGCAATGGTTGTACCGGCAAGTTTAGAGCATGCTGCTTGAGCACGACGTCGAGACCGCAGGCCAAGTCTTCACTTTTCCCAAAAGAGTTTTGTTCAAACATGGATCGTGTGCTGTTTGCTCTATGGTTGTACTGGCCTTGAGTCATGTCACGCACGAAAAAAAGACTTCGCCGCTCGCACCTGGTCTTTTTTCGTGCGTGACATTCGGGTGTGGCGCGTGCGCATTGACTAAAGCCTTTAGGCTATGGTTGTACTTGCAGCAAGATTACTAAACCCCGCCTCCTTATCCCCCACCCCCACAAAAAAAAAACCGGCCACCCCTCCCCACTACTATCGGCCAATCTCTTGGAGCTCTCATGCGTGCATTGTCTTGAACGGGTGAGTGCGGAGTGCGTGACCGCCGAGACACAACAATCTTATTTTACGATCCATAATAAGTCGGGTTCCTGTTCGTAAACACCACGGTATTCCTGGAAAATGAGTCAGGGGCATGTCACCTATGTCGTCAGCTGTTAAATTTTTCCATCTTGTTTGTGCAAGAGTAAGGTCAACGTGTGTGTTGTAATATCAGTGAAAGAATCCCAAGAAAATGACACGAAAAACTCATTTTTGAGTGACATTTACTTGTGTTTTGTTTAGCGTAGGCCGTGATGCAGTATTAAAGTGTATAAACCGGTAAGTTTTTTTCTCAATTTTCAAGGAATTATTGGCAAACGCATAGGACGAAGGCAAGGTTAAGAATGAAAGTTGTGTTGCATCATCATATAGACCTGTGTCAGTGTGGAGGTAATGAGCGCAATAGTCAAATATGCGCATTTTTGAAATTTGCAAAAACTGCATGCGCGCAATTTTCTAAGGTCAAAAACAGAAACGATACGAACTACAGCTAGTTCGTATAATCACCGTTTTTGCACAACTCTCTACTCAAGTTTTGGAACAAAAACATCACTTCACACTGAAGTTTCGACCTTGCACATTTAACCTTAATTTTGTGGAGGTAAACTAAGTTTGCGTTTTCAAAAATGGTACAACGCGCAATCTAAACAAAGTGCACCCTTTGAAGATTGCGCTCATCAGACTGCCTTGTCTCTTCGTTCGTAATTTCGTCGTCCTTGTTCGGGGGATGCACCACTTTACCAGGGCTAGAGAGGGAGGGGTACTCCTAACTATAGAGGTTCGTTCCGGCGCGCTATCGTCTCCACGAACCTCATAGGGGGACATTTACAAAATGCTATTCAAAACTTTATGCCCTTCATGCCCTTCTGTTTACTTGCCGACAGTTTTTTTTTAAATCTGATCTTGCCAAAATTGGGCTGTATTTTTTCTTTGTTGCAAAAACATTTGCAAAAAACCCAATAAATTCTCACCGTTTTTCAGAATCCTTGCCTTTCGGTCACCAATATGGCTGCTCTGGTACTAGGTATTCAGTGGTATTCTGCGGGCAACACTGGTCCTGCAATTTAATGCAGCAACTTGGAAAGG
The DNA here is from genome assembly GCA_023634235.1 of Pisaster brevispinus. Taxonomy (NCBI): domain Eukaryota; kingdom Metazoa; phylum Echinodermata; class Asteroidea; order Forcipulatida; family Asteriidae; genus Pisaster; species Pisaster brevispinus. The sequence continues at coordinate 15,418,437 of JAMKCF010000012.1, read as the reverse complement.
TCGGGCTCCATCAGTAGTTCATCATTACGGGTACGAGCTCTATCATCAGTAGTCATCATTACGAGCTCTGATGTATGCGCTAAAGGAAACATTTCCGTATCCAGCCACCACTTTTTCATTCGTTATGAAATAAAATAGTATCTAATTTACTCAAATGAGAGATATTCCTTTGGGTAAAAATGAGTGAAAAAGTGGTGGCAGGATACGGAAATTTTTCTGCGCTAAATTCAATGGTATATTCTTTGCAGAATGAAGCTTTGAAATTTGAAATTTCTGAGCCATTTCAGCCTAGTGACTAGAATTGCCTAATTTGTTACCACTTTATCACACAAAATGCATATTATATTGACCCAGTTCACCTGACATGCATCGCCCGCAATAAATTTTAGTTGCACCATTTTGTTTATGATTCAAATTTAATTCACCATGCTGTGCTCACTGGGCATTGCACTCCGACTTCTTCGCAAATAAAAAAACTCATGCGTTAGCCATAGATTCAGATGCAGCATGCTCGAAAGTTATGCGCATTTAAAATCCGGAGCAAATATGTTGATGCAGGAAGAATAATCCCTAATAAGTAGTAGGAATACACAATATGAGAACTTATTAACAGTAAGGCTTCTCAGATTCAAGTTTTGGGGAATAAAAACAAGTATCTTTTTACAATAACCACATTAATACTTCGAAATGAAATGTTTCTCAGAATGCTTTATTGGATCGAAAGCTGCTGTACTTCTAACCAAGTAAGTTTTAATTACCATTAGTTTTAAGAGTAATTACCAAACGTATACCTTCCCTTTAACATAAACTGTAGTCCCGCCCAGGGGACCAGGGACTAGCGAGGACTTGGCCGGGGATGTAAATTTGGCCCGCTGTGTAATAGTCCCGGCCATTTCCCACTACTGCCCGGCCGGGCAGAGGACTTGCTTCTTGTACGTCCCTGGCCCTACCCAGTTTACATTCCCTGCAGGATCCCGGCCCTTGCATGCAGGGCAATTGTCAAAACTGCCGCACGATCCTGGACCCGCCATGCAGGGCTTTATCACAATCCTGGCCGTTCCCAACATGCATGGTATTAAGTGTCACAAACGCTTCCACGATTCCGGCCCCGGCATGTGGGACATTGTACAACCTCGGCAAAGATCTCGCTTTTGTCCAAGTAGGGTGGGACAAACAGTTTCACACCTTGGCCAAGTCCCCGCTGTTGTCTCGGCTAGCAGGGGCACAGTTTTTTTTGAACATCTCCCTCTCTGTGTCCCAGCTACTTCTTCTAAAGTTCCTGGTGGTCCCCCAGGGCTGGGACTATAGGCCTATGCATTTAAGCGACCAAATTTTCTTTAATTAGACCAGCGTGCACCTTTATTCCAAGGCTATCAAAGTGCTTAGTACGAAGTGTTTGCTAAGTATGCTGATTGCGGACTGTTGTCATTATAATTAGATGAGCACCATACATGTATCTCATCATTGCAATTTGGCTCTCAAAATGGCAGGCAATTTAATGCAGACAGTAACCATTTTATGTCAGTGCAAGGGCTGTACGTGTTTATTATATGCATGAGTATGGATGTGTATTTTAGTTTTACTGGAGTAAAACAAAACTGCTGACAAACATGCGTGTGATAATCCAGTGCTTCAATTTTTTAGCTAAGATACGGCAGGGAACGATTTCCTCCAGCATTTTTTGCATCTAGCGAAATACTAAGACTGAACAAGTTTTGTTCACACTGAATGCTAACTGTTGAGTAGCTAGCGATGTTTGAGTAGTATAACTGATACAATTTGTGAAGCATCTTGCTATGCTAAACAAGGGAAATCGTTCACTGTAATACGGTTCAGAAAGGAGTTTCTTCATAAACAGTACATGTAATGATTTGTTTTAGTAGAAGTAGAAGTAGAAGTAGAATACTAAAACAACAGTTCCTTGATACTTGGATCCGGAAATCCAATTTGTTCACTGCTGATATTTGATATTTGTACATTTATTTTAAATAGCAGGTCAACCAAGGTATCAGGTACCCCTCGGGTTGTTAAGAATATGCAGTGTATGATACTTGATACGGAGGAAATAGAGATAAATATGAAGCTAAATACTAAGTCACAACTGGTGCAGATTCTTTTGTTTGTCTAGTGGCACAGCAAAAGCAACCCTTGCACATTTTGGCTAAATTTCCCCACTACCCCTCCTGGTGCTACACAAGATAAGCACAGAAATGTGTTATCATGCTGAACTGTAAGGATGTAGCTTGAGTAAGTTTTATTTGAATGCTCTGTTTGATCCATTTTATAGAAATTTACAAATAAATGTAATATATACACTGTTTGGCCAAAGCACATTGAAACATTATCTTTGGAATGTTTTCTACTTGGCGTTTATCTTGGTTTTATAAGCCCTACTGTGCAATCTGGAGCATTCTTTATGGTTTCTTTCGGTTTTTCTAGGGAAAAAATAAAAATAAAAAATTGCGTAGGCTTTGGGCCAAAATTCGTACGTATCGGCACGCAATTTGTGCGTATCGGCTTGATACGCTAGATTGAAACAACGTCTTCGGAATGTTTTCTACTTGGTGTTTATCTTGGTTTTAAAAGCCCTACTGTGCAAGCTGGAGATTTCTTTATCGTTTTCTTTTGTGTTTTTTAGGGGGAAAAAAAAAAAAAATTTGTAGGCTTTGGGCCCAAATTTGTGCGTACCGGCACGCAATTTGCGCGTATGGGCCCAATACGCTAGCTTGTGCATGGGGAGAACCTGGTTTATACACACATGATCATAATGTGACACATGTGAGACTTTGTAGTTTATTACACAACCACCATGTATGACTGCACTTGACCTTTGAACCTTGGTGAAGTTGGCAATACTGATACTTTGTATTCAAATTTGGAGGTCAATTAATTGTCATTGTGGTAGAGGTGTGTTGGGGGCTTGTGGTTTTACAGTCAGTTCACAGATTGGTCTGTACAATGTGTATTGTGCAACAAGTGTGTACAATATTTTGGTAAAACTGCTAATGGCAATTTTGCCTCTGAATATGAAGTTTTTTGTACACATGCAGGTCTGTTGAACAGTGAGACCTGTATTTATAATACAAAATACCTTGGCAATTGGCAAATGTACAAGAATACTGTCCACACATACAGTCGACGCTCGTAAAAATGCATATATTATCATTGATGATTTTGTGTACAGGATGCTCATAAGAACTGTACTAGGAAGCAAACAGCTCCATTCTAGCGTATACACGTGTGTAGTGCATGCACTATGATGACAATAGTGCGCTGCGTTTAAAACAAGGCTCGTATAATACAAGGAAAACGGGCCAGTCCGGCCGACCTCGTATTGATGAGAGTCACATGTATTGTTACATAATACTCATTGTACCGACTAAGCTGACCAGTCTGCGAATTGGCTGAAGAGCCACAAGCCCCCAACACATGTCCAGCACAATGACAATTAAATGACCTCCAAATTTGAATACAAAAGTATCACAATTGTCAACTTAAGCAAGGTTCAAATGCAGAAAGGAATCATATATCTTTAAATTTGACCCCCCAAAAGGTTGTTAAGTCTGATGTTTAAAAACCATAAAGCAAGATAGCATACTGGATGAGTGATACTTAATTGGATTCACTTAATTTAAGTATCTGTTTTTTTTTCCCCCCCAGAAGAAATCTGTTTGGGTTTGCTTTGAATCATAATGACCCCTAAGCCCTATTTGTTTATCCTTGACTGTAAGGTAACACTGTAAGACTGGTGAGTTGATGGGACAACTTTTTGTTTATTCTAGGAAATTTCTTTTATTAACCTTGGACAGGCTTCAGGGATGTTGTTCAGGACCATCTTTTTGATTGCATATGATTTTTAATCAGTGGCTAGCTGTGCTGAAATGCAGACACCAGAAGTCTTGCTGCCCCACCCCAAGTTTACAGCTACAGCCAACCGGACCCGTGCCGTGATGCTCAGCCACCCTTTTCCTTTTCCTATGTGTCTCAAGTTGAACACTAGCCTAGTCAACAGAGACAGGTTTCAGGCTTTTTGAAAGAAACTTTTACAATTAGGGGAGTCCAATATTTACAAATGTTCTGCCAATATCTTGCAGGAAACGATGTTGGCCGAAATGGATTTGGAGCAAATGGAAGAAGTGTACCGCAAGTGGGAGAGAAAGTCTGGGAGCGCACCACACACATCTGCCATGTGCCTGAGTGGAAAGGAACGATGGAACGACAAATTTAGGGAAGAGCCATCCCCGGACAGGCAAAGGAGAAAGACCCGAAAAATGCCAACTCTGGTCAGTGTATTTTAAATATTTTGTTGTTATCTTCTGCTTTTGTTCCAGCTTCTATTTAACTGATTTAAAAAGCGTAGGCCAAAAGCCTGAGGCCTTGGGCAAAAAGCTCAAATCTTAGAATCTCGTGTCGGAAGTGTGTGTGTGATTCTTTTAACTTTTATCGTAAGGTCTACTCATTGGCATTGATGCTGAAAACATTTTACGTAAAATATGTAAACCTCTGCTATTGCACACTTGAAAAAAAGATAAATGTCCTTTATCTGAACAGATACCTTATGTACTATACCCAATGAAATGACTACAACAGTCCATATCTTGTATTAACTATCTTGGTATGTGCATTTGTGTCAATCTGAAGATTGCATCAGTCTCAACAAAATTACATACAGTCTAAACAAAATTTTGAAGAAAAAAAATGACATGTGATACCACAAAATTGTCCATCTTTTGAAGATTCCCATGGAACCTGCCTCGAGGTTCTTTTTTCACTTGATCTCACGAAGGACTGGATTTCTATGTGAGTGAGTGATCTGCTTACAAAACTTTTTTTTTTAACAGGGATTACAATGGACATTGAAAATTGTACATAACAATATGCTGTTAAAATTAACTAGCCCACGTTCTTCAAATATCCTCTGAAGTGAAGGAGTTAGGCCTTGGGCTATCAGAGCATTGTAGGATTAAGGAGGATCCAGAAGGATTTAGACCATAATGTGTTTCTGCTGTGAGAGGATTTAGAAATAATTGGGCTATCAGGTTATTTTGGACACGAGAGGGAATAGAAGGATTTAGGCTTTATGCGGCTAGGCAAAAATGGGATTCTGGGGAAGGATATGGGTTGTTTGGGGATGAGAATGTGATGGTGAAGCCTGTCACAGGAGGATTTAGAAGGATTTGGGCCCTTTCAGCTTTTAACTTTCTACTTCTGAGGAGGATTTGGGCTATGTGTAAGGAAAACAGGCCTTGTCTGTTAGGGTTAGAAAGCACTTTTAAAGTAAACGGTATATTGTTTTGTTGTATGTGCAGGATTTAGTACCAGAGCTGGCACGATTCAAGACGACCCCACCAGCCTACTATGAGCCAGTTACATCTGCAGGGCGTAGGCCGTTTATGGGACAACGCTGCCCGAATTGTTGCAGTGGTAAGAGGGTACGTACACGTGTTAAGTCCTCATTGACCCGTTCACTCTAGCTGTCTACGTAACACAGTTTAGGGTACCTCACAATCTTTTTTTTACAAAATCTTGAGAGTTTAGTCGGCCAGCATTCTGTCTCAAAAGAACAGGGTTCAATTTCGTGGCACTGCTTGGACTGGTGAATTTGGCTCGTAGAATCATGTGTTTTACGAGACGTCGGCGCAGTCAGAATTCTGCGGTAAGCAGAGCCGTGTAGTTGGACCCAGGTGTGCTACTTCTCAGCTTACCAGGGCCCAATTTCATAGAGCCGCTTTAGAAGCGTAAAAAGCAGCTAAGCACAAAACATTTCTGCTCACCGAAATAAGGTAACCAGCTAGAATTGATTTTTTTTTTTTCCTCCCAAATTCGAGCTCTGCAACCTGTGTGTATATGTTGTTGCCGGTGCTGCTTAGAGCTCAATGAACAGGGGTAGATGAACTACAATATTGCAAGGCACTTTAGAGGGGCCTACTGGGTGCATGATTAAGTGCTTCGTGAAAACCGTGGACCATTTTAATTGGTAAATAAATTTAAGTGGAGTTCCTGAAAACATCCTGTGGAGGCCATTTCAGCTGAGGCTTTGAGTGAATGCCTGAAGGCCATAGTGGGTTAGGCAGGGGAGTTGAAGGCCATGTTATCAAGCAAGTTAGAGGCCATTTAGAGGCCAGTTTAGAGGCCATTTGCAAAAAAACATGTGCACACCAAAATGAAGTTAATTGACCAACAAGAAATTCACCTGCATGCAGTCGTTTTGTAATTGACTTATTTTGTGGGGTGGGATGTGAGAAAAATCCTTACATTTTGTATGCAATCAAATTTGATCAGATATTAAAAAATACAGACATCAAGTTTGATAAAATCTGTTATAGTCGAAAGGGTTTTTGAACGGTCATTCTGGATGCAGAAGACAAACATGCTTTTCGTTTGGCCCGGTCAGGCTGTATGAAGGCCAGTGTGTACACTGGTCATAATCGTATTTAAACTTGTAGTATTTTACTGACAGATAAAATAGTGAAGTTAATGCTTAGTGAAATTTTAAAACATAAGCGTTGAAATTTCCTGGGTAATAATTCGGTCTCGGGTTCCGGCTCTAGTGGAGTATTTCTAACAGGTTGGTTATTTATTTTCATATAATGTTTGTTATTATTATTTTTTTTTTACCATGAAGAAAGACTCTGCATTGGTTATAACAAAACAAAACAAAACAAAACAAAGAAGTCATTAAAATAAATTTTCATTGTCATTGTAGGTAGTCAAGGTTGTTAAGCAAGTTTGCAACAGATAATAAATATAATACTTTTTCGGAAGCAGGCCTGGAGTCACAGGAAGGGCGCGTTGGCCCTTGGGCCTTGGTGCCCCTTCAAGAGTTTTCCATAGACCTTAAGATTCTCCAATAGAACTGCCCTTTGCAAAATGAAAGTGGCCTTGCCCTATTCAAGATTTTTAAAAAATAACAAATCCAGGCCTGAAGAAGACCTTAATTTTTTTACAAAGACCTGGGCCCAATTTCATAGAGATGCTTAAGCAGAAAATATTGCTTAATATATTTCTGCTAAGCAAAACTAAGCAGGATACCAGTTACATTTTGTACATGATGAATGGTAATTTAGCTGGTAGCCTTATTCTGGTAATCATAATTTTGTTGTGCTCTATGAAATTGGGCCCTGGTAAAAGTTGACTGTTTTGTTGTATTGCAGGAAATGATGTTCACACCAGACATACCAGCTATGGGGTTACGCAATGTTCTGCAATTCAGGAGGCCAAGGTTCGTGAAAATACAGCGAATTTATATAATTGTACACCAGTAATGTATTAACTTGAAGCAGCCAAATCCTGCTTTGAAACCCTTTGGGTCAATCTCCTACTCTTCCCAAATGACTATGTGCCACTCTCTTCAGTAAAGAATGACAATTGGAATTTGTCCTTTGTATTTGCTTTTGAGTGGATATTGCATGGCGGCCTTTGACCTTGTTTCCCTCTTAGCCCTTGACCAGACATATTAAGCACACATAACTCAATTTCCTATTGGGACATGTAGTCACAAGCCTTACCAGACTCTGACAAATCCAGCCACAATATCCTGCCGAACATCTGTTGCACATATACCATGGCAGATATGTGGTAAAAGGTGCCGCCCCCCCCCTCATAGTTCCCATACTCTTACCGCATTGTACAGAAGTAGCCCCACCCCCTAAAATCCTCTAAAGAATACCTTAGATTAGTAGAAAACAATGGAGATAATCGGAGGGGGGATACTCTGTGGTTGCCACAAATAGAACACCAAATGCTTACTCACAGTCACACACAAATACAAATCTGAACGTTATAATGAGTGAACATTTGACGACTTGCACCAAATTTCTTATTTTAGCAAATTTTACATTTTTTTTTACAGGTTTAGTATTTTGGTCTTCATATAATGCTAGTTTGGCTAACTTAGTCCAAAAAAAATTCAATATAAATCGCACAGGCTATGTTTCTTTGCAAAAGACCTGTGTTATCACATGTTTACAAAAGAGCCACTGAGCCTGGACTCCCTGCAGGCACAGTTTGTACACAGCTCAGTGGAAGAAAACATTGAATTTGACATTTATAGAATATGCTTTAAACAATCCAGATTTGACAGGAGGTGTGCGCATTCACAACTAATTCACATTGTTGTGTAACTGTTAACACCACCGGCAAGTTAGCATTCCTTTTACTATGCATAGTGTAAGCAGTGGTTCTAAAATAGACCTCTTGCGTATAACATCGCAAGCCCAAACAGCGCCCTCACTGATGTAAATGAAGACATGTCATTGGCTGAGAGCTGTGCTCGGCGCGTACACGCGTGTAGGTCTCCATTATTTAACCTCGGCTACCTTGCCATTGCAACGAGTCTATAGAAACTGTGCTAAGAGATGCCCAGTAAGCAGAAAATGTCTGCTTACAGGCGTTATGAAATAAGCCTCAGTTTGTTATTTGTGCAAATCAAAAAAAAACTGTATGAGAAAGTTTACAAGAATTTGCATCTTCTTTCTCTCGACAGGAGTAGCATCATAGCTCGTTTTTTCCCGCACCTTTATGTGGCCTACTCTGAAGGGATCAACTATGATTACCCATCGAGGGGATGTCTGGCAAAGGAGGTCCTTGGAAGCAGGAGGTATACATATACGAAGCCTCAACTTCAACAAAATAAAACTTGTTTTCATATTCTATGACTCTTAATCGCTTCATTCGCTACCCCTGCAAATCATCGAATACATGGTAGCATGTTACCGGACCATGTCAATACTTTTCTCTAAAAAGTTATCACCCTACCGTTAATAAAGTTAGTGAATCAAAAAATTGAATGAAAATGTTCTTCCCCAAAACAAAAATTTTTTCAGAGCGAGTCTTTGAAATGAATGTTTAACATCACTGGCTTTTACTCATTTTTTCGTCTGCAGGGTGCATTCTGCAATTAACAAAGCTGCGATGTCAGACTCTGAAGGTGAGTGACATCATCCAGATGGTTAGAACTTTGTTTTTGGAGTGTCTTTGTTGTCTGTAAACACGTTGTTTAGTAATGCAAGGCAATTCATCGCTGGGAGGTTGGACAGTTATGTGCTGCATGTTGCCAGCACATTTCACACCACTCTTTACAAGATCTTGTGAAGCAGACTTGACCATTTCGTCAGTCTTGGATAACACCGATAAAGACAACGGAATGATGCTTCTAAAAAGCAGTGTCCTGGCGAAATTCTCAGAAGGGTTTAACACTTTGATATTTTGTTTGTTGCCTTTAGGTAAGGCAGAGGTGAAGTACAAGAATGAATTGCAGAGACATGCCGTCCGAGCAGCGAGAGTTCTCACCAACATGGCCTCCTCCATCTCCAACGTCTTCTTGAGGTAAGTTCTTTCGTCACCTTTCTTCACTTCCATGTACTCCCTCGTAGTTCCAAGTTCTCTCATGTTTATTTCGATGTCACAATTCCGTCAAAATATACCTTATAAGGTGCTGTGGGGCATTCAAAATCTTCCGTTTCCGATAACATGCCATTTTAAAATAGGCTCGGTAGGTCGAAAATCTTTTGGGCGAATTATTTTTATTCTGATACGTTTTTCGGCCGAGTTATCAGACCGATTCAATTCAACCAAAAAACCAGTGAGAGACAAAAACCTGCTCCAAAATCCAACAAAGACCTCTTCAGCAACTTTGAACTCACCTGAGGTACGCATGAGATGTTGCTGGTTAATATGGCGGTACGATTGTGTTGGATTGATTTCTAAAAAAGATAAATTTCTGCTAAAACTATGTCCAAAATCCTCCGCTTATGACTTCTGTCGAGTCCACGCTCGTTCATCTGTCGAGCGCATTCGACGGATTTGCACAACGAATGGGAAAAACTTGTGCGCAATTCACATTTTGCGCACTGCTGATTTGACTGCTCATTCTGCCAGCAGGCAAAAATGTGCGCAATCTCCACATTGCGCTGTATAAGTTAAGCAGCTTAACCGGAAGCGGTTATTTTGTTTGGCCTAACCATCGAAGCTTGTTGGTGGTCCTTAATTGGTGTAATGATTGCATCAGGGATGAAAACAAACACCGCTGTGTGATAAGCCCTGTATACTCTGGGCTTTTTTAGGCCTGTGGGGGAAAAAAAAATCCAAATAGGCTACGTGGGTGAGGTTCGATTGTTCGAATCCATTTTAGTTTCAGTTTCAAAACGTTCTTTCTTGTTGAAAAAAATCCAGACAGAAAATCCTCTTCAGGGAACTTCGACAACAATGTTTTTTGTTTATTTACTTATTTATTTATTCCTGGGGATGAGTGTTTGTGTCTGACATCTTATCGGAATATTAATTGAGTTGTTTACCTGCTATCTGGCAATGTGTGTTGCTGCGTTCTTTATGGTTTTGGTCGTTGTGTGGGTTCGTCTTTTCCTATCAATTTTGATCTTTTAGAGAAATCTCGAGATCTGGGTCAAATTTCGTAATCAGAAAATATTGCGTATAAAAAAATATTTGCTTAGCTGAAGTATTGCATAATAATTGATCTGTACTCTCTGTTGCGATTATTTATTGTTCAATGGTTCTACTCGGCGTATGTCATGCTCACTGTCTGGGTTACAGATTAACTTGGGGTCTAGTTTCAGTTTTGGATTTTGTGGACTTTAGATACCTCTAAGGCCCTTTTCAGGACCGCGGCTTGCACTTGGGCGCTGGCTCATGCACCGACCGGCTAAGGCACCAGCTAAGGTACCAGCTAAGGCACCTTTTTCCAGTAACGGAAGGCTGTTAGCAATAAAATGGCTCCTGACCAAATGTATGGCATTACTGTTTCATTTTTATTTTGCTAGAATTACTCCCAAAGAGAACTATTCCCATTCCCATGCAGAATTTAACCTTCCTATAATGACTTATGAATGGCGGAGAACAGATCAAACTTGCACGCTCAGTTTTCTTGATACGCATATTTGTACATTAATTGCTTATGCCCTCTCTCCAGATGTTTTTTATTACGCCCGTCTTCTGAGCAAACAACAATGTCATATTAACTAACAGCGCTCTTTGGCAACACGTTTCAAATTGATTCGTTGTTTTCAATTAAAAATGTGTTCATCGAAAACCAGAAAAATATGAATTATATTACTGATAATGTAGCAAGGGAGTTGACAGTTGGTGTTTATCAGACTGTTTATATCCCTTTGAACATGATTAAAGTCTAGCCAATGGAGGTCACTCATCGATAAACAAAACTAATCCCAGACAACAAAGGTCTAGTTTGGATGAGATATGGCATGGCATTGCATGTCTCTGAATGTCAACTTGAAAGTGTACATTGTCACATGAAGTGCTTTAAAGGCTGAATACACAGCAATGGTAAATATGGGGAAATTGAACTTAGTTTCAATGTGAATAGCTCACTGTTATAAATAAAGTTGGTTTGATCTTACGTTGTTTTTTTTCAGTGACTAGCCAGCAGGTCCAGTTAGCTTTTCATTTCACTGGTGGTCCCCCCCAGCTTGTTCACCAGTGCATACTTAACATTGAAATGGGGTGTTTTTAAACACCGTACCACTTGGGTTGAACTTTGACTGGTCCTCGAGTGATTTACCTGGCATTTGGCCAGCGGTACACTGCCGTACCAGCTTACCTATTCTGAAGAAAAAAAAATATTGATACCCAAAACTGTTTTGAGTCTAGGGGAAAAATACATGAATAGCTCCTCAGACGTACGCTCCCTTTAACTGTTTGGGTGTCATTACACTCACAGACACTCACCGCTTTGGCATTGGATTAGGGTGGGGGGGGGGGGGTATCAGATAACGTTATTTACATGCAGCAGACTGTTTGTTGAACATAGATTACCTTGACAAGAGGATTAAAGCTAGATTGGCTCACGGAATTGAAGAAAACGATAAAGAAACAAGACTGGTCACCAGGCCAGCGCTCAAAACACAATATGGGGGTACGTCTGTCCCTCCACTAGAGAGTTAATAGTTACTTAATTACTAGCCTAGTAACCCAGGTTGCAGCGGGAATGTCTTGATCTGTTCCAGGAGTCAGAGGCCTCTAACCCTGCCTATGTAACAAATTTAAATCACATGTAACTTGCGAGGGAACCGCAGAAGAAAAACAATCAAACAAACGACAAAAAAGACACACAAGAACAATCCCGTTGAAAACACTTAAGTGTACATTAAAAAGATGAGTTTTTATCTCACATTTAGGTGAGTTTCCGTTCCCTGTGTATATGCATCGGTGGAGCATTTCACAGCTTAGAGGCTGCTACAGTATTGAAATTTACTTGGAACTAGGTTCCAACAAAAATTCCTGCGGGACAAGACAGTTTTTCCAAAAGATTTTACAAGGATGTCTAAAGCTTGGTCATGATGTATTTAGATACCTCCATGTACCAGAGACCATTGCTGTGAAGCTGTTAAACGTAATCAAACTGCCTTGCATTATTTGAAGAAAGGTCATAAAAGTGACCATAAAAAGCTTACTTGGTGAGGATCACGACAGCTGTTGATAGCTAAAACTATTTTGAGAAAGGATTCCCTTCAAAGTAATGTGGTTTGGATAATGATTTTCACCCCAAAGCATTTGAATCTGAGAAACGATTTATGCAGGTGGTACCAGCTGTCACCTTGCTAAACACGGATGGACAATCATCTGAAAGTTTCACATGTGACTTTTATTGCATCTCTCTTTGTAAATTTTGCCTATAAATCAGTATTCAGTTGACAAAAAAACAAAGTGAGCCTACCTTTACAAATGATGTGTGTGTGTTATTGATTAAAAATGTTGTGTGGATTTAACAGGAAAAAAATGTTTTTGTATTTTCGTTTGGTTCCAGAATAACCGGCTGGTTTCTGCTGAAGGTTCTCGGGATGATCCTGTTTAGTGTGCAGGTCCATCAGGGTCAACTAGAGATGCTCAAACGAGCTTCAAAGGTTCGGACAACTTGTGTGTCATAGAAGCATTTCCACAGTGGCTCCCTTTGCATTTATAACAGATATCAGAAATCAGTATCTGAATGACTTTTTCAAAGCCTGGGCCTAATGTCATAGCTCTGCTTACCCTAACCCTAACCCCCATTAGGGTCTCTCTACATACCCTGCCAAATACAACAGAATGCAACACAGTTGAAATGAGAACCATGCCAAATGCAACAAAATGCAACAAGGGTTATTGTTGCAATGTGCAGGCATGCTGTTTGTGAAAGGACTGAGCAAGGGTGTTTGCCCTGCTAAATGCAACAGTATGCACATAAGTGTAATGTTTAACTGTTATTATACAGTCTTTTGAATATGATTTGAATTATGATTCTTACCTAATATTACATCATACTTCTCAGTACTTTTCCCATAAAAACTATTTTGAAATACCCATTATAAGTTGTTCAGATACAATAGAAGCACCCAAACCTATATGAAGTCACCTCACTGCTGAATGCAACAAATTCAGTCAAAGAATGACATCTGAGTTAACTGCCAAATGCAACAGATCACAACAACTATTACCATTTGGTGCATATTGTTGCATTTAGCATGGTTAGGGCTAAGCAAAGAATCAGCGCTTGCAGATGTAGGGAGTTCTGCACTTATGTCAAGCTTATTCACGGGTTAGCAGGGACTTTCTGCTTGTGCGAGTGCGTACTCTTACGTTACTAGGCATTTTTTGTTCACACAGCTAGAGCAGAGATTCAGGGCTTGCCATGTAAGCGAAGAATAGTGATCGCAAGCGCAGAATTCGGCGGTAAGCAGAGCCACGAAATCGGGCCCTGATATGCTGGCATTTTGTTATGACCAACAAGTTGCAGAAATCTTTCACAGAGACAGACAGATGTTTGAATTAAAAATGTGACGTGAGTGAACATCTGCTGTTCTGTTTTTAGCACCCATGCCATTAAATCTGATATTAGCAGACACAAAGTCCCTTACAAAACACTAACAATTTTGCTGTTGTTTTCACCATAAAGGTGGCAACTGAATTTGATGACATTTTCATAGGTTATTTGTATGGCGTGTTTATTGAAAACTAGATAGCCAAATGATTTTGTACATTCCATTTTGTTACCAATCTGTTGTGACCCATCTCTTTACAGGAGGGGATTCCGATAGCGATCCTACCCACCCACCGGAGCCACTTGGACTACATTCTTATGTCCTTCATTCTTTATATATACGGAATTAGGGTACCGTTTATAGCGGCTGGCGACAACCTCAACATACCAGTCTTTGGGTAAGAGCGAAGAGATTAAAAGTTTTTGAAATTTAAAGTTATTTATTTTTCATATTCTTTACAGTGCCCATGGCCTGTTTTCTTAAGTACAAAAAGTAACTAAGCAGAACAAAAATATGCTTACCAGAATAAGGTTACCAGCCATAATACCATGTCTCACGTACAATCTGTGACTGGTATCCTGCTTGTTTTTGCTTAGCAGAAAATGTTTAAGCAATACTTTCTGCTGAAGCAGCTCTATGAAAGTGGGCCCTGCTGTCCATTTTTATAATTTTACCGAAGGCTTTTTTTTCTTTTCATTAAAGCTTCTGGACTTACCTTTTTCCCTCCTGTGTTTTCTTTGCATTTCATTTTCCAAGGTGGATTATGAGGAAGCTTGGAGCTTTCTTCATCAAGAGGAAGTTGGATAAGGAAGTTGGCAAAAAGGATCACGTCTACAGGGCTTTATTACACACAGTGAGTACAGTCGGTGTCAGAAGTGGGATAAACAGTTGATGGTTCTTCCTTCAGGAGCCAATTGTCTTTACCCCTTCAAATAAGTCTGTTTTTAAAATTCCCTTAAAGGACTCAATAGGTCGTGGGGGCTAATGTCAAATTATGGCTATTAATATAACTTTTTTCCAATTTCAATTCATCATACTTGACAGTCCACGCCAAAGGAAGGCAGCTCTTTGAAGTGGTGTTAAAAGTGAAGATGACCAAAACATCAGCCATGTTATCAATCTGATGTATTGTCTTAAACATTTTGTATGTTTAGAGATACTTTACTCAAGTATAGGCCCTAATTACTACATATCTGTGTTATTTGAAAGCTCGTCTTGAGTATTTGATAAACAAATGCAAATCTAGTGTTGAGTTCTGGCAGGAAGTGCCTGGTGTTTGCATGGAGCGTCACACATATTATACAGGGATGTGATTTCTAAAAAAATTTCCGGAAATCCATTAAAAAAATTAAGATCAAGTTCATAAAAACATGAAGATAAAACCAAGTGGAATGCCCCAGATTGCAGAGGAGGGCTTTTAAAACCAAAGATAAATGTGTATAATAAGTAGGGTTCACGCCCGCAAGCTTTTGCGCTCGCAAGCTTTCGCGCTCTGAGCTCACAGTTCAGGTTGTTTTTTCCCAACAGCCTATCACATCCCTGATTATAGCTCAGGTTAGACTTGCACAACAAGTTCTGCTCTTGTGTTATTGGAGACCTATATTTCTGTAAAATGGACAAATCAATAATTTATATTAAGTTTATCGTCAGTTGTGTCATTTTTTTTTTTTTACATCAACTTTTGTTTTTCTTTTTGCAGTATATGGAAGAGGTCTTGAGGAGCAATCAAAATATTGAATTTTTTATAGGTGAGTAGAAGCAGTTTTATTTGCAAGCTGAAACTTGATAATTTACAGGCCTGTGATATCTCCGCTTTAAAGCGGATTTCCGCTTTTTCCTTGACCGTGACGATTTTTTATTTCCGCTTTTTTTTTTTTCGTAAAAAAAAAGGAGAATTTTTTTTATTAATTTTTTTTAATTAATTTTTTTTTCCCCATTTTTTTACTTATTTTTTTAAAGCCAAATATATGCTTGGCAACAACAATGTACAACTTTAATAACGTGAAATAAGCCTAGTGACTGGATCAATGAGGTGCCCAAATTTGACCAGCGTAAATGCGTGACGCACGCTCACTTGACGTTCCACGATCATTCTTACATCATGTATAGTGTTTCAGCTCTTTTTTTAAGGGTCCATTCACAGGCCTGAATTTAATGATCTGTTAGCTTTGGTGGGCTTGCGGAAGAGCCCTTGTGTTTTTTTTACACAATGGAACAATAGACCCCACAAAGTTTGTCTTTGTTCAACTTGGACCCCACAGAGGAATTCCTTAGAAATGGGAATAGGCGAATAATAGTAGCAGGACCCCACAAACCCGATCCGTAATGTTGTTTGCGTGTGTGTGTGCGGTTCTTTTCATTGACATACAGAAAGACACTTCCGAAAGTGTTGTGGAATTTTTTGCATCTCCATTTATGTTGATATCAGTTGCCTAGGTCTACGTGTTGATTACAACAGAAGAAAAAAAAGTTCCCTCGGGCTATTTAATCACGTCCATTAAAAATATACATTTTATTTCAGAGGGAGGAAGATCAAGAAGTGGAAAAGCTCTTTCTCCGAAAGGGGGATTGTTGTCGGTGGTTGTCGATGCATACTTGGATGGTAAGCACATATATTGTATGAACCAGTTAGTGCTGGGGACCACCCTTTTATTTTTCAATTAAAACCTGATGGAATTATTTTTTGTAATTGCTGAAATCAATCTGGTTTTAACTGGTTAAAGTGGCACAGTGAGGGTTCAGTATAGCAGGCATGAGAATCTTCCGGATTTTTCCGGATTTCCGGATTTTTCACTTCAAAATATGTGGTCTCCGAGTTCAATGTGAATTTGATATAAAAATCGGGGGGTGAGTTGTTGGGGTAAACATTTGGATCTCGCTAATCCCTCTTCTTGGTCTTGAAATTCGGAGTTTACTCATACCTTGACACGCTTCTTCGTAATAAATTGCCGCCCGGCGGCGGCCGGCCCAATATGCGTTGATTTGTTTCTTCCATGTGCAGCGCGTTCAATTGATATGTGTAGACTTCTTTCAGTCTTTCCCCACTTCATTCATGGTACGGTTTGACCGTACATGTTGTACATGTATGTTTACTGTTGCAGCAAAGGAACGTGTGGAGACATTAAAAAGTCTACTGACAACAACACGCGGTGTTTTGGATGCGCGCGCATCGTTAGACTTTTTTTACCAGTCGTCAGTATGCACCTTCATAGGCTTAAGTGCCGTTTCTTCGATACGTTTAATGTGTTTTACGGCTGGAGATATTTTTATGCGTTGAACTATGACCTGGAAGAAACTTCGAGACAATTGAGCTTGAGTGTGCGACACACGTGTGGGGAGATTCGTTAACGTTTGACGTCTCACATTATTTTTCCAAAATGCTATGGTTTATAAACTGTCGGGATCTTGGAGAAAGGTGTTTGGAGAACAAGTTTCAATGGCCAAAGGGGGAGAACACTTAACACAATTATTCACTATCACAGGTAAAAAGACCCCCCAAAAATCAAAATTTGTAACAAAACTTTTGTCAAAAGTATGACTGCTCCGTTCATAATCATTTAGTTTCGTGGAAGTAAGTTCCGAATATCATTTTATTTTGAGCCTTTTAAGACAAAATACATCTAGCACTGTTATGATTTCATCGTTTTTACAAGTATTGTCCTATTAATATATCCTCGATCCTACGTATGGTCCCTAATGCAGAGGGGCTCACTGAGTGCGACGCTGACGCCTGGGTAAACTTGCCCAAATTCCGGACACGCAAAAATTCCGGACTTGCCCAAAATCCGGACATGCAATTTGTAGTGTTAAATTTTTCCGGATTTTTTGTCATCGTATATTCTCATGCCTGCTATAGTAACAGCCATTTATTAGTCTCAAAGCGCCTTACACTATCCCACTGGCCTTGTGGCTTTAAGCATTCCTTGAGGCTTTTAGTCTTCGTTGGAGTTGTTTTATCAGTTTCCGATATGCTTGAACAGTCTATTGAAAACTAAAGGATGGTACTAAATTAACTCTTCACAATGTTGTGCTTTTCCCTTTTGACTTGGTGATTTGGACACATGTTTCCTACTCTCTCCTAAAAAAGTGATGTTTTTTAAAAATTTGTGACCTGGACTTGGACTTCAGTCTACGGGAAAACTACCCGCAGGCGTCAGACTCATCGTTCATGACTCAGTACTTGAAGGCAAAATCACTTATCGCTTTTGAGCCTCTTAAGCCTATTAAAAAATGAAGGTCGTTAATGGACTATTATGTCAGGCTTACAGCTTCTCAGCTGATGGGGTGATTTCCTTGTTTTTCAGTATCCCAGATGTGTCATCTGGGGCATGTGATCTTCAGGATTTTTCCTGATCTCTTCAGGAGCGTCTTAAAATCACATTGAAGAAAAGCAGTCACCAAGGGGAGATAGAAATAGTCCACATTGTGTCCAAACCAGTACTTTTGTATTTCCGGTGATGCACAGAGTCTGTAAACCTCCTGAATTGTAACATCTGGGAGGTTCCAGGTTTAGAATAAGGGGTTCGGGACCTAAGCCAGGTATTTTCACACTCGTCAAATCTCATCCCAGAGTCTTGCATTGCCTTCTACTTTCCTTTTTTCTTTTTGAGAGAGAGAAACTTAAGTTGCTTTTCCTTTTACATCTTTTAAGAAACACCGATAGAAAATGTTTGACTCAAAATTGAACAGATTTGCTGAGCAGAGGGAGACAGGGTTTCACAGACGATGATTTGTTTATAAAGATGCCAGGCTCTGTTGAGCATTTGGTATAAAAAAAGGAAATAAAAAAGAGCTAAACGTGGCATATTGACCACAAAGCTGTTTGCATCAGTATATTTTGCCAGCTGGTTCATGAGATGTTTAACCTTGACTGGATGCAAAGCAAGTATTGTGTGTGATTATAAAATGTTCTTAACTTAAGTAAATGATCCAAAGCAAACTGTTTTACTAAAAGAATGGAAATATGGGCGATCAGAAACACCAGAGCTTGGGTCCGGTGCTCTCAACTGCCACGACACGGCGAAGTTGTAACACCACTGGCAAGAAAGACACAGCCCCTCGTTGTGACTAGATTTCCTGGATTTCTGTTTGTAGTATTGGAGAGAGAGTCTGTAAATCTCTCATATGTAGCATCCTGTATATCAATTGGGCATATTCCAGAGGAGGGCTCGGTTTTTACAAAGCGTTTAGATTCATCTAAAGATGAGTTGTCAATGTTAACGCCGTAGTTATTGGTGCGGCGACATCACACTTTGCACAGCAATTTAGATTGAATAATCGTAGCGCTTTGTGAAATCGAGAGAACGATACAATTTTTGTTTTCACACCCGTTTAAATCATTTTGTGATGAATTGTGTTGTTCCAGGTGTGGTTTCAGATGCTTTCATTGTTCCTGCCTCAGTGAGTTATGAGAAGATATTGGATGGCAACTTCAACAATGAGCAGATGGTGAGTCACGTTCATACAGCATGATTTGAATCAAGGTATACAGTTAATGCAGTTCGTATATAATGCTTTATCAAACCTGATGGGCATCTCAAATTCCATCATTTTTGTGGCCAACATCGCAACATGTTTTTTATTTATTATTTTTTTAAAAGATTCATTACTTTTTTTAATGCAAGTTCGCCCCAAACAAGGCTAAAAGCAACTCTTGGTAAGGGGTTACAAAAAAAAATATTAAAGATGAAAATAACTCAGGGGAGCTGAAGGTAGGAGTTGATATTCCTTTTAGAATAGTCTAGATTGTAGGATGGAGGGAAACATGCACCAGGTAAGGAGTTCCAAAGCGATGTAGGAATGAAGCTGTTGGAATGGCTCTTGCAAGAGTGTGTGGGTGAGAGAAGAAGCAGAAAGTCTGGTTTCACGCTCAAACATCCTGATAGAAAGAACCAGGTCAGACACACTGGTGGCACAGTTACCATAAACAAATATCTGTCGAAAAAGTGGAACAATCAAATTAGACCAAGCCGAGCTTTACATTTCTTAACTTCTGTGTTTTTTTGTGTTACACTAAAGGGTCGCTCGAAGAAGAAGGAGACATTTTGGGCCGCCATCAGAGGAGTTTTTACTGTTTTCTCATCCAAATTTGGACATGTGAGGGTTGGCTTTGCCGAACCCTTTTCCCTTAAGGTAAGAGAATTTTTAAATTTGTATAAAAGCTTCAAAGCTTTGAAATGAATGTGCCCCCCCCCCCAGATTCAATCTCAGTCAATTGTTTTGTCTCGTCACTAATATTGCTTTTGAAGAAAAAAATGCTGTAAAGTATACTTGTAAAATGTCACTGAAAAAATTGCTCCCATTCTCAAGAATGTAAAATTTACATGTTTGTATGTTTAACAGCAAACCCCTTGAGAATTTTTTTTCTGGCAAGGAAATCCAAATTGTGCAATCAACTTGTTTGACTTATCAACTCTCTTGATTTTGACTTATTTGACTTGAGACATTTTTATGGTCTGGCCGATGCTTCCCTGGCACTGAGGATACTGGTCCTAAAAGCTCCTTGAAATCTATAACTCTAGGGGATTCTAAACTTATTGGTGAACATACGTCCTAAAATTTTGATCCCAGTATAGACCTGATTGTCAGCAATGACACTCACCCCTGACAAAGGGCACGTGGTCTAGTACATCTATCATGATTTGACTCGGGGGGAAAATTGTGGAATTCGACGAGCGGATAACCCTGGAAAACCTGAAAACCCTTCAAGGCTAACCTCAAGTAACCACCTAATCATCCGTTTAGCCGGCCTTTTGTAATCACTCTTTTGGATCTTGATTTTTTTTTCTTTTCAGGAATATCTTGAGTCTGCTCAGATGCCATCTCCCGCTCTGAGTGACATGTCATCCGTCCTTGGCACACCTCGTTCTCACCCCGTCTTAAAGAAGACTTCCAGCGATCACTCCCTGTACGGCACCGACGTCGTCGTGGAAGACCAGAGGCAACTCGTTAAAGGCCTCGGGGAGCATATTGTTTACGGTCAGTTACTTTTAAAACAAAAAACGAGTTTGGGTTGTACAAAGAAAAATTAACTTGAGCGGGACTTGAGCCAATGGCGTGTCATGGCCGAGCGGATAAGAGCGCTGGACCCAAGCTCTGGTGTTTCTGATCAGCAGAGTGTGGGTTCGTGTCCTGGCCTGGTCTTTAGAATTTTCATATGGAAACCTTTTTTTGTCCTGGGTCTCCACAATGTACTAAACATGAGCACACGTACCCAACCCACACACAGACACACATCTATATTGTCTCCGCATTCTTTTATTACAGATGCTGTGAGAGTCCATACTATTATGAGTACAAATCTAGTGGCATTTCTTCTATTAACAAAACACCGGCAGGTAAGACTTTATTTGTGTGTGTGTATGTCCTTGGCTACTTTTCCTACTGGTTGGATTTTTCGCTTATATGTAGGAATTAAGCATTGTTTTGCATTGTTTTTATATTTAAGTGAGGCCATAGGTAATACTCCAATCGGTAAATCTTCTGGTGTCCGCACTTGGATTATGTGGCATAGGTAAACTAACCGAGAAGACGGTGAAACAAACAGACAGACTAAATTTAAACACGTGCGGGCGCTACGCCAGAGGCCTTCAACTGGATGTGACAAAATGCATGACCTAGCTTGTAAACGATGGTTGAAGAGAAGCACAGCAAATAACAATTAGAAGAACTGTGTACCGCCACGTCAACAACATGAATGTGAGCATCGCCAAAACATGCATGTCGTAGTTCACTTGCATGTGTCATGTGATTATGGGTGTTCAGAGAACTGGGCGTGGTATTTTATTGTTTGGCTTTGTGGCTCGGTCAGTTTGACCAGGTTACTGTACCTGGGCAAAAGGTGGTCGGTTAAACTGACCGGTGAACACGATTAAGTTACCTGGGTGAAAATTTTCCTGGGCTGTTTGGACTGGACTTAAAATGGTCAAGTAACCCATTTGCTCAGTTAGTTTACCCCCCCCCCAAAAAAAAAAAGTCCACAATGTGAACACTGCTTTTGGAATGCAACAGAGTAGGAAATGTTCAGGTACATTTTTTAATTTTTTTTTTACAAATTTCTGAGCAATGCGCATATTTATGAGAACAATGAGTTTACCTGGAAAGTCTGCTAGTGTACCCAATGTTACAGGAACACTTTTACAAATCCATTTTTTTTTAAAGATCTGTAAATCTAATTTCAGAGGACATTTTGACTAAGTCGCAAGCACTTTATTTAATTTAAAATGTACTGGATGTTTGTTTACCAGTCATTGTATTCATTGTCAATCCTTGCTAATGGAACAAGCGTGGTAAATAGTTATCAGAAAAGCTTTTAAACTCTTAACAACTTTTGTCCCTACTGTTTCTAGGGTATTGAGATCAACAAACTTGCGGAAGAAGCAGAATGGCTGAAAGGGGAGATCATTGGGCGGGGCCGAGACATTGGTTTCTCCGGCGAGATGCTGGTCATCGTCAAGCACGCCCTCTCCATCATGGGTCGTGATCTCGTGTCCGTCGAGAAGCGCAACATCTCCCCGGATATCGTCAGCCAGACAAAGGCAAATGAGAAGACCGATGTTAAGGATGAGAAGGTTGAGGTGATGGTCGTACCCAACATGACACTCCCGACCGTCTTTGAGCTGAGCTACTACAGTAACTCTGTCATCTCAGTCTTCCTCATCGAGTCCGTTCTCAGTGAGTCCGAATTTTTATAACTGGTTACATAGAACAAGACCTGGCTGCCCAAAATTGACCTAAAAATTGGCCAAGAAAGGTCAGAAGTAAAGCCTTAAAGGTCATCCTCCAATGTTTCCCATGTGAACATGTCTAACCTAAATCAACACCAGACTTCCGTATCATCATTTTCCCCAAAAACGTTTTTACCGAAACTTTGACTGAAAAAAAAAGTCAGCACTATTGGCTGTGTCTGGGCTTACAAGAATGAATGGTCTTCAAAGGGTTAGTAAATAGAATAGAATGCAGGTTTGAATCACACCTGAGGCCAGAAGTTTATGTGTCTGTTATAGGATGTGCAGAACACACAGTGCACAATGTGAAACAATTAAAATACATGCCAAGCAATGCACATAATTCCATGTATCTGTTTTGCGTACTGTGTTTCCTGTTAAAATGATGTGCATTGCGTGGCATGTGTTTAAATTTTTTCGGGATTGCCCACTCAGATGACAAACACTCAAGCCTGAGGCTTAATATGTCTTCTTCTAATAATAATAATAATAATAATAATAAATATTTATACCACGCTTAATACTACGTTTCTAAGCGCTATGGTGCTGATGTCCTTGTAGACTATTAAGTAAAACCAGGACAACATCACCAAAAATACACAAAGATACAAAATTACAACAACAACAAAAATGCAATAACAAAAACAGAAAATAAACATGAGAAAGGTACACAAAATAGATAAGGAAACTAACAGAAATTAACAAGCTGCAGAATTGGGTTATTACAGAGATTTGCATAAGTGAGTCTTCAACGTAGTTTTAAATGTTTGTAAGGAAGAAGCTTTTTGAATTTTGTGAGGGAGAGTGTTCTACAGGACACGGGAAAGAATGGTGTATAAATGGTATATTTATTGTTGTTGATCAACGATGATGAAGGGCAAAATGTTAAAAATGAGTGAACTAAAACGGGGTTGTTTCTTGTCCTCTGCAGCCAATGCCATCATGGCTGAAGCTCACCAGGAGCTGCACTGTTTGACGGCTGCCAAAGACCACCGTGTGGTCCTGTCCAAGGATAAAGTCATGCAGAGGGCAGCGCAACTTTGTGATCTTCTCCAGTTTGAGTTTATCTTTGTGCCTGTAAGTAGCTTGTGAAAAAAAAGTTTTTTTAACCACTTCATGTCGGTATTCTGAAAAAAATTTCCGTGCCCACCCGCGATATTATTTTTACAGAAACTTTTTGGAGCTTTAGAGTAATCGTTTTCCTTTGATTATATCGTTGCCACGATGAAACGGTGACTTGACAAAGGAAAGACAACAAAGGTTCTCATAGCTAGCTCCGGGATTTGATGTTGTCATGTCAGAAAATTGAGTAGGCACTCAGTGTGACTTGTAGAACCTCGCCCGTAAGCCGTGGCCGACAATCTGACATGTCATGCTGGAACGCTCAGACTTGCCTAAATGTAATGAGAAAAAATGGTGGCAGCCTGTCCATTCTTTTATGCCACATTTGTACAACAACAGGACAAAGGTCTGGAATCCCGGGTTCTTTTCATTCAACTTCATTCAAAACAGAAATCGGTCAAACACGAGGCAAACTGTCCTCTTTTTTTTTACGCACATTTATTCTTATTTTTTATTGAATTTTTCCTGTATGGGCTGAGTTGTTTCTTTGTTTTGAAGCTTTATTGTGTGTTTCTATTCTTACAGCCTTGCGGCTGTCTTGATACCAGCCTCTGCGATGCCATGGACAGGATGACGATCAGCGACATCATCATACCAGAGAAGGTACGATATGTAATGTAGGAAGTGTTTAATGCCTCAGCTTCAACGTAGGTTTGAATCCTGGTTGTGCCCTTGAGTAAGGGACTTTAACCATAATTGCTTCGTAACAAGTTGGGAAGGTAGTGCATTCTTCCAGACATGCTCGTAGTGGATGATCCCCACGCCTACATTCTTACGGACTGTGAAGGGGGGTAACCCTGTTTCAGCCCCAGGAGGAGGTGGCAACATGCCCCTGGTGACGGTTGAATTCAGTTAATGGCCCAATTCATTTAAGTGTAGCCTGCCGGCCTTGTGATGTTAGATGATTTTTTTTTTATTTATTTTTTTTTTAATCTCACAGAAATGTGTTGCCTCAAAGAACCTGTTGAAGTTTGTGTTCCTGCTCACAAACCTTAGTCCTTCACTTTTTTAGGAGGAAACACAGTCTAGGGATCGTGCCTTTTCTATCGCTGCACTGAGAATGTGAAATCATCTTCCCGAGAACAACCAATAAGCACCCTCAGTAGCCATCTTTGAAACTTCACTTAAAACCTACTTTTTTTTTGGCTCTTTGAGCAACGAGCGTTGGATTGTACAATTGATTGATTGATTGATGTAGTGTGTCTAGGCCAACATTCTTTTCAAGACTTGTCATTTTGTTTTACGATCGTACCCTTATGGTTTTTAAGAAGTTGGAATAAATACTTGGAAGTCGGTTCTTTGTCATCTGATGTTCTGTCGACTTTCATGTTTGTGAGCAGAAGGTGAGTGGTGGGTGTGCAGACAGCAAATGGGCTCAGAGAGTGGCTTCAGGATGGGATGACTTCGATGACGAGGACTTTGGCATCGTTGTTGCTAAAGATGAAAAAATCACGGTAAGATAACTATCACCCCAACCCCAACCCCTATACCTGCCGCCCCACCCCCCCTACCAAAGTCTTCAAAAATTTATTAAGCGCTATGCGATCTGATTGACAGTCGAAGGCAATGACTGTATGACATCATGAACTGATTTTGGGTTGAAAAAAAAAATTAACTAGTGCAGGATTTCAACCAAAGACCTCTGGTTTACTGGTATAGAGCTGTCCAGCCCTATGTTGGCAGTCTCCCTATTTAGCTGCCGTGTAGCCAGGGATCACACCTTAAGGGAATGCAACTTTTGTTTGTTTCAAAAATCAAGTTATAAACCACAAGGAAAACTGACTGGGTAAAATTTGAAATAAATTGGGGTTGAACAAAGAAAAATTGACTAGAGCGGGATTTGAACCAACGACTTCTGATTTAATGTGCCAGCACTGAGCTAACAACAGGGAGACTGCCAACATAGGGCTAGATACCTAGTCGTTTTCCCTTGTGGTTTGCAACAACATGAACTGCGTTGTTTATTAATTGAGCCACGTAAAAATCCTTGAATAAACACAGAATGTTGAAATATTTTGCACTACAAAATCCCCCAGGAAATGAACGTTGAGTTTCACAGATCATTGGTTGGAGAGGTGAGACTGTACGTCATAACTGGAGTAGTTCATACAGGTTTGAGTTCAGTCAATTTAGCTCGAGTTGAAATCTGGCTTCCACCTGTTGGAAGCATATGCATGTGACTGATCAATATGCAAATATGCAAATTATTTCCGGAGTGTATCGAGCACTCTGTAATGGGTTGTTACGTTGTTACAGTCACAGAAACCTAGTGAAGTGATTCTATTTCGTATGTCATATTCAACCCCATGCCCGACACGTGAATTTTAAATAGGCACTTCCACTTATTGTACCCACTCCCACTTCCAGGTGAACTCCTCCCCTGAGCCGTTTAAGAAGCTGTTGTTTTTCCAGAGCATACTGGGTCCATTAATCGAAGGGTATTGGCTGACTGCCTGTAACCTGGTGCGCCTGCTGGACAGAGATTTGCCGGAGACCGAATTCTCCAGTCTTGTCAATGACTACGCGAAGGATAGGGTCGCCAGGGGTCTGGCCGTATTCTGTAAGTGTAACTGTAGAAATTAGTCAAATTTTGTATGAGTTTCGTTAAAAAAATTAACAGTTATTTTGGTTTACTTCTTACACCGATATGTTACAAACTAAATATACTCAAAGGTAGGGTCATAGATTGTTTTTTTTTTCAAGGTAATTCCTATTTATAGGCAAAATTATATGGAAAGGTTCAATAAAAGTCAAATGTGAAAGTTTCAGCTGAATACACTGTCTACTTGCTGAGAAAACCCATGACCTTTGCATTGCTAGAGCAGATGTCTTACCACTAGACCACCGACCTAGCCCCGGTGGCTAGAGGCGGGTTCGAATCCTTAGCAGCGGGTACTGAAACAATTTAATAGATGTTAATATTTGCATCGGGGTTAAATAATTTAATTTGGTTTTACCCTTACACCGATGTGTATTAAGCACTGTATACTTGGTGCTTTCGCGAGCTCTGTGAACACAAAAAAAAAAAAAAATTTTTTGCCTCAAGGCCCAAGTATATTTTAAGAACCGCGTACTGTTATTATTATTCTAGCTGAAAGCTGTGCAATGGACACACTCCGGAATGCCTGGAGAACTTACCAAAACTGGAAAGTGATCGATACATACCAAGACGCTGAGAAAGTCAAGATGATCCACCTCAAGGAAAAATACCGAAGCGAAGAGAAGCTCGGTGACTTCATCGACAAAGTCCAAGTCTTCTGTACGTGAAGGAGTCGGCTTCCGCTTTGTTGAATCCCTCTAGTGGTGAGAATTTGTCTAACCTGTGAGGTTATGACAGGTATGTACTAAACAGAACCTGTTGATGTACACTGTGTGAATTTAGGGAATCGGTTATTATTGTATCCCTCTTGTGGGGAGAATTTGCCCAGCCTAAAAGTACGAGGTTGGGGAATTTTATGTGTAAAAAAAAAGGTCTCTTTAAAATCTCCTTACTTGATGTTTAAAAATAGTTGAATCCCTCTAGTGGTGAGAGAGTGTCCCACCTAAGATGTTTGGAAAAGTACACACTAATATATTCAATGTCTTCTGCACATGATATTGTGTATCTGGGATCTGTGTAGAACATTAATTAACAGTTTGTAAACAAGTTAGTGATATTTGTTTCTATGATTAGACCACAACGTGGCGAAATACTGCCAAATTCAACCATTTTCCTGGGGTTGTTGTGTAATCCTCAGTTCCATTGTTACATAGCGCTCAAAGCTGTGACTGTGATTTAAACAGAGTGCTAAATAAGTACCACGAAAGGTTGTTAAGTGATAAGTAAATTTCCGAAGGAGTGATTAGTAACACCCGTTTCAGACATGCGTCCAGAGTCGCGCCGATTCAAATAAATTTTTGTTTCAGACAGGCGAACTGAACAGAACATTTACATTAGGTTCGGCAAATCACAAGATCAACGTCTGAAACCAAGACGCTCCAGAGTCGCTCTTTCAACTTCCAGCGCGTCCAGTCGCTCCCAACTGTTTCAGACGTTGAATTTTTGAAGTACTTAAATCAATCATTTGGTTCGGCGCGACTCTAGAGCGCCTGTCTGTATTGGGTGTAAGTGTGCTTAAAAAAGTATTGTATCCTATCCATATAAACAGAGTAATTGTGTGAGGCAAGTTTCTGTATACGCCAAGACGAACTGTGTTTTACAAATAGATATACTTTGAATTTAACTGGAATTTACTAAGTGTTTAAAGAAGGTCAAATTCAGTTTTGAGATCCACTCATATTCCAATAGATAGAGTCTTCATGGAAATGTGGGTAAGACTTGGAAGTCCCTAACCTCAAATTGGAACTGTGTAAAAATGACACTGTGTTTGATTTCCTTCAAATGCGAGTTTTTGTCAAAATCCAAAATCATTCGATGACGTCACATCTCAATCATATGGTCTGGTTTTTTTTTGTACGGAGAATATAGTTTATTCCTGAATTTTGATATTCAATCAAAAACGGCGTTAGAGTTGACCTATTAACTGGCGCAGTTCCTCTTTGTGTTGTACAGACCATTTTTTTAAAAAATGTTCGATGACGTCACGTTTGAAATTTCGCTATGAAAGAGTAGCGATCAGATTAAAATGACGTGTCACACCATTTTAACGTGAGGTTTAGAGACTCGTAATTGTTTCCCGAAGTTCATGAGGACTCGACCTTTTGAAAAATGAGCGCATCACGAAAACTGAATTTGACAATGAACCCCCTCTTTAAGTTCACGCCTGAAGAGAAGAAGGAGTTTTAAGAGAGTCAAACCCACGTTTACTCACCGAGTACAGGAATCAGTGAGATCGTTTTCTGACGGTTATTCCTACCTTGTGAGGCTTGCTTTGTCTCGAAAGATTGGAACGCTGGCTTAAAAAAACCGAACCCATCTATTTATCTTTTACACTTCATGCATCGGTGCAAACTACCATAAGCTAAAATGCATCTTTTCATCTAAAGCAGGGTTTGCCCTTAACTTTGTAAGTGACTAGCCAGCAGGACCAGTGAGCTTGTCATTTCACTGGTCCCCCAGCTTATTCACTGGTTCATATTTCATATTAGAAAGGGATGCTTTTTAACACTGAGCTAGCCAGCCGGACCACCTGGTGAGAATTCATACCGGTCCTTTAGCCTTTCACTTGGCCTTTGACCAGTGGACCACTGTTAAGGGAGATTGCTGCAAAGAGAATCGTTAAAAACAAGCTGCAGTTTGGTGGCGTTTTTTTTTTTTTTTTTTTTTTTTCATTCTATTCACAAAAGTAGTTGATGCTTTGAAAGTGAGGTTGCTCCTGCAAAGAGTCTGGTTTCCTCAGTGAGTGAAGCATAGAAGTCATTGTGCCATCTGCGCGCTGGTCTTGGTTCCACGCGCACAGCGCTTTGACTGTTTGGAATTATGTTCCACCACACACCAACAGGATTGCATGTATTTAAAACCAGTGTAGTCAGGGAATAAGACTCAAGATGGAAAACTCACGCATCAGGACTCTGTAGAAAATGGTAATTATAATTTCTGTACACATGAGTAACTTTAGAACAATCCAAACTACTTTGATAAGTTGAATATTGCTCTTATGTTTTTTTTTTTTACTGTTTGTTATTTTTCTTTATTACCACGTTTCCATAATCTGAAATTGAGTTTGCTGTTAATGGGAAATAAGATCGGGATACATACTGAAATTGTCGATTGATAATTTGGTGTTTTTATCTGAAATATTTTCTAACTGATGACAGAAACTACATCAATTACCGGGAGCATACTGAAATCAACATTTTTGAAATTTGTTAAGTTTGAAAAACATAATAGCAAGTGAAACAACTGAGTAAAGCTCATGCTAGTTTGACCTGTTTGACCTTGCTAGTTTCTCAAGTGCTTGCAGTATGGTGGCCCAGCACTCCTTTCCCCGTATTTGATTGTGGAGAGTATTGGGACAAGACAATGTAGGCAGGCACTTGGGATCTAAACTTTTAATTGATTGGTATGAATTAGTAGGGGGAAAAAAAGTAAAAAGGTGAAGGTTTTTTCAAACCTGACACAAAAAATCTGACTTGCCGTTTATGTACATTTTTGTAGTTAAATGTAGTCTTGAATTTTATTAAATACAAATGAGAGTTGTTAGCTAAACAGAGAAGTTCAGATCAATCTACTGCTTCTCTAGCATGAGAAAGTTAGCAGCGAAAAGTTGGACACAATCATCTTTTTAATCAAAGTTACCCAACGATATCACACGAACTCCATCACTACCCACCAGGATATGATGTATAAGGTTAGAAATCCATGTGCTCGTCATACGCTGTGCATAATGCTTTTTGCGCGATGCGTAAAAATGTACAGTGCACGCCAATCATTGCACATTGTTTCGATTTGCACATTGTTGTATCTGTCTTGCATAATGCAAATTTGTAAAGAAAATTGGTAATTGCACGACTTGTATTTTCATCGTAGATATATTTTATTCGTATGATTTTCATTTTAAAGTATTGCGCGTTACGCACTGCATATGTTGCACACATGGATTTTCGGCCTTAAGCCTTTTAACATATTATTTTTTATATGGAGTGGCGCTTGGCAGATGTTTAACTCCAAACTGCTGCGTATCTTTAGTAAGTGATCAATCAATGTCTGCCTGTGGCTGGACAAGGAAACATGAACTCCCACCCAGTTGCTACACGCGCGCGCGTTGACCGTCACACCACAAACGAAAGCTTTAAAGAGCGCCACCATTGTTATCGCACGCGCGTGTGCGATAATTAGTTGAGAGTTCAGAATTTAATGTCTTGCCACAGTGCCCCTTTAAGCAGTGCACTCTAACAATGATGCAACAATGTAATCCCACTATTAATCGTGCACATGCCCTCGTAAAATCTTTGTGATTGTTTGTGGAACACATGTGTGCTATGAAGTGTACATTTTTCTGTTACAGTTAAGCACAAAGCATTTGCTTACCGGCAAACAGATTCATGGACACAATACCTCCTATCAAAATC
Organism: Pisaster brevispinus; assembly: GCA_023634235.1. Lineage (NCBI taxonomy): Eukaryota > Metazoa > Echinodermata > Asteroidea > Forcipulatida > Asteriidae > Pisaster > Pisaster brevispinus. The sequence goes on along the minus strand of JAMKCF010000012.1, from coordinate 15,387,806 downwards.
ATACAAGAGATTTGACTCAGTTCTGTTGAATTCAGTTCTGTTGAATCAAGTACAAATGGTATTGAAATACCACTGTTCTCTTGCTCTAACACAAGTGTTTATGTTACCAAGTTTGAATTGACGGCAAAACAGTCCATTAGGGCGGTGGGCTGGTCCACCGTATGTTTTAATTATTACATTTATAATGGTTTGTGGATACAGGGAACTCAACTAAAATGGCCACAACATGATGTCCAATTACAGAAACAACCAAATTTCCAAGGAACACAGTTATGGACCAACGCAGTTAACTTTTAATACAATGTTAGAGTTTCGTTTTGAACCCATCTTTTAGTATTTTTATACTTTTTTTGTATTTTTTTTTGTAAGGGGCTTCTGTGAGAAGGAAAAAAATGTGCATAGCGTAAAGAGAATACAGGCCAAAGTGCCAAGTGAAATATTTTGCTCCTGGCAGATTTTCAATGGCATAAATGTATTATGCAATATATGTTTTAAAAACAGCTGTATAAAGTAAAACTTCGTGGCCATTATTGGTGACCTGTGGCGTCTTTCCTGTGTAAAGTGCAACTTGAATTACATACTTTTGTGATTAATTTGGTGTTTTTTTTCTGTGGTTTATTAATTGATTTAAGGTGTACATCAGCAACTGCCAATGTATTTTGGGTAGTTCCTATGCAAGTAGGATTTGAAACTTTGCATGGTGAAAAAGTATTTTAAAACGTGCAGTTTGTGGTCACACCACAGGTCAGTGATCAAAACACCAAATTGTTTCTTCACCTGTAAGTTGAAAACTACTGTATCTCATTGGAGATGTATTGCAATGGTGTAACCCCCAAAAAGCAACTGTTAATTTTGTGTGAAGATGTTATTACATGAAAATATAGCAAATTCCGAACTAACGGCTGGGGCTGTGACTTCATCATGATGTGAACAAGGACACCCACAGCAACACCCCTCAGCAACAGCTGCAGCCATAGCTCTGTTGCCAGTTTGGACGCGGCGTCTACGGCTATGACTGTTGCTAAGGGTGTTGCTATGGACGTCCTATTCTTCAACACATGATGATGATGCGGCAATCCAGTCGTAGCCATAGCCACTAATTCGGACACTGCCATAGACGGATGTTCTTGGCACTAGAGCCATTAGTCTTGTTATACAAGTTGTTACTCCTGATACTAATGACTATATAGCTGTATAGCCAGATGTGGAAATCCAATATATTGTTATGGAATATTTCAATTGTCCGAATACTTATCTGATTAGTGTGTACAAACTTATTTTTATTAAAAAAAAAAAAAAATTTGATGCAGAAGTTCAATATGATTTCGCACTGCGCTTTCAGTTACACACTGCGGACTGTGATAAATGGGTCTGCGCGCTGCGTGCAGCAAGTATGATCTGGCCGTTATGCAATCGCTGCATCAGTAGTGAAGTCAGTACACACACCCTTACATATGGCAGTTACGGCCGGTACCTCCATTGTTGTTCTATTATTCCCTTTTCTGAAAAGATTCTCTGTGGGTTTCCACTAGAACAAAGGAAACCTTGTGGGGTAGCATTGTTTCTTTGTTAAAAGTACCCCAGTAAGTTGGCGTGTGTAAGGGCACATGGGCAGACATAAAGCTTAGACATGTATGCATGCGTATTAGTAGATTTTGATGCATTGTCTGAGATCTGGGTACCGGGCTTCTTTTTTTTTAAGCATTAGTGCGGAATGCTTTTGTGGATATAAAAGCGGGGATGGTGGTGATTAATGGCAAGTTCTGAACTAGATAACTAACTAGCAGTTTCAAAATGAAACCACCGGACCACACAGATTACTGTCAGTATTATTTTCCATTTTTATGGTTTTTTTTTTTTTTAGAAAAGCCTTTATTATCTTTAAAAAGATATACACTGTATTGTTTTTTGTTTTTCCTTTGGTAAAATATTACAGGACGACCATAGATTTATGATAAATAAGTATATTTTCTAATTGTGGAACATTTGTGCGATACTAGTGTTGGAGTAAAATAAAACAGCACATAAATGAAATAACTGGCAGTTTGGTTGATGACTTTCATTATTTGTTCGATACCGTGTAGAATTCCAAATACTCCTTAATACTTGAGCACCATCGATTACTGGTGCCGATGATCTCCTCATAAACTGTTTTGTTTTTTAAAGCCTGTCATTTTTAGTGAGCTAGAAGTTAAAGAAAATATGCAATACTCAAAGAAACACTATCTTACTGTAACTTAAGGTCCTAACGAAAGCCCAGGCTGGACGTCTGTCTTCGTTTCACTAATTGAAACAAAGTTTATAAGTCCGCATTTTCATCAAGATTTTAAATTTTGCTGAAGTTCTTTAGTATTTTAACAAATATCAAAGATGCAATAGGTCGGTTCATAGGAAATGGCATCAGTGAGGATGCCTGCTTCAATTTAAAGCATCAAATTGAATTAGAAATTTTCGCAAAAAATTTGGAAAAATCGGAAGGGGGTAATTGTACAGCATTTTTATTAAGCTTGGGCCAATTATTGGACAAATCACAAGGGGTAAGAATTGTTATCAAATTTGGAACAAAAAAACAGCAACAACATTTTTTTTTGGCCAAATAATGAAAAAAAAATCTCAAAGGGTATTACTCGATAAGTCCAGCAAAATGTATCAATTTTGAAGCGATTATATACTCTAAAATGATGCAGCCAAGGAAAACTGCTGTACTTTGAGAAATATTGATATTTTTTAGGCTTCTTCATGAGTAGGATTAGTCAACCATAATTAACTTAACTCACTATGAAACTACAAGCGTACTTGAGGTTTCACACACATCTGTCGGGTCAAGCATGCAGTCTTTAAGCATAATGGGGATTCATGTATATACCATGATCATATCATAAGGTCCTTGTCCAGCATTTTTATCAAATTTGGGCCAAAAATTGAAAACATTACAAGGGTGAGTCAAGCATCAAATTTTGGCCGAATAATATTGAAAGCAATTTTCTTAAATATGGGCTAAATTTTGAAAAAAAACATCACAAGGTGTAAGTACCGTATGGCCTAAATTGAAAAGCAATTTGATGCTTTAAAACGATGCAGTAGGTAAAACTGATGCATTTTTATTGAACTTGACCCGGATAAGTGCATTATTTGGGGAAATATTGATATTTATGAGGCTACTTCATGAGTAGGTATGGTCGACCATATAAAAAACCATTAAACTACAATCGTACATGAGGCTTTACATGTGTGTTGTGTCAAGCACACACATTCTAAATCACCCAGGCCATACATGAGGCTTTACACATTGTAGGATCAAGCGCATGCAGTTTTTAAGCATTATGAGGATTCATGTGTATGTTCAACGATCATATCAAATTATCATACAGGGGTAAGTTCAGCTTTTTTTATCAAATAATGGCCAATATTGAAAATCGATTTGATGTTCTAAAACGATGCAATAGGTAACAGTAATACATTTTTAAAAACTCAACCCTAGTTTTCTGCTATATTTTGGGAAATGTTGATATTTATGAGGCTACTTCATGAGTAGGTATGGTCGCCCTTAAAACAATTTTATCTCACCATATGAAACTACAATTCAACTGCTATTTCATGTGACCTCTACAATATAGAGAGGCAGGTACCACACGTACACAGACTGGAGTCTGACAAAGTTCTTGCAACCACACAGTAGTACACGCAACAAGTTGGACGATACCATTATATTTAAATTTTACACTTTGAAAAGTAAAAATATGGTTTGGGTAGCACATACAGAATGTGTTTATATTGATATACATGACTTAAATCTTTTCTTTTTTTCAGCTTTTGAAAATTTCAAAAGCTGACAAAAAAATTCAGGGGTAGGATCAAAACTAAAAAGTTTGTGGTGAGATGTGGAAAAAAAAACCCGTTGGTATTGTTAAGAATTCGTATTTATTGTGTTTACGCAACCTTATATAAGTCCACTAAGTATGCTAACCGGTGGTCGCGATTCTCGTCTTGATGACCCATTGTCCCCGACCGCATTTTCCAGAAGAACATTGGAATTCCACGATTAAATCGGTTGTTTAAAAGGACGGACCATGCTTGCGACTCAGCAGATTTTAAGCTTTGGTTTCCAGAAACTGACGGGTGCTAACTTCGACTGCCGGGCTAGCAGCCGTGAGGCGTGGCCCGGAGACTTCTAGCATTTCCTGCGGACTGTACTGAGTCCTTGCCGGTACCTACTGCCGTCTGCAGTGATGACACCCATGTTCTTGATGGTCAACTTTCTGCCTCCCTCGCTGGTTCATCCGGTTCACAGACGTTGATGTCGCGCCGCTGAGCACCTTGCGGATCCGCCCACGACTGGACCATGGCAGCCACGGGACTTCAAACCCCAGCCTAGAGTCTCAATGGAGGTATACCTCTCCCCTATTCACGCGTTCCGTTACCACAACCCTACTTTCATTGTATTTAATTATTCTCATTGTATTTAAATAATTCGACTTCCCCTTATGCTTCTATACTTTTTGAAGCGCTGAGTATGTATTTCATTAATTGTCTTATATTATATTTTCTTGTTCTAAACCCGGACTCCTATTTACATTTATTCAAGTGCAGTATTTCCCTTAATTTCTGTTAAGTTGTTCCGTTAGATTTGTGACTTCGTAACAGTATACTCCATCGACAAAACACGCAACACGGCGGAGGGTGATCGTTGAGTGCAATTTTTGATGATTAAATTGAACATATTATTAATTAACTTCACAATGAACAATCAGCTTTGATTGCCAAAAACGGTATAGTGTCGTCTAGCTATATTCACATGAAATAGCAGTTGAATTGTGTTCGCACTCTCGCTCCGGCCGGCCGTGTACCGTATGTTGTGTTTTGTTGACGTGTTGACTTTCCAACCTTTCAAAATCGTCAACCACTTGTCTGGTTCCTTAACTCGTTTGTACGTGTACACATAGCGATCACAGTGGTTTACAGACGAAAGTTGGGGCCGAATGTTCTGTGTGGAAAAGTTCTCAAGAGTGGATTTTCCGATTCTCTTGCAGTCTGGGTTTCCTAAACATGGATTGAATACGTTTGACATGTGGCGCTGTTGTCGGTAAATAGTGTAGACTGTCGGAAGTGTTGGGACAGGGTTTCAGATTATTGTTTAACTTGCTGTAGTTCTTAAGTTAAGATGTTGTTGGCAGTGACCCTTTGCTCTCGCTCAGTCATGATGTCAGCATTGCAGGATGAGGGCGTCAGTGTCTGTTGTTGCATGCATCATGAATGGAGCAAGTTGCACTAGGTAGATCATAGAGAAAGGTCCTTTCTCTATGGGTGGGTAGATGTACTGCCTGTGTAGTGTGCGTGGAACGGAGGAGTCCAACCTGCCATGCCTGGGCCGAGTCTCCTATAGTCATGTTGACTATTCATGATATTTTCATATAATAATTTGACACGATGGAGACTTCAAAGACAGAAGAAGATAGGCCTACATTGAAGGAAATCTCATATGCAGAATAAGAAGATGACCTACACATTTTACCATGTGATAAATATACTTTATTAATAGTCATGTCATGCATGTTGACTATTCATAGACATAGATACTAGATAGTCATGTTGACTATGTATAAAAATACTTTTGGGGCAATTGCACTGATTCATTAATTCACTCAATTGCAGACTAGGAGTAGGACTACCCCTTAACTTTACTCAGTTTGAGTTATTATGCATTATTAACTTTGTTCAAATTGAATGCTGTCATAATTTTATCTTTAACTTTAAGTTTAAAAAAATGTTGACATCTTCGGTCTTGCTAGTACTGAGTAGTAGTAGTTTGTAGTAGTCATGTTAGTACTAGTACGACCGAATGTCAAAATGTTTTTAAAAGGAGTACAGCGCCCCGGTCTAGAGTTAGTCCACTGCACTGTGGTTTCTTATTAAAGTTTAATATTAATAAGAAAGCACAGTTAAGCACATTAAAGTTTAATAAGAAAGCACAGTGGACTAACTCTAGAACCAGTAACTGGGGCACTGTACTCCTTTTAAAAACATTTTGACATCTTCGGTCGTACTAGCATGACCGAAGATGTCAACATTTTGCTTATAGGAGTACATGTACAGCGCCCCAGTTACTGGGTCTAGACTAACTCCAATTCCAACCAAGAACTATGGATAATGGATGGAGGTACGTTCTGCTGGCGATAGATAGTGGAACTAACCGCATAGGGAAACATTTTTTTTCGTATCCGGCCACCGCTTTTTCATTTATTATGAATTAAAATAGTACCTTATTTAATCAAACAAGATATTGCTTTTGTTTGGTAACAATCATGAGTGAAAAAGTGGTCGAGGTGGGGGCCGGATTACGGAAATTTGTTCCGACAGTCATGACAGTGTGGGAGGTTCAAATTTACTCATAGGTTCAGAGGCTCATTTCTCTATCGTCTCTACAATGGGGACGTCTCCACAATGAAGATGATAGCGGAACGAACCTCTTAGCTCTAGGAGAAGTTCCAATTCCTCTACCCTCTAGGCTATCAGTGAGTCACCACATGATTTATTGCAGACTGGCGTAATTTCTGTCATTCAAAACAATAGTAGATAGGGACAGTGGGAATCTCGTTAATCCATTCATGCGCGTCACTAATTAGATGACGAGGCAATTGGCTATTACAATTTGAGGCGTAAAGCCGGCGGGCCATGGGTTCGCAGGTGGGCATAGCCCCCCAGAGGAAGAAGTCCATCCGGGTAGGGAGTCGCCTACTTAGAAACTTAAGCGGACATAAAGGTATTAAAGGTAAAAATTGAGCCTTTTATGGCACTCTGAGCTAGAGTACTGAGCTGGTTATTTGTGAATTTGACCCCGCAGTATGTAGATTTGTTGGGTAGAATTGCTCCTCTAGCCCCGATAGGGATACCTTCAGAAGACACCGTTCTGACTCCGTAGGCAAGTTTGATTGCACTTGCAATGGGCTGGGTGCTATATTTGATGGCCTTGGACGCCTCGGTTTCCAGAAGTGTAGTACTATGGGCCTCATATGGAATAGCAATGTCAGCAATGAAGGCATGGCTTCTTGTCTTGTCGATGATGACTAGATCTGGTCTAAAGTTTCCCACGGCTGTGGTAACTAAAGGTTCAGTGTAGAGGCGTCATATTTATTGGATAGGAAGCGAGACACTTGCTGGCACACTTCATTATGACGTGGCATTCTGGCTTTGTGGACTTTTGGACATCGTTGCAAGATGTGAGAGGTCGTTTCCTTCTGAGCTGGACAGTGTCTGCAGGTGGTTGGTCCTCCGGCAAAAGCAAGGTTGTTCCGACAGGAAAGAGAATTCGCCCTGAGCGAGACGGCCTTGGTAAATAAATTTCCGGTTAGGATAGTGGGGTGGTCCACCCACGACGTCGATGCTTTATGATTGAAGGCTTGGATCCCTTGGCCTTGTTTCGTCTTAGCATGGTCAGCAAGTCCTTGGATTAAAGTATCGTGGAGTGTAGCTTTGACTGTAGGCTTATCAGCCTCCTTGTGGGGTAGACCCAGGGCTTCGGCGGTGGTGTTTAGCTCCCGCTGGATCGGAGCAGAGGCGTAGAGGTTTCTGATGGCAGGATCTTTAGAGCAAGCCAGTCGAAGAAGAGCCCCATGGCGGAGCCTGTTGCCTAAGATGTAGACATCGGGAATTCCGAGGCCTCCCAGGGATGTAGGAAGCGTTATGAACTTGGAGCTGGATGTGTACGGAAGGTGAGTAATCTTCCTGACGGTCTTGTTGATTAGTATCTGCATCGAATTCAGTGCAGTTTTAGTATATGAGTTGCAGCCAAAGTGGTAGATCAGACGAGGAATGATGAAAGTCTTGATCAAGTCAAGTTTCTGAGGAGCTTTAAAAAAAGCACTTTCCACCTTCTTAAGCCATCTTTGGAGCGGAGGCAGAATATTGAATTTGGTTTTGCCTAGAGTCCCAAATTTCTGCCCAAGGTATTTGGTTGTTTCGCCAACAGGTACGCATGGAATGTTGGCTCCATTGACCATAAAGTCAGAGGATGTAAGTGGGACAAGCCTGGATATGTGGCGACCTCCGATGCGGTGGAGCATAGTAGCACCGAGGATGGCAGACTTTGAGGCGTTGATTTTCAGATGGCGCTTCCCAAAGAAGGAACAGCATTCGTCGAGGAGTGACTGGATCCCTTGTTTACTCTCGGCCATAATTACTAGGTCGTCAGCAAAGGCAAGGGCATTATGTCTTCGGCCCGCAAATTGTAGGCCGATGAAGGTGGACAAGTCATCGAGGAGTTCATCGAGGACTAAATTAAAGAGTCGAGGGCTCAGGGGACACCCTTGCTTGACGCCACATCTCATCGGTATGGGATCAGTGAGACTGGAGCCGGATATTATGCGGGTGCTCACATCGCTGTAGAGGTCATCAATAATCCGGATGAATTTCGGAGAGATGTTATTCCTTCTAAGAGCCCTGCTAATGGATATGTGATGGATCGAATCAAAAGCTTTGGATAGGTCCAGGAACATGACGTAATATGATTTGTCATGTTTAGTGTAGTGGTTTATTATGCCTTCTAGAAGAGCGACGTTCTCAAGACATCCGTCAATGGGGATGAAGGCCTTTTGCCTCATGTTAATTGACGTCGCTTCTATCAGTCTTGAGTTAATGATTTTAGAGTCGAAGTAGATATGAACCAATGGTGATGGGCCTCCATTTGGAGATATCGTCTGGATCCGCATCTCCTTTAGGTATCAAGATCGTATTATTTATTTTCAAGGTGTCTGGTATCCTTTCGGTATAAAGCCAAGTGTTAAACAACACTGCCAGGTGTTTAGGTTCCATCTTCGAGAGGTCTTTATAGTATAATCGGTCGGGGCCAGCTGCGCCATTCTTCTTCATCTTCTTCAGGGCTCCAGTGATCTCTGAATCAATGATAGGGCGTATGAGATTACATTCCTCATGATCTTCTGGAGGAGACTTCGGAACGAAGTTAGACTCATCCGGCTGGGGCTCCTTGCCGAATATCTTAATAAAGTAGGAGTAGGCCTGTGCTTTATCAGGATTAGCTGGCTTCAAACTCTGGCCGTCCAGGAGGTGACTGGCTAGTCTGCGCTTGTCGTTGTTTGTAGAAGTGCTGGTGCACTTTGAATAGAGCTTTCTTCTTGAAGCGGTTTGACGCATCAGGAGGTATCTCCGGGATATTGATATTGTCTTGTTTGGGTGGTTTGCTCTTTTTCATGCCCATGAGGCTTAATAAGGCAGTGTAGTCGATGTCGGTTACACCAGCTAGGGCTTGATCAACCAGTAGTACAAGCTCATCTGAAATAGTATCAGGGTTGGAGCATTTAGAGTAATTATTTGAAAAAGCGGTCAGGCTTGTGTGTAGGTGGGACAAGTCTGCCGCGGGAGTAGGAAGAGTTCGAGTTGCAACAGCCAGATGCCCCGTAGATTGTCTGAAGTCAGACACCCTTGATGGATTCAATGGTTCTATTGGGAAGAACCTTCTGGATTGCCAAATTCATATGTCTCGTATCAGAGGCCAGGCCGGCCTCGATACTTACCAGGATGCTTATGTCCTCCTCAGTCCACCGCTCACGAGGCGGATCAGGTCTCAAGCAATCCTCCTCCACATGATCGAGGAACACCCTAGGGTGAGCCCTCTTAATGTGGAGCCTGAGCCCAGGATAAGAGGAAAAGGCTTTCGAGCACGTCTCACACCTGTGAGCGGCGTCCGGAATCGGAACAAACCACAGAATCTAGGGGGCACCTGGAAAAGTGACAGGCGACCCCATTGATAGTGGGATAATTTATCCCACATCTGCCACATTTATAAAGCCAGGATATATTGTGGGTGGCCAAGTGTTTCTTGATGGCCGGATGCCCTGATATAGAGCGTCCACAACTGGGACAATTTAGGATTGAAGTTTGAGAAGGGTAGGACAGCATGAATGAATCGCCGAGACCCCCACTGCCCGAATCGCCATCGAAGGGAAGGTCTTCCGCAGAGCCAGCGAGGAAAGAATTCCTCGAGCTCCCTCTCGTCATCATTCCAGACGATGCCATATAAGTAAAAAAGAACACCAACAGTTTGATTGAACTCAAGAGAAATATACACCCAATTTACAGTGCACAAAAAGAACACCAAAATGCCACAAAAGTTAAAAGTCGACTCGGCAAACGTCTTAAAAAAGACGAAGACGACGGACCACACAGTTAAAATAGGAGCCGCGGCTCCTAGGGTGGGGGGTTGCATCGAACTGTAAAGGAAGGGAATGCAATTAGCAGCCCAATTTTTGGAACACAAAAGGTTAAGCGTTTTCAAAACTTACAGCTCGGTGCGGAAGAAGACAATTTTAGCCTGACAGTCTGTCGGTAGTAACAAGAAAGCCAGTATCCAGGGAACACCACGAGGAGGTAAAGTCTTCAAATTTGTCCCCCAATAAGAGAGTCATAGTTACTCCCGCCGTTTACCCGCGCTTCGCTGAAGTTCTTCACTTTGACATTCAGAGCACTGGGCAGAAATCACATTGCGAACATCCATTGTTATTTGGATTGAATGATTTGATCTTAAACTACAGTACAGTATACATGTGTGTACTCCGACTCCATTCCTAGAACTGAGGTTTGTCTCGCTAATTGTCTCCACAGAAATGATACTGGAAATGGTAAAGGAACAAGTCTTATAGTTCTAGGACTAGGAGTGGGTTATAGTACATACATGTTGGCAATGCCGTCTTAAATTTGAATATTCTTTTTGCACAGGTTCCTCCATCACTATTGCCATGACAACAGGCAGCTGAGGTTTCTTCTCAAAGTACAATCTAGTTAAAAATTCTGATCCAGCACTTCAACAGACATGGGAAGGTCAGCGGAGTTCATGATTGGCGTATGCTATGGATCCATGGCGTTGTTTCTCTCCATTCTTCACAATGTGTTTCTGCTGTATCACGTTGACGTCTTTGTGTCTGTCTACCGCATCGACAAGACATCATTCTGGATTGGGGAGGTTAGTAGCTAGCCAGAGGAAGATTATTCATACTTTTCGAGTTTGGTGAGGTATCAATGTATATTTTGTTTGCGGTAACACCTTGTGTCGGATCTACTAGCTATGTAGATTTGTTCTTAGAGAACTAGCTTATTAGCTGTTACCTGGGCGGAGGGTAGGAAATCGGCCAGGACTACTACTTTAGCTTAGTGGATCGAATCGAGGGGACTTCTCGTTATTAACTTCACTGCTGTGGAGTGAGTCTTAATTGGTCTTAACGTTTCGACTAGCTTGCTCTAGTCATCGTCAGCTAAAGTAGTAGTCCCGGCCGATTTCCTACCCTCCGCCCAGGTAGTAGCTAATAAGCTGGACAGTTCTTTTCAGAACTAAGTAGTCTCCCGAAGTATTCTCCCGAATTCCAAAATCTACTCCACGGCAGTAGAATAAATAGCAAGACCTAGTTATCTAAGAACAAATCTACACAGCTATTAGATATACACATGGTGTTACCGCAAACAGAATATACAGAGGACGATTCAGAGGTTCTTTTCACACTCCAGTAAAGTTGTATAAAGTGTAAAACGAACGTGGGTTGGTGTTGGGATTTCTTGGGGTTTTATTTGTCTTGGTATTGTGAAAAGAGCTTTTGTGTAACAGAAATAATTTGTAATCTTTTGTCTTCTCTGCCCCCAGACAATATTTCTCCTCTGGAATTCCTTGAACGACCCTCTGTTCGGCTGGCTGAGTGACAAATCATTGCTCAATAGTGAAAAGTGAGTAATGAAACACTAATACATCCTTCCTCGTCACTGATAAAGCATTTGTCTCAAAATAATGCACTGTTCACGAGAAACTTGTTCCCTAACATGTTTCTTCATTTTCATTTCAAACCGGTCTGTGTAACACTACTTGTCATTAGTTGTTGGGACTTTTTTTTTTTTCTAGATCCACTACAACTCAGAAAATGACAACTTTCGTGGTTTTACTGCAATTCTTACTATATTTAATTTATTATTTTGTGTTTCCAATCTCTTGTGGTTCAATCCCCCCCCCCTTGTCTCCTTCTTCACTTTTCATCCCTTGCCTTTTCTGTTCTTTCTGCCTCTGCTTCTTTTCATTTCTTTCCACTTGACTGCTTCTGTTACACCAGTGTACCTGTTTATGTATGTTGCATTCAGGCTCGGTTGCATTGTCATTTAGCCTTCGAGAAAGACTCTGCTAGGGTCGAAACGTCAGGCCACTAACTATTTTTTCGCATTTATATCTAGGTCCTTTTTGTTGGTAAGCAGTTTGTAATGTCAGCTAATTATATTTTCTAGATTTAACTTTCTTAATTCCTGATAAATTGGAATAAACCAAATGACTTTTTGTGCAGAGCCACCACATCTTCCAAAAAAACCAGATCATTGCATGGCATACCCATAAGAAATTAAACTGATAGTTATTTTTGTTTGTTCCCTCACCAGAGTGACCGGTAAGTTTGGCAGTGAGCCAGAGTTGGTAGCGAGACGCCTGTGGGCGCTGACCGTCAACGGACCCCTGATGGCCATCTCGTTCATGCTCTTCTGGTTCGTGTGGTCGTACCCGGGGTTACAGTTCGCTGTTGTCCTGTGTCTGTACGACGGGTTCCTGACGGCAGTGGATTTACACCATACAGCCCTGCTGGCTGATCTAGCACTATCTGCCAGAGACAGGTCAGAGATAATATTTTCTCGAAAAGTTTTCTTATTTTGATAGGTGGTCGTAAAAAGGAAAAGAGTGCTAGTCTTGTAATGAAACATTCGCTTGAGTGCAATTTTGTTTGTATAGTTTATACATCTGTGTTTCATGCACCTACAACTTTATAGAGAAAAATGCCAAAGTGTTCGCCTTCTTTCTTTTTTAACATGTAAGGTGATTAGCCATGAAATGAGTTGAGTGCTGGACTGCAGGGCTCGAAACATACGCTGGACTGTAGGCCTGAGGCCAGTGATTTTAGCATTGGGCCAGTAAACTCACCAGAGGACAAATTTAGGCGGTCATGTGTTTTTGTTCACATGTTGACTTTTGAGTCTTTCAGTTCTGTTGAGTATGGAAGGAATACTTACCCTTAAACACAAGCGAGACAAATCTTCTCTTACTTGTCTTAGTGGCTGTTCAAATGTTAAACTCATTTTAATTCTGGTCAACATTGAGCTTCCAGCCCTTCAGTCTTGTGGATTCCCCCCCCCAAATTTGAGCCCTGGACTGGTCTACTGTCTTTATTCATCAGGATAGAGACAGGCATCGGTTTTGCAAGGCAGTGATTTCATTAGGCAAGGTGTATTGCATGGTATTGTGCGCGTGTGATCATGGGTAGATAGTGTGACGCAATCTTCTTTTTCTTATGGATCTCTGCTTTACACACACATTCACACGTGCGTGTTTGATGACCTGGTAAACCAAGGACTTCTCGTTGTTCTCCCATTGCTTGGACTTAATTTATTGGGTTTTTCTTTCCCGCAAAAGCAAGCGAGGATGTTCTCGCTCTGTCAAAACCCCCAGAATCCCTCTGGTAAAGTCCTCGGGGTCAAAAGTACATGTCCTGTGAGCCTGGTAGTTGTTACGATGGTTTTCTTTGAAAGTTCAAAACGAATGAGGTCAGATGTTCTGCATCGCTGAATGCTTGCTTTTTTGCTAAATGGTGTTCAACTGAGATGGACTTAGCATAATGATTTCATGTAAGATGCTCACATGCAAAAGAAGCAATTGACTGATTATTACATTTTTTCCCTCCCCCCCCCCCATACAGAACCAAACTGAATGGCTACAGTTCAGTGTTCAGTGCCCTGGGGTCTCTGTCGGTGTTCCTGTCCTACGTGGTGTGGGACCGTGACGCCATGCAAGCCTTTCAGGCCTTCTGCTTCGTCCTAGCTACGTTCTCGGCCCTTGGATTTTTCTTCGTTTCTCGCTACCTGAGTCGTGAATATCGCCACCTGCATAAGAAGGATGACAGCTTAGCATCAGTTGTTAGGTAAGATGAAGCTATAGACAAAAAACAATAATAATCATCAATCAATCAACTGTACATTTTAGACGGAGCCAATCCAATGCTTGTTGCTTAAGCTCTTGAGAAAAAGGTAGGTTTTAAGTGAAGTTTTGAAGATGGCTACTGAGGGAGATTGCTTGATGCTCTCAGGAAGATGATTTCACATTCTCAGTGCAGCGATAGAAAAGGCACGATCCCCTTTAAACTTTTGCTGGACTGAGAAATGTTTGTACATGACCATTCGTAATAAACCAACTATTTGTTTACTTTTTTATGTTTGCTAAACTGTATCATATCTACGGAGAGAGAGCGCGCGCGTGCTGTAACTGCGTGAGAGTTCATAATTCCATGTACAGCTTTGATCATGATGAAAACAGCCCCTTGAAGTGTCCAGCTCAAAGGCCTTTTATCATGGTGCAGCCATCTTGATTTTCTCCCATTCATATCAATGTAACCAGACTGAGGCTGGAAGGGCCAATAGTCTGGTTCCTCTTTGTACCATGAATATTAGCATCCATTACTGCTGTTCGATACAGTGAACATGACCAAGATGGTGGCAGCATGATATAAAGGTCTATTGCTAAAACTCATGATCAATATTTCTCCATTGGAATTCTATGACTTTTCTTGAAAAACTCCATGCTGTACCTCACTGTATTAATCCCCTTTTTTGTTTCTTTTTTTTTTAGTAGTAGTGTCCCACCAACAGCAGAAAGTGTCACAGAAGAGCAAGTTACCATCAAACATTATGTGAAGCAACTTAGAAAACATTCCAATTTCCATTGGTTTGCAGTTCTCAATTTAGTTCAAGTAAGTGTAGGGCCTGATTAATACTTCACACAAAAGCAAATGCGAAGCCAATTTTCCTTGACATAAACAATCAGTACACATTTTTGTTTTCCCCAAAATTTTTGAAGCAAGAAATTTCCCTCATGAAATGTGCTGAACTGACTGAATTGAAATGTTGTGACTTATTTTGGGCAATTGAGCATTGTCAGTGTTTTCTAGTGTCTTTAAAATTAAACCTTCCCTTAATGATAAGTGTATTGGGTGCCATAACCAGTTCGTTTCGGAGGGCATTTTAGCGATCAAAACTCTTACAAAACACAGCAGTGGTCTTATAAAACTGGCAGTCCAGCTTCTGTGCACATTTGGCGGTAGTCAGCTCAAGTAATAACACGACTCTGTTTTAATCTTCTTGCTGCAGGTGTTCAATTGTCATTTCAACAGCAACTTTTTCCCGCTGTTTTTGGAGAGACTCCTGGGCGGAATGCTCACCCCAGCCATGGGCTCCCTGCTCATCGGTACCTCGTTCGTCATCCCTCATATCAACAACCTGTACTTTCTGTCGCTGTGTCGTAAGTACGGCGTTTATACCGTCATCCGATGGCTGTTCTATTGCAAGTGTTTGCTGAGTGGGTTTATGTTGTTTGCTGGACCAAACAACCTGTGGCTTCTCTGTGCATTCATAGCTAGGTGAGTTGCTTAGTTGTGATGAATATCTTTCCCAGTTGCAAATGTTCATTCTGTATAGGTAGGGTCATCGTTTGTTTTTTTGCCAACGTAATGCTTATTTATAGGCCAAATTATAAAGAAGATACAATAAAAGTCGAGTGCAGAAGTTTCAGCTGAATGCAGTGTCTGCTTGCTAAAAAAACCCAGCAAAAACTGTCACGATATTCTCACACGAATGTCGAATCCATCCAAGATTAGCGAGGTGACAGCGGGTACCAACCTCATCACTGGCCCCAGCATTCACGAACGGACACTAAACCACAGAAATCTGAGTGACAAATTTTAGACATCACACAGCAGTTTGCTCATAGCAAGTTTTTTTGTGTTAAATTAACTCTTTTGGAATGAACAAGGAAAAAATTGACTAGAGCGGAACTTGAACCTGCGACCTCTAGATTAATATACCCGCGCTCTACCAGCTGAGTCTGTCAAGCCCTAATGTTGGCAGTCTCCTTATTTTGTCAATATCTTTGTCCGGGAAGGGGGGGGGTTGCCATTCTGAAACCATTCAACCCGTAACAGCCTTTTAGCCAGGGGTCGCACCCAAGTTTACGATACAACCTGGTAAGCGGCAGCAGAGGGATGAATGGGTAAAAATCAGGTGCATCGCTCCTCCTACTTTCTCAGTTTCAAGTTGCTTCAAAAATTAATGTTTTACATTTATGTTTTACATCTCCGTTCGCCCCCATTTCTGATTAATCCATCGCAGTAACCGTGTGTTCACCGAAGGCACCTGTAAGCTTCTGAACCTGGTGATCAGCGATCTGGTTGACGAAGACTGTGTCCTTCATCGGCGTAAGCAAGCCGTGTCCGCGCTGGTGTTTGGTACAGCTTCTCTGCTGTCCAAACCGGGTCAGACTATAGCTCCTCTGCTGGGGACATCACTTCTTGCCATTCAAACAGGTCAGTTTAAAAAACTTTATAAAAAATACTGTTTATTTGGGTTGAAAAATATAAAAAATTGACTATGCAGGATTTGAACTTATGACCTCTGGATTAACGTGCCTCTGGTGGTCTCCTCAAAATGGCAAATCTAGTGATACGTTGTTTTTTACTAATTAGTGTAATTACGAAACTATTACTGAAACTTGCTGAAAATGTTAACAGAAATGAGTATGTTAATAAGAAAAAAAAGAGAAAAAAAAGTGTGATTTTAGTCAGCTAGGTCAGTTCGTGATACGAGCGACGAATTTTGTGTTGTTTGGCGTGTATTTTCATTTTTAAGCATTGGGTGCTTTGAATCATGCTCAACACATGATGGACATATATGCAGGCCTCGAAATAACCCACGGCAACCACAGCAATTGAGCCCTATGCTTTTGCTTTGGTGCCCTTTGCAAAGTTCCCATACAAATTTACATTTTCCTCATAGAGTGCCCCTTTACCAGAGGAAAATTGCTGTGCCCCTTCAAGAGCGAAGTTCAAGGCCTGCATATGGAATTCCGGCCTGAGGCAATTATTGGTTTTGGGGATTCTTACCCTTCTGTACCTTCCCCTAAAAAACAAAAACAACAACAACCCACTTTATTACTTTTAGGTCATGACATTTTCCAGTCCAACTCCGGTAATATCCGTGCAGTCGGCGCCCTCAGTGCCTCCGAGACTGAGATGGTGCGCGTAGGTTGCTTCAACTGTCTGGTGTACATCCCGTTGCTGTGTGCGATCGTCCAGATTTGCGTTTGGTCAAAGTTCACACTCCACGGCTCCAGGCTAGAATGGGTGAAGAGAGTTCGCGCCGGTGATATCCTGACTCAAGTGTAGTTCGGACTACCTAAATACACGTTTTATGTTGGTTTGTTTTCCGGGAACCAATGTCAACCAAAGCAGAAACTCTTGCTGTATTTGTACATTGTGTCTTGAACCATACAAGTGTAGTTGTAGATATAGACTGTGCAAGTCTCCCCGAGTATCAAAAATGAGATACAAAAGTCAAACAAAGAATATATTTTTCTATGAAATCTAATCTTCCCTTTTAAAATTTGTACAATTTTTTTAAATAAAAATGAAAATAAAAACAGCAGTTTCTTATTAATATAATTTCACTTTTTATATATTACAAATAATTTTTTAAAAATAACATTTAAACAAAACTAAAACTTGGGACGAGGATGCTTATTTTTCAGGACCCCCATTTGCCAATCACGCCCGAATTTGTGCAACCATTACATAGGTTTAATAATAACTTGAACGTCAGTCGAGCAAATGAGTTCATTGTTTAAAAGTAGCCCAAAATGAAGGTCAAGTTTTATTGTCTGGTTTTCGTTTTTGATTTGTTAAATTAAATTTTACTTCCATATCTATACGTCATGGCAAAAGTTTACTTTCCCAACAATATGATATAATTTTTAGAGCCATGAACTCTGCTGGAGTATTTGAAGAAACGAAATCGCGCATATGTAAAGCTGATTATGATTTGGACCAACTTGGATTCCGGTGAGACTTGCACAGTCTATAGATAAACTTATGACGGCCTTTAACAGTATAACAAAATTGGGTCTGATTCAAAACTTACTTGTGCCTTGCGAATTAACTTCTTGAGTACTATATTCTGCTAAGCACGGATTCATAAACTTTGCCCAGTTTGGAAATTAAACATACCTTGGTTGCAAGGATGCATTTTGGCAGCCTGTGTATATCTTTTTAAATTCAGTGTTTTCTAGCGAAGCAATGAATCTGAGCTTTATGAATGCATTTATCTATACTCGCAACGCTCCTTTATAACTTTTTAAAGCCACCGCCTTAGATCATTTCATTTTTCTTCTTTTTCATTTATTTATTTCACAAAATAATAAACAACAAGGTACAAGCCATACAAAAAAAGTTGTTACATATAAAATTTAAGTTACATGAAATTGCACTTGATAATTTGAAGAATGTTATTTATAAAAGGACAACAACAGAAAAAGCAAACAAGAAATAACACAACAGGCATGATATACTGCCTACTGACAAATTGTTATTAATGAGGCCTGAAAAGTCTTTTTTACAACCTAAACCATGTTATGTTGGTCAGCCCTTGTACTTGATAAAATGTTCCTACTTTTTTTTTTCAAGGACCAAATATCATCCTGCAACAAAGACAGTGTCTCCTTAAGGATTTAGAAGAAAAAAAACACTACCTCAAAAAACAGACTATAACTATTTTAAGTTCTTGTGCTTAAGCTTCACAAAAACAAGGGTTCGTTTTATTATCACAGATACATATATATATTTTGCAGCTCCACATATCTATTTTTTACACATTTTTAAGAATAGCATCAGGGATGAAGAATATTGTTGGTTTCACTCATGGATGTGTGGTGCTTTTAGAGTCCTGCGGAGAGAAAAAACAATACATATTTTTAGATGGTGATTACAACTGAAAAATGCTGATTTTTATGTGAATGTTGTTTTTTAGAGGAGGACATCCTTAAAAAAAAAATGCCGAACTATTCCATGATTTGGAGAGAAACAGAGATAAATCTTGTGACTATTATTTGGTTGTCTACACTTTTTAGCTGTATAATGTGAACGATGAAACAATGAGATTGAAATCAACTCTTCGATGTTTCCCACCGTTTTCGAGATAATAAATTGTTAGCTTGGTTTTGAAACATAGACTTATTTCATTATATTGATCAATGAGTTGGCTATGAGTTTGATGATTTATTTATTTTCAGAAAAATAGTTAATGGCCTGACGTTTCGACCCTAGCAGAGTCTTTTGCGAAGGCTAAATATCGAGACTCTGCTAGGGTCGAAACGTCAGGCCACTAACTTTTTTGTTTGCATTTATACCATAATACCATAGGTCCTTTTGGTTGGTAAGCAGTTTGCAACAGCTAATACTATTTTTCATTTATTTATTTTATCAGAAACAATATTGATTATCCATCCAAAGGTAATGTCTATTGATTATGGTTTGCCAAACAAGTCTAAGCCAGTTTCGGTTTGCCTTGTAAACTGTGTTCTACTTTACACCAAATTGTTCAAGATTTTAAGACTATCAGAGGGAAAGATTATAATTTGTCTTGTTATAATATTCTCTTACTTTCTGATGATGTGCTTAAGAGTAGTAATGATAATAATAACGATAATAATAAAATACAAATTTGTATATATTGTGATTTATCAACTGCCATTTTGAATTACTTGTTATGTTTTAACATACAGAGCTATTTTTGAATTATGAGACCTGTTTATTTAGGTTATTGTAAGGGTATACAAGGTGCTGCGGTGCAGTCTGTTTCCAACCATGCCATAAAACACTGCAAGGCTCAAATTTGGGGTAAAACCCCACAAGACTGCAGGGCTTTTAGCTCAAAATGTTTACTGGAGTAGAATTTATTTTTGGAAGACCAGAATCTTCATGGAAAAGAGCTTTCTAAAAAGTTTCACATGTTAATTGTCTTTATTTGAACAAGCACTCAGATAAGATTGATCTCATTTGTCTTAGGGGTTAGTATATTGTGACACTCAACGGAATTACATTTACGCTGGCAGACTCAAAGTCAACATTTGAACATCGTTTCTTTCTGTTAAAGATATTTCACAGTGAGGTGTTATTAATATTGAAAAATACAAGACTGCTGAACTTGTTGGGTCATGAGTTTACTGGCCCGGGGCTAAAATCACTGGCCTTGGGCCGGCGGTCCAGTGCCAAATTCGAGGCCTACACTGGGGTAATAAGCCTCTTCTCTTAATGTTAGTTTGGCCAATTTTACAAAGAGCTAAGATTGATCTTTTCTTGTGTTAGTCTTTGGGAGACTGCCAACATAGGGCTCAGTTGGTAGAGCGCTAGCTCGTTAGTCCGGAGGTCTAACGAGGTTGTTTAAATTCCACTCTAGTCAATTGTCTTTGTTCAACCCCACATTATTTCAAACTTATCCAGTCAGTTTCCCTTGTGGTTTTTCTCCTTGTCTCCTTCTCATAGATGCCTGTACTGGGCCCAATTTCATAGAGCTGCTTAAGCACAAAAAGTAACTGATATCCTGCTCAATTGTGCTTAGCAGAAAATTGTTAAGCAATTTTGTTTTATGCTTAATCAGCTCAATGAAATTAGCCCCTGTTGATGTCAGTTTGTTTAACGTATTGCACGCTGTTAAGCTTGGTACCATATTTCCGATTGTTGTGCAGCGACACAATGGTTTCCTATTCTTCTGCAAAGTTGTAAACAAACTGTGACAACATCAGTACTATTGGTCTATTGCTTAGCAAAGTGTGACATCACAACACAAATTACTATGGTGATATTCACAACTCATCTTACGATTAATTTCGGTACTTACTTCTTTATCGTGCATTACACATGATAGCTTTACAAAGCTATCATCCCTGCCTATGATTAGTGTAATTTGATACCATTAGCATTGCAGGGTTTTTTAGGCACTATAGGCCTGTGTAGGAGTCGAAGGTCCTTGTATGGTATATTATGTTAGGAAATTATTTGTGTAAAAACATTAATTTTGTGTAGTTGCAATGACACTTGCAACAAACTGCTTCTGCTTTGTGTTATTAAGAAGTATTTACACAGTTCTAATAAAATAAGTTACAACATAGTGCCTGATATGTTATATATTTTATTTTGAATGATTTGCTGGTGGTGGATCGTTAAAACTAAATTAAACAGCTGCATTATTAAACTAAATTACCAATAGACATTCGTTTTGAGCAGTGGTTTTCCCCAAAGCACATTTTCTCAGGGGCAGATGCAGGACTTTAAAAAAAGGGTACATGCATACTTAAATGACTAATTTTCAAGTTGAACAGCAATCTTACTGTTATGAGGCAAGTTGATTTTGGTTTGGGGTCCAGGGCGCGCTTTAGGGCCCCGGGAAATGTTTAAATATTAATTAGATGCTCTCTGGTGCTATCTGGGGCATTTCAGAAGTGTTTCACTCATAGTATTTGCCCCAGTTTAGATTTAGGAATTTGATTTGTTTGCAATTTCATTATTATTTTGTTCATTCGATGGAAAGAAAGGAGTAGGGGAGGGGCAGCTGCTGCACCCATCCCTAAATCTGCAATGTTTCTTAAAAAGTAGTTTTTCTTATTTATGTTTTGTATCTTCTCCATGAAAAAGATAGACCAATCATATTTGAGAAGCATCCAAACAATTCGCTGGTTATTGGGGGGGGGGGGGAGTCACATGCTTTGCACAATGCACATTTTTTCAAAGGCACAACCATTTACTTTCATTGTAAAAAGGGTTAAAACTAGAGTCTCCCTGGACAGGAGAAAATGAGAAAAAAAAGCAAGCACACTTGAGAACAGTGGTTTGAAACACCGCCCTCTGTTGTCGTTAAATGGTGAATTGATCTTAAACTCTGGTTGGGGGGGACGTCGTATAAAACCATGGGATCTTCAACGCACCAAGACGGCTGTTCTTTCATGTCTTGTCGTGCAGTCATTGCTCAAACAGTGTCTGGACGAGTTGTGACGAATTGGGTCTTAACAATGCCCTTTTCAGCTTACAGGTAGGATAGACCTACCAACAAACAGTGCTGCAAACGAGTTAATCGTTCATTCTGCAAACTACAGAAAAGACGTTGAGTGTTAACCATGTCGCTTGCGTTCAGTGACAGTGAGAGAAGAAAACAGAATGCTGAAATTGCCTGATCAGCGGAAGTGTTCATTAGGATTGTTGTACAGTCGAGAGAAAAAAATGGTCACCGAAAAAACTTTCACTGCTCAGTGGTGACTCGTTTATGTAGTGAAACCACAGTGTGCCACACCACGGTTAGCACGCACTTTCTCGGGGACGGTCGCGAGCCTCCAACGGCGGAAAGGTGTCGGGGGGATACGGTAAGCAAAAAATGTATCGGAGTGTTTGTAAACGATTTGCAAGCACCAGTACAGTAGCACTAGCAGTGACTGCATGCCCTGGATGGACAGCATGATCTTGTGTGTGCATTTGTCACTGCGTGGTGTACATTAAACAACACTTGACTTTTTAAAGTTCCACGTACTCTTTATAGTCTCGCTATGGTAGTCGGCCAAACTCAAAATACACCACTCAGGTTCCAGGTACATGCATGATTGGATAATTGTTGCTTCCCAGCATTCAATTGTTTCTTGTGCTTGGCCCACTTTTTTTTTTTTATGTTGACCATTTTACTTCAAACCAAACATGTGATTGTTGACACAACAGCTCTGTTTTATTCAAACACGTGAAGCAGTGAATAATCGCTCGGTGCTAGGTTGACACAGATGAATTGATCATGCTCATAGTCAGTTATTGAGTGAAATATTTTGGACGAAGTTCAGTCGGTTTTCCTCTGATGAGCGAATAATCCGATGACTTTAGGAGTTGTTCGTTCTCGCATAAGAGAGGGACAAGATGTCAATGATTGGACGTTTTTCTATCATGGATCGTGATGACCGTAACTTAGTGACCAGAAGGTCACAACATTGGGACCGGCGGAAAGCATGGATATGTTTGTTCGTATGGCCGTGTATACTTTTTTGTCTTGCTGGTGGGGCGGGGAGCTACGATCCTCGTCCACGCTTTCCACATCACAACAGACGAGGCATTCTTCCTGCATTAATGGGAAAAAACAAAGAACCCCAAAAGGTCGATAAAGGTGCTCATCAGGCGGTGGCGCAACCGGCCAAGGTGGCCGCCCCCAGAAATCCAAATGTACCCCACCCTGTACGAAGAGTCCCCCCAGAACAGCCGAGGGTACGATACGATCATGTACTAACAAGAAACTCTGAAGAGACACGATACAAATGGACAGAAAACCAGCGAGCGTTCTTTGCATGCCCCAAGGACACCTTTATCGGGGAGATCTCGTACCGTTTTGACGCAGTCCAGTCTCAACTCGTCAAACCCTTCGGATGGGGATCAGGCGGTTCCGTTTACTCGGTCCGAGACAAGTTCAAGAAACTGCTCTCCCCAGAAAAACAAACCATATCGCTTTTACGGCAACCGCGCAACAGTGACGCTCCTAAGCAAGCAGACGCGTTTAAAAACTTAGTCAATCCTCCAGTAGCCCAGTCCCCTCTCACCGAAACGGGTTGTGATCCGATCCTCTACTGTCTTGGACACCAAGCTTGTCTGTTTAAAATTACCGTTGACCTTTGTGCTTGCGATCCTGTGCCGGGCAAGCGAAAAATGTTCTTCATAAATGTACGATGCGTCAAAGACAGTTCGTTGTCCACGTATTTGTGGAGACAGGAGGAGGACATCTTGAAGAAGGAGATGGGCGAGGTGGTTTACATCGTTCATGATGACAAAGCATCAAACACACAAGTCGCTCAGCTCCATATCCACAGGATGAGCGAGGAAGAGATTTTTGGGGTGAACTGTCCGAAGCCGAGTCAAGTCCTGCAGCACGGGTAAGTTTTCTCATCAAAGCAAATATTACACGATTTTGATTGTCGGGAATAGACCGTGCAAGTCTTGCGCATGAATGGGTAATTTGAAGGTAGAGTCATACTTTGGTAGTTACCGTTACGATGGTAACGGTCAGGTGGTAAGCATCCTGCGACATTATTTCATCTGAAATGCCCCACTTGATTAGAAATCAATAAAAGTATAGTAATAAGAATTTGAATCTCCAAGACTCGCCTCAGGGCAAGCTGTTGGTACCCGTGTCACTTCACTATTAACGTGGATGGGATCGATGTTCTTGATGAAAATACCATGACCGTGCTTTGCTGTATTGAGCTGAAACTTTCACAGGTTATTTAATCTTTATTGACACTTTAGCCTATTAATCAGCATTACGTTGACAAAAAAGTTAAAACCAATCTATGACCCTAACTTTGAAGCGTACAATTTGTTTCCTTCATAGCAATGTGTATTGTATTTGGGAACAGGTTCCCAGAAATGTTTAAAAAAAATACACACAGGCCTGAAACTTCATAGGTACATCTATACCAGAACGTTTCAAGAGGCACCAAGGCAATGACTAGGGGCCTCTGAGGCCTGGGCAGGAGACTTGCACGGTCTTTAAAAGTTAATTGATTTCTGTAATACAGTAAAACACCTGGTAGACTCGACTCTGCGATGTTCATTGCTAAATTGATTTTAAAAAAAACCATTGTCAAAGCCGTTGCAAAACAAAATGGTTCAATTCCTCTACAAGTTAGTGCTAGGCATTACAAGTAACAGTATGAAATGGTATGCGCAGGTTGCACGTACATGTATGTAAGTGTTAAGATTCATTATAAAATTCTCTGTTGTTTGTAAAAAGTTTGTATCATAAGATCCTAGAACTTTTGTACCTAGAACTTTGGACACTGGCGTCTTAAAGCCTAGAACTGTGACTAAAATGAGGTGTAACCTTCCAGTGTATAGTTCTTGGATTACAGCACATTACGGCATTGTGTCTTTAGATATTTGTTACAAAATTATCAGTTCTTATCTAGACATGACAGAGTTGAGGAAGTTGTATCAATTAAATTCTTGTATCCCTCACCAGTGGTAAATGAGTGAGTTCCAAACTGAATAATTTGACTCATTGTCAAATAAGGAACTTAATTTTATTAGTATTGTCTCTTTTCCTGTTGTTGACCTCGTTACCCAAACAATCTCCCCAAAATTTTAAATCCAGCTTCATAGTTTGTTCAATTCGGTTGGACTGAGCACTGTTTGCAAACTGATCTTGGTCTACATGGGATCGAGCATACCACCATAATCTGAGTCTTAACAGTTTGGGTGTTGAGCTACCATTGGTGTTGGGTTTTGTTGTAGTGAGGAAGGATCCCAGTTTGCTGTGGTTAGTAAACCAAATTTTTCCTTGCTTCCGCAATCCATTGTGGCAGACTGACTGATTTTGATTGTCTCAATTGAAATAAAACCCAAAGGAAAGTGGGCGAAATCCACGATGAAAAGTTTTTTGTCATTATAAATCTCTATAACGAGCCTGCCAAATTTGATCAAAAAAATTTCCAGACTGGTTGCATGAATAGAAAACTAGAGGATTAGAATGAATTCACTCCTTCCCCCAAAACAATCAAGTACTTTCCTTAAAACCCTAACCACCGGAGACCCATCAGACTTCAATGGCGTGGTCTGTTTGATTCTGTCAGAGGACTGCGCTAATATTAACTGATTGTAAATGCTTTTCAAAACGTTGGATCAGGCATACCACAGTAATCCCAGTCCAATAGTTTGGGTGCTGAGTTACATTACCTTAATGGTGTTGGGTTTTGTTGTAAGCGAGGAAGGACATGTACAGTAGTGAATAACTCCCTTAGGTGTACATGTGTACATGTAGGGGTTGTTTTACTTTTAGTATACAGAATCTGAAAATTTATTACAAATTTCGACAAAACTAAAATGTGTGACACATTTCGTTTTGTACAATTTGTTGTACACGTTCACCAACCAGCCCTCTACATTTACACTGCCCTTGTACCCCGTACAGGGTTAAAGATTTACACTGGACTGCAAGCCCAAGGCCAGTGATTTTAGGGCTTGGCTAGAAAAAATTGACCGCACAAGACAGTCTGGTGTTTTTGTTGAAATGTTGACCCTCTCTCAGTCTGATAATCTTTAAATTGTGTTTAATACTGAAGAAAACTTTCCTATAATTTAAGTCTTCTCTTACTTTTATTTCCTTTCAAATTTTAAAACAGTTCAAATCTTTTAACTGTGGAATGCATTTTGTTTTTCTTCTCAATGCGGTTCTGGTATCCAACACATTCTGAACCAGTTAAACTGTTTGAGCTACACATGCCCTGTGATCTTGCGGATTATCGCCCCTAATTCGAGCCCTGTTGTAGGTGGCTATGAAATTCCACACCTACCTTTTGTTACATGGTGTTTTAAAATTAGCTTTTTTTTGTTGCTGTTATAACAGTACATAATACGTATCTTGTTCTCGTCAAACATCCCCCCCCCCCCAAAAGGGACCCCTTCCTGTCAGACCAAGTCTCAATTGAACTGCCATAACTGTGTTCCTCTCCTGTGACCCCTCAATAGTTTGTCACACTGAGTGTGGGATTAACAGCCTTAGCTCTGGCTTTTTGTTGGTGCTGTTTCACAAGGTCTAGACATTGAATCAAAGGCTGACCTGCCCTCAACTCTGCAGTAATAGGGAAGTAAATTATTTATTTTTGAGGGGCGCACAAAAAAGGGGTCAGGGTCAAATTTTACGGTGAGAGTTAAACATTTGGAATGTTCACACTTTTAGTTTACTTGTTGTAGTTATTAGAGGGAAGTGGGAAGACTTAAATGTTTCTATGGGTAAAATACTCTCTTGACTTCCCTTAACTTTTGTAATCTGAGTTCCTTTTAAACTTTCTGAGCATTAACCATCTGTAAGTTTCATCTTTGGACAATTGTCCATCAAACAGCACACTGGTTTCCACGATACAGTAATTCCTCACATTTATTAGAAACCGTTTATTAAATATAGTACACTTTTTAGGGTTTTCCCACATGTTACGTCTATACAGGTGCAGCAAAACATCAACGTTATGTTGGGTTGACAAAAAAAAAAGGATTGGCAAAATGGAATTTTCACGCTATTCACTTGTAATTAATTACGCTTTGTAAACAAAACTCATTTCAAGAAAAGCGTCATGATCGGGAAATCGAGCCCACACTCCGATGGTACAGCCATCAGAATTCCCGTCCGATGCACCGGACCACACTAGACTGCTGGGCCATGATGTGCGATCTACCTCGTCTTGGTGCCCCGTGAAATGTCTCCAGTAGAAGTTTGGATTGTCCTCAATCCCCATAGAAGTGTTTTTTTTTCTAAATGAACATCTGCCTTGCCCTTACAAGAATGGCGTTTATATCTGGCCTGATTTAATTAATGGCAGATTTAACCATCAGGCATTGTGGTATGACTAATGATACATTCTTACATCACACATCCTATGCCTAGATCAAGGCACTTGACAGCATTACCATCCCAGTTCATCAGGTATTGTACTTAAGACTAATCCTCAAACTTTTCTCAACTCTCTTTGGAGCATACAACCCAAAGCTGCTTAAAACTATTGCCGAGTGGTAAATCGGACACAATACTGTCTCACCCCCCCCCCCCCCCCCCCCTCTGCCGGTTCCCATTTATTGCCTACATCTTGGTTAAGAGAAGCAGGTCATGGTTATGTGCCTTGCTCATGGACACCAGTGTCCATGATCGGGAATTTAGCCCACACCACACTCCAATGATTCAGTCATTCAGAACTTGAGTCCAATGCACTAAGACCGCTCGGCCACGATTATTATATAAATTATGCAATACACCATAGTAGTAATTGTACTACGGCCAAAAGGTAAGGCCTACACTAAATGAAGGAAGCAACATTGCATTCATGTTGGAGTGTGTGTGTTTTCCCATTTGGTTGCCCTTTTGTGTTTTGCCATTTGATTGCTCCTTTGTCGGCCACCGCGCAAGTCACGCATTAGACAGATTCGCCATTGTACAGTCAAGGTCATCACACACTGTCACTATTGTACATGTAGTGTCATCTGTCTGTCACATGTGTGTTCTGAACGCTGATCGATACCATTTCTCTCGACATGTGAAGTCAGGGCTGGAAGTTAACACTGGACCACAGGCCTGGAGCCAGTGACGTTCCTGTCGGGCCAGTAAACTCATAACTGGACAAGCCTGGTGGCCTTGTGTTTTTCTATTGAGTAAATGGAAACCCCGGGGTATTCTTGAAATGGGCAACTGGAACCCCGTGGAATAGGGACACACACAAAAACTCCCAAGGGCTGTATTCCACAGGGATAACAGATACAGTGTGAAAGGGGGCCTACATGTAGTTCCTTCATACCCCAATGTGGCCACTGAGTGCAATTGTACCCTTGCCCCCCACTGCCATGGTACCTCTCACTGAGGTGCCCTTTACCAAGGAATAAACTGTCTTGCCCTTTCAAGAACAAAGCACCAAGCCTTACAACATGTAAGAAAGACTTCATCTTGTGTTCATCATTTTCGTTTACAATAAACACAAATACAACAAATAAACAACAAATAAACCTGCTAATCAACCTGTACTAATTTCACTAATTAGATGATCTCATTTTAGAAGAAAACCAACCCCCCCAAAAAAAACCATCTATTACCCAGGGACTTCTTTGCATACATTGTATGCTAATTTTGATTGGGCAATACAAAATAAGCTGTGCTTTACTACTATTGTAATTTTTTTTAAATTGTCAGTCCTGGTTTTGTTTGTTCTTAGAGGGGAAGACATTGGTCAGTGTCAGGGTAGGGGCTCTCACATTTGAGGCACTCATATAAAAGAAATTTACGTTTCTCTCAGTAAAATTGTTGACATTTCCTTTGGCCTTATACACGTGGTGTACAGTACGTATTGGCAGATAATTACCATAATCATTGATGGGAAACAGCTTCAAGAAGTTCAAGGCCAACTGGGCAGAAAAACTGGCTGGTTGTTTGGCGATGACACTTTCTTTAAGAACATGTGGAGGCTTTCCACTTTCGTTTCGTTTGTTTGGAGTGTGGGTTAAGTGAGGCCTGGGTAATTGTACAGAAATAGCAGTTTTTAGGTAATAGACCTTGCCAACGTCACAGCCCAAGTTTTTGCCAACCGAAGGTTTGAAAAATATGTAAAGCCATAAATGCAAAGCAAAAGAAGAGAGCCATAGTGTTCAATGTACACAAATATTCAAAAATGGTGTTGAATTTGTTGGGAACAAAGCATCATGGGATGTATTTGTTTTACTTGAAAGTTTGCAGAAATGTTGAATTTGGTTACAACATTTCGTCACTGTTTTCACCAAGAGGCAATTCTTAACATTTTCACGAGAAGAAACTCGTGTTTAAACAGTTGATTACTCATTAATTAAACTTACTGGATGACCAAAATAACAAATGTCAACGTTTAAATGGCAAACAGTGTCCGAAACAATGATTTCAAAAATATTTCACACGGGATTTTTCTCCAAACATGAAAGTTTGGCTACTGGGGCAAAATTGCCTCTTCATGACGATTTGTTTTAAAACACAATTGAATGTTTTGCTAACATTCCATGGCAACCAGAATGGTCTGCTTATATCAACAATAAAAAGGTCTATTGTGTGTTAACTGACAGTGATCATTATTACCAATGGTGGTGATAAGCACCCATACAAAAACCTACTGATATATGACTGGAAACAGGGTCTGTCTTCACATTATTTATTATGATGTGCAGTCATCTGGAAAAGCAATAAAAAAAAATATACTCTGACCTTGTTTTCTTTAAAGGGGCAAGTTGCCTTCGGTTTGGGCGATTAAAAGGGTCGTTTTGAAATGAATGGTTCGGCAGATATTCTAAAAATAGAATATGTTTCACATTTAAACATCCCTTGAAGTTGTGTGTTTTTTTTGTGTAACTTCATGACAGAACACAGTACGCTACAAACGGCGGAGCAAGCGTTCCGCTGGTTGTATTTCAAGATGCAAATGTTTTCTAAATTTTACTACTTTAAAAAAAAAAATTGTTTTTTTTACTAACTCTTGAAAAACATAAGGAGCAATTAATTCCAAATTAGTCAACATTTTGAGAGATGACACTGTGCCCCTTTAAACAGGGTCCTTTTCCATATTATTTTTACATGACGCAATGATCTCTAATGGCAACAAAAAGCTACTCTTAACCCTGGTGTTTAAGCTCCCTTTGCAGTTAGTCAGCAAATGTTAAATGGACAATTAAACTGGCGGGCGCCGATGGCATTGGCAAGTACATGTTGCATTGCATTGAAACTGTTAGTATGAAATATGAGCCATTTACTTTTCCAGAACTTTTCTAGAACAGTTCATCTCAGTGGAAACTGCAACATATCGGGTCTCCTTGCCAAACTACTAACAGGGGAATGTTCATCAGTTGATGCAGGGCCAGAAAGGTTCAATGTTTGGATATCAAGACAAAAAACCACGAGCTCAGTGACTTTATGGTTAAGGCTATAGGGTCATAGATTCAGACCTTAAAATTGGCTCTTGAAGGGGCACAGCAATTTTCCCTCTGGTAAAGGGGCAACTCCAGGTCAGAGG
Source organism: Pisaster brevispinus (assembly GCA_023634235.1). Taxonomy (NCBI): domain Eukaryota; kingdom Metazoa; phylum Echinodermata; class Asteroidea; order Forcipulatida; family Asteriidae; genus Pisaster; species Pisaster brevispinus. The sequence goes on along the minus strand of JAMKCF010000012.1, from coordinate 15,357,382 downwards.
AAAATGTAAATTTGTATTGGAATCTTGCAAAGGGAACCACGGCAAAAGCACAGGGCACCATGGCAATTGCTGTGGGTGCTGTGGGTTATTTTCAAGGCCTGTAGATTGGTTTTTGTCAATGAAATACTGATTTATAGATACAATTTTAAAGTAAGACGCAATAAAAGTAAAATGTGAAAGTTTCAGCTGAATACAGTGACTATTTGCTGAGAAAACAGTCAAAGACTGTCACTGTATTTTCAAACGAACGTCGAATCCATCCACGATTAGTGAAGTGACAGCGGGTACCAACCGCATCTCTGGCTGCAACTTTTGCGAATGGACACCAACCCTAAAAAAATCTGAGAAATGATTCATGCATGAAATTGTTTCTCAGATTCAAATGTTTTTGGGTGAAAAATCATCCAATCTACATGTACATACTCGAAGGGAATCCTTTCTCAAAATAGTTTATACTATCAACAGCTGTAGTACCTCTCACCAAGTAAGTTTTTTATTGTCGTTCTTTTTTGGAGTACTTGCCAATCTGTGACCCGTACCATAAAGGTTAGCCAAATTGTTTTGTTTTCATCCAATCAAGACCATTAGTAGCTGATTCATCACACAATAATAGCCGCAACATCTGAACCAAATATTGTTTGGGACACAGTAAGAGTATGTCATGGGAAATATACTTGGCTGTAGGACCATCGCAGGTTTGTCCTTTGAAATTTTTGGTGTGTAAAATAGCAAGTAATTTTTTTACATTTCCAAAATGGCTGCCATAGTTGGTCATTCTACCTATATTTTTTTCAAAGGACAGATGTGGGATGACTCAGTAAGAGTTTGTCATGGGAAATATACTTGGCTGTAGGACCATCGCAGGTTTGTCCTTTGAAATTTTTAGGTGTAAAAAAGCAAGCAATTTTTTTACATTTCCAAAATGGCTGCCATAGCTTGTCATTCTACCTATATTTTTTTTCAAAGGACAGATGTGCGATGGCCCTTTAGCCAAACAACTTTCTCATGACATACTGTGACTGTCTGTTGCAAATTCCATGCTCGTATTATCAAGAGGCACAATCCCGTACCTGCCCTACGATTACTTTTCAAGCAGACAAACACATAGAATTGGGTCTTGATCATTTCAAACGTTTGGCCGAACATGTTTATACCGATGAACGATTTCAAATGGACATCTTGTATAAAACATGTGTTATCCTATCTCAGTACACACTGCACAAACTGCTGGTGCTTGGCTTTAAGTGTGCAGTTCCTCATGTATGCATGCAAGCTTCCGGGCTTTATAATGTTATTATTGCCCCATTTCGGGGACCAGCTGGTGACATAACTTGTGGCGAGAGTCTTTCCATTGAAACTCAACAGTCTGTGTACATCTAGTAGAATTCATTTGCCATTTTGCTGAAATGTTTTTGCGCATGAACTTTTGTTTTTCTACAGCGATAGTGAAGGTAATTTACAAACAAAATATAAACGGAAAAAAACCCATTAGACACCCAGATTTATCCACTCCAGATACTTGATTCATCCATACAATCATTGCTCTCGCCAGCTTTGATGGCGACTGCGTCCACGCCCTTGTAATGCATACGCTGTCCAAATAGAGCTTTACTTAAAACTTCGGTGCTTCTCCCAGTGGTAAGCTAGCTGTTATATGTAATTCTCTCCAAGTGGTCTGGCTTTGTTTGCTCAGTGTTAAAAAAGTGTCCCTGTTCAAGACGAAATTAGGACTAGTGGAAAAAGCAGGGGGGACTGGTACAAGAACAAGTTAGCCGGCCCCTCAGGCTTGTCACTGAAAAAGATAAGTGGAGCCCCCCCCCCATACCTACACGTACATGGCAGACGTGTAAATCTTCTTGATCTTTTTCAGAATCCCTACGCTATTGTCACCGTCTTAACAGTGAGTAATCCCTGTGACGTCAAACTTGGTTTCCAGACACCCAACCGATTTTAAATTTTTTTTAGCCCTGGCCCTTTCTCTCGTCTCTCTGGGACACCCTGATCAATATTTTGCCCAATAACAAAAAAAAAGCAGCCCAGTTGTCGTCAGCCTTTAGATGGTAATGAAAGTGTCTGTGATGTTTGATTTGTTATGTAACACACGTATGGTACGAGCACAACAGAAGAATAAGTTGGGGTTTATTTTTGGGTGGTAGATGTATGAGAAGGGAGGGACATAGCAATGCTTTATTGTAGTAGACTGTGTAAAGCTGTGACATTACATGTTTACAAAAGGGCTATAGAGCCTGGAGTTCCTGCAGTACACAGCTCAGTGGGAAAAAAACACAAAAGTCTTTAAATTTCTCTTATAACCAGTGTAGAAATATGCCTGCCATGAGGTGCCTTTGAATGTACATGTACTAACGAGGTGACTTATTAATCATCTGAGATTTGTCAGTTTTTTTTTCATTGTTCTCCCTTAACCCAGTTAGATGAAGTTTCACCTTACTGAAAAAAAAAGACCCCAAACAAAACCCTTAATTGTGGTGGTTTGGAGAATATTCAAACCTCCAGAATGTAACATTCTGTGTATTCTGAAAAATAAGAAATAAAGACAAATTCTCAAAATGAATTTGTAGAAACAGGTGGATGAGAAACCAACCATACAATTTAATTGGCCCAATGAAATCTAGTTTGGTTTGCAGCACAATTTTATTTTTTTTTGTCGGCTGGGATTGTTAATCTTGCGAAATACACATATTACGTGGAGGTGTAATTTATTCATTAGATTACGAGAATGAATTGTTACTAAGAGAAGAAAAGAGTGGTGACAATGTCATAAACTCCGGTTTGATACCGCGGCAGGGTCCTCGCTCGGCCATAATCCTGCAAGGTTTCAAACGGGTGTTTAAGACCGAGTCACTACTCTTTTATTCCCATTCATTTTATACCTTTCCATTAAAAAACATAGAAAACCTTTAAAAGCTGCAAACGAATCTGACAGTTTAGCCTCGGCTCACCTCATCTCCACGATGAATTTCTATAATTTATGTGTTCAGCGCTGAGTAGCTCCTCCCTGACTTTCAAAACTATTGCACGCAAGTTTCAAACTTGCGCAAACCCCAAAAAGTACCCACCAACTTAAATAGGGCTGTGAAATGTGTACGCTCCGCGCAATCAACTGATAATGCCCTCCTTCGACTCATAATCATGTCAGGTCGTGTTTAAACACTTCTAACTGTGTCTATATCGCACATTTAAACATGGCCACATGATCTCCTCTCGACCAATCAGAAGAATAATAAGTCTCATTGATGTTTTGACTAGTCGTCTCTTAAGTATTCGGTTCAGGAGACTGATGCAGCACACACCACTGTGCACATAGTGTACAGTAATTGTTAACCTTTCGTTGGGGAGTTTAATAATAATACTGTACAGACTATTGATTCTCACAGGATGTTGGCCTACAAGTAGACGGGGTACTACCCACAGGAAGGTGTGTGACTTCCTGCTGCCATGACCATGAACTCCAGGGCCCCAATTTTTGTGTGCTCTGAATACATTATCTATTTGTACACAGACAGTACGTGTGCATGTAGGACTTGCCTTGATTGCAATTTTTCAAATTTGTTTACACTTCACTTCATTTCAGAGTCAGACTCTGACAGCATCAAGTGTAAATCCAATTTCCCTCCCCCCCAATAAAATCATAAAAGTATGTTGTTAGAATTGTTTGTATTTTGTCTAGAAATTGTGTTTTAGTTAAAAGGTTTTTGGAACCGTTTGTTTGTTTTAATCCTATATAAATGTAGGTATATACAATAAAACTAACCTGTAAACATTTCACTTCAATGGTGGTCGCGTTTTTCAGATATCACCAAAAAAAACGGAGCGAATATTTCCACGCAGGAAGACTATTCCCTATAGGAATACACGATCTGAGAAGCGTTACGGCCGTAACGCTTCTCAGATTCAAATTTTTCGGGATATTAAAGTGATATATTTTTCCATAACCGCAGTACTTCGAAGTGAAAAGTTTCTCAAAATGCATTATACTATCCAAAGCTGCTGTACTTCTTACCAAGTAAGTTTTTATTGCCATTAATTTTCAGAGTCTTTACCAAACGTATACCTTCCCTATAAAGGTAGGGTCATATAGATTTGTAAATAATCCAAAAATTAATGACCATAACTACGTGGTGAGAAGCACTGCGCATATTGATAGGAACCATTTTGAGAAAGGAGTCCCCTTTGAAGAAATATGGTTTGGATAATTTGTTTCACCCTAAAAGCATAATTTGAATCTCGGTCGAATCTGGGTTGGTGTCCGCTCACAAATAATGCGGCCAAGAGATGCGGTTGGTACCCCGCTGTCACCTCCCTGCATGTGGATGGATACAACGTTCTTGTGAAAATACTGTGACAGTACTTTGCTGTTTTTTTCTCAGCAAGAAGACACTGTATTCAGCTGAAACCTTCGCGTGTGACTTTTATTGTAACTTTCTTTATAATTTCGCCTATAAGTCGGCGAGACGTTGACAAAAACCAATCTATGACCTTACCTTGAAGTAGAGTCAAAACTGTCTCGGAAGTTTGACTTTAGAATGGAATGTAAGCTACATGTGTTATTTGAATGATTCCCATCATTCATTCATTCATTTTAACTCCAGAAATTACTGGGAATGAAACCCAAGTTCGTTTTCATTTTACCTCCCGCGGTAAGAAAATGTGCCGATTTGTTTGCAGCATTTCTGCTGATGGCGGCTGCAAACATTTGATAAACAAACACAAACACTAAAAACAGGGATCGTATACACTGGTCAGACTTTGAATCACTGAGATGGCAAATGAATTTGTATGCAATAACTTTTGTCCAGCAAGTATTTTCAAAGGATTTTTGTTATAAAGTGTGTACAATGTTTTGATTCACATTTGAGGTAGGTTTCTGTGTGTGTGGATTATTTATTGTGAGACCCTGGAGATATTCTGCAGAGTGAGTCATTTGTTTTAATCAGCGCTTTCAAGCAAAGACTTCTTGCTCATTGCAGTGTTTTCCTGTGTACGGACCCCCCCCCCCCCATGTCACTGACGTTAAAGGTACATGTTGGATCACACATGTACCTTGGTATGTCCCCGAAAAACATTTGTGTCATTTCTATCTCAAAGCTTACGTGTTATAAAGACGGTAATGGAAGTAAAATTAGCAAAATTATTTCGCCTGAAATGCCCAAAGTGATTAGAAATCAATATAAAAACATTTGAATCTGAGAAACGGTTCATGCATGAATCATTTCTTAGATTTTTTTTAAAGGTTTGTGTTCTTTCGCGAATGCTTTGGCCAGAGATTAGGGTTGGTACCTGCTGTCACCTCGCAAAACTTGGATGGATTTGATATTCTTATGAAAATACCGCGTGACAACTTTTCCCCCCTATTTTCTCAGCACAAGTAGACATTGTTACTCAGCTGAAACTTTCACAAGTGACTTTTATGGTATCTTTCTCGATAATTTTGCATTATAATAAATCAGCATTACGTTAACAAAAACCAATCTGTGACTCTATCTTTAAACATGGCTGAAGTCTGCCAACGATCTGGGCCTGAGGGCACACTAATTTTTCCTATATGTAAATAACAGTTCTGAAAATCAGCGTTAATTAATGAATGTACACGGGACGAGGCCTGCTTGCTGTAGTGTCACTGTTTGTCCTTGAGCAAAGGAGAGGGCCTACAAGAGTGAATTCATCCAGCAAGTTTACATGGCAAAACAATTTTGACTGTAATATAAATTATGCACACTTGAATATGAGTTGTAACTATAACGATTTTTGTAGTAGCAACTGGTATACATTTTGCTTAGCATTTCACTATGGAGTATGGAAACATCCTTCACTGGTCAGAGTTCTCCCCGGGTTTTTCTGAACTGTGGGGGCATTCTGGACCCAAGTTTTTGAAGTTTTGCCTTAGCATGTTGAATTGAATCAAAGGCATTCGGATTGTAGGCTACTTACTTTGTGTTTATCTTTGGTTTTAAAAGCCCTCGTACTGTGCAATCTGAGGGCTTTCTAAATGATATTATTGATGATTTTTGTGAATTTGATCTCAAGTTCCCCCAAACAAATAATTTTTTTCTTTCATTCTTTTTGGCGTATCGACCCAGATTTATGTACATGTATCGGCAAGCAAATTGCGCGTATAAGCACCATACGCTAGCTTGTACATGAGGAGAACCTTGCTTGTATTATAAACAAGCACAGTACATGTATACAAACTTCCTTTTAAAAAAAAAATCTTCATATCTAATTCTAAACAGGAAGAGTTACTGAGAACCCTTCCTCTATGCAGAGAACCATTTCTAATATAGCTGTGTGTAGTGTGTCTGGTCTCTGCCTCCGAGATTTCTTGTATCCCCAGAGGCCTACATGTAGTTTGACCTATAAAATGGTTGGGCCCCTGTGTGTGACCTCCACGCTAAGGACATCGAGTTTCCAATTACAAACAGTTATTACAGGGTTGAGCTGCTCTCTGCCCCTATGCTGTGATGAGGGCAGGACTGGTCTCCAGTGGTCTGCCATTAATGGTTGACTGGTTGGCCAATGCTGAGTTTGGTTTGGTGTCTTAAAGGCACTGTTCAGTGTGGTTACAGCGGTGTGGAAAGAAATCTTCAGAGGTGTTTATAATGTTCTCCGAGTATAGGAATCTGAAAGATTGTAACTCAATTAAACAGTTTCATAAATGGTCAAGTATCACTTTGTGAACTTGCTAATGGCCGGAGGCAGTTTTTCCTAAGTAAAGATTGCCTCTATGAGTGAAATTCAAATTTCGAATGAAATATTTCAAAGGGTACATTTCAAAGTCAATGATGAACAGCTTTATGAATTTTGGCACTTTCTGCTTAACAGCTTTATGAAATTTGGCACTGGGCTGAGTTTCATAGAGCTGCTTTTAAAAGCATGTTCAACTCAGCAAAAATTAGCAGGAAACGGTCATAAATGGTGTGGGACTTCATTATGTATGGCATTGTATTTTGGCTGGTAACCGTTAAGAGATGAGCAAAATTGACTGAGAAAGTATGAATGATCTACATGTAGCATGGGCTCTGTGTGATTGTCATCAGATACTGTTTGAAATAAACAGCCCATTAAAGTGAAAGAACTCGTGGCTGAGCGGTTAAGAGCACCGGACTGAAGCTCATGGTGTTTCTGATCAGCAGAGTGTGGGTTCGAGTCCTGGTGGTGGCAGTTGTGTTATTGAGCAGTATCCTTCACCACAATTGCTTTGTCCTTCGGATGGGACAGCAGTAGGTCCTGTGTACTAGCATTGGTAGTGCAAAAAAGAAAAAAGAAGAACCCAGAACACTTATCGTAGAAGTGTTTCTGGTTCACAGCAAGCAACCTTGTTTACAGGTTTCCTCAGGCTTGCGAGCCAGAGTGATTAAGTTCACATACATGTGTACGAGGCATCCTTGGTTTCATTTTCAGAAATGAAAAAAAAAATACTACTAACAATTGTTTGTACCATTCAAACTTCAAAACAATTTGCATTCTATTGGACAGCACATATTTTGTATGTGGGATGGTGGTAAACTCTCTTTAATGTACACGTACAGTGCATGATGCCTTTAACAGCAGTTGACATAACTTGACACCACCGGTTTGGGTAAAATGTCATAGCCTTCACTCCCATGCTGACATGGCAGTTCGTAAGGTCCTTGCACTTCGAAAACAACGGTTGCTGCCTTACACTCCCAAGTGCAGAAGAAGAAAAAACAAACAGTGTAAATGAAGATGTTCTGATGTACTGACTACTACTTCTAGTGCACGGTTTGACATTTCTTGTTCCCCCCGAAGTCGAGGGTTGGATGCATTCCTAGTCATGTCTGCCTTGCTTGATTGCATTTTTACCCACATCTCCTGGTCATGGGTAAAGGTTTTTGAGTCGATGTACTTCGTGTCTACCGGGATGTTGTCCACCCTGCACTTTCTTGGGCATCCCTGTCTGCGCATGCACCCAACCTGTATTTTGACCTCGTTCGGTGGCCACTTGATCATCACTCATGCATCGGATGTTTCCAACGGTGTGCTGTGCAGGCTCTTCGGGAGAATGACAAGCAGACACTGTTTGAAATGTTGTGAACAAACTAACACTCCTTCTAAAAGAAACGTTCACCTTGTTGTATCAGCAAGAATGACTGGAAATAAGTGAATTATCAGAAAAAACTAGGCCTCACTTTGTTTAAACAACTAGTTTTAAAACCAAATTAAACACACTTGATGATTCCCATTCATAAAAAAAAAAATTTCCGTTAAAAAACATCCCCCAAAAACCCTGTAAAAGTTGAGAACAAATCTGACAGTCTAGCCTCAGCTCAGCTCGACTCTGCGTTGAGTTTCTATGCATGTGTTGAGCGCTGAGTAGCTCCTCGCGCAAGTTTCAAAGTTTCAAACTGTCGCACGCAAATTTCAAACTTGTGCGAGCCAAATATGCGACCTACCATGGTTGGGCCGTGAAATTTGTGCGCTGCGTGCATTCCTCTGATAGCGCCCTCTTTGAGGTCAGGTCATGTTTAATCACTTCAAATTGTGTTTGTATCGTACGCTTAAAATATGACCAATCAGGTATTTATGAATTAGTTATTATTTAACAATTCGCGGTGTCTCAAAATATGTTGGTCACAGATACATAGATGGTGCTTTATAAATTTTTTCAGTTTTACAATTATATGGTAGCTTGGCTTTCACATCAGCCGTCAACAGGCCATTTTGGCCAGATGTAAGCATGATTGGAAGAACCTGGTTCTTTCCTTCAAATTCAAACCACAGTTTCCTATTTTGTTTCATTGTTCTGTTGTTACAGGCTGTCACAGTGACTGTACAGTCTCGTTATGCTATTTTATGTCAGTAGCCTGTAATGGAAATAAACAGATCAATTACTGGAGCATAGTCGCTTCAGTGGTCGGACAAATCTTCTCCTAAATCCCTGCCCCACCAGTGAGGCTGATGCAATTTGATTCAGGCACGAAAAACAGCAAATGTCTCGACGTGATCCTCTCGAATGTGTGCCAGTGTCAATTGCGTTCAAGTTTGGGGACCTTCTCTCGAAGAAGCGATGTTAAAGGCATGAGGCGTGAACTGTAAGGTTGGGGAGAACTTGTGAATAATCTTTTAAATCTGACATTTTGTTGTTGTTTTAGGGAATCGAATTGATTAAGTCTATTTGTCTTACCCCAGATTTGTATTTGAGAGCTGGAGCACTTTTAGTCTGCAATGGACATTGTCTTCCTTTTCATACATTTGGTTTAATTCCTTTTAGATCTCTTTTTCTACATGTGATGGAGACAGCTGACATCCTCTGTCACTTATTTAAAAAAAAGAAGAAAAAGAATGTGCTTTAATCTTAAATGCAGAGTATGGACTGTGCAAGTCTCGCGCATATTCAAATAGTGGGACCTGTTAAAGTGCGTCAGCTTGTTTTCATGCGTTAAAGCAATGTACATGTAGACGGGACCAAAGTGGTCCCAAAAATGTTTGACTTGGCGTGAGACTTGCACAGTCTATCGCCATTTCTAACATCGGTTTTATGGCATGCTCCAGGAATTTCTCTACAACCAAATTGTCCTGAGAATCATAAAGACGTAATCATTGCACACTCTTTAAGATAGTTTCGGTATAGACGCCATCTTTACGGTCAACTTGGGTTTTGGCTTTGACTTGAGCTGCGACAAGAAGTCTAATTTTTCTCCGCAGTTAAGTGGCTCACCGACCAGTCATGCGAGTAATTTGATGGAACTCCCATGTGCAGCATGCAGTATTTTTTCATAACGCAATAGTTGTGTGGTAAAAAAAATGACTATCACTGCCCGTAAAGATGGCCAACTTTACACTTTGCAACGTCAAGTGGGAACTATTCATAAAGCCTACAACATCAGAACACTTGTATATGTCCCCCCCCCTTCTGCAAAAGTCCTACTTCAAAGATTTTGACACTTGACCAACCTGTGACTGTTGTGCGTGCCTAACACTACCGATTTGAAATTACAGTACTTCACCGACAGCTTTCAGTTTCTATTTTGTGGTTGTTGAGTACTCTTAATTGCTAATACGAGAGGACTTCACATGCTCAGTAGGCAGATCCATTTAATTAAGGAGTAGCAGCGTCTGTAAGTGGGTCAGCTGGACATCCCTGATGAAGGATTCTAGCGGAGACCAGGGCTGAAATGTTTGCACTTGGAGTACGAAAGATGGGCAGAGCTGAAAGAATAGTCACAGACAGTGTTCATGTTCTGCCTGATCAGCTACTACATAAAATAACGGACCTGTTAACATTTTGGTGTAATTCATAGTGTGAGTCAGGAGAAAATAGTGCAAAAACCATGGCACAATTTTCTGCATGTGTACACGTTGTCCTTAATTTGGGTTGTAACAACCGAAATCAGCTGTTGCATTTTGTTTAAGGTTTCAGTTACAGTTCAGTTCATTCCATTACCACTTCATTTTAGAGGGAAACATTTCACAGGAAAAATGGTTCTGGTATGAACTTCATATTCAGTAAGCTTGCAGACTAAAATTTAACAATCCTAATACCTTTAAATTCCGTTTGTTTTGTTTTTTATTCTGAAAGCATCTTTATGAATTTTGATCTCAACTATTTGTACATATTTAGCCTTTGTTGATTATTGTATCAAAAATAAATAAATAATAATAATACAAACATTTATATAGCGGCAAGTTCTGAAGTAAAAAGCTCTTCGAGGCACTTTACAAAAACAAGTTCACAAAGAATACATGCAGTAAAAGGAGTGAATTGTGCTAAAAATCTTCTCTTTTTTTTAATGCGTGAAATTGAGGTGATGGCCGGACATAATCATCTTCTACATTGACTTTTCTGAGTATATTTTGTTTAGACTATGTAACCTAAGATATCGTATGTTTACAAAAGAGCCACAGAGCCTGGACTTCCTGCAGGCAGGATTTGTGACGCATCTCGAGGGATAAAAACAAACATTTTGACATTTTGTGGAAATAGGGCATAAAATCTCAAAAATGGTTAAGTTATTTTTGCAATTCTTGATTGTATGTGGTAAATGCAATACAATAAGTTATATTTCCCATGACAGGGGACCAGTTTCGTAGAGTTGCTCAAAAGCACAAAAAGTAGCTAAGCGCAACAGAATTATGCTTGTAGGAATAAGGCTACCAGCCCAAATACCATGTCACATGCACCATCTGTGACTGGTATCCTGCTTATTTTTGCCGAGCAGAGGACTTATAAGCGATGTTTTCTGCTTTCAAGCAGCTCTAGGAAATTTTGCCAAGTGCAGTGTCTTGCCTACTAGGAAATGCCCCGGAATCTACAAGGTCACTTACATTTTTCTCAACAAAGTGACACGGTCTCCAGTGTCAAGAACACTCTGTTGAGTTTTCTGTTTGGTTATAGTGAGTTTTAAAATTGATTTGTTTCCTTTCCGATTACTAGTTTACATTTGACCGTCAAAGTGCACAGGTAGATGTTATTTGAAAAAAGAAAATCCATGATTGATCGAACAAATTAAATTAATGGTAATTTGGAGTATAGATACCCACGCTCATGCAACAAAACAACATTGACAAAGCAGGACCATTGCATGATAACCACAGGAATGCAGTTGAGTGTAATGTACAATGTCCATGTACGGTTCACAAAAGGCAACACTCGTACTTTGTAGTCTAAAACCCCTCAACGAAATGTTTAATGTAATACAAGTTCACAAGTGATAAGTCTACAGCCATCGGCAGTTTTAGGCCTGGGTGCACAATTCACTTAAAAAGTAGGGTCAAAGATTGGTTTTTGTCAACGTAGAGCTTATTTATAGGCAAAATTATTGAGAACAATACAACAAAACTTTCAGGTTAATACTAAGAAAACTGCAACGAACTGTCACAGTATTTTCCATAAGAACGTCGAATCCATCCACATTTAGCGAGGTGACAGCGGGTACCAACCGCATCTCTGGCCGCAGCATTCGCGAAAACAGACACCAACCCTCAGAAATCCGAGAATGGTTCAAGCATGAATCATGTCTCAGATTCAAATGTTTTGGGGTGACAAAGTCATCCAAACCATCTGGAATATCGACCCAAAGTGGTTAAACAGAAAAGTACAGAACCTCAATTACTACACGTGTGTGTATATATGTCCTGCATAGAAAGTCAATGTCACATTCAATTGTAAACGGGCCATGCTTATTACCATGATTTAAGATAACAACCAGGTCCTGGGATGTGAACTTTAGAAACAACATTAATCTTACCCCCTAGTGTCTTTGGCTAGCTCTGATGAATCCTCCAACTCTATGGTTACTCAAACACCAACACTTGGATAAGCTAGCCCAGTGATAAGCAATCAGTATTTGGACCGACAATCCCTTAAATCCCACAAAACTAGACAACTTCCTGAAGAGGATTTTGGAGGATTTTTTGAGGGTTAGGATTATTATTATAGTTACAAATTATGTATATGTTATTACACATCCCACAGTGCTATTACCACCACTAACCGGATGAGAAGATATGTTCAGTTTAAGATGTGGGCGGAAAACCCCAAATGGGGAAAGCCCAAGCAATCAGGCAGGGACTGAACCCATTCGGTGCCTGTCTGAGGTGAGATTCGAAGGGGAAAGGCAGGGAAAGAAACCGCTGAGCCAACCTGACCCCGCCCCCCCCAAAAAAAAGCATATTGGTTGAATTGAAATTGAATTGAACAAGTTTCATCTTTGCAATGTGCTCTCTTAGTTTTTTGAATTTTTTTTTAACATTCAGTCTGCGATGCCATACATGTGTACGGTTCATTTTTTTTTTTTAAACTTCACTCGCCAGCCCATAACAGGTGACTTAAATTTAGGGGTACAACGGGTTGTTTGTTACAGCATGAACTGCGCAAGCTAACAAGCTCTAAAGACACGGGGGGTACTCGACTAAATGGGTTACCCCTGCTGGGCTTATAACAAACATCTCCAGAGTCGGCGGATCCATAACCTCTGTCAATGGTCAAGTTAGCGTATACATCCCTTTGTAATTTTACCATCTGCTGTAAATGTTGGTGTTTTCTTTTCAATTGTGGTAAGGGTAAGGTCGACTCATGGTTGCCGGCTTAATAATAGTAGCAACATTAATAAATAGTATAATGACACTTTTTTTGCAGTGCTGATTTCCTCCTTTTAAAAATAATCGTGTTGTATAAACTCCAAAACATTGTTCAAAGCTTTTACTGCTTGACCATTTCATCTGTTTTTTTGCGTGTACAAAGTTTGAGGACTTAAAAATCCTTGTAGCCAATTGGTAATACTGAAAGATGATTAATGAAAGTTTAGGCCGTGAGCCGAAGGTTGCATTATCAGGTGGTACCTGTAACTGAGGCAGACTAACTTGGGGCCTTGGGTACCGGTCCTTCAGCCCTTATCTCTGAGTCAGCAGTGAAGGTAGCTGAGGTGGTGTCCGAATTCATGGCTATGGTAGTGGCTACGGCCAGGGTGCAGACAATGCCTATCCTTCAATGTTGTCCTGGAAGCTGATGTCAATAGCCGTAACCAAAGTCGCTTGACTCAGACAGGGCCTTAGACTCTCGATTTCACTCACGCCGGAACCGTGGACTCCATGACTAAGGACATATGTGTAAGGCCCTTTTGTACAGTCCGTTTTTTCTGCAGTGTTGGGGGAGGGGGTCGGTAATCTTTGTGCTCCATCGAAGAAAGATAAACTTTTTTAGTAAAACTTTTTGCAGAAATGTTTTGTAAATGGTATGGTTTCAAATTTTCTGAGTGTAGATTATGAAATTCAATCACGAGTGAGGTTCGTAGAGACATTATCTCCAAGAGAAGAATCGGGGAAGTACCGGGGAAGAACCGGTGGTTGGTTGCCAAACCACCATTTCTTCTCGGAATCACCACAATTCATAAAGAGAGATTTATGCACTATGGTGTCACCGCAAACCTCACTTGATTGTATTCCCACCATGCAGAGTTTCAAATCCTGCTTGTTTTGAAACTCGGTAAGACTTCTTTGCTAGTAGGCCCCTTTTTAATTGATATCACTAACATGTCTTAATATTTCTGAGTATTTAAAACTCACTGTGTGTGTATTATCGATTCAAGCATGGTTCTGTGGCTCAAGTATACTGATCATTCCTGGAAAAAAAAAGTTTTTGGTTTTGGTTTTTGATGAGCTTAGGTAGGGGGGAAGGCGAATGAACGAAAAACCTGTTTAAGAATCGTTTCTTCCTAATTATATTGAAAATCATATTCCACCATTTTTACCATTGTTTGGTTGATACAAGTCTTTTGTTTAGAACGTACCGCTAACTTTAGTACACACGTAGTTTGTCTTTCCGCGACCACAATCTGCATGATCTTGATCTACAACACCTACTCCTTGTACGTGCACATCCTGTGTTAGATTTGATTGGTTTTATGCACGAATACTAACAGGCCTTGCTTTCTAATGCCTCGCCAGCAAGTCGTTTAATTTCATACACGCACTTGGCGACTCTTACATCAGTTGTTGCTGCAGTTAATTTGCATTCTAATAGACGTTGCATATATAAAATGAATGTCGGCTGCGGGTAGCAAATTGGACCAATCATAGATGGCAGGTGAGGAACTTGTCTTAAGCTAAATCCAAGTTGGCGTCCCTTGAGTCGGGGGACTTCGACTTGAGGCTCAATAGATTGGCTTTCATTTTGGGATGGACTTAGACTTGACTAGATTGACTTGAGACTTGAGTCACTTGTGAGCTGCTCTTAATTGCTGTTGTTCAGAAGTTATTCTTAAAGGTATTGTAATACAAGATTGGTAAGGATATAAAAAAAAACCATCATCGTTTATTGTTAGTCTGGAAGCTTACTGATTATGAAGTTCATACTAGAACCATTGTTTTCTGTGAATGATTTCCCTCTGAAATGAAGTCATGTTTTGAGAAAACTGTATCTAGAAAACCTAAAACAAAACCTAACAGCTGATTTCAGTTGTTTCAACCAAAAATTAAGGACAATGTTTTTACATGCTGAAAATTGTGCTTGGTTTTACACTATTTTTTCTCCTGACTTACGCAATGGATTAAGCCCACAATTTGTAAGGGTTGGATATTTCATGTGCGGTTGATGATCACACAAAACATGATCCATGTATATGTGACTATTTTGTCAGCTCTACCAATCCTGTATTACATCTTCGAGTCAGATTGTAATGCATGAGGTCCACTTTAGGGCCTCCCTTACTTAGGTTAAACCTACAATTGCATATTTCTCTATCCAAAGGCTTTCATGCTACACTCTTTCTTACCGCACGGCAACAGCGCCCCCAAGCGTCCGCGCACCCTATCATTGCCCCATGAGTTGGTCAGCGCGACCTCTTTGTCTCTAGCGCTCGCTGTGAACGGACGCGTTTTTACCAAGTGCTCTACCACCGCGTGAACAACCTGTAATTTCATTATTTTTTGTGTTTCACTTGGTATGCACACTGTTGTCTCCCAGAACTTCAATACCAAGGGAAACAGCAGTGCCTTGCTCCCCAATTCAAAGTGCCATTTCCTCTTCAAATTAAACTAAACCCTAAGAGTTGTGTAACATCAAGATCTTGTCTACCAGTGGTTTTAACTTTTCTTGAAGACAAATTCCTCTTACATCTCAATTCAGCGTGTTACACCTTAGATTTGGCTGTGGTTTCCAATCGCTCCTTCAGTTTTCCCACGTCTCTCCCTTCACATCTCATCAAATAAAAAGTCCCGCATCCGGACAGATTGCGGTAGGTATTATCTTTGCATCGAATTTCGAAAGCGCATTGCAGATCAGTCCAGTCGGTTAAAATAAAACTCAATTTAAAAACCCAATCAGAGTCGGGAAATTAACTGCTATCCCTAGTAGTCTCAACGCCAAGCTTCCTCAAGGCACTTGATTTTCACATTAACACATTGACATTTTCAGACGTGCACTTCCAGATTAAAGCAAGTGACAATAGAGCAACTTCTTTCTTGGTTTTTATCTTTTTAATTCAGAGTCCGACGGTAATCTTTACTTCATCGATACGTTAGCAAACATTTCAGGCGTAGACATCCAGTAAATCAATGACAAACGTTAATTAATTCATCCCTTTAAAACGCGACAGATTTGACTAACTGTTCTTTCTTTTTTTTCGGTGGGTGTAAATCTTCTTGAATATATACCTAATCTTCAGACCTAATTGTCTTGAAGGTCGAGTAATTGGAAAGTTTCACAGCTGACTGATCAGGGAATGGCCTTAAACAGCGACTCTTTGTCTGTTGGGGTTTTACCATTTTTTTAAAGGGGTAGTTCATGATAGGACCTCCTTGGAGAGCCTTTCCAGAATGTCATAATGAATAAACATGAGCCCTTGATTCTTCTTGGAATCTTCCCACTCGTCGTCAATTTATGCGTTAATAGTCACTTTAGACTTAAAGTATCTGGGACTCGACAAATTACTTCAATCAGTACACAAGGACACTCAAATTAAAGGAGTCAATTACAAAATTTGTCATTTGCCCGAACTTTATGGTTCCTTCCCTTGCGCAAACCACACACTGACTGGCTTCTACTTCTAGCTAATCGGCAAGCTTGTTGGTTTGGTGGTATACGTCTGTTCTAGAATGGTAAAGGTTGTTGGTTCGAATCCCACCCGAGTATTATGCCTGCATGGGATTTTTTTAAAGGACTCAAGAATACATAGTGCTTAACACACATTGGTGTATTGTATACAAGTGGGTGAAGGCAAGTTATAAGGTTACAAAAGAATAGCACAATCAAAAGAATGATACAAATAATAATACAGTAGTTATTAATATAACTCTGAAGAAAACTGGAAAAGGCATTACAAGTTTAAACCCAAGGGGATTTCCACCTCATTCTTGTTCAGCTGGTTACACAAAGAAAGAAAGAAAGTAAGAAACAAACAAACAAACAAACAAACAAACAAACAAACAAACAACCCAACAAACAAGCAAACAAACACCCCAACAAACAAACAAACAAACAAACACCCCAACACCCCAACAAACAAACAAACAAACAAACAAACAAACAAACAAACAAACAAACAAACAAACAAACAAACAAGCAAACATACAATCAATTAATTGTATTACAAAATCATGTTTTTACCCGCCCCTTTAACCGCAATTCTCAAGACTCGATCTCAGATCTCCTAATATAATAAAAGAAGAAAATCCCAAAGTCAAGAAATCGAGCAATTAAGATTCAAATTGAGGACAAACTGTCTGATCCTGCTGCTAAATTGGGTCGTGTGGACAATGTCAAATCGTCTCTTCCGTAAATTACTTTCATTTTGTTCTGACGTCAATAGTGGGAAGACGTAGGCAGTAAATTCCTAAAACCCGGACAATAACATTGTAAATCACTTTTATAATGTTTTTTTTTTTTAATGAGTTGGGTTGAAGTTCCATTTATTTATTTATTTATTTGTTGGTAGAGACTTGCTTAATGGCATACTTTACATGTAGCCGGTCTCCGAATAAGTACATGTTTTACAAACACTGGCTACCATTATGTATAATGAAAGCCTCAAAATATAGCCAGGTTTGCACAAATCTGCCCTGTGAAAGAAAACATTTAGATATTTTTTTTAATGAAGAATATTTGTACGTTTTAGTTTGGTTTAAATTGATTTATACAATGAGTGATATTGGAAAACTGTAGTTAGTACAGGTATTTGTATTAAATGATAAATTGTGTTTTTGCAGCCATGTTGATATTACAGGGCTCGAATTTGGGGGAAAAACCCACAAGACTGCAGTAGCTCTGCAGTAGACTGTAGGGCTTGTAGCTCAAAACTCTTACTGGACCAGGAAATTTGTTACAAGACCGGAATCAAATCGAGAAGAACACTATCTTCACAGTTTCACATTTGAGCTGGGTTTTTTTTTGGAACGAGCATTAAGAGAAAATTTATCTCATTTTTCCTATGGGTAATACTTCAATACTCAACAGAATTGAAAGAAATTTGTATTTATCAGTTTAAATTAAAAAAATATAGAGGTATTATTATTAAAAAAGACAAGACGGTCCTAAGTTTACTGGCCCGGTGCTAAAATCACTGGCCTCGGGCCAGCGGTCCAGTGTAAAGTTCGAGCCCTGTATTATCCTGTGTATCCATGTACAGTTTTTTGTTTGTTTGAGCTGTAATAGCTATAATAGCATCTGGATAAAGGATATTTGATTTGTTTGGCCTTGTCACTAATTGGGATAAGCATGGCCAGAATATACTCCGCGCTTTCAAAGTCCTGTAGGGATAAAATCCACTGGCTTACTCTGGGTTTGCCATTAGCTTTTTCAGTGACTAACAAACAGGACCAGTGAGCTTGTCATTTCACTAGTCCAGCACCTTTTCCACGAGTCCATAATTCATAATTGAATATAGGGATGCTTTTCAAATACTGGACTATCCAGCGGACCACTTGGGAGTGAATTTGTGTTTGTTAAGCGAACCACTGTTAAGAGAGAACACTGAGTCGGGATTGGAAACCCACGTCCCATACATCCTAGAGCTGATGATCTCAACCACTAAGTGGACCCAGTATAATGAAGGGCCTGTGAATAGCAGTGGGTACCGCAAACAATTAAAAAAGATGTAGTAATTGCATCAGGGATAAAGAATATTATTTTACAAATAAAATGCTGACATTCTTTGGGGAAAACGTAGGCACACTTTACTAATCAAGCAAAATATATTTGTATTTTTTTCCTAGAGTTCATTTCTGAATACTGAATCAAAGCCTGTAGTCTAAGTGTAACAGGTTCCCGCTGACATTACTAGTGCAACTGACAAGCTAGAACACCTGCTGGCTGATTTTACAAAGCGCTAAGATTGATCTTAACTCTTTCAGTGCCAAGGTCGTACGTGTTTATGTTTTCCGAAAGCGCCATTATCGTACAAGTACGATCTTTTTTTTTTGTACTTCAAGAGTGTCATCAATCGTACATGTACGACCCACAGTGTACATGTTATCATGAGAGGGCATTATCACTCAGGAAATGCTGTTGACTTTGGGATGTAGTACCAAGGCAACACAAATCAGCAAGAGACAATTTGCTTGGTGAGAAAGACTTCTTTAATTTTTTTTATACAGAATTTTGAAAAACCACAATAAGCCGGGCATTTTAGGTTCAAAACACCCTCCCCCCCCAAAAAAAAAAGGGCACTGAAGGAGTTTTAACTGTGTATCAATCTTAATTGCTTAACACTTTGACTGCCGGTCATAGATTCGTAGGGCGTTCCCATTTGCCAAGTGTGGTGCGCATGCGCGCATACCAACAGCAAAAACACTCCCAAACAAATAATTTGAACATATACAAATTCTAAGGATGTATGTCCTCACCACTCCCAGAAGCGTAATTTGTTGCGTTCTCAATGATGCCAGTGTATTCAATTAACAATACAAAAAACCTTTCATTCTCTACGAGTATACTCGTAGTGGCAGAATCCGTTACACCTGTTACTACGAATATACTCGTAGGCGGCAGTCAACGTGTTAAGCACTGTGTGATGTCACAATACGAACCACTGAAGATGAATCCTATCGGCTTTGTGAAATCGAGCCCAGGTCTCATGTTTCACTCAGTGAAAGAGAAAGTTGTCATCCTGTCCAAGTAAAATAAGGTTTAGTATTGGCAAGCTGGTAGTTTTGTTAGCACTTCTGTTACTTGTTGGAAAAACGTTCATTGTTTTAATGCAATGTAGGTACATATAATATGTATTCTTTATGTAAACAAACAACCCTCGGGAATACCTAGTAGCCAAGTCCTTGTGTTGCTGAAGAAATAGTTATGTGGTGTTTAAGAGGTAGGGTCATTATAGATTGGCTTTGTCAATGTATCGCTGATTTATAGGCGAAAGTGTATAGACCAATACAATTAAAGTCGCCCATGAAAGTTTCAGCTGAATACAGTGTCTACTTGTTGAGAAAACGGCAATGAATTGTCACTGTATTTGTATACAGTACGGTGTATGTGGGTGCGTTCTTGTGTGTTTTAGAAAAACAATATAAAATCTTGTGTTCCATTGCTAGACATTTACAATCTACATGTACAATTTGTTAATGGTAATTTGAAACTGAAATTTTAAGGAGTTTCAACTTTTTGGATTCAAAGAGAAAGTTGAAAACTTGTTCTGTAAATATTTCTTCACGAGGGTGAGTCACACTGTATGGGGGTGTAATCAGCTAGCTAGGGAAAAGTCAAGATATAATAAATACTGAGACTGTTTCTGTTTTTTGTTTGTTTTGTTTTTGTTCTACATGAATATCTGAGTTTATAATGCCGCTTGTAACAATGATTCTGCCGTTTGGTTGGTTTATGTCTTACTAGAAGGCCGTGTGAACACGATGTGCTATACATGCAGCAAACAAAGTACTATACCCGTAGCAACCGATGTACTATAGATGCCCATAGTAACAGCAGCTTCTTGATACGTAGACGTCTAGGCACAATATATGTATGGGATGTTATAAATACTGGGATGTTATAAATATTACAAATATTGACGGCTTTTTATCGTGCTATGGTTAAAACTACGACTCCCTCGGTGATCCCCGGTGCCCCGGTGATCCCCGGTGTGTTTTCCCTCGGCTTCGTCTCAAGAAAATAGAACGTGCTGAGGATCACCTCGGAAGTTGAAGTTTTAACCATAGCACTCAAAGCAGTCAATATTTGGATATACTACAGTAAGGCCCTGCAAATCAGAGAAACAACTTTGATCTTTTGGCCGAATTGTGTTTTCAAAACAGAAAACCTGATTAAGGGTCAGTGTCTTCTCCACTTATCTGGGCCTCTCATGAAATTTAATCTCGTATCGGACACGCCCCGTCTGGCAATTAAAGGGATATGTCCCGGGGCCCAATTTCATGTCCTTGCGTACTGTCATTGAAAAAATCGCCACTGCCAGATAGCAGAAACATTTGAAGGAAACAAGTTTTGGTCAACCAAATTTGGGTCAACCGAATGCGCCCTGGAATTCCCTGGGAAATTTGTGTCGTGTGAAACAGGCTCGAGAACATGTGTTGACCCATGGCTCACCGGGGTCTTCAACCTCAAACTGTGTCAGGGCTTAAAGTTGGGGAAGCTACATGTTTTTAGCATAATGGGAGTAACAAACCAAAGAGTTGCATGTACATGTAGGTACCCCAGGCCTGACGCTTCGATCTTGAAAGGGCAGGGGTACCAGGGATTTTTCTAGTTTGGAAAAGGGCACCTCAATGAGGAAGTTGTAAAGTTCTATTGGCTCGTTTCAAGGGGGGGGGGGCACCAAGGCAATGACATGGGGCAACGGAGACAGTCACCTCTGTGAAGCATCAGTGCTGGCACCCTCTGGATCATGAACAACCCCCCTTTTCAGTGACTTGGGACTCGATTCCAGCTGGCTCTTCAAATCTTGAGCAATATCCACTTCACCTACATTGTAGTATAGACATGTACCGCACACTAAATAGCCTGTAGGAATAATCCCCCTTTACATTTGTATGGTACATTAACCGAGCTCTGTAAAAAGTAAGTCTTCAGTGGAGTGTCTACAGAATAATACTTGTCTCTTATAAAGTGGACGTTTTGAGTCTTCGGGGGACAGTAGGTGCAGTCTTCTTGACCACGCTTACCGGGTGAAATCTCAATTTCTTCAATACAGAACCCTGCACGCTCGATTTCTCACGCGTCCTATGTCAACAAACGGAAACCGATTTGACCATGCAGCAGTTAATAATGTGTGCTTGATCAAGCTTGCAGAAATGTAGCTTGCTTCATGTCAAGCGACTTAACAACCTGTGAAATGTACCCCCCCCCCAAAAAAAAAAGAAGAAAAAAAAGAAAAGAAAAAAAAAGTAAATGGATGATACAACATAGCGGAGGAAATTGCTGATTGCAGAATCAACCAGAAGTAATGAAATCTGAAACTAAAGGTCTTTAGTATATATACCCTATATAAGTAGATTTCATGGTGGATCTGAAATGCAAGGAGTGTCACGACGAAGTAGAAGAACTTGTTGATATTATCATTCTTCCTTTTATTTTCAAAAACCATCAAAAGTTCCAAAATTAAAGGTATAGGGTCTTAGATTGGTTTCTGTCAATGTAAAGCTGATTTATAGGCAAAATTATCATAAGGAAAGATCTAATAATTAAGTCACGTGAAAGATTCAGCTGAATTCAGTGTCTACTTGCTGAGGAAACAGCAAAAACTGTCACGGTCCTTTCACAAGAATGTCGAATCCAGTCAGTGACAGTGGGTAACCTACCTCATCTCTTGCTGCAGCACTCACGAACGGACACCAACCCCCAGGAATCTGAGAAACGATTCATGCATGAATCGTTTCTCAGATTCAATTTTTTCTGGATGAAAAATTGTACAAACAATATTACTTCAAAGGGAATGCTTTCTCAAAATAGTTTATACTATCAACAGCTGCAGTACTTTTCACCAAGTAAGTTTTAAGGGTTATAATTTTTTGCAGTATTTACCAATCTATGACCCTACATGTACCTTAGTTCGAAAAAGGATGTTGTTGCTGCACATATTTATCAATCTATGACCATCTCGATCTTGTGTCCTGTGTACAAAGTGACAATCAAATTTGTAAATATAACTTCTTAAACAGGCTCAGTTTGGTAACATTAATTGGACTGGAAGAAAGAACAAGATGGCCGGACAGATGTCTAAAAGAACTAACCCCCAACCCCCCAACTGCCCCCCCCCAAAAAAAACCCCCTAAAACATAAAAAAAAAAAACAAACAAACAAACCCCCAAACAAAAGAAAACAAACTTTTACTGTTGTTTAAATTTGTGAGCAATGATTTAAATGAATTGTCTTGTTCTATTTTCCTGAAAATGTTTTCCCCCACATGGGTTTTTCCTCCCACATTTAAAAGTTTGTATTACATCACCGTGTCCTCCTCACCATTTTTTTTTTGAAGACTCCCTGTTCTCATTTACTTAAAATAACTTTGGTAGAGAAGTAATACATTGCAACGGAAAACCATAAAAAGTTGACTCTAAAGTTTTGTCACGTTTCTTTTTTTCACCGATAATCCCCAAGGCTTGCTGTAGTCTTGTAAGATCAAACCATAAAATATTATAACTTCGAGCTCTGTCATGATTTATCCCCCCACCTTCATAGACTCACTTACTAATGGAGCTCCCCAGGGCAATGTCTTTGTTGTGGCAGCCCAAGAGGGAATACAACACCCCCCTTAAAAATAAATTGAATTGAGAAATTGTCCTGATTTTTCCGTCTAAAATCTAGAAACCAGCCGCTCCGTGACTTTTGTCTTGCGTACACATCACCAACAGTCACTGCTGCACACAACCAGAAGTCTGGAAAACACCGAAACGCAAACATTCCATCCAATAAGAGCACGATTTATCAGCGGTTTCTAGATGCAGTCACAAAATGTTTTAATCAAATGATGAAAGAGAGAGAGAGAGAGAGACTGAGAGAGAGAGACTGAGAGAGAGAGAGAGAGAGGGGGGGGGGGTCCAAAAAGTCAATCTAAACTCAGGATTATTGTCAAATTGAATTGGGGAAATTTAGCTGTGACGGAATCCTGAAGATGAATAAATTTCATCGGGGCATCTACAATTCAATTTGGGTACTAGAGGCTATAATCACTACAGCTAATCAAAGAGAAGAGGGTATATTAAGGTGGAGGAAAAAGGTAAATTTACAATTCCATTGAAGGGGGATGTTTCTTAATTCTGGCTATTAGATGGATAAATGAAGCAGAATGAAGCAGAATGACCTTGCTTGGTAATTTGATATCTACCAGAAGAATTCCCCTGTTCTAATCCTGTTTTATTCCAGGTACTGCATCTCCTTGGAACTCCTTGCCTTGGTGCATGTTTCCCTCCATCCTACAATCTAGACTGTTTGAAGAGGAATAACAATTCCTACCTTGAGCTCCCAGCTATTTTCATCTTAAATGTTTTCTTCCTTAGCCCCTTACCGAGAGAGAACAAAATTTAGAACAAAATAAATAAATATAAACGAATCCTTGCATCTTGTCTACGTGATTTTTAGCTGGTTGGTAGAGACCAGCCATTGTGTCTAACAGCCAGGTATGTTTTGTGCAAGGGGAAAAGCTGTAATATAACTAACATACTGTTCAGGCTAATGACCGATGTCCGTAATAAGTTTTAGTCAAGCAGTGCAGTGTTATAGACAAATTAAGTGTCCGTAATTAAGTGTCCATAAGTAATTTATTGAGTCTCAGATACTTTAAGTCTAAGTTCAATGTTAACATGGAAATTGACGATGAGTGGGAAGATTCCATGAAGAACCTCAGACTCAACGATATTCATGATGACATTCTGGATTCGCTGTCCAAGTAGGATTTATTCCATCGTGGAACAAAATTCACCAGTGTCTGTAAATGTTGCAAATGCGGTAGTCGTCACGACGTCACGACATGAACAAAGTATCTGTTGTATACAACGTGAGACAGAGTCATGGATTGCGTTTTGTCAATGTAAGCTAAGCACAACAATTTAGCTGACAAGAATGTTAAGGTTACCAGCTAAAAAAAACATGTCACATGTACCATCTGCGACTGGTATCCTGCTAATTTTTGCTCAGCGGGAACTTTTAAGCAATATTTGCTGCTTAAGCAGCTCTATGAAATTTTGCTCTGAGCAAGGGGAGCAGTGATCTAAATTATCTGCCTCATTTGAGGCATCACTTTGTCCTTCGGAATCTAGGGTACACATAATGCACTGACCCAAATGCACAGTGCTGTTAAAATAGAGATGAAGGGAAGGTCATCTTAAAAGTAGAATCGTTTTTGTCACAGAAAGGCTGATTTACAGGCCAAATTATGAAGACAGATACAATAAAAGTTACATGTGAAAGTTTCAGCTTAGTACAGTGTCTACTTGCTGAGAAAGCAGCAAAGAAACTGTCACGGTATACGATATTTTCACAAGAACGTCAAATCCATCCACGTTACGGAGGTGACAGCGGGTGCCAACAGCATCTCTTGCCACAGCATTCGCCAACAATGGACACCAACCCTCAGAAAACTGGGAAACTATTCATGCATGGGTCGTTTCTCAGAATCAAATGTGTTTGGGTGAAAAATTATCCAAACCATATTACTTTGAAGGGAATCTTTTCAACAACAAAAAAAGTCTCTACTATCAACAGCTGCAGTGCTTCTCACCAAGTAAGTTTTTATGGTCATTCATTTTTGGAGTATTAACCAATCTATGACCCAAACTTTAAGTGTCGAGGCATAGTGCAAGGAATGCCAGTCAAATGGCCCCCAACCTTATTATAGTTTTCTCTGGTTCAAGGTGTCCATGTACAGCAAAACTTTCTCACAAAACAGAAACTTTGTTTTCATCCCTGCAAAAAAAAAGAAGAAGAAAAAAAAAAAAAGTAATGTGTTTTTGACATCAACTATCGCCACTAATCTCCAGAAGGTGAGAGTTGATGTAGAAATAAACTTTGCAATAATGTTTCCCATGCTGTTGAGTGGGTGGCGGGGTTGTGGAAGCTGGGACACTACAGCCAGGAAATTGAATGCTGACACCAATAACCTTGCATGCAACTGGGTTCGGGGAAAAAGTTGTGTTAAATCAATTACTCCCTGTAGACATGCATTTTGCTGTATGGTGGAAAATGGTTGTGTAGTTTTATGGAGAGTGGACACTCTTTCTGTTCCGATTTTATCCTGAGGGATGTCTGAGTTACTTTTGGAAAGTGGTTTTGAATTTTGACTTTGAACATTATCATTAGTAATAATAGTAATTAATAATGACAATACTAATAAATTATGCTTATAAAACGCCTTCAGGGAATGATTTTGCCCAAAATGTTTGCGTAGCAAAACTGCTATGCAAGTTTTGTTTTGTATAGCAAAACCAAAGTTTTGCATAGCAGTCCATAAACTTTGCATGGCAAATTTTAAAATGCTGAAATATTGCAAACATGTAAAACTTGTGAAACCTGTTTTGGTTTCCAGGCAAAATTTCGGGGAAATGCTTTGTTGAGAATGCCGTGTGGAAAGTATGAATGGCTTTTGTTCCAGTCCTCCATTGTGATATAAAAATATACAAAGGTCACATCTCCCGGCATGAATCTGGGGAAGATTTGGCAAGCTAACTCGACATCATTGACTGGATCTGAAGACGCTGTACAGGTTAAAAAACAGCACCAAACAAAGGAATGAAACAGGGTTACCCCCTTCACAGTCCGTAAAGGATCTCAGCATGGGTATCATCCACTAGTAGGAGGCTGGCTGGTAGAGCAGAATGCACTACCTTCCCAACTTTTTTTTTAACAAAGCCATTTATGGTCAGGTGCCTTGCTCAAGGGCACAAGTGTCACGACCGGGATTCAAACCCACACTCATGCTGCTGCACAACACCAGAGCTTGGGTCGGGTGAACTAGACCGCTCAGTCTCGATGCGCCACAAATAACAGCTCATAATGTCTAATAATGCTCATAAGAGATGATGGGAAACTGACGGTTCAAACCAGGTGCCTACATTATGACAAAAATGTATAGAAACGCAATCAATGGATGTCAGCCCGGCCACATATCTTAAGTAAACCAATGAAGTGAAATATTACAAGCCATGTATGCACAGGTGCTATTATATTTCATAAAACTACATTGTCGGGTTAGGGCAATCAATAAATGTCACTTACATGTGAAAAGAACGTAAAGCATTTGGCTTTTTGTGAAAGGGGGGGAGCGGTAGGGTCATTAAATTGATGGTCTTTAATAAAAATATAAAAGACTAATTGTATAAACGGAAAATGTTGGTTGGATGCCCAGAATGCTACTTTAAACTCCAAGGGGCTTGTCAGTGGATTCAATTTATAGACAACCTGTTCCAGCTAGGGAGAAGAGACATCCACATTTTTCAATTTACGGCTTAAGTTTTCTTGGGGCAAGTTCAGACACTCGGTAAAAAAGAAAGAAAGAAGGTCTTTTCATTTATTCTGGTTGTGAAGCCAAGGACTCACAGAAAAGCAAACTTAATCACTGTACTGGCCAAGAGCCCAATGGAGAGACGACAAGGAAGGAAATTTCAGTTTTTGACGTGGGAGGAAAACCCTAGAGAATTTTTTCTAGGGACAACCCACGCAATCGGGTAGGGACTGAAAAACCGATCGACATAAGTGCTTGATTCGAACTGGGGTCCTAGAGGAGGAAGGTCAGGAGAGATACCACTACGCCAACCTGACCGCCCAATGTCTCTTTTGATCTGTAACTGTTACTTTTGTATGCAGTGCAACTTGTTACTCCAAAGATGCATGGAAATAATGTCCACGTGTGACATGAAACCCCTTCCCCCCCCCCCTCCCGCCCCTAATCCTTAAGAAGTTGTCTGACTACCACCAACTGGAAACACCTTGAAATGATAAGTTTACAAAGTTACTTGTAGTTAACAGATGACAAATAAAATTCCATGAGAAAAGACAAGATCAAGCAAAACACAAAAGCAAAACACAAAAGCAAAACGAAAAGTAAAACCTAGCAACCTTGCACCATGAAGGGGCAAGTGGAAGGGTGAGGGAGGGAGGGGGAAAACAGAGGTATGGGAGGAGACTGGGGAAGGAAGAGGGATGGATCGAGGAAGGGGGTGAAAAGGGTCGGGTTATGGGTTAAGAGACTAGGAAGGGTTTGAGGATACAGGAGACGATAAAATGGATTGAAGCAAAAAGTACACAGGATGTAAACAATCAGGATCCTTAAAAAGTATTAAAAAGTCTTAAATTGAACTATCCAAACTTAAGGCCTTAAGAAGCATTAAAAAGTATTCAACTCAGTTTTTTGAGGTCTGAAAAAAAAACTGACCAAATAAAGAACCAAATTAGTAAGCCTCCTGCAAAAGTGTCCCCGTTGATTAGAAAACAGTAAAAATATGTTGATAAATTGAATTGGTTGGGCTAACAACACAGCACATGATTTTTAAAAATGACATTTTGTGAAAGTACAACTTGTGACCAAACTGTAAAAATCTTGGGAGTCAGCTTTGAGTCTTTTGTATGTCTTCACTGCAGGTAGCGCTTCTATAACTTTTGACTTACAATTTGTGAGATAAATATTAATTTACAGCTTACAAATCATTGCATTACACATATTTAAATGAACTATACTGGATTGATTAGGATGAAAAACACAATTATTTAATTAATTTTAGTCTGAAAGCTTGCCGAACACGAAGTTCATGCTAGAGCTGTTTTTTTTCTTCTTGTGAAATATTTCCCTCTGAAATGAAGTCATATTCGAGAAAGACTGTATCTGAACCTTAAAAAAACACAGTTATAAACAGTTTTATTCAGTTGTTATAACCAACATTAAGGACAGTGTGTTTACACGCTGAAAGTTGTGCATGGTTTTTCACTATTTTCTCCTGACTCACATCGGATTAAAACTCAAAGTTTCACCAGTTATTTGCATGTACGATTGATCACACAAGACACGAACACTGTCTGTGACTAATGTCAGCTCTACCAATCCTGTATAATAACCTTGAGTATACAAACTTTCAGTAATACTCTGTATTGAGTTTTATTGTTCATATATATACACAAAACAGCCGAGTTGTTTTGTCTGCTTTCAAGGAAAATTGTTTAGATTTATATTAGATCAATACATGCGTGTGCATGAACTGGTAAAATGATTTTGTTACATTCACCGTCATGCACTACATCGCCCCTGAAGCTAAATTCTTTGTACTCGGCACGACAATAATCAGCAGATCGTGAGGATTTTTGGAAACTCTTGATTACCCCAAACGCTTTTCAGGGCTTGCTTTTGTCTGTGTTTGTGGTTATATAAAAAAAATGCTTAGCGGTATTCTGCTGTGCCATATGTGCCTTGGAATACAATCAACTTGAATGTGGAGGCTGTGCTTTCTTCATTTTATCTCAAAAGGGGTCCCCGTCTACCCCTGACTTCAACTGTTTGGTTTAGAGTGGGACACTGTATGATGGGATAGTCTACAATCCCGGCCAAAAAGCTTGGGCCAGGTGACACTAAACGTACCCCCGTACCCCCCGCTGCCCCGCTCAATGTTGTTAGGTGCGCAGACCACGCGATGAGAGCCAACATTGAACGGGGGCCAAGGGGGAAGGGCCTGGGGGAAAAACTGTTTTGTGCTGAACTAATTAATGGATTCTAGCAGTTTTGTTGAAATGAACAGGGATGAGAAATTTCAGACTTGTATCTGAGTTCAGACTTTTTGATGTCTGCCTCAGGACAAAAAACCCCACTTTGATTCTCTCTTGATTAAAAGATAAATCCTGCTCTTTGATCTACTTCTCTAGCACTGAGGGTACTGTTCCCAGAATCGCCTTTTTAAAAATTTTGTTTTTTTTATGCAAAACGCCAGACACACAAAGCCTGAAGGCCACTTCAAGGTGTGGGCTACAATCAACTATTTTTTTCCAGGGGCCGTTGCCACCTACTCCTGGGGCTGAAACAGGGTTACCCCCCTTTACAGTCCATACGGATGTAGGCTTGGGTATCATCCATCAGAAGCCTGGCTGGTAGAGCAGAAAGCACTACCTCCCCAACTTTACGAAGCAATCATGGTTAAGTGTCTTGCTTAAGGACACAAGTGTCACGACCGGGACTCAAACCCACACTCTGCTGATCAAACACCGAAGCTTGAATCCGGTGCTCTTAACCGCTCGGCCATGACACGCCACAAATATATAAACCCAGGGGTTACCATATGGTGGAAATGCCATCATTTTCAACATACCTACAATGATCTGGATCCAAGTTTCAGACTTTTTTGTCACAGATCACCTCTGAATTAGGTTCATTATATACTGTACTTGCAATTTTTTGGGATACCTGTACAACTCTTCAGTGGGTTTAAACATTTCAATCATAAAGGCTGTCACTTTGCTAAATGTGGATGGATTCAACATTCTTGTGAAAATATCGTCACAGTTTGTTGCTGTTCTCTCAGCAAGTGGACCCTGTATTCAGCTGAGACTGTCAAGTTTCAGACTTTTTTTTGTCAGAGATCACCCCTTCATTGGGTTCATTACTGTACTTGCAATTTTTATTTTGATACATGTACCACTTTTTACTGGAATTAAACATTTCAATCATAAAGGCCAGGTTGCAGTTTTATTTTGAAAAGATCTTTTTAAGTTACTCCTTGCTCCCTCACGCTTTTGCAACATTAAAACGTGATCAGTGTACTCGTGTAATAGTCCTCAGTCTAACACGAATCAAATTAAAACTTGCAGTTAGACTTTGAAGGAGTGGGGTGGTCAACAAAGTCTTTGATAAAGTATGCAATGTGGAGTATAAACTAATTTGTAATTGTAAAAAAAAAAAAAAGTTTTAATAACCAGGAGATTGCCAACGTTATAAAAGAATTAAATTCATTCATTTTTATAATAACATTCTTCATGTTTCAATAATTTCCCTTATTCATGATACCCTTTTTTATTTTTAGATGATACTACTTTCTGCCTTTTCCCAGGAGTTTTGTATTTTTGGCTGACTTTCTATAAATATTTGGGTAAATTCAAACCCATTAGTATAAAGATAATTACCAGCATCATAAAAAAAACCGGAATTATTCTCTTTCGCTTTGAAGACTAATACAATAGCAACTATTTGTTTATTACATTTACATATAAATCATAAATGAAATTATTGAACAGAAGAAGAAAAAACTACTTTATAAAACTACAGGAGGGAAATCTACAGAAAAAAAACCCCCACAGAACCAAAATAAATAAATATAAATTTAAAACATGACCAAACTTCAAACCCTGTATCAAAAGACCTTAAAGGTAAGGTATATGTTTCAAAATCACTCTTTGGAAAAATTGCAATAAAACATTATTTGGTTAGAAGTACAGCAGCTTTCGATAGTATATGAAGCATTTTGAGAATCATTTTCACTTCCGAGACAAAGATATCACGTTTCTCAGATCGTGTACTCCAATTATGGATTAATCTTCCTGAGTGGACATAACCGCTCTGGATTTTTGTCGACATCTCAAAAACGCCACTACCTTTTGAAATGAAATTTTCACAGGTTATTTTTATTGTATATATACATGTATATCTACATTTATGTAGGATTAAAACAATCGAATGGTTCCCAAAACCGAAGGTATCCATTCCCTTTATTAAGTTTGAATGGCAGTCCGTGAATTTGTCAACTTCTCCTTCAGTGGCTTTGTATTTTTAATCTTTCAGCAGCCGATTTCACGAAACGCTAGGATTAATCCTATCTCGAGTTAGGACAAGTAGTCCTAACTTAGGATTAATCTTAAGGTTTACATGGTACAGTGCAAGGCTGGGACTCGTCCTACGTCCTAAGATTAATCCTAAGTTAGGAAGAGTTTGGTGAAATCGATGGCAGGCCTCCAGACTCAGAGTAATGAATCAAAAAAAAAAAAAAATTGCCTGGAGTGTTTATTTAGCACACAAAAAAAAAAAACTAAAAAGAATTCTTGGCAATGGTCAGTTCGTCAGCCCAGGCAATAATTTCATGGTGAAATAATGATTTGCTTGTTCAAACAAACATGACAATAAACTCATGTAATGTGATGACAACCCTATAAAATGGACACTTATTTACATTGAGTGTATATATTACCCATCTCCATACATAATTTAAAAAATTGCTTATATTCTGTCCGGGTAAAAACTGATCAAAAGATTTGTTGTGTACGCCTCGGGCTTATTTTAGAAGAAAGCTTTTTTTTCCCCCTCTTGATGATGGGGCAGTGACACCAGGAAATAGAAGTTTCTTGTCTCCCTTGTGTTCAATCTTAATTACATTGTAATGTGGATTTGGTTCATATTGCTTTTAATCCAAAGAAGTGAATAGTATAGCCTTTTGTTTTTGGTCGGGCTGAAACCCGTGTCCTCTGTTTTCGCCTCATTTTCTCAGACTCATTTCCGAAAGTGTTAGGTTTTTTTTTTTTTTTCCCAAATAGATGTACGTTCTTGTCGATCGAGGCATGTTGAAACTGAGGCCTCGGGGCAAGACGGTAGTTTCCTTGTCTTTCTCCTCAGAGTTAATTACGACGGGGAACCTTTTCTTGTTAAACAGAGGGAGTCAGAATGCAGGGTAACTTGAATTTCACGTGTGACATTTTCATCTGTGGACAGTTCCGCCCTGGTCCTGCTCAGAAGGGCATATATGGACTACTTCATGAATGCTCGTTGTGCGCGCGTTAGCCGCGGAGTGAGGTGCATGCTGGTGTAGCTATAGTCACGGTTTTTATGTGGTCTCTGATGCCGCACTGTAGTGAGTGCGCATGCACACACTGGCAGGCAGATTTCAGTAGAGGGCGGTATAGATGTAAACAGCGGGAATATGGACCACTTCACTAATACTTGGTATGTGTGCATTAGACCTGGAATGAGGTATGCAGATACTGATCTATTTGGTGACAAAGTTTTGGTTTCTTGTTAGACCAGCATGCACCGGCTAAATTGGGCGTACCGATTATTTGCGAAGTAGTCTATGGTCTGTACAAATGTGGGTGATCATAGAAATGCAATGTATATGTGGATGTGCTAGGTTCATTAATGACTTTTGAAAAAATTAATCAGGTCATTCAGATTCAGATTAATCAAAGTATAAAATTCAGAGATTTAAATTGATTTTCCCCCCTCCTATTATCAATTTTTTTCGAAAGTATGGTCAGGTGGGTTGTCCAAAAGAAATAACATTTAAAAAATATACACTAAATTTTTTCGTAAAACAATTGAATAAATAAAAACAAGAAGGAAACCAAAATGGAAATACCTAGTAGGCTGTACTAATGTCATTGGTCAACCTTGCCTTGATAGTCGGTCTACTGTACTAGTCCTCAGCCCAACAGAATCAAATACAACGTGCAGTTTGATTTTGAAAGAACGGGATATGGTAAACAAAGTATGTAATGTGGAGTATAAACTAATTTGTAATGGTAGGAAGAAATGTTTTGATGCCAAGGAAATTGCCAACGAGTTATAAGGGAATTAAGTTCATTCCATAAAACAATTGAATAAATGAAACAAGGAGGAAACCGATATTGCAATACCTAGACGGCCCCTGTTAGATTGTCTGTATGCTGTTCTAATGTCATTGGTCAACCTTGCCTTGATGGTCAACCTCGTCTCGATAGTCGATTTCATTCCAATGACAGAAAATCATTGTACAAAGTTGTCAACTACGAAGTTGTGTTTCTGATTATAAAGTCCTTATATTATGTACATGGAAGCTTGCTCAAGCACAGAGATAAGCTCAGCACAACAATTTTGCTGACAAGAATATTAAGGTTACCAGCCAAAATACCATGTCACATGTACCATCTGTGACTGGTATCCTGCAAATTTTTTGCTCAGCGGGAACTTTTAAGCAATATTTTCTGCTTAAGCAGCTCTATGAAATTTGCCCCTGAGCAAGGGGAGCAGTGATCTAAAATATCTGCTTCATTTGAGGCATCACTTTGTCCTTCGGAATCTAGGATACACATATATTGACCCAAATGCACAGTGCTGTTTGATAAAAAATAGAGATGAAGGGAACTTGGGAAGGTTGTCTTAAAAGTAGGCTCATCGTTTGTTTTTTTGTCAACATAATGCTGATTTGTAGACAAAATTATAAAGAAAGATACAACAAAAAAATCCACATGTGACAGTTTCAGCTGAATATAGGGTCTACTTGCTGAGAAAACAGCAACAAACTGTGACGATGTTTTCTCAAGAATGTTGAATCCATCCACGTTTAGCAAGGTGACAGCATTCGCAAACACACCAACCCTCAGAAAATCTGAGAAAAGCTTCCTGCATGAATCGTTTATCAGATTAAAATGTTTCTGAGTGACAAGTTTTTTCAAACCAAATTACTTCGAAGGGAATCCTTTCTCAAAATTTTTTTTTTAAGTATCAACAGCTGCAGTACCTCTCACCAAGTAATTTTTTATGGTCATTCATTTTTTTGAGTATTGACCAATCTATGACCCTACCTCTGAACTGATTTTTCTTCTCTTGTTTCTGTTTGCAGGTATGGAGGTTGGTGTACATTAAATCCACCACCACAAATAGAGATAGCAAACTACTTATGGAGTACCATTGGAAGGTATGTAATATTTGTGAATCCATGGTTTTATTTGTTTGTTTGTTTGTATGTCTGTTTAGATGATCTTCCCAACAAGGCAAAGCTTCCACAAGGGGATGTAAACACCAAGCTGGTAACAGCCAATCTCTCTCATACAAACCTTGCTTTAAAGTCTATGATTATGAATTGCACAAATCAATTTTTTTTTATTCAGTAACTAGACTACAATACTTATTCTAGTCATTGTGAAATCAGCAGTTAGCTTGCCCGGATTCGAACCCACAACCTTGTGATTGCAAGTCCTACACAGTCTGACCACTTGACCCTGATGCCAAACCCCTATAGGCTGTGTACAAAAATGTAGGTCATGCACGAACCAAACTACCCGGAACCTGTGGCAACCCCTTGTTCATGGGGTTAAACAATTTTGTTTCCTGGATTACTTTGTCTGACCTCAAGTTTCTGACTGTAAGAACCTGCCGGGGAAAACAGTCACAAACAGTTTACATTACATGGTATATTGGCTGGTGATATGTTTCTGCTGAGCAAGATATTTCTTTGCCAACCACAATTTTCTGCTAACAGCTGTATGAAATTGGGCCAAGGGAAAGTTTGATCGAAGACCAATAGTTAACTCGTGGTTTGTTCGTAACGTACATAAATGCGCACTGAAGTTGAAGTGGGACCTACTGTCAACGCGATCATGAGAAAATGGCAGTGGCCGGTTTGTTTACATTTTTTGATGAGTTCGTGGATGAAAGTGACTCGTACGATATTTGCTCAGTAGATCAGCGTATCTCACAAGTCGTGACATGTGTGCCGCAGACGATTGTGGACGAACAGTACCCAAAGTTTATGGCGAGCTCATTATTCAAATAAATTTACTATTTGAGAGATGTTGTTGCAAAAGTTTGTAAAATCACATCTGCGCGATTGTTGTATTAACAATTAGTTGGATCATCGCTATATTTCTTGCGTTAACTGGTCCTCTCTATACTTTGCTATAAAAAAATGGCTATTGATTACCAGTGATGTGACCAGCCCCATTAGTCTGGTTCCGGCTAAACAGAGCTTGGGCTATCATAGTCAACTATGATGGTCAACGACAGTTTTTGCGCAAACTTGGTCCAAGCTAACTGGTCCGACTGGCTAGTCACTGAAACAAGTTGAAGGAAATATCTTGCATCAAGTCTTTCGAATCCATTAAAATACAAGCAGATTTCCAGTCTCTGTGTTCAATGAAACAAGAGCAACCATGGAATTTCCTTTTACCAATTAAGTGAAGAAGAACAAAAATCGATGGAGTTGTACACTGGCTTTGATAGAAATTGTTAGAAAAATTTAGTGCGCTTGACTCTTTATGAAGTAGGTAAAAGTAATTGTTTGATAATTCTCCCGTCCATGTTTGTAGTTTATTGAAGGTTTTCCCTCACAGTTCCTTGGTGCGGAGCTGAATGACAGAATGATGACCCTTGTCAGTCTCTCTGTGAGAAACCCGTCACCTGCCCATAACTTCTCCCCCACAATGATGTTATTCCAAAGCCGAACGTGATTTGGGATCATTTAGAGCTAATGTCACCTGTGGTGTTGGCTCGTTAACGAAAGCAGCGGAATGAAACCACCTTCTCTTTCGGTGTCTCCTTCGGCCCAATCTTACACAAACCCCGGAGGTGTTGCGTGGACAGGGAAGACGAGCAGATCAATAATTCAGCCCGACATGCTCGTTCTACCACCTTGCTTCTTTATGATTTAAAGGAATATCACTCTGATATTGAAAGAGTATATATATATATCCACTCCAGTCCTCTGCATTTCAAGAAGATTTATTAAAGCTAAATTGCTGAGCTTGAATATAATAAAATTTCACAGATTTACACAGAACTGACTTAGTGAAACGCTGGTTGCTTATGAGTGGAAGTTTTTGAGAAATGAGTAAATGAGTAAACAATTTGTTTTGATCGGGCGAGTCTGGAATCCAAAGTTTGAAAACAGTAATGGGGTTTCCACTTATTTTCTTGTGACTCAAATTGATGGATTGAGCTTAAAGTTTCACAGGTGTGTAAGTTCATGTATTTGTTGGGTCACACTGAATACTGTATTTTGACAAATGACCATTGTTGGCCACTTGCTTTGAAGGGAATGTGCACGTTTGGTAATCAATCTTAAAAATTAATATCAAAAAAAAAAAAAACTTACTTGGTTTTGAAGTACAGCAGCTTTCGATAGTATAATATAAAGCATTTTGGAGAATTATTTCACTTCAGAGTAATGTGGTTATAAAAAAAAGATATCATTTTTCATCCCCCAAAAAATTTGAGTCTGAGAAACGTAAGTGTCAGATACGTTACTCTCAGATTGTGTATTGCGGATTATTCTTCCTGCATGGACATAGCAACTCTGGATTTTCAGCTGTATCTCAAAAAATACTACCACCTTTTGAAATGAAATTTTGACAGGTTAGTTTTATTGTACAATGTATATGTCTACATTTGTATAGGATTAAAACAATCAAACAGCTCCAAAAACCAAAGGTATACTTTGCCTTTGAGTTATGGCAAGGCAACTTTTGATGATGCTCTGGGGTACCTCTGTGTGGAAATTTCAATTTCTACAGTATCTGTTCAAAAGGGCATCAAGGCAATGGCCAGGGGGCATGGAGGCAACTGTCTCCATTGCCCCCTGTGAAGTATCAGGCCTGAACAAGTTCTAAAAACTCAAGCTCAAGCTTGTCGAATGCATGTGTGCAAAGTTACTTAAGGTGCATCCTGCGGTTGAGCCATTGGTTAATCAGTGGTGTTGATGTTACCACAGTGGAGTGGGGGAATGGACGGCTAGGAGTTGAGGGACGATGTCACATCGAGCTGGTGTCAGTTCTGCGTGTTGATTCATAGAAATGAACACATGGGATTTCAGTGACATGTTTGGATTAGTTGGTCCTGGAGGGTTCTGGATTTAGAGGGGGGGGGGAACGCATTTTACAACTGAAGAACACGTGTAGGACTACCTCAACAATATACATTTGTGTATGGTTTAGGTATTAAGTTATCAAGTTTTGGATTGAGTTGGATTCGAAGGCAAATTGGCAAGGCGAGGGTAGATGTTTAGAGGAAGCTACTGTTCCACTAGGGATTATTTCTTTGATTAAAGGTTCTTAAGTCCAGGAAGGGAACAAATGTTAACCAATTTTCACCAAATTGTCATGGGGGACAGTAAGAACCTGCAAGAAAAATATCTGCTGTGCTACCAAAGTGGTACTTTTGCATCCAAGCTGCCCGTGATAGATTTGCTGGTGTGCACTGATAACAGGATATTTGATATTGTGCCATCTGCCACATTTCCCATCCAAGTCAGCCTAAGTTGATATTTCCCAAGCAAAGTAGCTATCAATGGTGAACACACACTTCATGTGATAATTTATTGGGGGAGGGGGGAGAGGGGTGGGGGGGGGGGTTCTACGATTAAGCACTGTGTCGACAACATTTGATCTCAATTGACCATATTTTTTACCGCATGAGGGCGCTGTCATCAGGGAATGTCTTGCATCACAATAGCAGTTTTAGCTTATTATAATTGCCTGTTTGTAGTTTTCTTGCACCAATGAAGAAATACATACAAAATAGCGATACAAAAGTGAAAAAACCCTGTTTGTT
The DNA here is from genome assembly GCA_023634235.1 of Pisaster brevispinus. Lineage (NCBI taxonomy): Eukaryota > Metazoa > Echinodermata > Asteroidea > Forcipulatida > Asteriidae > Pisaster > Pisaster brevispinus. The sequence goes on along the minus strand of JAMKCF010000012.1, from coordinate 15,319,700 downwards.
TACTTGTTTTTCATCATGTGAAATTTATCCACATACGCCCTCACGTGGTCAAAAATACGGCGAATTAACAAATATTCCAGACAGTTTTAAAAACATGTCTTTATCATGAACTTCTGACATAAGATTTGTTTTGAAAGAAATTTAAACCCATGAATACCTAAAGGTTGGAAATGTGACCAAATCCAAAAAAATCTTGTACACGTGAAATAATCTCCACAGGAAACTTGAGAGTTCTTCTTTGTCCAGGTTTTGTAGGTCACAGTATGTTGTGTTATCCAAGAGCAACTACTGTGGAATGCTGTGTTTTTTTGCAAAGAATACTCATAGGTTTTTTTTCTTCTCAACACTAGAGGATTCCAACTCACTAGTCCCTTGCACTGGCTGCCACCACTGAGATCAAACAATGGGAACGTGCGCGTGTGTACCCGCAACGCAGAAGTTTCAGCCGATGATACATGTAGGTCTTCTTTGACCTCAGTGAGGGCGCTGTTTGGGCTTTTGACGTCATATGCAAGGGATCTATTGTAACATCCGTTTAAAATTTGCAATGGGTACAACTATTGTCAAGCAGTACTGTATAAATTACTCAGGGGGTTAAGGTGATTTTCTCTTCTTTCTCGGTTTTTGTGCCACCAAAGAAAGCTGGGAAAACACTGAACAAATATCGACGTCCATAGCAGTTTCCTCCGTTGTGTTTTAATTATCAAGTTGCATGTCTGCTAAAAATAGTCATAATAATACTGGGGTCTTATATACTGCTTTATCACACCCCTAGGGGCCTATCAAAGCGCTCATTAGTTGTTTGTTTTTTCAACAGGATAAGCAGAGCCTTGTCTTTAACAATATGAGACCCATTTTTGTACCACCTTCTAATGGTTTACGAGGTGCTGCGGCACACTCTGCAGCCACTGCCAGAAATATCGGGGCAAAGCCCCTTCTCTTCACAATAGGTGTTATTGGGTTCTTTTACGTGCATTACACAACACACGGGACCTATAGCTTTACGTCCCATCCGAAGGAGGGAAAGCAATAAACAGTTAAGTGTCTTGCTTAAGGACACAAGTGTCTAGACTGGGACACAGACTGATCAGGAACACCAGAGCTTGAGTCCGGTGCACTTCATCGCTTGACTGCGACATATGCATCGCTAAAATAATCAGATGCAATACCAATCCCCAATCTTAAATCTCACCTCAGGAGACCCCAGATCCTGGGCAAGCACCACACCCTTGGTCCAGACTTACCTAGACTGGTTTTTCTTCCCACACCACCCACCCCCAGACTGAGGCCTCTCTGAGTGAGGTCTCTCAGTCAGTTGACATTTAAGTTGGACTTCCTGTCTGACGACGATGGAGTTGATCTAAATGGAGGAGGAAGGGGAGGGGTAAAGGGGACGGGGGAAATGGGGACTTGATATGGGAGCTGAGTATGACTTACTATGGTTTTGATGTATGTAAATACCTTAAAGACCCTTCCCCTGTCAAATGCAACAAAATGCATTCAGGGTCCAATTTCATAAAAGTGTTTAGCAGAAAATTGCGCTTAGCAGAGAAAACTCTGCTTCCAGAAACGGTCCACCAGCCAATATACCGGGCAATGCAAATTTGCAGACAAATTTGCCAAGCACCATTTTCTACAAACAGCTTCGTGACGTTGGGCCCAGGGCCCAGTTTCATGACCCTGCTTACCACAGACTTCTGCGCGCTTACAGTCACCATTCTCAGCATACACGCTAAGCGCTGAACTTCTGTGCTAGCTGTGTAAGCGCAGAATGCTTAGTCAAGTGAAGTACACACATGCACAGGCAAATATTCCTTATAACCGTTGTATATGGGCTGACCAATCAGCGTCCAGTACAATGTACACCGCGCTCGGGCTAGGCTCAAGAAAAGAAAAACACGTGGGAAAGGAAGAGGGGGGGCCTGGAATTAAGTTTTACCGCTGTGATGCCCCACACTCGTTGTTCTTGTAAAAGGCGGGGCGTCGATGACATCATCTTAACCATGCAACATTCATTGAACCTTTAGGATTCACATGGCACTGGCCCCTGATTCTGTGCAGTGCACCAGGCATGCGTGTACGTAATACTGCACAGTTGTGTTTTTTTCAAATACACATGAAGTGTAATCTCAAAGCTACCGACTTTGTTCGGACATTGTATGGGCAAGGGGAGATATTCGCGTGACTTTGACTCTCTGCATGATGCTGTGCTTAAAAAGATCGTGAAGGATTATCTCTCAGTCGGTGTATTTTTGTTTGAGCTTTAAGGAAACGACGTGAAACGAGGACTTACAAAATATACTGACCTAGGTACAGTCTCGTGTTACTAGTCAAAACATTGGGACTTCCTTGTTACCATGGAGGATTGTCTTTGGTGTTCGTGTATTTTAGAACAAGTTGACCTGCTGCCGACAAATGTTTAAACAGTTAACCGGTTAGAAGAGTTTCGTTTAAACGGATAGTAAATTAAATGCAGGGTCACAGGCTTAATCTGAACATTTTCTCCTCGTTTCCTATTCAGCCTGCTGTTGACACCAACTGTGCTGTTGGATGTGTAATAACATAAAAATAAAATAAGAAATTGCCGGAGGGAGGGTTTTAAATTGCCGTTCCGGTGTCTTTAAAAAAAGAACACCCAATCACTTGAATCATCTGGTTTGAGAACGGCGGGCAGAGCCAGAAGAGTTAAGACAAGTTTTGATAAGAAGCCATGGGGGAATACTTTCACGTCTTCACACAAGTTGATGTCTGGGAAATGAGTCTGCCATGCTGTACTTGGGAATTGTGTTATGAAAACAACTTGTTTTGTTTTCTTTCTTTTTTTTGAGGGGGGGGGGGGCCTTAAATGCAACAACCAAGATTTTCCACAAGATTATGCAAGATGTCTTTTGCGAGTTCTTATGGATGGGAATTACCCACAAATCCGTTGGTGCTTGACATTTTGCTGTTTAGCCCTGCGTCAACCCTTGTACACAGTACACTTTAATATGGTAGTCCTAGAACCATGTTAAGGTTGAGATACTACAATCAGACTCAAACACGCTCAGTTTTATCTTCTGTTTTTGTGTGTGAGACATGTCTAGACTTTGTTACGCGCTACATGTACGTGGACAAGTTGGGTCCCTTAGAGAGAGGGAATACTTTTGGTAGTTACTCCAAAAATGATTGACCATAAAAAAACTTACTTGGTAAGGATCACTGGAGAGCTGTTGTTATTATAAAACATTGTCAGAAACGACCTCCTTTGAAGTAATGTAGTTTTAGAGAAAGCGGTAACATTTCACCCCCAAATTTGATTCTGATGAAAGGCTTCAGGCATGATGCCTTTCATCAGGCATCTGAAAGCATACAATTCTAATGCAACAAGGGTGTTTTTTACTTTCGTTATTTTCTTTCAACTTTGGTGACCAGTTGAGCCCAAATTTTCACAGGTTTGTTATTGTATGCATATGTTGGGATTACACCAAGTGAGGATACTGGTCTTTGACAATTACCAAAAGTATACCCTGTCTTTAAATCTCCCCCATTATTTTGTGGAAAATTTTCAAAATTAGCTGTCTTCAAAAGACAATACCTTGGGCATCAGGCCATGTCTCAAGGCTTTACTTACCATTTAAAGCAAAGACCCTACTCTTATTGAAGCAGGGAATTCCGCGCTTAAGTCAAGCATATTTCACATGTTAGCAGGGGAATTTTCGCTTGTACGCATGCATACTCCACACGTTACTAGCCATTCTTCGCTTCCACAGCTAGCGCAGGAATTGCAGGGGAATTTTTGCTTGTACGCATGCATACTCCACACGTTACTAGCCATTCTTCGCTTCCACAGCTAGCGCAGGAAAATTTTTGCTTGTACGCATGCATACTCCACACGTTACTAGCCATTCTTCGCTTCCACAGCTAGCGCAGGAATTGCAGGGGAATTTTCGCTTGTACGCATGCATACTCCACACGTTACTAGCCATTCTTCGCTTACACAGCTAGCGCAGGAATTGCAGGGGAATTTTTGCTTGTACGCATTCATACTCCACACGTTACTAGCCATTCTTCGCTTCCACAGCTAGCGCAGGAATTGCAGGGGAATTTTTGCTTGTACGCATGCATACTCCACACGTTACTAGCCATTCTTCGCTTACACAGCTAGCGCAGGAATTGCAGGGGAATTTTTGCTTGTACGCATGCATACTCCACACGTTACTAGCCATTCTTCGCTTACACAGCTAGCGCAGGAATTCAGCACTTCCCTGCATTAGCGAAAAAAATGGTGATCGCAAGCGCAGAATTTGGCAGTGAGTAGCGCCATGAAATTGGGCCCAGATGTTACACTTCGAGGCGCTTGAATAATGCAAGATACCGGCCTTTAGAACCTGCTCGTTCCTTCCAGATGTACCTTTGACCTCCCTATAGCAGCCATAATACTGTGTGGTACTGTAGTACCAGTCTAGAATGCATCATTGCATGTATAATGTCTACCCAATGAAGCCATTGGATTTGTGAGACCAGTGCCTGCCTTTATCCTTACGGATAAAGACAGGGGACCAGTCTAATAGAACCCTTGCATAATGATGTCACTAGCCGAAACAGCGCCCCCACTGAGGTAAGGACGACCTATCATTGGCTGATAGTGGTGTATGGCACACACGCACATGCTTGTTTCCATTGCAGGCTTGATGCTTCGTTCTTGAAGGGGAAAAGGGCACCAAGGCGTTTGCTCTTGGCAAAAGGACACCTCTATCAAGGGGCACTAAGGCAATGACCAGTGGGGGCATTGAGGCAATTGCCTCTGTTGCCTCTGTGAAGCGGCAGGCCTGCCAATGTTGGTCTGAACGATGGTGGTCGATGCAGGAGTTCTTCTTGCTGATATTTTCTTTTGGAAGTGGGGGTGGCGGGGTGGATTGGATGAGGTTGTGTATAAAAAAACAATTTGGTGGCTGACATTGTTTCTTTGTTCTGGATCTCTCTGTGCTTGTTCAAAATAGAACTATCTAGGATTACAAGGTATCACTCAAGCTCATAGTAGCTGTGTCATTTCTTGTTGCCGATTCCCAGGTCTGGGTTCGTGAATGGGTTGGTTTTAGTCTGGACAGCCCTTGCGATTTGATGTTTGCAACCATGAGGGAAATTGCTGTTACAAACTGGAAAGTGCTTGCATTTCACTTCAAATTGGCGTGCGTTTCTTTTATGTTGAGGTGCTCGCCAAGGATGGCCCAATTTCATGGCTGTGCTTACCATGAACTTCTGCGCTTTACAGTCCATAGCTTAACAGGGTGTCGTAAGTGCAGAATTCCGCAGTAAGCAGAGAGCCATGAAATTGGACCCATGGTCGCATGACAAACATGTTGGTGATCTAAGTTGGGATTAGTGATGAACGGTAGTTGTAAAAAAAAAAACCCTCTACTCATTACTCGGGGATCAGTCCAGCGGCACCATCTCTCAAGTGGTTGTCAGGTGAAGGGCCTTTAAATACGTTCAATTAAACCAGCCATGAGTGAATAGTCTCTTGTGATACTCTGGAGAGATATCCTATGTCAACACCAATCCTAACAAAACAACTTTTACTCCAACGTATCTCATCTTTGGCAGTCATTTTTTAATCTTTTCCTCATCGTCGGCGAGGACAAACACTCATACCCCCCCCCCCCTACCGTTAAATCTAAATGAGGGTGATGCAGAAGGTAAAGTGGCATTTGTCTGGGAAGAATCCACGTCGAAATGTGCCAATTATTCATTGGAATTGTCAATAAAACGTTGTATCGCGGGGAGTTACGAGTCATAAAGGGGGGGGACATTGACAAGGCAAATTATCCTTGGGGATTCGCTGGGGTTATTTGGTAAAATTGTAATTTCACCGGAATGCTCACTTGTTGGGGTGGCTTTCGGAGGCTGTGCTTTTGTCTGCATTATGTAGATCTATGCTTTATATGAGTAATGTATGTTTTCATTATTAATTTTAAATTTTTTAAACACAAAACACCAGTCCAGAGTTTGATCAAATTACAGGGGTATAATACGTTTTACTCCTGTTTTTGCATACTGAAACTGGCAGCCACAAGAAGTCAAAAAGGAACTGACAACTTGGCCATTTAATCAATACATACTATTAGCGGCTTGATTTGTGTTTTGTTGTTGTTGATGTACATGTACTATTGTGGTTTGGTTTATCTATCAATATGGTGATTGCTTGTCTTGAAAAAAAAATTGTTTTGTATATACTTGATGTGGTTTCGTATGGAGATATTTTATTTTCATAGAGTTTGTTATTGGTAATTTTAGTGCTGTTTTTACCTCACTGGCCTTTTTGCTGTACTGCCTACACATTTATATATATATATTTGTAGTTTATATTTGTAGTTTAATTATATATTTGTTATTTAGTTAAATTATGTCCAGCATTTTGGGTTTGTTGCTAATGTAAGGCACTCCATAAATTGCACTGTAATTATTTGTATTCAGTTTTCAGGGGAACAGTTGAATGTTTTGTGCATAATGATAAGTTTCAATTGTCTTAAAATCAAATTAAGAGCCGAGTTTTAAACAAAAATTTTTCTCACATCAATTGGTACTAATACTTGTTTTAAAGTAAAGAAAATATGAACAACTGTAAAACAAAACAAAAACTTTTCAGATTAAAATTTTGTAATCATAGACTCTGAAGCGTGCACAAAGTTACAGCGTGTAATATACCTTACAGGTAACATGCTGTGCAAATTAAGAATCTTTCTTAACCAATTATCTCATAAGTGCACATGTCAGCGTGATTTGATACAGACTTTGCGACAGCGACATTCAATGAAAAGAGAAAAATTACCTGTTGATGCATGCCCTGTAATAATGGGATTGGGGGTTCATTTGATATATTTTGGGTCATTGAAAGGTATACAGGATTGGTAGAGCAAACAAAATATTAGCAGTGTTCATGTCTTGTGTGATCAACCGTACACATGAAAAAAACGTACCTGGGAAAATTGGGGTTCAATCTGGTGTATGAGTCAGGAGAAAATAGTGAAAAGCCATGCACAATTTTTAAGCATGTAAACACTGTCCTTAATTTGGGTTGTTACAACCAAAATCAGCCCTTGCGGGTTTTTTTCAGGTTTTCAGAAACAGTTTTTTCGAATATGACTTCATTTCAGAAGGAAATATTTCGCAGAAAAAAAAAATGGTTCCAGTATGAACTTCATAAATGAGTAAGCACTTTCAGACTGAAATTAAACAATAATATGTGTTATCCTTATACCAATCCTGTTTTAAAAAACCTTTAAACCTTTCTGGTATGAAACGAAGGTATGTTCAGGAGTGACTGGCACTATGTGACCCATAGGCCTGAGGACACCTGTGTAGAGAATATTTGAAGAAAAGGAAGACAAATCTATAATTATATGCAGAAAGCCCATGTAATCAGGTGGGGACTGAAAATTTGATCCACATGCTGGCTGGCTCTGGTCTTATCTGAAAAGTGCTAGTCACTACTCATCTGAAGTGCTAGTCGCTAGCCATCTGAAATGCTAGTTGTCTGAAGTGCTAGTCACTAGTCGTATCAAGTGCTAGTCACTAGTCGTCTAAAGTGCTAGTCGCTAATTATCTTAAGTTCTAGTCACTAGTTGTCTGAAGTGCTAGTCACTAGTCATCTGAAATGCTAGTTGCTAGCCATCTGAAATGCTAGTTGCTAGCCATCTGAAATGCTAGTTGCTAGTTGTCTGAAGTGCTAGTCACTAGTCATCTAAAGTGCTAGTCGCTAATTATCTCAAGTTCTAGTCACTAGTTGTCTGAAGTGCTAGTCACTAGTCGTATCAAGTGCTAGTCACTAGTCATCTCAAGTGCTAGTCGCTAATTATCTCAAGTTCTAGTCACTAGTTGTCTGAAGTGCTAGTCACTAGTCATCTGAAATGCTAGTTGCTAGTCTTTTGAAGTGCTAGTCATTAGTCACCTCAAGTGCTAGTCATTAGTCGCCTCAAGTGCTAGTCACTAGTCATCTGAAATGCTAGTTGCTAGCCATCTGAAATGCTAGTTGCTAGTTGTCTGAAGTGCTAGTCACTAGTCATCTCAAGTGCTAGTCGCTAATTATCTCAAGTTCTAGTCACTAGTTGTCTGAAGTGCTAGTCACTAGTCGTATCAAGTGCTAGTCACTAGTCATCTCAAGTGCTAGTCGCTAATTATCTCAAGTTCTAGTCACTAGTTGTCTGAAGTGCTAGTCACTAGTCATCTGAAATGCTAGTTGCTAGTCTTTTGAAGTGCTAGTCATTAGTCACCTCAAGTGCTAGTCATTAGTCGCCTCAAGTGCTAGTCACTAGTCGTCTGAAGTGCTAGTCACTAGTCGTCTGAAGTGCTAGTCACTAGTCGTCTGAAGTGCTAGTCGTTGGTCATCTGAAATGTTAGTTGCTAGTCTTCTGAAGTGCTTGTCATTAGTCGTCTGAAGTGCTAGTCACTATTGAGGTTCCCTTGGTTTCATTACCAGAATGGTTTTAGATGGAAAATGAGTAAAATTGTTGGCGCACACGTATCTAAATGCACAATTCCTTGACAGTAATTACAGGGGACGATCCAGGGTAATCGGTCTTTGATTACAATTCCCTTGCCAAATAAAACACTGAATAATAGATAGTGTACATACGCGATGTAGACCAGACCCGGCTGAAGCCAAGGCTGCTCCAGCTTTGATCAGTTGATAAATTTCATACTTGATGTGAGGAATCCACTCAAAACATGCTATCACTTTGTAGTCATCTTAGTTTTCCCTCCATGTGAAATATAGCCGCAAAATGCATTTGATGTTCTCATCCCCACCCCCCACCCCCCAAAAACAACAACAAATTTTATGAATACTTTTAAAAGCATTACACAGGAGATTGGTAGAGCTGATAAAATATTCATGTTTTGTGTGATCAACCATATAGGCCTACATGAAATAACAAACCTGTGGGCTTAATCACTTTTGTGAGTCGGGAGAAGCTAGTGGGGAAAAAAACATGCACAATTTTCTACCAAAATCCGCTTTGGAATTGTAAAAAAATTATTTTTTTTAGGTTTTCAGATACAGACATGACTTCATTTCAGGGGGAAATATTTCACAGAAAAAAACAAGTTCTAGTATGAACTTCATAATCAGCTTTCAGACTCAAATTAAACAATGATGTTTTTGTTATTCTTACCAATCCTGTATAATACCAAACAATGATGAATTTTTATAGTGCGCTGGTTTCCATCTAGAGGCACTTATTGGCACAGGGATGCATCATGTACAAAATAGGAGGGAGACTGATGTAGAACAAATGATGGGAATTCTTATTGGTGTACACTGTGGCCAAGTGGTCCTGTGTGTCGGACTCTTAATTCTGGTGCTCTGATCAGCAGAGTCCTGCAGCCGATTTCACGAAACGCTAGGATTAATCCTATCTCGAGTTAGGACGAGTAACTAGTCCTAACTTAGGATTAATCTTAAGGTTTACATGTTACAGTGCAAGGCTGGGACTCGTCCTAAGTCCTAAGATTAATCCTAAGTTAGGAAGAGTTTGGTGAAATCGACGGCTGGCTTTGACACTTGTCTCTTTGAGCAATAGACCTTTATCGTGGTTCGGCCATCTTGATTTTCGCCCATTCAACTCAATGTAATCAAACTGAGGCTGGAATTAGAAACAGCCTGGTTCCTTTTTGTACAAAGATCATTGGCATTCATTACTGCTGTTGGATACAGGGAGCATGACCAAGATGGTGGTAGCATGATAAAGGTCTATACACTTGGCCACTATGGACCTTATGCATTGACGTCATCCAACTGCCATCTTAGAGGTAAAGAGGTGACGAAACAATCGAATCGCACAGATTTGTACGCGCGGCGCACAGGATTGGCCAATGAACAACCTCCTTTTGACCTCTAGGTGAGGGCGCCCTACTGAAATGACGTCATGTGCATAAGGTCTATTGCTTCGTCCTTCAGATGGAACTTGAAGCTGTTGGTCTTGTGTGTTGTGTATGCATTTAGAACCCAGTACTCTTATGGATAAGAGAAGGGGCTTGTCCGATGTTTTTTTGGCATGTTGGTTGCAGAATGCACCTCATTAAACTTTACCGGGTGATAAATAAAATGGGCCTCGTAATTCATAGCTCTTGATATACCTATGGTCATCATCATCATTATCATTACCTGATTCAATAAAAAAAAATTTCACTGTGTTTTTTCAGAGTTCCTGAGAAGGCGTGTCGGCAGGAGCTGATTGATGCGTACTGTGCTTATCACTATAACACAAGCGGTGGATGCATCCCACCATCATTCATTGATATGCCTGAGGTAAGGAAGAGCTTTGTTATGAATGATGCAGCAGTGGGGGGAACTTGCCTCCGAGAAAGAGTCCATTAGGTTTAATGAGGGGCTCCAAGGTCAAATTGGGTTTTGTGATCCAGTTATTTTCCAGCAGATAGCGACCATACAAAAATGGGAACAAAATTACAAGTCGCCAACCTCATGTTAAAATGGTGTAAAACGCCACTGTGTTTGATACCCTTTAAGTGAAATTTTGTGTTAAAATCCAAAAGCGTTGATTGACACCACATTGCAAATACATGGTCTGTACATATTTTTTTTATTGAGAATTTGAAGTTCATTCCTGTTTTTTTGATGGTATTCAATCAAAACGGCATTGAAATTGACCTTTTAAAGTGGCACAGAAATTCCTCTTTGGAAAGTACAGATTCATTTGTTGTCGATGTCCGATGACGCCACGTTTAAAATTTCCCTCTGAAAGAGTATCAAGTAGAATGACATTTTATGCCATTTCAATGTGAGGTTAAGAGACTTGTAATTGTTTCTCCACTTTTGTAAGGACTCTACTGGAAAATGTGTGCATCACAAAAGTCAATTTGACCTTGGATACCCTCTTTTTAAAAACGAAATGGCCATGTCGCTAATGGCAATTTTCGGAGGCAATTTGGAGACGACCGACTGCACTGCATGCAGAAGGCACACACTCCGGTAGCACAAGAGATATTTTCTAAACAGAGCCTTATGAACATAAAAATTATGTGGAAGATGAAATGTAAATATTGTTTTTTTCTCGGCTGTTGCTTGGAACTGGTTGCAAATAAATTGCCTTCTGTGACCAGGCCCCAAGACCAACATAAAAGCGCATGCATGCTTTTAGATGGTAGTTTGACAGCAAAAATAATCTAGAAAATTTAGCAGTGGTGTACAACATATTTAAGCCCTTCAGCTCTTTCCAGTCCCAGATGAGTACGTGACATCTCCCATGTTCCAAATTGATTGCAACATCAGAAAGGTTTTTTGACCAGTTGACGCCGAATGTCTCGTTGACACGCCAATTTTTTCTCAGCTAGATCTCAGGCGACGTGCATTATGTATCTTTGTGTCACATCAGATGACCGGAACAAAGGCTGTTCAAACTTGACGCTATGGATCGTAGTCTGAGCAGGCACTCCTTGTGCAATGCATCGTTTCACACACACACACAATGAGGTCAGTTGGTGGTGGAAAAAAAGGTAAAAATTCTGCCTTTGTGTTGGGGCTGTTGTGTAATCCTCAATTCCAGGCCGTCGTCTTTTTTTATTGCATGAAGAGCATCTCGTGTCATGAAGAGGCTTCTACCATTGTGTTTCATTGGGTTTTCGGCTCGGTGAAGGTATGTCCGAGTGGACCAAGATTCCAGCCTTGGCTCCGGTCATGGGCCACATTGGCGGCCGTGTCTCACGGGGCCGAGGTTTTGCCGTTCACGGTGTGCGCATATGGTATCTTCTTGGAAGAGAAACAACAAATCCCAACACTTCAAATAGAATCTTTGTTCTCTCTGCTTTGTCAAGTCATGGTTTCTTTGTACTAGTGGTACTCCCAATTAAAAAATGATTCCAGCAATTCTGCTCTAACAGTCCTGTCAGGCTGGATGGGAGAAAAAAAAAAAATCCCTTGGGGGTAACTTGTCAATGATTTACAGCTATGTTCCAACCATCTAGAAAAGCCTTTTTTGTATCTATTGTAGCCAACGACCTTTTGGTGGTGCACGTCAGAAAATGTTACCAGTACCTCTGAGGATTTCCAAGAGCTATCTTGTGGAATCTTGACATGCACTGTTTGAGGATGCCAAGGAAGGATTGTAATCTATCTGAGGTATAAACCCCAGTCAGGTCGAGAGAAGACGATCTTGTAAAGGCCAAGAAGTCTTTTATGAAACATCCGAGAGTGACTTGTGAGAGTGATAAGAGATGAAGCCACTTGATTGACAGTTTACAACATGTCCATAGAATGAGAAAAATGGCGATAGAAATGTTGCACACACACACACACACGTTTGTAAATCCCGCTTACCGAGGACTTCTCTTTGTTCTCCCATTGTTTGGACATAGGTTTTTTTAGCGACGTCCCCATTGGGTTTGTACACGAAAACGAAGCGAGGACATTCTCGCTCTGTCACAAACACCCGGATCCCTTTTGTTAAGGAAGGATGGGTGGACTGAGGGGCGTGAAGTTTGGCACTTGATTTGATGGGTGTGACGGTTAATAAAAACTCGACCAGTTTAAACAACTTGTTGTGGAGAACATACCAGCAAGCCTGATAAGTGCAAGGCAGTTTTTTTTTTATTAAGCTCCTTTCGTTCTGGAATTACATGGATTTCCTGGGATACTCCTGGGAAAATGTAAACGACTTGTTTGACCTTTTGGTACTTGAATTGCTAATCCTTGCAAACTCCTGAGAAATATTCATTTCCTGGGAAATGGCTGCCCCTGCCTCAGAGGGTCATCTTTGAGTTTTTGTCAACGTGATGTAGATATATTGGCAACATTTTCACGAAAGATACAATGTAATTCGCGTATGAAAATACGGTGTCTACTTGTTTGGAGAACAGCAAACAACTCTCACAGTATTTTCACCGAGAACGTTGAATCCATCCACATTCAACGAGGTGACGGCCGGTACCAACCGCATCTCTGGCCCTGTTGAGGGCAGCATTCGAATGGACACCACAGAAATTTCCAACAGTTGCCCACAGGCAATCTGTGGAGTTTCACTTTTTTTTTTCAACGCACTTTTATCGATTTCTAATCTACAGGGGCACCTCAGACGAAATAACTTTGCAGGATGCTTACAACCAACCATCCTTGTCACAAGTATGATTTTAAATAAAAGTTACACAGTTTTCTTTTCGGGGTCATGACCCTACCTTTAAGCGAGATAACCCTGGGGTTATACCGAAGGCTCATTTTCTCCCAGGAAAAAAAATTGCATCAAGTGTGAAACAAACATGGGTTAGGGGTGGGGTTAAAGATCCCCAGGAATTTTCTTGGGTTCTAATTTCCCGGTATTTTACACTGTTAAGTGTGGAAAGGGCTAAAATAAAGGACACAGGCCTCGAAATAACCCACGGCACCCACAGCAATTGCCGTGGTGCCCTGTGCTCTTGCCGTGGTGCCCTGTGCTCTTGCTGTGGTGCCCTTTGCAAAGTTCCAATACAAATTTACACTTTCCTCATAGAGGTGCCCCTTACCAGAGGGCAAATTGCCGTGCCCCTTCTCAAGAGCGAAGTTCTGGGCCTGAGGACACCTCAGTGAGGACAATTTGAATTTGTACCGGAGCGCTCTTCAAAGAGCACCAAGGCAACGTTGAGGGGGCTAGGAGGCAATTTCCCCCGTTGCCTCTTTAAAGTAACAGGCCTGCATCAGGTTGACTCGCTCAGGAATCCCTTGGGAGAAATTTTTTTAAAATTACTGTTTCTCATCCAACATTGTCTGGCGGAAGTAACATGCACCACTCCTCCGTAAACCCATTACGGCCAGTTTTGCAATTAATTTCATTCATTGTGTGCATGCAGTCAATTTGCTGTGTAAAATGGACGGTAGTAACTGGAAGGAAGTACAGCATGTGCAAGGCCATTTTCAAAAGGAAATGTAATGGAACACCACCAGCAATCAGTGTCAATTAAAAACTGATTACCTTGTCAATTAATTTTGAATTTGAAATGCCATCAATTATATGTATATTTTTTTTTTCTTGAGATTTTTATTCAAAGTTTATTGCATTATTGAAAAGAAATCTGTATTTAGCAATTGACAAATTAGCCATTCTGTATCCATTTATAAAAGTGACCATCTGAAAACAAACACTAAGGGTCGGTATACCTTTGGTAGTTACTTCAAAATTAGTTGCCATACAATTTTTTTGGTAAAGAGCACTGGAGAGCTGTTGATATTTTAAAACATTAAAGAAACGACCCCCTTTGAAGTAATGTAGTTTTAGAAAAAAGAGGTATTTTTCACCCCAAAATGTAAATCTGAGAAAGGCTTCAGTTGTGGAGCCTTTCTCAGGCATCTGAAAGCACACGATTCTATGCAACAAGGGTGTTTTTTTCTTTCATTATTTTCTTGCAAGTTCAGTGATCCCCCACAAAAAAACCACCCCCCAAAACCCCCAAAACCAAAACCAAAGCAAAAAAAAATAAAACAAACAAACAAACAAAACAAAAAACAAGCAAACAAACACAAAAACAAAAAACAAAACAACAACACAACAATTACAACAAACAAACAATTAAACAAACACCCCAACAAACAAAACAAACCCCAGATATGTTTTCACTCTTTTAAAATATAGGTTTTCTATGGGCCTCGTGAGATTAAAACTGTTTGACTCGTTTCTCAAGAACGATAGCATTTCAAGTAAACATATTTCAAAGGAAGTTTTCCACCATGATAAAAATAAACCTCTATACCGTGTAAGTTATGTACAAATCTGTGATAAGTTGTGTTTTCAATCTTACACATTTTGTGCACGCCCTCTACTTGCCGATGTCGCAGTCATTTTCTTTGCAACTGAGAAACACCATGTTCACTCGGAAGACTTCAATTTGGAACTTTGACTTTGTGTTAAAAAATGGAGCTTTTTTTGGTTGGCCAGTTTCAGAATGTACGTACTTCAGTGTTCATACATGTACGGTTATCAAAAAATGAACGTACGGTATACAGCTCCTTTGTCGTCATTACGGTGCACGTATGTCAAACGGAAATAAATTTCAAGATAATTGGAACTTGTTTAATGAGGCGTACAACTCTGCTGCTAATTTCAGCTGTTGCGTGTTACAATTACAAAATGTCCGTTCGAATCACAGAAGCATTGTTTTTGTCTTTCTTTGAAATGAGACACATTGGCGTCTGGGCCCAATTTCATAGAGCTAGCTGCTAAAGGAGACAATATTGCTTTTAAGCATTTTTTTTTGCTGAGCAAAAGTAAGCAGGATACCAGTCACGGATCGTACATGTGACATGGTGTTTTAGCTGGTATCCCTATTCTGATAAGCATAATTTTTATTGTGCTTAGCTGCTTTTTGAGCTCTAATCTAGCAGAGAAAGAAAGATCTCACTGCATAGGCGCATGCAGGAATACTCACTGAGGACGTGTGGCAATGAAGGCAGATCTTGTATGCTTAAAATCGATTACCATCGTTAAAGACAGGATGTTCAATTAATTACTTGTACAATGGTTTTGAGGAAAAGTGGAGATGAAAACGTTCTACAGACTATCGTTCTAATGCGTGAAAGATTAACAGGTTTTTTTTTTTATGCGCTCAAATTATCAGTTACAAACCAGTTACGTCTGCACACATGTACTACGTGTAATTGGTGACACAAAGCATTTTTTTTCTCCCTGCTAAATGTAATCCTTAGCCTTCATTATGCATTAAACTCGTAAGGGTATGAATAAATTTGCATACACAAGGACTACTTCAGTCTACTTATAAAAATCACACGACTATATGAATACATATTGGAATACATTTTGGTGTTATGAAAAATACATTTATTCACCCCCTCCCCCCCCCCCTCCGTTTCGATTCATGGCCGGATGTATGGTAGAAGTTATACAAACAGTAGAATAGTGCGTCAGTGTACGTCGGCTATTTTAAATACATACGTGCGCTGAACGTCAATACGCTCAGTTCCTGCTTGATTTCAGATCAGTGGCCATCTGAAAATGATATCAGATCCTTGAGACACTATGGTTTTTAAAGGTACATGGCTTCTTTTTTTTCTTCTTCAGCTTAAACGGAAACTTGAGGAGTCTGACACTTTGTTCTGGAACATTGCCGGAACTTTTACTGGAATTTAAAATCCACTGGGGCCCAAGAGTTGTGTGACTTTCAAAGTGTAGGAAATCAGCTGCTCTTTTTTTATTTCATTTATCTGATTTCATCCAAAGCTCAAGTAGTTTCAGGAAATTATCTTGTAAGCTACACCACTTGTAGCGCACATTTTCTAATTGGACAGTCAGCGTTGTCCGCTGGCCAAATGCCAGATAAAACACCCCGAGGACCGGTCAGAATTCACTCCCAAGTTGTCCGGCTGGCTTGTTCAGTGTTGAAAATATTATGGACAAAAGTGCAAAAGCTGACGGACCAGTGAAATGAAAAGCTAACTGGTTCTGCTGGGCGGTCACTGCAAAGGTTAAGAGCAAACCGTGGACTGGACAGGGCACTCGCTGAACTTTCCAGTCAATCTTAAAGATTAAGTAATAAACCATCCAAGGGAAATTGACCGGGTACATGTAAGCTGTGATATCATTTTGGGTTGAGCAAAGAAAAAATTGAGAAGAACGGGACTTGAACCTGGGACATTTGGATTAACGTGTTGTTGGCACCCACCTCTACCAACTGAGCTATCTTAGCTGTAATGTTGGCAGTCTCCATTTTTTGTCAGTTTCTTATTTCAGGGGTGCCCAGTCAGAAGACATTCAACTTGTAAATGTTGTATAGACAGGGATCACACCCAAGTGGCAGCACGTTGACCAGGAGGGAGTAGGTTCAACTCCTGCTCAAGTCAATTTTTCTTTGTTCAAACCAAAACCTACTACTTGTACTGCCTGTGCACATGTTACTTATTCAATTCAATTCAGGGCCCAATTTCATAGAGCTGCTTAATAGATTTTTGCTTACCAGAATAAGGTTACCAGCCAAACTACCATGTCACGTGTATAATTTGTGACTGGTATCCTGCTCATCTCTGCATAGCAGGAAATTGTTAAGCATTATTTTCTGCTTAAGCAGCTCTGAAATTGGGCCCAGATCAATTCAAGGCAACATTTATTTCCATTATGAAAAAAAAAAAAAAAAGTTGGACAATTGATCAAGAATAGATTGAAGAAAACAAAAATAATGAAATGGATTAGGAGCAAACCGATATGGGTGCACTTTCAGAAGCCAAAGGGGGGCTTAATGAAATGCTCATTGAATCCCTTTCTTACAAACCGATACAATTCACAGAAAAAACAAAAAGTATCAAACAAACAAATGCCAACAATTTAACTTCAAGAGGAATACATGTAAAAAACATATAACTAATAATGATAATAATAACAATAATATATTTGACAAGAAGGATTTTAACAAACAAGGCAGAAATGCATCGAAGAAAGAAAAGAAACTGAGTATTGGAAAGCAAAACCAGCATCCTTCTAAAAGTGGCCTTGTCCTGAACCACAAACAGGGTTCGTACGGTCCTTGAAAATCCTTGAAAGTCCTGGAATTTGAAAATCTGTTTTTCAAGGCCTTGAAAGTCCTTGGATTTATCTTAATAGGTCCTTGTAAGTCCTTGAAAATTCACTTTTTGTAATTAAAGTATTTAATCATGCAGAGTAATGTTGTGTTTTTTCATCAAGTTTAAGTTTAAGTGACCATCAACCTTCAATTTAACTAATTGTACAGAATCAAATCACCCAACACCAAGCGTTTTATATACAAGTCTCAAATAAACCATCAATATTTGCTGGATTTTGGTCCTTGATAATGGGATTTCTGGACCTTGAAAGTCCTTGAAAAGTCCTTGAATTTATAGCTATTATAAGTGTACGAACCCTGCACAAAGCTAATAGAAACACAGTTTAGAAAATTGGTTGGACAAATTTGCCTGAATTTGAAAACGGAGCATCCAAATTATTTACCTGAAAGTGAAATGAATGAAAAATTGGGTGTGCATATTTAGATTCAGGCGTCAAAATGCCTGCATCGCTTGATAGTAGATAGTGACCCAATTCACTTGGCGTCGTGATAAAATTTGGTTGCGCCATCTTGGGAGTAAGTTTTCCATGTGTTACTGTGCAGTTTGCATTCAAGGTGACATGCACATGGTGAGACATGCTGCGACGACAATAATAATACGCAGTTCTTTTATAGTGCTTTATTACACCCGAGGGTGTCTCAAAGCGCTTGTTTTTTTTCCTTTTCTACTGGTTATGCGGAGCTATGTTCAAAATAACACCCATTTATTTACATAGCATTGTGTAATGGTTTACAAGGTGCTGTGGGCAAACTGCAGCCAGAAAAAAATTGGGGAGACCCAATCTTTTAACGATAAGTGTACTGGGTTCTTTTACGTGCATTGCACAACACAAGATTTACGTCCCATCCGCCATTTAAACAAATATCCTTTAACCCTTGGTAACACTTTGCAGCAATTTCACCAACCAGTGGAGCCATTTAACTGCACTGGGGGTGTATGGTGGCACAAAACTAATAAAGTAACTGTGAAGACGCATTGTCCATACATTGCAGGATGGCATAGTTTATCTATCTATCATTCATAAATACCTGGGAGGGTTTATCCATTCTGATTGGTCGAGAGGAGATTACATGGCCATGTTTAAACGTGTGATACAAACACGGTGTTCAAACATGGCCTAAGGAAATTGAGTCAAAAGAGGGCACTATCATATCATTGGACAGAGCATGCAGCTTTCACGGCCCAATTTTAGGCTGATAGGTTGTATGTTTGGCTCTCGCAAATTCGAAACTTACGTGTGATAATTGAAACTTTAGCATGCAAGTTCAAAACTTGCCCGAGGAGCTACCTAGCTGCTGAGGCTAAACTGTCATTTTTTTTTTTTTTTTACATTTAAAGGTTTTTGGATGTTTTTAAGAGAAACGAATCATAAATGAGAATAAAAGAGTGGTGACTCAGTCTTTAACGGCCGTTTAAAACCTTGCAGGGTCGTGGTCGTGCGGTAAAGGACCTCGCCTTTGGCTCGGTCCTTTCTCGCACTGCCACTACCCTGCAAGTTTTCAATTGGCATCGTTGCCACCCTTTATTTCTTTATTCAAAACCACATATTGAATGGTCACACAGCGGGAGAGTTTAAGCAAAGTTGACACAAAATCCTCTCCACACGGCAAGATTGAGTATTTCAACAGCACATATTATTGTACATTCCATAAAAAAAAACTAAAAAAAACCTGAACATAACAAAGACATACTGCTTTCAGATTTGCTAGCCAACAGACGAACTGAAAATAATTTCATACCAAGGTTTTCCTCAGCACAGTTGAATAAAAAATGAATTTGTAGGTTGGGCCCTGTCATTGTAGACACTACATTTTCCCAGCAAGTATTCACCAGTTGGATGAATTGATATGGATTTGATCATTGGTTGAACCATGGATGGTTGACGATAGTAAATTCTTTCAGTTTTTATGAAAACATGCTCACTTACGTACACACCAACTCGAATGGTTTGATGACAATTGAGTGGGTTTGAATCTATAGGCCATACGCACAAGCGCCATATACCGCAATGCATCTTGGGGAACTGAGTCCAGTTAAAAAAAGAAATCAAGCTGCCAATATGGAGGCCATTTACATGTAACTATGCCATAGTTGTGTACCTCATTCCTTCAAAATCAGCGCGCCATGATGGTTGCTTGGAGGTGGATTTCACCCAGAACCCTTCGTGCACTGACCATGCCCATTGGGATATGTGTATGGACTATTGGTGCATGATAGTGGACCCTCACAGATTTTCATTTTTTATAGTTCAGAGTGTCTTTGATTTTGCATTTTTTTAGTTCAGAGTGTCTTTCATTTATAATTTTTTAGTTCAGAGTGTCTTTCATTTATCATTTTTTAGTTCAGAGTGTCTTTCATTTTCCTTTTTTTCATTTCAGAGCGGCCGCCCCTTGAAGCCTGGCGAGATGCCGTTCGGCTTCAGAGCTCTTCCCAAAACAGGCAATCGGCCAGACATGAGTGAACATGAGAAAGGTGAGACAGGGGGAAGGTCGGAGCGATTCTAGTTTCACCAGAAATTAATATTTTTTTAATATATAAAACATAACAACTTCTGTGATGTAATGTTGATATTGGTCTCAACAGAGCTGGCAACTCTCCCCCTGATTCTGCAGGAAGTTCCCTGAAAATAAACCGATCTTTCCATGTTCCGATGAACAAATTTGGAAATCTTCCCGATTATGGAAACCGTTTCCCTACTATGTTGAATGTAACTCTAAACATCTTCCCGATTGTCGTGCAAAATCTCCTCTGATTGCAAGATTGAAATGTACGCAGCTCCGGTATAATCATCCAGGGGCATCATTTTTAAACCCACAACTATGTCATATGCGTTATTATCCTCAAAGCAAGCTTTAATCCTCCATTCTGACTGGTCGACCCATTAGCAACAAGAGATGTATGAACCTATATTGCCTGGCCCCCATATCACACCCTGCGTATTGTGCTGCTCTAAGCTATACACAAAATGAACAGCTGTTCCAACACCGCGTATCGGGTTAAGCTGTGCGTCAAGTTTGCGTGAAGATAAATTTGTTATATCTTGCGCTCTCTTGGAATAAGGAAAACTATAAAGCGCTACTTTGTCCCATGGCCGAGTAGGGTATTGGACGCAGAAGTGCTATATTTTTCTGTATTCCACTCGTGCTTGTGTGCTTTTTAATAAATACTGCGTGCGGCATGCGGCATGCGGGAATGTCATCAACTTCCATGCATGGTTGGTCCGTGAACCACTTTGGTGCGTAGAAAAATGTGCACGCTTGACGTAGCTCTGAAGCAAAAAACCCAAATTGCCTGTAAATATGGCGATTATCTGGAATTAGCTATAAGAAATACCAGCTCTTTAGGTGTTCGTGCAACATGTGCACGAACACCTCTTGTTATTGTTCTGGTTTTTTTTCGTCTCCATCTTCTTCTTCTTCTTCTTCTTCTTCTTCTTCTTCCGGAGAACTCTTCTCTACAGCATAACTCAAGATTGAAACTCATCAGACAATTGAACTATATTACCAAGACCACACAAATTTGATTATGTCATGATGACGTCATCGGGTATTAAATAACAGTAAATCAAAGTTTAATATTTTTAAAAAGATCATAACTTATGAACCACATGTTGGATTTAGACAATCTACATATCATTGGACAGGTCAATAAAAGGTCAACAAAAGGTCAACAAATGCTACACAGAACGTGACCCCATTTGACCTTGACTTCCGGTTCAAACCGGAAGTTGACAAATTGTAAAAATTCTGATCTAAAAAACTACGTAATATTTCAACATAAATTTTATAGATGAGGGATCCTGCTCAAACTTTTGCACAGAGATGATAAAATTTTAATCTTTGCATCGAGTCGAAACTGGACGTCAAAGCGAACGTGTCTGTTGAACCACGTTGTACGACAACACGATAATGTAGACCTACACGCCAATACAATGTACGCCTAATCTATACAGCCACGTGTGCACTGCACGTGTAGTATTGAGTACTGAACAGCTATATTATGCAATCAGTCCGCACTGCACACAATATCCGTTCCTTTTACCTGCATCGTATGCACGAGTTTCGGAGCTTGACCTCTCCATGAATATTTAATGAGCGTGGTGTAGTCTCAGGAATTTCATCAATTTCTTGTGAACAAAGTAATTTTCTACCAAAATATTTACAGATTTATAGAGATGAATAACCAACCTTCAATCCAGTTGAACAATTTAATGATTTCGTTGTCAATTATTAGTTCTAAAATTGACTCAAACATTTTGTTTCAAAACGAAACAGTTTGCCTCGTAAACATGGTACTTACTACTAATTTTCAATGTTACCACAACATATCGTTGGGCTGGCCGAATAGATAAGGTTATATTCTATCCAAATGCTGTACATTTTACATTTGATTTCATTTTGGTGAGTCAGGGCGCTCGTTTTGCCAACACTTCTCACAATTTTACGTTAACGTCTGTTGGTGAATATGCCACCATGATCGCTTACGGATTTCCTGATCGCTGATTGGTCAACCGCAAAACGTCACACTCATCCACTGTCCATACCCGGATGTACTTGTAAACAAAGTGCGTGGCCCCTGTTACCGATTGTTTTGTTGGGGTCTTTGGGGAAATATTCAAAATGAAGGATTGGTGGCCTAAACACATTTGTTTAGATGATTTGGGGTACTTGGAGAACAAAGGATATAATTTAAAAGGGGGTGATGGTCTGAATAATTTATAAATTGTGGAACAAAAGGTTAAATTTGGAAGGTCAGTTGCAAATTTTAAGTTAAAAAATGTTTACTACTTGTTTGTCCAGAAATTTATATACTTTTATTCCAGAAGAATTTTTAAAATCATGGTCAGGAATTACTTGGGTATTTATCAACTTAAGAAATGACACACAAAATGCGACCCAATTTGACTTTGACTTCTGGTTCAAACCGGATGATCAAATTCAATATTTGAAATAATCATTTATTAACTACACGGCATTACAAAGGGCTCAAATCGGGTTGATAAAATGAAATATTGTTCAATCATAATTTGATGACATCGATCACGAACACCTTGTTTTTGTAGCAAACAAAAAAATCAATGTCTAGTTGTATTTCCAATTATCTTCTGGTAATTGTTGAAGTCGATATGCGTGGACAGATGAGGTTTAGGATGAAATTACATCACACTTACCATTGTTACCAGGGAATGAGACATATCTTATTCATGACTAGGGATGTAAAATTAATTGCTTCGTTGACGGACATCTTGGGCTTTAAAGGGATTATGCCTCATGATTTTTTTGGAGCAGTAAATTCTTTTTTTCTCCTCGAGTTTTCCCAATGGAGCTACGACTGCAGCAGCAACAATGAAGAATAGGCCATTTCAGCAATCTGGGGGCAAATTTGATAGAGCTGCTTAAGCAGAAGACATTGCCGAACAGTTTTCTGTTTTGTAACAGCAAAAATGTGCAAGATACCAGTCAAAAATGGTACATATGTTAGGTGGTTCTTTGGCTGGTAATCTTAATCTGGTAAGCACAATGTTGCTGTGCTTAGCTACTTTTTGCGTTTCAGCAGCTCTAAGAAATTGGGCCCCGGCCTGAGCCCCTGCTAAAGCCCTCATCAGCCAAACCACACAACCAGCTTGTGGTTATTCTACAACAACGAAACAGTTCATTTGTTGTCAGAATTTTGGGGGTACTTTCATGTTGGGCTTTTTCGATTAACTGCAATCGGTGTTGAAGGTCTTCAAGTGCTCTTCTCTCTCTCTCCGGTGGATAGATTTCTCTTGAGAGATCAATCCTGGTATGATCTTTATAAATCCCGTACTTTGTCTTCAAATTGAAACGATGAGACTGCAGAATGAAAAATATCGGAGTTGTACTCTCTGACTAACGTGCAGGGATTGATTTCGGTTTAGGGGTTAGACTTGAAGTCTTGTTTTTTTTCAGATTGGGAGCTTTATTTAAACCAGCTGCTGTCTGGGCCCATTTTCATAGAGCTGCTTAAACACAAAAAAGAACTAAGCGCAAAAAAAAACTATGCTTATCAAGATAATGTTACCAGCCCAAAAAGAATGTCACATGTACAATCTGTGACTGGTATCCTGCTTGTTTTCGGTTGGTAAACATTTTATATGCACCTTTTTTTTCTGCTGAAGCAGCCCTATGAAATCGGTCCTGGTAAAAGACAACCTTGTTGATAAATTTTGCCCATTCCTGCTTCGTTGATTTCGCACAAGCTAGCAAATTGGGCCATCACGCGCTGATTGCGTGCTGATATGCGCGAGTTGCGGCCGATACGCAAAATCAAGTTTTTGGGGTTTTTTTTACACTTGAGATCAAATTCACTAAAATCTTCGAGATAAAACCATTTAGAAATGCTCCAGATTGCACAGAAACCAAGATAAACACCAAATGAAAAACATTCCAAGGACCTTGATTCAATTTAGCAGGTATTGGCCAAACTTCCAAAATTTAGGTCCAAAATGCCCAACAGTTTTGAACAATTCTGGGGAGAATCCTGCTTTAAATCAGAAATGGATACTCAACAGTCTCCACTTTGGAGCATATGGGTCTAATAATTGCAACATCTCCAGCAAGGAGCCACAATCTTTAGGTTGCCGTGGCGTGATGATGTACTCCCACAATGCATCTGCCCATTTCTATTGATTTGCATTGACCCGGGAAAACACATAAGATGCTAGAGCTCTGACTCCAGTGGCCATGACAAAGCAGCGAAGTGTTGTGGCTACTGGAACCACAGTTTATCCTGAGGATCAGAGGGTGTCGGGAAATATTTTCGAAGGTGTTGATTTTGTTGGGATGAGCATTTGGGCGAAGTGATGGGCAGATTGGTGCTTCGGAACTGTGGATTGAAACCCTTAGATGCAGGTGGTGATGACAAAAGGGCTGTTTGTGACTCTTAACGCTCTGGGTTTGAGAGAGACCTGTCTACTTCCAATGGAAATGTTTGTCAACAGTAGTTGTTTTCGATTTTGTCAGGGCTACCCGAAGATATCTTTTTTTTCTTTTCTGTTTAGGTTTATTTGGGTTGAATATTGCTAGTGTAAAGAATAGTTGTGTGACCCACATTAGTGTTACTTGTACCATGAAGTGACCTATCTTGTCTACAGCCACAAAATCCGTGTTTGGAGAAAATCGCGGTTGA
Organism: Pisaster brevispinus; assembly: GCA_023634235.1. Lineage (NCBI taxonomy): Eukaryota > Metazoa > Echinodermata > Asteroidea > Forcipulatida > Asteriidae > Pisaster > Pisaster brevispinus. Next base: position 15,295,003 of record JAMKCF010000012.1, on the reverse strand, counting down.
AGTTGCGCTATTTTTCAACCTGCTGTTTTGGAGCCTGCTTACTGTTTTTACTTTACTTTTAAAACAAAAATAAAGCTGACTACTTTATTTGTACAGAACTGTCAATATGTTTTCATTCCTGAAACTATTTTAAAGAGTAATTCATTCCGAAACTTTTACGTCACCTCGTGAAAAAAAAAAAAAAAAAGTTTTGCCCTCAGAGCGCTGTGTACAAACCAACAAATATTGAGACCTGTTGCGATAGGTCACTTTGTGAAAACGCAAAAGTCGTACACGCGCGCCTGAACTGTGCTATAGCACTCTGTACATCATTGGTAAAGTGGTGTTTCGTGATAGGTCACTTTGTTGAAACACAAAATGTTTGCCTGGAATGCAGGTGGGTTTTTTTCTCCCTTGAATCATTATACTGTAAAAGCAGTGTCTGAAATAGTAGTTTGAAATGTTCGGTGTCGCATGGCCCCATAATTTGGGCTGATGTATGTGCCTCGTTTTCACAAAGCACTAAGATTCATCTAAAGATAATTTGTCACTGTTGCCATAGAGTTTTGTTTTGTGACATCACACTTTGCTTAGCAATGAAGATGGATGCGCGCATCTTAAGATCCATCATAGCTCTTTGTGGAATAGAGCCCCGGACGGACGCTGATAGTGTTTGAAGCTGTCACCCAGCTTCCTAGGCTGTACCCAGCGTGCGTTTAGTAGCTTGTGATCAGCTGCTTGCACGCCGTACTTTACTTTCAGCACATCCGGCTTCTTTACCAGACTGCAAGGATGAAACCCATAGAGGTGATCGGAAAGCATTAGGTTCTGTTTACTTTAAGTTGTCAAGGCGCTGAAAGGTTGCAGCAGGAAAGGCAGGTGTTTGTTTCTGAAAATCGCAGCACTGTCTGTGGCAACTTTTTCTATCTATCAAGTTGTCTCCCATCCATTGCAAGATAGCATAATAAGCATAGAGTCTTATAAAGCACATGTATCCACCAATAAGGTGCTCAAGGCGCTTGAACAAAGAGAAACACATTTTTTTACGACAGGTTTTGAAGTTTTTATTAGCTATGAGACCGATTTGTGTAGCACCTTGTGAAGGTTTACAAGGTACTGCGGCGCACTCAGCAGCCACGGCCAGAAACACCGGGGCAAACTCCTTCTCTTAGCGATTAGTGTAACATCCGAAGGACGAAGCAATAATGGTCAAGTGCCTTGCTTAAGGACACTAGTGACAAGACCGGGACTAGAACCCACACTCTGCTGGTCAGAAACACCAAAGCTTGAGTCCAGTGCGCTTGACCGCTCGGTCATGACATGCCACATGTATTCATCATAAAGCCCATTGTCAGACATTTTTTCCCTGGTAGGATTCGGAAAGCTTTGGTACACAGTGCTTATCCAACATCAGTGTAGGGTAAAATCAAACAATATCTCCGATGGAATTCTCACATTAATTAGATTGTATGCTAATAATACAGGACTCCAACTATCCTTTTGTCACCGGGCATTTTTGGCTTTTTAGACATCTGCTCTAGAATGGCGAGGATTGTGAGTTTGAGTCCCAATCAAGTAGCATAAGGATTTTCCCCTTGAAGTCGGGGGGATGGAGGAGGAGGGGGGGGGGGGGTTGGGCTTGGTTAGGAAGAATTGAGTATGCAATTCTAATCATACATCTCTGTAAGGGTAATGTAGTGTGGATGAATGCAATAACAACTGCACTGGTATTTTTGCTTGGAAGAGCAATTTTATTGTGCGGGTTGCATTTTCAGGCGTTATTTCTGCGTTTCATCATCAATTTGCATATCGTACGAGCAACGGCGCTATCGTTCGGTTCAGGAAATTTTCAAAATTTATTGATCCTTTAAGTAAGCTTGGTATCACTTAAAAGCTCCCTCTGTTGTCTTATCAGCTCCATCAGAGTTTCTTCGGAGCGGAGCTTTTCCCAATCTTATCCTCGGGCACTTTTTTTGTCTTCTCTCTCCCTCTCTATCTCCAATCCTCCCATTTTTAAATGATTCTGTGTAAGATGCATACTCGAAGTTGTTTGATTCGGGAAGACGGGAAGATGGGAAGGTGGGAAGGTGAGGAGCTTTTGGTAAAGGGGAATTTATGTGAAATGTGTTTCTTGAGGGAGATGCCTTTGAGTAGTGCATCGCTTTCACGGCACTTTGTCTGGTCATGAGCTTAATACTGGCACGATGTTAAAATCACTGGCCCAAGGCCTGCAGTCCTGTGTAAATGTTGAGCCTTAGAGTTGCAATCCTTCAGAGAAACTTGTCCCTGCGAAAGGCTTCCATGTTTGAGACCGTGTTCCAACCCAGAATAGTACAAATCAAAGTGGAAGGCTGTATATTTGTCTGAAACCATGTAGTAGGCGATGGGAGTCTCTGGGATGTGTCAATAGCACTCCGCACTAAATGACGTCACTATTGCTCCAAATATCCGGCTGCCGGACAAACATTCCACCACTTACGCGATCACGGCATCGGCGCACGCCAGACCGCAATACTACTACTAGTCCAGCCAATACACGCGAGTAAACATAAAGCTGGCACATGTCTGGCGCGTGCGTTACTGAAATTTGACAAGTTGTCTGAGATCTGGGTACTAAGCTCCTGTATTTTTTTTAGCATTGGTGAGGAGTGCTATTCTTTGTACTAGACAAATACAGACACAATGTCAATGATTTCATGAGAGCTCTCCAAACACACCTGTTCAGTGTTGCTTTTCATGAGGTATCATGGTTTCACTGTCTGCTCTATTTGTTTATGCTAATCTCTTTTCATGCTGTTGAAAAGATAAATACAAGAGACTTTAAAAATTGTTCATATAGTGTTATTCTTTACCGTATCAGATAACATGCACTCTTCTCAAACTGAAAAAGAAGGGGAGATATAGCTGCTGCCAACAGCTTACTGTACCAATCAAATGATCTGTGGTGTAAATACAAAAAAATAAAAACTTCAATGGCACCATGTTTCTACTCTAGCAAAAGTCTTTCTCAAACGATTATATATATTTTTTTCAAATAAAAAAAACCCAAAACATTTATTTGATCATGTTATTTCGGTTTTACTCTTGCGTTCGTGTGTAATAAGCACTGAGCATAGACCATTTTAACCTTTGTTTACAGAAAGAGTGACCTTGTACATTCCAGGGCATTCTGGCAGGCAAGATGCTACACTGGTCTCACGACAAATAATTTTACATTCGGTGTCAAAATTTCCACATAAATTCAAGAGTCATAAAAACAAGTTTTGAGCCCCCTTTCTTCGTATCAAAAGTTAAAAAAACCAAAACAGACTGTACAATCTCCATAGTGAGCTACGTACAAATTGTGCCTGTGATTATCGCACATTGGTGTAAGACTAAAACCAAAACTAACGATGCATTGTAACTGTTTCTCAATTGTTGTTGTAGCTTCTGACTTAACCTCGGATATTCACCACCAAGGGGCCAATTTCATAGTGCTGCTTAACAGAGAGCAAATTTTTGTGCTAACTATAGCAGAAAAATTTGCTTAAGCGTTAGCGTATTTCACAGGCTATTTTCTTGCAACTTCGATTACCAAATGAACCCAAATTGTTGTCTTATGCATAATGTCGGGAAACACCAAGTGACTAGACTTTGACAATTACCAAAAGTATACCCTGCCTTTTATCTGTCTTGGTACTCTCTCCAAGAAATGTTGCCAGAGAAGTCCCACAACTCGACAGGTAACCTTTCCTATGGCATAACACAACCTTTTCTTAGGGCCAAAGTTGACTCTGCGTGGTCGTCCCACCACAAAACAAACTCCCACCATCAAAGTGTAGCCTGCCGTGTGAGGGGGAAGGACCATTCAGTTAGGGAGTGCGGGTAGGAGGACTTGTCACTGCCTCCGGCTTCGAGGGCTCAATGAACAAAACAAACCCGACTTTAATGTTTTCGGATGACCACCGTGTCTCTTCAGATTTTTATCTCGCACTTTGCCGGGGTGGGAAAATGCTGACTCCTAATGCCAAAGTGCTGATCAAAGCAGATTCACGGGAAACTGGATACAAAAACATGCGCAGCTCCATCGGGCAAATCCAACATAATGAAGATCGTCTGATTCTGTTTGACATTAACGATAAGCCGGGGGCATCGGTTGAAATAAAATATCAACATGTGATATCAGTACTTACATGTAGTACATATGGATTGAACACAAATATCAAATCCTGGATTTTTATTTCTAACTCGGATTCGTAACCAATACCCATCAGTAATTCTGACTGCGTGAGGGCGTGGGTATTTTTTGTATAGCTGTTATTTTTTGTCTATACTTTTTGAGTTTGGTGAGGTATCAATGTATATTCGGTTTGTGGTAACACCATGTGTATATCTACTAGCTGTGTAGATTTGTTCTTAAGGAACTAGGTCTTGCTTAAAAAAAATAACAATAAATGAAGACCTAGTTCGCTAAGAACAAATCTACACAGCTAGTAGATATACACATGGTGTTACCGCAAACCCAATATACAATGTTATTTTTTTTTGGCCATTGATATTAGAAAATAACATACAAGCATGATGGTATTCTTCCTACTTTAATCTGATTTCCAATTTGGTTTTCCCGTCAGAAAAAGAAATCATCAAAATTGTTCGGAAATAGCCTGAAAATAGCTTTTGTGCAAATTTTTTTTCTCTGACTTTTGTCCCAAAGGGCCAAACATCATGGCTGTTTGGAGATTGCCTAACACTGCCTCATGCGACATGACGCTAAAAGTTTGACAAACATGTTCATGAAGAGATCCGGGGTCACTGCCACCAACGCTCTCTCTCGCTCTGCTTCCAAATGTGACACGGTTATAATTCCACGTGACTCACGGATGAATTACACTGTTTTCAAAGTAACCGAGTTTCAGTTTGTAAGTGAGCAGCCCTGGGCCGGAAATGATTAAAAGTAAAAGTAATTTTGTCCGAGATAAGAGAGTTTGCTCACAACTATACCTCTTCATCTGAAAGTTCCTTTTGTAATTCAGTGGTTTTCGGAAGGCTACCCCCCCCCCCCCCCCCCCCCACTGGCAAATAACTCTCGGCCACAGGCCCCCACCCCCAGCATAAGCAGCTCTTTGAAACTATCCCTATGTCAACTCATACAGCAAGATTGCTTAACTCAAACCGGTAATGAAAGTAAGCACATATGCAGTTATCATCATTTTTCTGTTTGTCGTAACAGAGTGTAACCACTCCGCGGTTGAGTCTTTGTGGTGCTAATTTTGATGAAGTGTGGAAATCAAGATGATCGGACTGCACTTGCAATTCAGAAATCGATGTTGTCTATTTTTTCCCCGCTCGTTGTGTGAAGGCTGTACTTTTGGAAATGCCACTGGAGCACAGGAATACTTGAATGTTGCAATTTTTGTATAATTTTTTTTTTTTATAAAAAAAGCCTGGTGAAAATGTCAGAAGCATCATTCTTGATGCATGAAGTGAGGCTTCGTAATGTGGTTGTCGTCATGACAGATTTCCTTTTGCTTTAACTCTTTTTCTCTTTCATGTATGAAAGAAACAATTCTACAAGGGTGGACACATCAAGCCATTACCACTTTTTGCATTTACACGGCAGGTCATAACGGTTGGTTAGCAGTGTGAAATGGCTGATGTTTTTTTCTCTGTGGTTTTCCCTCCCCCCCCCCCTGAAAGAAATAATTCATTGAAGAAGTGATTGACGAGAAGGTTAGATGGCTTTGAAGTCGTAGCTGAAGTACTCTCTCTTGCTTAGCTGCCAGCCAAAGTTGTGACAATAATAGCTAATAATCTGGGTCAATCTTGTGCTACTTTCTCTCTCGCTCTACATCACAGAGGTGCCAGTTTTCCGGCTATTGCAGGAATTCCTGGCCTTTTTCATATTTTTTTGCTTCTGATGAGTTCCTGATCAAAATGATGAATCATTCAAGACGAGAGCTAACGCTACTCTGCTGGTAAAAACTCTCATACATATTGGATCAATTTCAAACAAACTGGTACTTCCATTGGATGGAAGTTAACTCATTTTGACAGAAATTCTCTTATAAAGAGATTTTACGTTGTTTTTTAAATACTTTGTTATCACTTGACTGCTTTTGCTACACCAGTATACCCGTTTATGTGTGTTGTGTTGTTATTTAAGCCTTCAAGAAAGACTCTGCTAGGGTCGAAACGTCAGGCCACTAACTATTTTTTGCACTTTGCTATCGATTCAGCAATCACAGATAATTTTGTTCCATTATTCCTTGGCATACAAGTTTGTTTCATGAAAAAATTCTTATCGCTGGCTGGTAGTGTTCCTGTAGAGACCATAATAAGGCTGCCAAAATCTTTTGTGATGTTTCATTTATTCATTAGCAATAAATAGCAAAGGATAATCTCATTTTAGCTCAAAGGGATCGGACTTTTTCACCTTCCAGCCTCAGTTTGAACACATCGCTGTCAATTGGAGAAGAATCAATGTGGCTGAACCATGAAAAGCTCTTAAGTTCAGACTTAACGTTAAACCTACTTATGTATGGTTATTAAAACAAAACAAAACACACATTCAAATTACAGCAGCAGATATTCCGAAACAAACTCAAATTTACAATTGTTAAAAAGGCTATATATGTACAATCAAATGATCAAATATTTAAAGTAGCACTCTTATGTACTTCCTCCCAAAACTCAAAGCTATGTTTTATTCACTCATCAAATTGATGATAATAAGAGCTTTCAACTCACACCTGATTAGGGTTCTAAGTATTTCTCAATAAAAAAAAAACGCATTGACTTCAAGGCTGATGTTTCGGTCCTCTCGACTTACAATGTCATTTCACCACTTTGTGAGAAGTTCTCGATGTTGGCTTGGGACGTCACACATCATGAGCTATAAACCATGTCCCCTGATTGCCACTATTCTTTTAATTAGCTCTCCTTCATCGCAAACAATCAAACATTTGTTCAAGTTAAAATGTTGACATTGTTTTTTGGTAGAAACAATTACTGCTGCGTCATATGTGCTTTAATTATCCAGTTGGTGGGTTTTTATCTTTTAACGGGCAAATAAAGTTCACAAACATATCCGGAGTGCTGTTTGCTCTTTCATTTCGCATGAAGCTATTTTCGGCTTTAGCTACAGCTGTCAATACATGTGGTAAATAAGTTTGTGTGGTTTTTTTTTCTTGTCAAAATATACAATTGAGCAGGGTGTTCGGAGTTGTTTCTGTTCGTTGAGACTTTCTTGTGGGACTTACACCACATGTCACAAGTTGCATTCCCCAAAAGTTGCATTAAAAAGTAATAAATAAATTAAATAAAATATGAAAAAAATTTCAAGTGATTATCCACAAGGGAAACCGACTGAGTAATTTTCAAAAATAATTTTGGGCTGAACAAAGTATAAATAACTAGTGCCGGACCTGAACCTGTGACCTCTGGATTAACATGCCAGTGCTCTACCAACTGAGCTATTTTATCCCTATGTTGGTGGTCTCCCTATTTTGTCAATGTCTTTGTTCGGGGTGCGCCAGTCAGAAGCCATTCAACTTGTAACTTCCGTACAGCCAGGGTTCACACCCAAGTTTACGATACAACCTGGGAAGCCGCAGCAGAAGGATCACCATTTTAAAAGGGGATGTGACTTTTTATTTTCAAATATCAACAGAATTTCCCCTTGACCGCTCAGCCACGACACGCCACAAATAGAAGACAGAACTGCGGATGTGGTGGGGGGGGGGGGGGGGGTTAAAAATAATGAACATTAACAAGACGACCGGTGTCATGACCGCAAATACAACTTGCTTACAATGAGTTTCTTTAAAATGAGTGAATATTTTAGGATGACAATGAAACTGCAGGACCCAGGTCTGTGTTTGTGTACAATGGACAGTTTTCCATTTAGAACCCCATGGCGAAGGGAATTCACCATTGAACGAGTGCATTAGGGAGATCGAGACTCTGGTTCGTCAATTTCTCTTTGATATGTTTTTTTTTTCCCATTTTTTTTTTTTTTCATTAGTGGGGAGTTTTATTGTGACTGTAATTTGATAAAAGTGGAATAGAGTCCTTGGATAATGAACGACAAAAGGGAAGAGGATCCGGCGTCCATTAATCAGAACTGGGAAGGTTTTTTTTTTTTTAAAGACTTTCATTTGCGTCTTAGACTACTCTCCCTTAGAATTTCCCTAGCGATTTCAAAATATTGAAAGATACAAATGGTTGGCATTTACTTGGATTAATGATGTAAACAAATACAAACCAAGAGAGAAATGCAACACAGTGCGTTGAGTTGGTAGAAACCACGGTTCTTTTCAAAAGAAACCACAACTACTTATTGTTCACATAGTTTTATAGCAAACTTGTCCAGATACAACTCCACTGTACAGGTTGCAACTTCTTAGCTTTCACATTTTTATTACAATCGCTGCACAATCATTATTATTATTATTAACAATTTCGTCCCTTTAGTCTGGAACACATGGTTGTGACATTCCGATCAATAAAATAAAAGGCAGTGATTAATATGATGGGGAACGAGTTCATGAGGCCATTAATCAACCGGCGCTGTCAAAAATAAAACACACATCCATTCATTTTTGTTTTTCGAACAACGGAAACATTTGTGAGCCTTTCAAGTAAATTTGAAATGATGCCAAATCAGGTCAAGGGTGGAGACCATTTGTAACTACCCCCAACCAATTTCCCCCCCCCAAAAAAGGGCCAACTTCGTACCACCTTCCCCTTTTTTAGTCAGTCAGTCTGTCTTGTTCTTGGAAAATACCTTATACAAAGATGAATCCAATTTGAAAGTCAATGCACCATTCCGCCCTCACATGTACCAACGAAATTCTCTCCTAACGCACATTGACTTTAGGAAAAAGACACAACCACTAGTAGCTGATGGCAATTACAAACACACCTCTCTCCCCCCCCCCCCCCCTCTCTCTCTGTCTCTCTGACAGCAAACTCGCAATTATTGTTGGGTAAAATTTAATAAACAGTTTTGACTTGGTTCTTCCCATTGGGCAAAAAATTGATACATTGTTTTGATTTGTCTGATCAAATTGTTTTGTCTGAATTTCTTTTATTGTTACTTTTTAGATTTTTATTTTATTTGGTAGTACCCTCCAGGGCTTTAAACCTAAAGGAAGTGAGTGTCAACTCAGGCCAACTCAGGCAATGCCTAAATTTAAGGCTTCGGCTGTGGCTTCATCAGTTGGCTGCGGCTTCATTAATTGCAGCCAACAGCTGCAGCCAATTTTGGACATGGATGGTTTCATTTTTCAAGGTAGACTGGTTCCCTGGCTTTTGTGAATGGCATGGGTCTGTTATGCAACGAGGGTACAAGGGCAAGATTTTGTAGCGCAACAAATCTCTTAGCATAGAAGAATGACACTTTTACAGGAAATAGGTTACCAGCCAAAATACTATGTATTGTATATTGTTTATGACAGGTTCTCTGCCAATTTTTGGCACAGTTTTTTCCTTAGCAGTGCTGTGAAATAAGGCAGAGTGCTCAATTGTATCTGTGTACCACAGCATTTTTTTCTCTAGGGTGCCACGTAGAGAATTCATTGGTCTGTAAGCATAGAATTCCATGGTAAGCAGCATCACAAATTGGATCCAGACCATGACCCAATTTATATAAAGCCTGTAAGCACAAAAACTTGTCAAGCAGGTTACCAGCCAACAGTCTATGATGTTTACAATGTTGCAGCTGGTGCCCCACTCATTTTTGCTTAGCAAAGAAATTTGCTTAGCAGCATTTTCTGCTAGAACAGCTGTATGTAATTGGGCTCACCTTACAGTATCACACTCTAAAAGCCAGCATCAGACATCAGGGCCCCAATGCCATAGCGCTGCTTAAGCGCAAAATCTAGCTGAGCACAGCAAAATTATGCTTACAAGAAAATGGTCACCAGCTAAAATACCATTTGACATGTAGCATCTGTGACTGGTATCCTGCTTATTGTTGCTTGACAGAAAGTTTGTAAGCAATATTTTCTGCTTTGAAAGCGGCTCTATAAAATTGGGCCAAGCATGTAAACCCAACAAGTGGCCGCCTGTTGCCACGTGTGAAGTGGTCTAAATTTCGAAGACCCTGAATTTGCACTTTTCCTTTCCCAATCAATAAGTTATCTAGTCGCCAATTATTTATATTATTCAGCTCGGTTTGCAGAGCGTCGGAGGTAGTCAATACCGTCTGAGTGCAGCGGCTTTTATCATAGTTGATTAAGCGACGGATTGATTCAACACTGTATCATCAGCAGACGACCGCATTTTCTGGTGTTGACAGACGGAACACTCTTATCACCCCGAGAGGAAAGTCATTGTAAAGATGGACTTGAGAATGAGAATGACTGTAGATTGTAGGACCGTGCTTTTGTGGTTTAGAAAGCTCAGGTTCATTACAAGTGTGGAGTAATTCTTTATGTATCAAGAAACTGACTGTATCAAGGGAAACTGACTGGGTAAAAGTGGAATAATTTGGGGGTTGAACAAAGAAAAACTTGGTACACAGCAGCTATTAAGGTTGTATGGCTTCTGACTGGCACCCCCGAACAACGATATGGACAAAACTGGGAGGCCATTAACATAAGGCTAGATACCTCAGTTGGGTAGAGCGCCGGCACATTAAACTGGAGGTAAATGGTTCAAATCCCACACCATTCAATTTGTCTTTGTTCAACCCGAAAAAGTATTTCTTTATGTTCCAAAGAGTTTTGTCAGGGGCGAGGGACCAATTTCATCAAAATTTCATTTGATTTGAATTGTGTTTTGACATTGACTCAATTCTCTTGCACCTAACAAGGTGCTACTGCAGCGCAATCTAATATTATTAATAATGCGCAGTTCTTATATAGTGCTTTATCACTCCCGAGGGAGTCTCAAAGCGCTCATTATTTTTTTTTTTCTAAAAGTTGTGCAGCGCTAAGTTTGAAATATAAGACCCATTTATTTATTATTAGCAACATGTAACGGTTTACAAGGTGCTGTGGCACAATCTCCCCAAAAGCATCAAATCAAGTCAGGAGCAACTGGTTCCCTCTCATTCTTCTTTGATCTTGTGACATGTCTAACTATGCAGTTTAGGGTAACCATGTAAAAACACTATTCATTTGAAGTAGATTGCATCAAACTACTTGCAAAAAACAAAAAGCATTTTGACACGCGCGTGCTAAGCTCCCTACAAGCGCTCAAAAGTCTTAGCAAACGTGCGCACAGAGCAGTCATTTTGGGTAGCCAATCAGTATTGTTTTGTAAGTTCTTCCCTTCCGGGGGTTAGTGGCGAGAGAGGTATCGATATACGGCGCGCTGCCCATGGTAGAGAGGCTTGTACTTGCCAAGAGTAGAGTCAGACCCTATTCTCACCTATCCTTTTCAGGCTCAGTGACCCATATGGCCGTAGTGCACTCACTCCAGTTTCCTTTGGTTTCCGCCACAGGTTTCAGACTTCATTCCAAGATTTCCATTTTTCGCCGATTCCTTTCCTTCTCCACAGTACGCCTCCATGTTCTCAACCGTCTCACTTTCCTCCTGCCCTCAGGAACCCGTGTCAATGCTGCCCTGGACCCAATTTCAGAGAGCTGCTTAACGGCCGATTTTGTGCTTACTGTGCGATTTCCATTTCATAGCGCTGCTAACCGTAAGCACACCAAAAGGCATGCTAACCTTCGGGTGCTTACTGTATGAAAATGAATGACGTAACAATGCAAATCCATGTTGAACGGCCAATATGGCTGCCTAATTTTCTTGCTAATCTGTGAAATACGCTTACACTTAAGCAATTTGTTCTGCTATAGTTAGCACGAAAATTTGCTTACCGTTAAGCAGCGCTAGGAAATTGGGCCCTGGCAGTAAACTCAGAAATGCCCTCTTATTACCTTCCCTGTTCAATCCTTCTTCCTTTTGTTTTGTTCTCCTGCAAAGGTTCATTTTAGTTCTAGTTCATTCTAGTTATACAGCCCTCGTTTCCTCTCTACCATTGACATCTACAAGCGGTCATCAACACAAGCCCTACAGGTTTTTTAATGGACCCCCCCCATCCCGCACTCTTCTGAAACTTTACATCTCTAAGTGTGCATCTTTCCAAGAGTAGATACTCGGCAAGAAGATAACATCATACACTTGATCAATTACTTTGATACTATACACACATTACCAATCTCTTTCCTAATCTTTAAAAGATGGTATCTCAAGGAACATTATTCCGTATGCTTGATTAAGTGCATCGTATTATGGACTGATTAGCTTCGGTCGTGTCTCGCAGCGGCCTTTGACTGTGTCTGAATGCAGCTATGGTTAGGGTTGGATAATTGTTTCTTAACAGCGGTGGTGGCGCTGTACTCTGCGATTTGGGGACGAGCAAGGGCAATCAAATATCTTGTTTTCGATGTATCAAAATTGCTACACCAGGATTGGTTAAAGTGTTATACACTGTATTTGTAAATGCATGAGGGTGCTTTCAGTGGCAAATTTCCTTGCATCAAAATGACAGTTTATCTTAAAATGACAGTCTGTATATTTTTCTTGTATAAGTGACCAAATTAGTAATAATTAACAACAACAATGAAAAAACAGTTTGTTGACTGTAAATTTGGTTTGTGCATGCCCTCATGAGGTTAAAAATACTGTGATTTGTAGTGTGGAGAGCATCTTGTGCTTTAAATTAAAATATTAAGTGATACCCCACAAGGGAAACTGACCGGGTAAATTTTTAATTATTTTGGGTTGAACAAAGACAAATTAACTAGAGCAGGATTTGAACCTGTAACCTCCGAATTAACAGAAAAATACACAGACAGTCAAAATAAGGTAAAACTGGCACACTAATCAGTAGGGTCAAATCCACTTTGTCTTTGTTCAACCCCCTCATACACTGAACTAAGATAAAAGATGTAATGGGCCAACTTTTAGCAACAAACTAAGTTATGATTGCTATCATTATTGTGTTCTAATAATAGCAGTATAAAGTCTGGCAGGCTGCGTTAAGAAAGAAAAAAAAGAGAGAAAGATTGAAGGCCTACTTATCATTAACGAGTCTGGCAACAAGAATGGATTGCCTTGCTTATAGTTACAGCCATTAATGAACCTTGATGTTGAACAAGGCCTATGACCCCTAGCAGAGAGCCCTTAGTCAGAGACCCTCAAGTAAGACTCTTAGCCTAACGAGCTCTCCAGCAAATCTGATCGCAATTGAAAAATCTGTTCTTCGGCTCCAAAACTCTGTCCTGGAGGCTTTTAGACAAAAGGCTTTCTTTTATTTTGTTGTTTGGGGAAGGCTGGGACGAGGATAGAAAACTCAATTAGCCAGTCCTTGATTTCCAATAAATGAGAAATTTGTATTGCAGGAATGTCAGGGTCAATATTTGTGGAGTGTGTAGGATGGTTTAATGAGACTTGGTTGGTAATGGGATACCGGTTTGTTTAATGTCAGCTTGATTTGATGAGGCAATGTTAACCATCTGCCTGTGGATTCAGAGCCAGAGATGTATCTGGAGTTGACTTGTGACCAGAGTTGGAGCGCCGAGATGGGGAACTCGGGCTGAAATGTGAAATGTGCACTGGACGCCATTTTTTGCAAGCAACTCTTTTGATGCAACAATAGATCAGTGTAGACAGTGATTGCTACCTACATCTCTGAGTTGATCTGGACAATTCCATTGTTACTCGTGTTACACTGTAACAACACACATTTTGTATCCTGAATTGTATACACGTACATGGGTCTGCGTTGATCTGGATAACTCTGTAACATCACATTAGTGGCCTTAGTTGTTATTGTACATGGCTCTGCGGTTTTAGTAGATCCATAATTACTCATGTTACACTGTAACAACAAACATTGTGTATCCTTAGTCACGAAACACATAGCTCTGATGTTCATCTTGTCTGTTCCACGGCTATTCGCATGACATTTACCACAGATATCCAGAAATCTGGCTGTCGGAATGTTTTAGCGTGTTAATGAGGTGAAATGTAACAGGTTTAATAGGAACAGGTTTCAACATGGAGTCTCCAGAAACCGCGATACCTGGAAAGATTTCTGTCCCAAACTCTTAAGTTTCCAATTTGTTGTAACATAGAAGGTCTGTACAGCCTCTTACATGTGACACCCTATAAGGTCATGAGTATCAATTCAAGACCATTAACTACCATTGTTTTGTCTCTCCTTTTTTGAAATTCCTCATACGATCACGCCTTTGATATGTAGAATTCGTTGTCAGCATGTCTCCCCACTTCACAAATGAAAAAAAAAGAATCATCCCACAGACCTGAACGTGACTCAAACAATGTCTGCCTTGCCCGCAGTGGCTTTGAAGTGTCTTTGCAAACCTTTAGAATGTCGAGTGAAATGCATGACTTGAATTCTTGATATATATACATCATGCATGATATCTAAAAAAGAGGATTACCAAGGTGGCCTATACTTTAGTCCAGTTGCCAATCTGAGATTATCTGGATAATAACAAGTGCGGAAGTGCGATTCAAGTGCGGAAACAAACACATCAGCTTTTCATTCTTAAGAGATCTGAACTTCAAAGTTTATGGATTACAAAATTTGAATAAATATTGACTAGTTGTTGTGAAGAGATCTGCTGAAAAAAATAAATCATAATAATTGACTAGTTGTTCTAAAGAGATCTGCATTTCAAAGTTTACAATTAAAAACAACAAAATGTTGACTGGTTCTAAAGATAGTTGCTTTTCAAAGTTAACAGATAAAACAAAATAAATGTTGACTTCTTGTTGTTGTTGTAAAAAGAGGTGTACTTCAAAATTTATGGTTAAAAAATAAAAGTTGACTAGTTAAAATAAAAAAAATTAGTGAAAGAGACAAAAAGGAGACAAAGTAGAATGACCTGTCAGTTTGCATAAGAATTGAAATTTGTGAATTAAATTTGATTTTTTTTTACCTCTCCCTTTTTATGATATTTTTGCAGTTCTAGGAGATTCCAAAATTAGTCTGATTCCTGTCAAGATAGGCTTCCTGATACTGGCTCACAACAATCCAGAAGCAGTGGTAAGTTCTGTCAAATATTCCCATGCTCCCCTCCCCCCCCTCCCACCCATTTTTAAATTGATAAAAGAAGACAATTTCAAGCAAAAAAATTAAGCTCCAAAAGGCTTACAATTACGATCCTGACATTTGGTGTTATACATGAACATATCACAAATAATGTGTTTACAATACCAACAAAACATTTCTTTTATTTTCATGCTTACGCATTGAACACTCGCACGAGGCACAATGCATGCATACACATGGATGTTCAGCCTCACACTTGGAGCACGGAGGAAGTAAACCTCCATGTTCTTAGCTACTTGTATTTGATTGAATACCTGATCCGACCCTCCCAAGAAGTTTCCCAAAACACTGATGCACTTTTGCAATCCTCATGCTGTTAAAACTTGAGTGACAGTTCACCGGTGTTTCTTATAGCAGGAAGAATTGTCGAATTATCTAAAAACCATATGTTGTATCTGTTTGCAGAGGTGTGAACCCAACACTGTGCCCCTTGAAACAGAAAGTTGAAAAAGAACCCAAAACAACATGGAAAACCAAAACATTGGGTCAAAGGCCATAAGGTCAATGCAATGTAGGTTAGTCTGTCTTAATGGGAAACAGTGAGCTGTGCATCAGGATATTGCATTTGAATAGTACAGATATTGTATTGCAGTTTTCTGGACTGCTTTGTTCGTGGTAGCAAAAGGCGACAAGAACGAAACAAAACAACCCAGCACAGTTTTTTTTTCTTTTCGTGTTGATAGTTCGGTAACCTTTCGGTTGAGAAGTCCATTCCAGATCTTAGGACCAAAGATGGAATTTTCATTTCATTTTATTCGCCAGCAAACATAAAAAAAAATTAAATAAAACATTTAAAAATTGCAAATCAAAGGATCTACAAGAACAAACAACACAGTAGCTTAAAGAAGAATACACAAATGTAAAAAAACACCTTGCAAAGTACCGAGGAACCCGGCTCGGTGGGCAGATACATGTTGCAAACAAACTCCAGCGGGGGTGGTACACTTAGACAATTAGAAGCAAGACAGACAACAAAGAACCCCGGCAGGTAAAGCTGATAGCGACAGAAAGTCGCTGACAATTTGGTTCTAAAACCACAAAAAATGACCAAACAAACCTCTCCTCCAGGACGGATACGCGTTACCCACCATCAAGCCAAGCCGGGCAACTCAGAAAAAAAGAAAACATGCCTTGTCTGCCCAAGGTGCAACTTGTCCATAGCTCTGACAGTAGAGCGGGGGCCACTTATTGAATGAGTGGTGTACAGGAACTCAATTGAAGGTTTTTTTGTGTCTAGGTACTTTCATTTGTGAAAGCACTGCAGTGGGAATGTCATGGGCCAGCTTTAACACACTGGCAGGACTCAAAATTAACATGGTGGACCGCAGGACTGGTAGCCTAAACATTTTTTACAAAATTTGTGTGGTTTTTTTTTGTAGTCCTGAACAAACAAATGTAAAAACACAAGAAAAGTTGACCAAAACGGGACTTGAAGTAGTGACTGTTCTCTTTTGTTGAGATCATGCTCAGTTGAAATAAAATAAGGTAAAAAAAAAAAAAATTAAACACTTAAATAATGTTAACTTTAATTTCAAACAAAAAATTTAAAATTATATTTAACTAGCTGATCTGACTACCCAAACACCTGTAGCCAGTTGTCCAAAAGTACACTTACTAGCTTTGGGCTGCTGTTTAATTTTGATTCCCGACTCTTCACATGATTTCTGATATACCAGCCATTACATCCGTTGGAGGAACTTAATTACCATGAGTGTTACATTCTGCATTGAGTCTTTTGAACAAATTGAAAGCTGGGAGTAGACGTTTGCCTGCCAGCGACACACACGATCTAGGGTCATTTCATTGATTAGGTACGGTAAGCGGGAAGAGGGGGGGGGGGGTAGCGCAGACATCTCAAAGGCCACGGAGGCGGACCTAATCGCACGAAATTATGTGCATGGAATTTAGGTGATTAAACACGACTGGCGTCAAATTGAACCCTTCATGTATTGAGAGATAAGGCCGTATTGTATGGAACACGCACACCACCGGATATAGGCCGTGGAATAGCTGTGGGATGGCCTGCACTAGCGTGACATGATTAAAGAGAAGACGGGCACATTTTGAAATCTGGAAATAACAGCCATGATACTCTTCCTTCTTCAGTCTGATTTTCCGATTTTGGGGCCCTCAGAAAAATCTGCAAAATTGTTATTAAATAGCCTTTAAAAAAAATCTATAAAAGCCTGTACCATATGTACATGAAGGTTAGCCCTTGTACTCAATAAAATGTTCGTACTTTTTTCCTCAAGGGCAAAATATCATCCATGAAATTAGAACATAAAGGTGCAATATATTGGAAAGTCATAGATGATACCTATTTTTTTTCTCCAGATTTTGTTTTGCCCCCCAAACCTGTAAAGGTTTCACCTTCACCGTTGACTGTTATCACAAACGACAAGACAATTCTCAATTCCTTTTTTTTTTTTTTTTTCCACTCCAGTCTTCAACAATGATTAAAGAAACATAACCCCAGGGTATTTCGTCTTACGCATGAATTCTGATGAGTCGGTGGTGAGCCTTTAGTCCGCCGCGGAATAAAGATCGGGATGTTAATTTGATTTGAGATTTGAGATCAGTTTAGACGGTGGTAAAAATTGTGAAATGCAGAAGATTTGTATTCTTTTGTATGTGGAGCCAGTAGCCAGTGATCCACAGGCTCAAATCACCGGTGTTCCGTAGATCCTAGGCACCAGTGTTCCATGGGCCCTGAGCACCAGTGTTCCATGGGCCCTAAGTGTACCAGTGTTCCAAAGGCCCTAGGCACCAATGTCCCATAGGTCCTAGGCACCAGTGTATTAAAGGCCCTAGGCGCCAGTGTTCATCAGGTCTTAGGCACCAGTGTTCCGTAGATCCTAGGCACCAGTGTTCCATAGGTCCTAGGCACCAGTGTATTAAAGGCCCAAGGCACCAGTGTTCATCAGGTCTTAGGCACCAGTGTTCCGTAGATCCTAGGCACCAGTGTTCCATGGGCCCTAAGTGTACCAGTGTTCCAAAGGCCCTAGGCACCAACGTCCCGTAGGTCCTAGGCACCAGTGTATTAAAGGCCCTAGGTGCCAGTGTTCCATGGGCCCTGAGCACCAGTGTTCCACAGGCCCTAGGCGCTAGTGTTCGAGAGGCTCTAAGCACCAGTATTTAGTAGGCCCTAGGCACCAGTGTTCCAAAGGCCCCAAAGTTCCAGAGAGATGCCGTCAGAATTGTAAAATGATTTTCTTGTGTGTGTTTGTGTGTACGTGCCTACCCCTTGGAACCGAGGACTTTATCAAAAGGGGTTCATGTGTTTTGACAGAACCAGTATATACCGGCTTCGCTTTCGTTTACAAAACCAATGGGAGAACATTCAAGAAGTCCTCAATTTATGGGTTGTGTGTTCATGGGTAGGGTATACACTTTCAAACCAGGGACTAATAGCAAAAGGGACAATTAGCATTTCAGGTTGGGTGAACGTCCTCGGTTGGAGAGTGTCTGACAAAACCAATGGGAGCTGCTGCCAAAAAGTACAAACAAAAAAGGTACAATAGGAGGTTTCCGACAATTTAAACAGAGTACTTAAAAGAAAAGGAACAATAGCTCCATGATTGCTAAAACAAATGAAAACAATGGGGTCCACACTAGCCCAGGACAAAGAGTTGAACGAAGGAGGGTCCACGATTGAGGGCCATTACGCACTTATTTTAACGCTACATACAAAGTGTGGGCCTGAAAACAGAAGACGTCCACATAATCTAGGGACTTTAAACACTATGTAGATTTCCACACACTGTTTTTTTTAAGTGTTGAAGAATAGGATTTTCCTTAAGTGTACAGAACCAATGAATGTCCATAGAGCGGTCGCAACACAGAGCTGTGTGAGTTTTGTGTGTGTTCTTGCTCTGTACTCTTGCAGGCCCTAGGCCACCATTCCTACTTTGCCCATTGGATATTCTGTCCCTGGCAAGGGGTGTGACTTTACCATCCATGGTGATTTCCTCTGAGCATTTGAGGCTGAGGGTGAGGTGTGAGAAGAATAATGTAAGAAAAATATTAAGTAAATACAAATTCCAAGCAGAGTTATGGTCTTGTTGCTTTTTCTCTGGATATTTTAAACATCCCGTAAATCCAGTTTTCATTCATTCATTCATTCATTCATTTAGGCATATTATTCAACTAAGAAAACTACACGACAGAAATTAAAAAGACTAAAATTTACAAGTTTACATTATTAAAAACTACAAAATGTTTACATTAAAAGTACCTAAAAAATACTCAACAAACAAACAAGCAACAACAAAAAAGGAGATCAAAAACAGTGGAGCTAGAAATTAGATGGCACAAAAAGCATCGTACAAAAAGGTTGCTGATGACTAAAATTGATAAGACAACATTTAGGCAAGCAAAGAACTGAATTAAAATTGGACCTCACAACTGTAGCAATGCTAGCTGATGATAAACTGTAAGAGTAGGAGTCCTTTGACAAAGTTTTACGGTTTTTTTTTAAAATACATTTTTAAATTTATTTACATTGTATTCAAATCACTGTATTATACTCAGCAGCCAGGTTTCTGGAAATTTTTAAAGATTGGTTTGCATGACTTGATGCTAACCATGGCTGGTTTGGTTGTCCAGTACGAAACCTACAAATATTATAGTTAAGCTATAGGTTGCATTTTAGAGAGTTTGTTATCTTAATTTTTTATTTATTTTTTTAAAATTTCAAGTGTTTGAGAATCCATATTAATGTTTTTCTTATGTTGTTGTTGTTGTTGGTTTTTTTTTTTTTTTTTGGGGGGGGGTTGTTTTTCTGCAAGACTTGAGGAATGAGCCTGAAACGTTTTGAATACAATCCGGTACTTATCTCTGAAATAAACGATCTTAATTGTGCATGCCCTGCCAACTTGAATCCCACTAACTGATCTGATTGATTAATTTAATGAAGGGATCCATATTAAAGTTGTCAATATCGGTAAAAAAACTGGCCGCGGGTGCTTCCCAAAGCGAGTTACTGAGATGGCCCAGGAGGAAACCGTCTAAGAAACTCGTTAAGCGAGGGACCCGTTTGTGCCGGGGGGGCTTCGGCTATCTTCACTTTAAGCTTCACAAATGAGTTTCAGAGGGAAATCTTCTGACAAATGTCAGGGGCTAAGGGCTCTGTCGAACAAAGTTTATCAGATTGGTGAGGGTGGGTAGGGATTGGTTCTCAATCAAAACAGCCAGCCTTAAAACGAGCTGTGGTCAATTTGGTCAGTGCTGGTTTTGGTGTGCGTAGCTAAGTTTATAGCAGCATTGAATTTTTGTTTTACGTTCGAACTGTTTGAGGACTCTGAGGTAGAAGGTAAATCCGTTCTGATCCCAGAATTCCAAATCCATCTTCACTCAAACGAGCCGGAGAGTGACATTATACAGTTTAATTGAAATTTAACCGCAGATTATAGTGTTCAAAGAAGACGAAGAAGAAGAAAAAAACCCAGAAGATTTGTAGATCAGGAAAAGGACTGAATTTTAGTCTTTTTAGTTGTTTTTGTTCTGCTTTGCTGACGGAGGCCAAAAATATGGACAGAGATCGGTTATGGAGAGGGGGAGGGTGTCAGGGTGTCAGGGTGTCACAGTGTCACAGTGTCACACTCTCTTCATCCCCCTTTTGGGTGAGCAACCTGACCCAATTTGAGTCTGGACATCCTTGTTCTACTTGATTTGGTGCTTCGTTTGCAAACCAAGGCAAAAATACTGACACAAATAAAACAGGAAATGTCCCCTTTACCCCTTTCCTCCCGCCCACCTTCACCCCCTTTTTGCTTTGCCCCAGCCATCCTTGAAGCTCACGAGATTCATTTGTAGACCAAGAGGAGAGACCCTTCCTGTTTTGTCTAGTTTTTTTCTTCTTCTCCATCTTGACACAAGTAGCACACCCCTGGGTGACAATTACAGACATCCCTGTCATAGATACCCTTCACCTATGCCCAAGCATCGATCAATCTCGTTGGCATATCAGTGTGACATGATCCACATTCTCACATTCTCACGTTCCTCTACCCCTTACCTTATCTTCTATTCGGTAACATTCGCTCTCCGAGGGACCAGGTGACGAACATCTGTGTCAAAAACCGGGGGGGGGGGGGGGGAGATCATGATTTGAAAATTTTAAATTTGCGATTCTAAGGGTTTTGAAAGGGAGTGAAAAATCAAGTCTAAACCATCTAGTGGGGAATGAATGGGTACTCAAAACAATTGGTTTCAAGGAGATTGGAGTATTGGCCTTATGAGCTCAAAGAAGTGTTGTGCCATGACTTCATGCCATCATTTTCACTGCTGTTTGGAATTTCTTATTTATTTTTATTTATTTATTTATTTATTTATTCTTTTGGGCCAACCCCCCTCCAAAATGTGGGTGTGTATTCAACACATGTAACACCCCTTGCCCTCGATTTTTGTTTCTGTCATCGCACCCCTTGTATTGAGTGACCTTAATACAGCATCAAGGGAACTGCAACAGGAACTGGGTACCGATGACATCTCGGGAGACATTCTATAGTCATAGCATTGATTAACAGTGTCACTGATCCCCATCCTCAAGATTTGGGTTCTTCTATGCGTAGCTTCACGAGTATGTTTATACTGTGGACTTGAAGCACGCGAAACATTGTAACTCAATATTTCTACGAATAAGCAATGGAGCAATAAAACAGAATAAGACACCAATAGACTTTGCGAGTCGCGCGTTTAGAAAATAAGAAAACCCCATGTCTTTGTGGTATTCTTGCTGTATGCAGTGTGTATTGCACACAGAATGGTGAATAAACAATCCAGTGTTTACTCACATTACAATATGTCCGTTTTACTCTGTTGTTTCATGGTAGTTTCCACCAGTAGCCTCAACCAACGCCAGAAAATTGTTTGTGCTTGAATTCCTTGAAAAGCTTGACTAAAGCTCCATTGTTGTTTTATGGTCTGCGAAGGTCCCGAAGTTAATAGCCAAGTTGGGTGAGTGGTCAAAAACATCAACAATAGTCAGTTTTTCATGAATGGACATAAACAAAAGACTCCCAGTAATCCTAATAATGGCTTCTTAATCTTTAAGTGCTCAGACCAGGTGAGATTCCTTAACCATCAAACGTAACAAAAGCATTTTTATTTATAGAGATTTGTTTGACATGACTGGACAATATAGGATATCGTGAACGCTCAATCACTAAACAGTTCCTGCCAGAATATATAAAAAAAATGCCTTGGGTGAAATCATTTAGGTTGGATTCCAAAAGAGATTGGAAATGTTCAATTGCTGGGATTTGTAGGTATGGCGAATGCCTTGAGCAAAGCTTTGGAAAGAAAGTGAACATTCATTGTTGAGTATGAACAGGATTTTGAGCATGATCGGAAACTAAGTAAGGATTTGAGTCACTGTCTTGAAACGTGTGTCCTTAAGCAAGACACTTTTCTTATTGACAAGACACCATTGTTGCTTCCTCCTTCGGATGGGACGTAAAACCATAGGCCCCGGTGTGTTTTGTAATGCATTTAAAAGAACCGAGTTACACTTATTGCGAAGAGAAGGGGGTTTGGCCTGGTGTTTCTTGCAGTGGCTGCTGAATGCGCCACAGCATCTTGTAAACCATTAGAAGGTGCTACATCAATGGGTCCCGTAATTCAAAACATAGCTCTGCTTATCCTGTTGAAAAAAAGAAGAAGAGTGCTTTGATACGCCCCTAGGGGTGTGATAAAGTGCTATCCCCAAGAAACCCAGTATTAGTAATATTTATTATAAGAGCTAAGCCTTGCAAAGAAAGGAACACTACAGTCATTGTTGATTATTAACATATATTTTTTTTTAGCTTAACAGTTGAGCAAACATTGGGTCTACCCCTTTTCTTAATGTTCAATGTACAGGGTACAAAATAAGTAACAACTGAATTTCAAAAACTGTCCAGAAAGTGTTTTGTTGGGTGCTTAGCAGAAGGATGAAAGGCAAGTGCACCCAGCAGAAGATAGTAATAGCATTTAGCGAGCAAAACTGTGTCATGGCATTCAGGTTGGCTTGGTGGTATCTTGCCCTTACCTTTCAAGGAGTTATGGGATGAAACGGAGCAAATGTTTTGAGGAAGGCTGTTCCAAAGGTTAGGAGCAGCAGTACGGAGAGATCTATCTCCCCAGGAGCGATAAAAAAGGTTCTAGGCCGAGAATAAGGGGGGAACCCAGGCCTGCAAATCAATCTCAGCCCTGATAGTGTCATTAACTGGGTTATTACATGGCCAGACATGCACCAAACTGGGACTGGTTGTCACAAAGCTCGGTATAGTTTGATCGGCTACCAAAGTCTGCCTTAGCAATATGTAATCACACAGTTAAATTCACTGACTGTATGACACCTACATTTATCACGAACTGCTTGTTTATTAATTCAACCATGAAAAACATCCTTGCATAAACACAAATGTTGTGCCCCAAAACTTGAACGTACAAAAATCTGCATATACAGAGATGAGACAGTACTGTTTCAAAAAGTTTGATATCAGTCAATTTGGGTTGAAATCAAGCTTCTATATGTACAATTTTGAAGAAAAAAAGGGGGAGGGAGATTGCGACACCTTTTTTCTACCAGTGCGGGCAAACATTTGCAATACGGGCAAGTGATCAATCTGTAGATTAAATCCCTGATGTTTACAGAGTGCTGTGATGTAATGGACCCTTGACTATTGTTGAAATTTGTGTGTATCACAGACAAATTGAACCGTATGTATATTTAGTCCACCAACTAATGGCATTCCATGACACACGGATGGAATAATTATCAGGTATTATATATATGGCATCTGTGAGCTTCAACCATCCCAGATTCCTCATCCTTCAAAATTCCTCTTCAATCGTCTTGGTTCATTTTTTCCATGTATTTGATTGAAGTCTCAGTTGAAAAGTAAGTGTCATCCATAGAGGTATACACAATGTATACCAGAACTAGAGGGCCAGAACTAGAGGGCCAGAACTAGAGGGCCAGAACTAGAGGGCCAGAACTAGAGGGCCAGAACTAGAGGGCCAGAACTAGAGGGCCAGAACTAGAGGGCCAGAACTAGAGGGCAAGAACAAGAGGGCCAGAACTAGAGGGCCAGAACTAGAGGGCCAGAACTAGAGGGCAAGAACAAGAGGGCCAGAACTAGAGGGCCAGAACTAGAGGGCCAGAACTAGAGGGCCAGAACTAGAGGGCCAGAACTAGAGGGCCAGAACTAGAGGGCCAGAACTAGAGGGCAAGAACAAGAGGGCCAGAACTAGAGGGCCAGAACTAGAGGGCCAGAACTAGAGGGCAAGAACAAGAGGGCCAGAACTAGAGGGCCAGAACTAGAGGGCCAGAACTAGAGGGCCAGAACTAGAGGGCCAGAACTAGAGGGCCAGAACAAGAGGGCCAGAATTAGAGGGCCAGAACTAGAGGGCCAGAACTAGAGGGCCAAAAACTAGAGGGCCAGAATTAGAGGGCCAGAACTAGAGGGCCAGAACTAGTGGGCGTACAAAAACCATGGGACACGGCCCAACAAGAAGCTTCTTTTTTGGGGGGCCATTGAGAAAATTGTGCTGACCCATTGTATAACACAGGTCATGTTCTGATATTCGCTGCCTTGTGGAGACCAAAGACAGAACAAAGAGGGACAAACAAAAGGTCTCCATAAGGGAATTCTAAAGAATGCGGTGCGCCATGAGGAATTTTGTGTACAAAGTATACGGGAGGATGTTAACAACAGGGACAAGGGAAAAGAACAAAAGAAGTCTCCATAGTATATAAAAGTTAGAATGTTTGCACCAGCTCACATTACCAACATTTTGGAAGTGGGCGTCTGCAGGGAACTCACCCATGTGGGCTTGTGCCCATGGTGGGACGGCACGGTTATAATGTATAAGGAGTGCTCCCTCTACCTCTGTGGTTGCATCACACCACGTAAGTTCATCATCAAACTGGGTCCTCAAAGTTCAGGGATGAGAAATTTTAGACTTTTTCGTGGTTTCAGGTTTTTTTTTTATGTCTGCTCGGTTTAAACAAACAAAACAGCAGCTGTTATTTTCTTCAGATTTAAAGATATCATGGCCTTTGATGTACTTCTCTAGCGCTGAGGAGACTGTTTCCAGAAGCTCCTTGGAATCTATAACTCCAGGGGTTACCAAAAGGTGGAAATGCCATCATTTCAACATACCTCATGAATTTTGGATCCTAGTTTCAGACCGGGTTTTTTTTTTCAGCAATGACTGTCAGTTGCAGAATCTCTTGATGACAGAAAACAATTGTTGAGCTGTATTTGAAATCTCTGTGGTTGCAGTGCCATATAGATATAAAAGGCATCTTTTATTCTTCTCCTTCCTTTTTTTTCTTGAATTTAAAGTCAAATCTGCAATTTGTTAGGTTTAAATTTTTATTAGTGTCAAAATCAGGCACTTCGTGGAAATATTGAAATGACATTAAAACTGGTGACTACAGCGAAAACACAATTTATAAAGCAGTGCGACGTGACGTCCGAAACATTCTGTATGCGGAGAAAATGCTTACCTTTTTAGGTCCTAAATTTTGAAAGCTCTTCTTCCCATCTGTTTGATGAGCAAAGAAACCCAGTTCTGAGTTTTGGCGGGAAGTGACATGTTTTGGCAATGAAGCGTCACATTGTTATTCATTTCATCACGAGGCGCACAGCTGACATTGATGAATGAAGTGCTGATTACTGGCGTAACTCTGCAATGTGTAATTTAGGTTCCAGGCCCCCCCCCCCCCCCCTAAGAAGCTTGGTAGTAATAATATATGTGGATGTTTCGGGGACACTGTATCCACGGTATAACCAACCTGCTGTGATTTGTCGTGATTTGTCGTGATTTTTTCCTGATTTCAGGATTTTTTTCACTGATCTCCCTGCACCTTCAGATTTTCTTGAAAGAGATGAAAGACTCTGCCAGAGGTTATGACCAAATCTTCAGATATCTGATTAAAATGATGTAGAGAGTCTGTGAACCTGGTGGGCTAGCGGTTAAGAAACGTCGGACTCGAGCTCCGGTGTTTCTGATAAGCAGAGTGTGGGTTCGAGTCCCGGTCATGGCACTTGTGTCTTTGAGCAAGATACTTTACCAAAATTGTTTTGTCCTTCATTAACCCATGTACTAGGATTGGTAGTGCTCTTAAAAAACCCAGAACACTTAACGTGGGAAGAGTAGGGATTAAGCCCGGTCTTTCTGGTTGACATAGCAAACACCCTTGTTTACAGGCTTCCTTGCGAGCCACAGTGATTAAGTTCACTTATGAGGCACCATTTGTTTCATTACCAGAAATTAATAATAATGATAATAAAAATGAAGTATCCTGTCAATTTAGGGGAGCTTCATGCTTCATCTCCACATGAAGAGCAAACCGTTTTCCTAGTTTCAGGATTTTTCATTTTCATACAACCCCACCCAGTACAATGTTTTGGATTGAGAACCCTGCGCTCCTCTTTTTCTGCTAGACAAGTTAGCATGTAGTTGGTGCAAACTCTGATGTACTTTGGAGGTACTAATGTTAGTAATGGCATTCCATAACATTGAGACATCGTAATCATGAGGTATTGATTTTCCATCCATCAGCTGTGCATCCTTCTCCACAAAAATTCCAACCACAACCCCCAGTTTTGTACACACTTTCTAACCGGGGACCTTTACCCGACTGGTGACCCTATTGTCAGCTCCCAATTTGAATGTTTAAATGAAAAGGCAACTTGTTCCCCGACTACAAATAACTTGTAACATTTATGAGTCAAAAATTGGTTACATTTCCTTTGTAAAAGTGCATGATCCATAGAATTTGCTTGTGGCAAACTCGAGAGACTTTTTATGAAACTGACATTTGTAAAACTAAATTGGCGCATACTTTGGCTCTGAAAACATTGGACAATGCAAACGAGCGCTGTGCTCTGTTAAGATATGCCTCTGAACGATTGGAAATCTGTCTTTTTCTGCCGGACAAGTTAGCATGTAGTTGGTGCAAACTCTGATGTACTTTGGAGGTACTAATGTTAGTAATGGCATTCCATAAGATTGAGATATCATAACCATGAGGTATTAATTTTCCGTCCATCAGCTTTGTATCCTTCTCCAGGAAATTCCAACCACAATCTCCGCTTCTTGATTTACGGGGAGTTTGACTTGACACCGCGCAGCATAAATAAACCAGAGAGGGTTTTTTTTTTCACCCCCAAACCATTGACACATTGTATGATCAATAATAACTAGCTCGCTGAATGATGCCGGCATTTTTTGTTTCTTCTTCTTCTCCCTCGTCTGTCTCTGCTTTCTTGCTTTCGCTTGTCTTGTCAGAGTGGTTGAAGGGTCGTTGTGATAGCAGGCAGTTTGTTTGCATTGCTCATCTAATGACTCCTTTACCAACTGGTCACGCATCATTAAATGGTCGCTGTCATGTAAGAAATGCAAGACATGTCGACCTGTGCACGACATGAAGATACACTGAGAGTCTGTGTACCCTTTTAGCAGCGGTATACTCGCTGGCCAAATGCCAGTCAAAACAGCCACGGATTTGTTAGAATTCTCCCCAGGTAGCCTTTAAAAGACTTGAAAAAGTTGCTTGATAAACACTAGATGTAGAGCAAGTTTACCGTTAATCAATACATGCAGAAACTGTTTGTGTGACCCAAATAGAAGCCTCAAACAAATGTTAGTCTCAATGATGGCATTTATGTCAATTTCTGGCAGTTGAAAAAACAAACAAACATTGAAATTCGTTTTTGTCATTTTGACAATACACTATGTTGATGTCTTTAGTATATCTTTGTGGTTATAAAACCAAGGGAACCGTCAAAAGCGACTGGCAGTGGCACTGTGACCCGTAGGCTTAAAGATACCTGCATAGAGAAGATGTTACAGAAATATCGGTTTTAGAATGTTGGAGGAAAATCCCAAATGCTCCGATCCGGGCTTCAAACTGGGTTTCACATAGGTGGAAACGTAGCCATGGAGTCCTTCTGAATGCCCAATTATACCCAGTTCAAAGTTCATGCACAAGTTACAACAATCACTACTGTAGATGCTGTTTTCACATTGTAGTATATAGAAATTTACTTCACTTTCGCCGTTCGGGTGAAGTGCATTTATGAATCATGCTTTATGCTATTTCTCTCATATAAGGATAAGGAGTGAACAAGAAAAGGTTATGAGTTTATGATACTTTTGTAGTTTTTCTCTTTTTGTTCTTTTGAGCACTTAAAGACTTTCTCTCCTGAAGGTGTTAGGCGTTATATAAATATAGTTATCATTATTTTATTATCATTCAAATGAAGAAAAAAAAAACAGAGTACAAAGTCTTGCTGCGCTGGGCACTTTCATCTTTAATTGACAAACTGTTGTTCTATACATTGACTATATAAGCGCCATTACAGAACTTGTGTCTCTTTCAACATGCCACGTAATGGCCAAGGTACTTATCCTACTTGTCATCAGTTCTGAATGTTCAATGTGATTAAGGTAAAGGTACACACAAACCTGACACCGTTTCGTAATGGAAGTTTCGCAAACTATATAATGCTAACAAAAAAATCCAGGGAAGGTTTTGAACAAATACGACGCCCCACGCCAATACTGTACACTTTTCGGTGAAATTGGTGAAATGGCTTTAAAAGTGATGACATCTGAAACGTCAGCCACGATACTGGTTTGATGTGGCGTCTTACACTGTCTCTATGTTGAGATTTACTTACCTTTCAGGCCCTGCCTAATTAGCTATTAGTTGAGAGCCCTTCTCATCTATTTGATGAGCAGATAAAGCCGCGTTCGTTGGACTTTTGGGTCTGGTAACTTACCGGCCCGGTAAGTTAACAGCTGTTCGCACTTGGATTAATTTGTGTCCGGTAACTTACCAGGGACGCCGTGTAGGTTGACAAATTAGATTTCAAGAGGGCGCACTCCCTGGCCGTTAAGTTACCGGCTGGTGCGTTCGCATTGGACTTCTTGTCTCTGTTAAGTTAACATTGTTAAGTTACCGCGACTCGAATCGGCCTGTTAAGTTAACAGCGCTGTGGCGGTAATTTACCACCCCGGTAAGTTACCGGTTGTTCGCACTTGGACTTAATATCGGTAAGTTAACAATTTGCGGCGGTAAGTTAACCATTTTAAGTCCAATGCGAACGCGGATTAAGTCTAAGTTTTGAAGTTTGGCATGATGTGCGTGGTTTCAGTGGTGTAACCAGACATTTTCAATGGTGGTTGGGGGGGGGGGGAGTACGGGCAAAGACATAATTTGGGGAGTGGCCTATTTAATGTATGGAACAGTTCATTTGTGCATTTTAAAACAAACTTATTTTAGGGGCAAAGGAGGGGGGAAGGCTTCCGATAGGGGAGGGTGGTCCAGCCATGGCCCCCCGCCTCCCCCGTTGCGTCGCTGCCTGGTTTTGGAATATAGCATCACAGTTACTGTATATCATTTTTGGTCATTCCTGGGAAATGTAGTGTAAGAGGAAGCAAAAATATTAAGCCAGTTTTAACAATGTTGGCTGATGTCTACCTTTTACAGCTCTGTTTACTGTTGAACTGTAGTCCTAATTATCCGATGGCAGATTTCCTGCATAGGCAATTAACCGAGCAAATTTATTTTATAAAAAAACCCTGGTGTCATGCACTTGCCACTTTATTTCAAGGACGCTGTTAGGAAGTGTGGGAGTGATGGTGTCTCCCCCCCCCCCCCCCCCCACTAGGGGTTATGCTGTGAGAGGTTGTGAAGAGAGAGGTCAGGAAGGAAGGAAGTTTTAAGGGTATGGGCAATTCTAAAATTTGAAGAAAATGTCAGACAAACTGTACACCAAAAGTTCTAACATCTCACTCATTTGATAGCCGCTGGAAGCAGCAGGTGCATCAGGTCGAAACTGTCAAAATGTGTGTCAATATTTTAAAGTTCCTTTTTTTCTTTCTTTTTTCTCCTGCCAAGGGTTGTTAGTCACAGGTCCAGTAGACTGACACTCGTAGAAGGAAAACTATACTGACCGCGTCAATTGAGACAGGGTAGTTGTACTTTGAACGACCCCGCCACATTTTCCCACTTGTTTCCAGTGTCCCTATTGGGAATTTATTTGGTAGCATATTGAGAAGGAAACAAAAACCAAGTTAAAGTTGAACTATGTTTGATATGCTTGGTCAAACAGAAGTGGGTGTTTTGATTTGAATTTTCTCAGACCAAAGACGGTGTTGTTGGTGTGTCCATAGAGCTGTGACCCAATGTACGGAGGATGTAAGGAGTCATTCAAATTAATCCTTTTTTTTTTTCTTTTTTTTCTTTTGAAAATGTAAGTGGATGGGTCAAAGAAAATCAATCAAAATCAGTCATTGATTTTCAATTTAAAAACAACAGAAGAAGAAAGAAAAACACAGATGAGCAATCATTAATTTGAAATCGGGATGGGTGAGTTTGTTAAAAAGAAAGAAAGAACGACATTGATATTATTCATTGGCCACTTACATGCATCGTACATGTCAGTAATGAACACCCCCATGTGACCCAATTGGTTTAAATCTCGCACATGCAATAAGTACATGAAACCCGAGTACATCCCATCTTTTTCCTCGGTAACTCTCTAGGTGATAGTTTTACATCTTGCAGACAATTTCAAAAATGGTTGATGGCCTCGCGTTTCCACCCTGTAGCAGAGTCATTCTCAGAGGCTCTCTAGTTTACTTACAATATAATATAGATTAAGTGAGAGATTTCATCTGTCGGGTTTTGTGTTGAGTAGATTTATTTATTTTAGTAATGTCATGTGATCTGAAACTCCTTTGTTTTTAATTATACAAGACGTTTCCATTGAGTGGAAAAGCTCAACTTCGGATTTCAAAAATAGAGCAAGAGCTACACGATCCCAAAAAACAAAACACGAGTTTGACCCACATCTGCGTTTACCGCACAAAACGCAAAGAAGAAAATCCTGTCTTTCCAAGACAAACGAGTTAGAAATGAGTTTGTCTCATCAAAGTGGACTGTTTGCCCACATTCACAAACATCTGTTGCACCTGAAAAGCTGGTGCTTGAATAATTCATTTGTTTAGAGGAGAACTGTTTGCGGAAACTGCTCGGACTCACACAGGGTATTTATCCAAGGTGGTTTTTTTCACAGGATAATGAATAAAAGAGCGAGCTAATCATTGTTCGGCTTTCACTTCATTGACTCGATAGATCCTGAATTTTTTATTTATTTATTTATTTTTTTGACAGTTCAATCCTTGTCATTTCCTGGGTAAAAAAACCTTGCAAATACCAGAACCCTAGGGAAGCACTTTTTAATAGAACTGTTAAATATTCAAAACAAAATTTGATGAGTTGATGAAGAACAAATGCTGGATAAATTTGTTCGTTGAGAACCAGTTGATAGCACATTTTGGCCTGTGCCCCCTATTTGTATATAAAGGGGGTTATTCACCTCACAGTGGGTTGATATGAGAAACTCTGTTGATTTCACAATCAATCTCACTAGCTTACTCGCTGCATGCATCAGTGGAAATGACAGCTTTTTCTCTGACAGTTGGTTGGCCATTCAGAATAACCAACGTCTAACAATTGTCACTTCCAGAGTGGGTGCATTCAAGGAAATAACTGAAAATCAAATTTTTTTATCCATTAATATTAATACCCAGTTCTTAGCGCTTTATCAAACCAAATGGGATTCTCAGAGCGTGCAGTATTTTTTCCTGCAAGGTAAATGGAGTTACATTCTTAAGTTTGAGACCTTTTTGCTTTACGTAGCACCTTGTATCAAAGTCGAAAATAAAAGAATAAAATATCTGCCGGCCTCTTTCAGATTGGCTGTGCTGTTTCGTTGTCATTGGCCCGTTTTATCTCAATTGTTAATCTTCTCTGGAAAGTTCTCCTCATTCCAACGGTAGATGGAAAAACCATTGTACAAAGTTCTGTGTGAATTAAGATTCAACTCATCCTAAAAACTCACGAGACTTTTGCTCTTTCTTCTTCTTAAGGTCTAGCCTTATTACAATGAACTTCTTGATGACTTGAGATGATAACCTTTAAAAAGTTTAAGTCCTTCACTTGAGACTTGTGTGACTTGAGAATGGAACAGAGGGACTTTGAACTTTCTTGAGACTAGTCCAAAAAGACTTAATTACAAGTTCAGACCATTTAACAATGGAACAAACACTTCCTGTGAGCTTAATATGTTGTTGTGGCACAGGGAAAAACACACTAGAGGACTGTAGGATTCACTTGGGCTTTGATTTGAATCTCATTTCTACAAATGCAGGTAAATTGCTTGGAAAGTATTTAAGGAAACTTAAAATGTCAGAGTTTAAGCTAAAACTTTTCGTTAAAAAATTGATACTCTTTTGGGATTAAGATTTGTGTGGTGGACAGAACAAGCATCAAAAGCTCATTTTCTGCTTTTTGGGGGGTTGGTCTTAATGTTGGTTCGGAATAATTAATACAAATTCTTTGAAGAAAAGACGTCACCAGACTAAACTAACATTTAAGGTGATGTATTTAAACACTGATAATTTTGATGGGAGTATTTGTTCTTCTTCGTAAATAAATTATATATGCTTGATTCCAATAGACTAAAGCAGACAACATTTTTTGTTGTCAAATTGACTTTTGATTTTCGCAGAGTCTGTTTTTGTCTTGGTCAACAGAAATTTGTTCTTTTATTCCTTCCTCAAGAGTATAACCAACGCTGTACTGTAGTTATGTTGTTTGCACAGCTTGATTCAAGTGGACTTTACCCGGGCATCAACAAAATATATTTATCTTTATAGAAAACAAATTACTCTAGTTAATGTTTTCAAAATTATGGATTTGTACTTCTTGGTCATCATGAATTTGTTGTTCATTAAACCATTTCTTTGGATATTTGTTGTTGTTGACATTTAATTTAAGTATGTGTAGACCATTAAACTTACAAGTTGGTTCTTTTTAACCGTGCCAAATCGGCATTCAGTTTCGCAGGGTAGGCACAATTGGAGATTTCTACCAAATTGTCACTTTTGTTTTCATTTTACAGCAAACGATTTCGCAAAATGAGCATAAAAAATAATAAAAAGCTATACAGAAACAAATGCAAACCATAGATTTCTTTATTTCTGTTTTAATTTAATTTAAGTTGTCAAGTTTCTTTGTTCCTTTCTTACAAAAGATGTATACATTGGACATTTTCAAGAATCTCATAGCAATTTGTTTGCTCTCTTTTTCAAGTTTCCACACAGTCATTGGTTTTGTCCACTCTGCATGAGAATTGCCATCCAAAATTGTGACTCAATGTCATGTTTTGTACACAACTGACAAGACGAGCAATGCTTTGACTTCTTAAAAAGAATATAAGGAAGACAACATAATTCTACATCACACTGATATAAAATATTGAATTTTTTATTATTGAAAAAGCTTGTACCTTTTAGAATATTTATAGCTGGTTTAGCGGAACTTATCTCCATTTTGTGTGTAAAAATCGCAGTTTTTGAATTTGAATGTTGTTCGAGTGGATTTTTAAATTGAATGATAATCTTTCTTAATCACTCGACACAAGAGAACATTTGCTTACACATCAAGTGAAATGGAATGACTGTCTTTAAGAGCTGTAGAATTTAGTGCGAAATAGAGTACCGCAATGTTCAAAATGGCCACATATCTGCTGAAAATAACCGGGAAAACCCATTCTTGCTTTACGTCTTGGTCGACAGGATTTGTCTTACTGATGTTGTATTGTATTTGGTTGTTTACATAGCTCAATTCAAATAGACCACGAACACACATAGTAAACAAGTTTTGCAATCATTTGCCAACTCTTTGGAAATACTTGCACTATTTTTTACCTACCCTGACCCCATGTCTTAAAGCCATACGAGCAAAAGATTGGTGAATTTTGAAGACAAAAACTGTGGTTAAAACATCCTTGAAAATTCACCTTTTTAAGAATCCCTTTTTTTATCACTTAATTTTTAATGTTAATCTTAATTACTTGTCCTTTGTTTGGACTGATTTTTATCTGTATTACTTAATAAGTTGTGGATTTTTAATTGTTTTGCGCTTTGTGATATCTATGTGACATTGAAAGCGTTTTTTTTTTTTTTTACACAATTGTTATTATTATTAACATGTGATCTGAAACGTTTCTTAGGCCAATACAAAAATTATTGTTAGTTTTTTGGAAACACAGGGAAATTTGGCCCTGTTATGCAATAACCCATGCTACACGCCACACCAGCCCAAGACCCCCCCCCCTCTTTCTCTGAAACTTATTTCACCCATTACAATGAAATTTCAACAGGATATTTGTACATTAGTTGACTTGAAAACGGCCGGCAGATTGTACGATTGAATTGAATATATCGTCCTCCCAAATTCCCTGTCACCACTTTAAGGCTCATCTGCTCGCTCTCTGAAATTCCCAAGTTTGAGTTCAAATGTGTGGTTTTTTTTATTGCAGGGACAGCTTCTAAAGGCAGTGTACAGACCGTACTTCTTTTATGTCATCCATGTTGACTACCGAGCTGATGATGTCAGAGAGGTAATTTGCATAATTGAATATTGATTCAACCAATCAGTGCTGGAGGAAGTTATTAAATTTATATTGAGCCGAGGGAGGGAGCAACGTCCGGCAGGTTTCTTAATAAAGTGGAAGGAGTTGCGCACTGCCCTTACAATCTGATATACTGCCAACATAGTGCTACTCAACCTTGCTGCTAGTCCAAAAAAAAAGTGCTAGCATATCCCCCATGTTTTCACCATCAAATTATTGGAGGGTATTTATTCCCATGACATTTGCAACTTGCGTTCAATTTGCAGGCCTGGAATTACACGGAAAACCAAGGGAGGCAATGGCCTCTGATGCCCCCTGGGTCGTGGCCTTGGTGCCCCTTCAAAAGTTTCCCGCAGACTTTACAATTGTTTCAATGGCAGTGGCCTTTACGAAATGAAAATGGCCCTGTCCTCTTATGTTTTAAATATCCTGGACGTGAAATTTGATGAAAGAACAGGACAGGGCTTGAATTTCAGGAAATTATCCACGTTTATCGCAGAACCTTTTACTTGACTGTCTGTAGATCAGAACCATTGGCTTTGGGTTTTAATAGTAGCACATCATTGCTCCACCCTGCCTTCCAACATTCTGCCGTGCAACACTCTAACATTCAGTGGGTAATTGTCCATGTTTTCCCATGCATTAATAGTGAAGTCAATCGTCGTCTGAAATTGATAGCATTGGCAGTAGCTCTGGCAAGTTTGCTGAAATTATTCAGGCAGGATATTCTTCGTACTGTATTCTGCTTTCTGTTTTTTCGGCCATCAGAAAAACATTCAGCAAAATTGTTTATAATTAACCTGAAAAGTCTATACTATATGTATATGTAGGTCAGTCCTTTTACTCAATAGAATTGTCCTACTTTTTGTAGGGTTAAATTTCCTGTCTGAATACTGCTGCAGCGACCAGCCACAGACAATAACTGCTTCGTTCAGACATGCCCTTACAACTTACAGTGTCAAATTGTCTGGGGTTTAGCTGTTGTAACACCAACCCTATATCATCTCATTATATCACAAGATATGACAACCAACACTAGTAAATACGTGGAATTCATTTGAATAGTGTCTCCCATCCAAGTGTTGACCAGGTTCCAGGGTTGCTTAACTTTAGCAATCATGGCCACCAGCTCTCTCATCGAGCTATTGTGATCATGCAAGTTTCTGATGTATAAATCATGATTCATAGAGTCCCCCTGTGTAGTGCTTTGGCCCTCGGGGACAGGAGGGGGATATGCCACAATTTGATGGAATAATAAATCGAGGGGTGTTGCATTTGAAATTTGTCTCACGCATATGCTCCAAAAGGTGTCATTTTAATTGCCTACGCTTGCGGTATATTTAATTGGACGATATATCTTCATCTTTTATTGTGGGGTGGACAAGTACATTCATTCCTATCCTATAGATTTCAAGAAACATGTTACATGCCATACGCACAGATCCTTGTCATTTGATTTGTGGAACACCCGTCGTGCGTCATCCTTTATTTTGCTGTGTATACTGCCATGACAGTCCAATGATATTGGACAGGCACCCGTCCACTATCGACAATAATTGGCTGTTTTGGACACTTCGCAGCGTTGTTTCTGAAATAATTGTTCCACGCCTTTATTGTCCAAACGTTGTTGTCTAAACGTGTCATCCTTTATTTTGCTGTGTATACTGCCACGACAGTCCAAAATTTGATATTGGACAGGCACCCGTCCACTATCGATAATAAGGGGCTGCTTCGGACGCTTCGCAGCGTTGTTTCCAAAATAATCGTTCCGTGCCTTTATTGTCCAAACATGGAACACGCGTCACGTGTCATCCTTTTGTTTTGCTGTGTATACTGCCATTACAGTCCAAAATTCGATATTGGACAGGCACCCGTCCACTATCAATAATTAGGGGCTGTTTCGGGCGCTTCGCAGCGTTGTTTCCAAAATAATCGTTCCGTGCCTTTATTGTCCAAACGAGGCAATGTCGTGTCACGGTGGACAAGGTTGGAAATGTAC
Source organism: Pisaster brevispinus (assembly GCA_023634235.1). Taxonomy (NCBI): domain Eukaryota; kingdom Metazoa; phylum Echinodermata; class Asteroidea; order Forcipulatida; family Asteriidae; genus Pisaster; species Pisaster brevispinus. The sequence goes on along the minus strand of JAMKCF010000012.1, from coordinate 15,258,465 downwards.
ATGGCGTCATCCGCGTTCTTTAGATGTTTTCTATACACAATTTTCAGAGTGAGGGGTGGACGAGTTTCCATGTTTTTTTTGTGTTTATTGTAAAATCAATTTTCAAATGATAAGGATCTATGTGTGAGTTTTATCAAGCAAATATTGAATGCATTTTTGTTTGTGCATTGTCGCAGAACATAGTCACTCGGTGAAGTCTTTTTCTTTCTTTCTTTCCTTTTCACTCGGCTTCGCTTCATGAAATGGAGTAGTCCAGATGTCACCTCTTAGTTATATTCTATGACAATGCACTCTTACTCATTAAACATTTGTATACTTTTACAACCAACCGGTGATAGTTCTATAAATTCTTTAGTGGGTACGCTTTCAAGTAAAAAATTGATTCAGTTTAGTAAGTGCACTTTTATAGTTTGGCCGTACCCGAATATGGCTGTTTCTAAGGATAGCCGCATCATCATGATGCGGCTATCCAGCTGTAGCTGCAGCCGTATCTTCCAATCTGGACACAGCCTAGGTTTTGTCAATCGAATGAGGGCACAGAGTGTTTCTGGGGTGACATTTTCCTCACACATGGCAGTCATTCAGATAGAGAAAAGATTTCTCAAACTGGTATTGTTTCATCGCCGTAAGGTTCCATGAACTCTGTTGGAGTACTATTCTCAAAGCTAAGGCCTGAGCCAAAAAGGGTTGCATTTTACGTAACAGGAAGAAGAAGAAAAAACTTGAATAGGTGTGATATGTTTTTATTGTTTGATTTGCTCTTTTGCTTTCAAGCATCTGCACTGTCAAAATGTGGTAAAAAATACTTGTTCGAAAAACTTCAAAACAATTGTTTTGTTGTGATATGTTTATTTAGTGGTAAAGGGCGTATATAAACCGTTTTACGGTTTTTGTGTGCAAATTTTCATTTTCGTTTCCCTCCAAAACTAATGTACAAGAAAGAAGTAGGATCAGTTGAGTTTTAAGGATTGAACAGGTTTATATGCTAAAATACCTTCTCTTTTTTTTAGGGGGGGGGGCGTTTGTAGCTAGCTTGTTGTGTGAATGTCTCTTTGAAGGTATTATACAGGATTGGTAGAGCTGACGAAATAGTCTCAGACAGTGCTCATGTCGTGTGTGATCAACCATAAACATGAAATAACAAACGGGTGAGAATTGGGGCTTAATCCTGGGTGTGAGTCAGGAGAAAATGGTGAAGACCATGTAGTTTTCAGCATGTAAACACATTGTCCTTTATTTTGGTTGTGACAACCCAAATTAGCTGTTGCTGTTTTTTTCTTCTTCGTGTTTTTTTTTTTTAACGTCTTGTCATCATTTTCAGGCGCTGATTGGAAAGGCAAACAGACTGGGATTCAACGCTCAGAACATTCGTGTCATACCCAAAGAACGCTCGTTTGTCGCCTCGTGGGGTTCTTACGACATTGTCAGAGCCGAACTTGAAGTAAGTACACGAACCTTCCCTTGTGGCAATCCATTCTCTTTTTCTTCTTCTTTTAAACTACAGTGTACTTGACTGACATTAAGCATTTTCATTACTCCAGATTCTGAGCAAGTCTGCTACTTCTCCAGTTACATGAATCAATTTATCTGATCATTTCTCTCAATGATTTTTTTTTCCCCTCTAAAGTATAGTTTACTTTAAATGGATGTTACGAATGTAAGAACTTTTTTTCCCCTTCCTATTTCATGAGAATATTAATTTCAATTAATCAGTTTACAGGGAATGCTTATCATAAATGTTTTCCGATAAACATATCTATTGTAATCCATTGTAGCGTCAATTGAGAGGAACAATGTACTGGAACGATATCCCAGTAGACTGTACACAAGTCTCCCACGTATTCCGTCATTGGAACCCGTTAAAGTGCACAAGTCTATTTCCTTCACAGGTTAAAGCAACGTACGCAGAACCAAAAGTGGCCCCCAAAACTTGTTTGAATACGCACGAGACTTGCAAAGTCTAGAATGTCGTCAAATATGAACATTTCCAAGTAGAGACTAATATAATAACTCATTTGTATTCAAACACATTTTCTGTGTCAGTGCACCTTTTGAACATTATATTTTATGGATTTCGGCGCTATATAAGTTGTATTGAGTGATTGATTGAAACTGCAGGTCTGACATTTTGTTGCTGTCAGAGCAAGGAAGGTTTCTTCAGGAAAGAGCACCCTCTGTGAAAGATTTAAATTTCTATCTGAACATTTGAAAAGGGTCTCCAAGGCAATGACTGGGGCCCCGAGTTCATAGAGCTGTTTAAGCAAAAAAAATTGATTATGAATGTTGCGCTTTAGTAGCAAACGCTAGCAGGATACCCGTCAGAAATGGTGCATGTGACGGTGGTATTTTGGCTGGTAACCTAGTCCTGGTAAGCATCATTTTTGATTTTGTTTAGCTCGTAAATTGGGCCAAGGAGGCAGTTGCCTCACCTCTGTTTCCTTTGTGAAGTATCAAGCCTGATACTGTTACATGTTTTGTTTTGGATATGTACAGTAATTTTATAGGCCTGTTTCGCTTTCTATGTTGTTTTTTTAATTTTTGATAATCATTATTAAATCATTCCTTCTGGTAATGAGGTTAAGTATGCTTTAAAAACCAAAGTTAATCACTGTCAGCTCAGAAGCCTGAGGAAACCTGTAAACAACAATACTTGCTGTGAACCAGAAACATGGTTTCCGGTAGGCCCCTGGTTCTTCTAAATCGCTACCCACAATTCTAGTTCACAGGACCCCTGGCGCTAGCTCTAGTGTTCCGTTGGTGAGACAAAGCAATTATGGTGTATGAAATGGCTACCCCAAGAACACCAGCGACATCTTTATGAAACACAGTTTTCATGTCCTTCTGTCGGGCACCCGACAACTTTGTAGGTTTATGGGCCACGTAAAGTTTGGATCAAACTTATTTTATGATATCGCTTGGGTCATCAAATAGTGGAACCACCAGTGTGTCCGACCAGGTTCCTCCTGTCAGGGTGTCTGAGCGTGGTACCAGGCTTTCTGCTTGTTGTCAGCCATACATTCTTGCTTTGCAGAGATGTGGAACCAAATAGCCATTCCAGCGTACTGCATCCACATACTTTAAAATATTGCATCTCTTTGGAACTCCTTGCCTAGTGCATGTTTCCCTCCATCCTACAATCTAGACTGTTTTAAGAGGAGTATCAATTTCTACCTTCAGTCCCCGGAGTTTTTGTCATTATTAATTTTTTTTTTTGGTAGCCCCTTACCGAGTTTGGCTTCTAGCCTTTTTGGGGACGAACTTGCATGACCCGCCCCCCCCCCCAAAAAAAAAAACCCCAAGCAAACAAACAAATAAACAAACACCCCAAAAAACATGCTGGTCTGACATGACATCAGCTTCACCAAATCTTTAAATCTTTATATCCAGAAATGCGCATTCATCACAGTCATGTCTGCCACATCAGCTGAATGTTACCTTTAACATTTGCGCAAGGCAGTGACACCGGCAACAGGAAAGGCATACCGGGAAACTGCCAACTGCCCGATGGAGACTTGTAACTCTGTCGTGCGGGGAGAAATATTTTATTTGGTTGGCTTAATTAAGTAAGTTTTTGATTGGTTGCGTGACCTTTTTGGGAGTTTCCTGTTTTTCAAAATTAGTAAGGAGCCCTTTGAACCCAGAGAGAAAATGAAAAATTGTGATTAGGTAAACGTTGAATCGTAAAAATTGTCCACCTAAAACTGTGTTACTGACCATTGAAGCATCTGGATGTCATTTGAACTCCGCGTTGAACTTGAGTGACTTGCCTTATCTTCCATTTACATTCAAAAGTGACACCCGCCCCCGCCCAGCCCTGCTCAACCCCGCCCAACAAATAAATAGATTGACGAAATAGGGAGATTGCCAATACAGGGCTAGATAGGTCAGTTGGTACCCCACCGGCACATACACCAAGAGGTCACAGATTCAAATCCAGCTGTGGTAAAAAAAATTTAAAAATTTTCACCCTTCATTATTACCCAGTCAGTTTCCCTTGTGGTTTGCTACTTTGCATTCAAAAGTATCGTCAGTTTGCTATGTGTAAGTTTTTAAAATTTAAACATGAAATGAGGACACCTATCCTGGTTACAAAACTCTGGCTCTAATCCTGCCATGCACACAGTGTTACATTATTTACATTTTTTAAAACCACTGCTTAGGCTTTGGCATAGACTCTGTCAGTTATTTAGAAAATGTGCACTTTCCTTACGAGGCTTCCAACAGTTTGGCGGAGCCCAAGCCCAACTGGTGGTTTCTAAAATGGCCTATGTATGCAGCACTCGGAATAGGCCAGTGAGCAACTTTTTGTTGTTGTTACCTCTAGCTGAGGGTGCCCTACGCAAATGGGTCATGTGCGTAAGGTTTATTGTGATTGTGTCGAATTAGAATCTGGCAATCCATTCTTTGTGGCTGAGATAAATGATATCTATTTTCTAGCCCTTAGGGGCGAGGACAAAATAAGGAAGGACAAGGAGGCATACAAACCTGAAAAATGCTTTTATTGCTGATTTAAAAAGTGCTGTAACCTCAGTAATACACTTTTTGAAATAAAAAAACTAAAAAAACTTGACTTTGGTCTTTTTTTTTAGGGGGGGGGTGATAGTTACAGGTTGTGTTTTGTAACGTGTGGAACGGATTTGTTCTTCCAGACACAGGGAGTTTTTCCCGCATCTCTTTAGGGGCCCATTAATGTAAAATAATCCGGTACTTCGGTAGGAAACGGCCTATTTGTCTTCTACCTGGTATTTGCAATCAATCCATCGTTTCAAAATACTGCATGTCTTGACACATTTCTTGGCAGGAATCCCTCCAGGCCGTTTCCACATCCACCACATGGGGCACTTTTGAATTTTGGATAATTCAATTGACTCATTCCCCCAAGTAGAAAGAGAGAAAGATAGGCAAGGGGGAAAAGAGAAAGAAAGATGATACAAAAAGACAAATTCCAAGATTCAGCATGGGGGGCTTTTGAATATTGAACAAATCTCCTTGAAAATCTACTGCTGAGTACGTCACCCCCAACCACCTCGCAGTGTGGCGCAAAAACAAAATATCATTTTGTTTTCAGTGCGGCGGAGATTACTTTTCAATTTTAAAAATCGAAGAATCTTGGCATTGTGCGCGGATAAGAAACATGCGTTACAAACTACAACGGATGCTGTGCAAGGCATTGCCCGCGGCCGGCTGCCGTTACCAAAGAACGGTGGCAAGATCTGCCCGGGTTGATTATCCCCCTGGTAAATGTCATTTTACCCACAATGGAATTGATAGAAATCCGTTTTCGTGAAGGAGATTTAGGTTGCATCCCTGCCCCCAGGAGCAGTGTTGGCAAACAGATCATGCTTGCCAGAATTACAAGGTGTTTGGACTTAATTTCCTGACTTGAATTGGCAGCCGCGGGTAACTGACATGATTTTCATGTTTTCTTCTTGAGGGAACCGGTGCATAGATATTTATTCTGATCTCGTTGCGTGTGTTCCATTGTCTGAATGCCTCATCAGCTCCAACATAGCTCACAGACGTCTTGTCCATCAAAGAACCTGCTTCAAAGTTTACGCTCCTTCTCACAAATATTCGTCCTTTTGCATTCATGTCTTTTCTATTGCTACACCTAAGATCTAAACGAATTTTCAAACAATCTCCTTTCTGTAGCCATCTTCAGAACTTCACTTAAAACCTACTCTTTTTATTTCTCGAGAGCTTATTGTGCGGTGCTTTGAGCAATGAACGTTGGATTGGCGCCTGATAAGTTGTACAATTGATTGAATGACTGATTGATTGATTAACCGATTGATTGATTTGAAAATGTAATGCAGCCATAGCTTTTTGGATTTTGAAACCCCAATTCAAAATGGAAATTCTTGTTTGGACCACCACAGACTCCCTTTGTGGAGTGTTTCATGTTTGTAACTTGGTATCGGCCGCTGATCGTCAACATAGCAGTACCAGATGGAGTAATAAATAATCACAGCACCGTTTCCGCAAACGCTGATACAACAACAGTCCGGTTTATTTTCTGGTGAACGCTACATGTATCCAGACGAAAAAAAACAACAACGAGGGTCGTTGCAAGTCAAAACACTGGCAACCCCATTGAAATGGAAATGCCGATCTGAATTATACTCCTGTCTATAACCTTTGTCCCTAACCCCTCCCCCCCCCCCAACTCTGAAATCAGAACCCATGCTTGGATGTCATGGGTTAATAACCCACGTACGTGTCGTAAACTAGTTCATCCCTGGCCCTTCTTCAGTATGTCCGTGGGAATACACATCAGTATTTTGAAGCAAGTAGAATGCGATGAACCATTACCATGACGATGGCAGACACAAGACACACATTAATGCCTTCTTGACAACTCCTTCAAGAATTCTTGCCGGAGAAGTAAAGACCACAAGTCCACGTCTCTTAACGTGGTGTTTTGAGTCTGAGAGCTGTACCCAACAAGCTGAAGGAATCCTTAGGGAAATGGATCAGGTGGAGTGACACCGTGTTATAGAATCCGTCATCATCAGGCAGCAGTTAAAGGGATAGTTGAAGCAAGTTTTAGTGTTTGGGAAAAAACAAAAAGGGTTATCCCCCATCTCGTATTATACAGGATAGGTGGAGCTGACAAAATAATCCCAGCCAGTGTTTGTGTTTTGTGTGATCTATCATATACATAAAATAACAAACCTGTAAAAACTTGGGCTAAATCCGTTGTGTGAGTCAGGAGAAAATAGCAAAAAAAAACAACATGTACAGTTTTCAGCGTGTAAACACGTTGACCTTAAATTTTGGTTGTTACAGCCGGAATCAGCTGTTGCGTTTATTTAGGTTTTCAGATACAGCTTCCTCTAATGTGCCTGAAGATGTTTTAACATGCCAATTTTCCCCTGAGATGTGACTTTTGCATTTTCAAGTCACATTAAGTGACCGGAACGATGGCCGCCCGTACTTTCCACTGTGGAGGGGGCACACACAGCATTCACTCTCCTCGCAAAGCTTTGTTTCACCCACACAACGAAAACAGATTGAGTAACCCCTGATTCTAGGGTTTTTTTTTCTCTTCTTTTTGTCGCAAGAAGAGGATTACATGGCATCCAGAGGCTTCACTGTTGTATGTCATTGTATTTTGGCTCAATGTACTTGTAGGTAAAGGCCAAGTGGACTGAGATTCCAGCCTCGGTTCCGGCCGTGGACACCAAAGGTTTTGGGACTCACAGTGCGTGAATATGGTATCTTCATCAAAAGAGAAACAAAAATCCTGGTGCTTCCGAGAGAATCTTTGTTCTTTGTTCTCTTGGGCTTTGTCAAGTCAGGGTTCCCCTCTCAAAGTAAAAATAAATCCAGCAATTTTGAGGGAAAAAGTGGAAGATCCCGGCCGTAACTGGCTAATGAGTATGAGCGCTGAAACTTTCAGGGTACTTTTGAGCTGAACATGCAACCAACCACATTTTCATCCGTGTATCCTTGTTAGTTTGTCTGTCTCTTTCTTTGTTTATCTGTTGGCAGTTTTTCTCTCTTGTTTTGTGTTTGCCTGTATTTTTTTCTCTACTTCCAACTGCCTGTAGATGTTATCTGCATTTTATACTGTAATCTTTTGGCGTATTAGCCGTAGCTTATTTGTTGATTTTGGCTCTCAAAAAGTCTTCTGTGACTTATACACTGGGAAGCTTATATGCTGGGATGCTTTGCCTCTGACATATTAGTATAACTGTACCGTAATGTTTCATTCTTCAATTTTTGTACTTAAAATATGACCTAATAAATAAATAAACTGTTTTTGCTGGTCATCAATGATCAAATTATCTTTTTGCCTGCAGGGTTTGGGTAGATTATCTTATAAAAAAAATTACCTGTCCTGAACATTGTGTTTGTAGTTATGCGCTGCAGTGTTGTCTCAAATTTAAAGAAAGTATTCTCATGAAAGATAGAGACTTGGTTGGTGGGTTATGTTGAAAGTTCCTGAAGAATTTGTTTTGTCAGCAAATTTACTGGCAAATATTTACTAGAAATAACAAGAATAATAATAATAATCAAGCTGTTCTTAAGCACATTACATACAGAGTCCAAATGCGTTGAACGTTAATTAAAATGGAACAGAACAGGAAAACAAAACAGAAAAGGCAACTTTTTTCAAGATTATATTTTAATTGTTTTCAGCTTCTTGTTTTTCCCCCTTAAAACCATATTTTTTCCCCTCCTCCAAAAAATTTGTGTTTGTCTCTGGAAAATTGGGTCGGGTTTTCTTCTTCCAAGTTTCAACCCTGCCCTTTAACATTACACTCCCGAGACACGAAAGGTGATATTGCAATCTCTTAGAATCTGACACTATTTGTAGACCAGCCAGCTTGATACCGCAGTATGTCACTCGCATCTTGTCTGATTTCATGGCTTCGTTTGACATAACAGCGTAGGGGTTCTGGTTCAATGAACTATATAAACAAATCTTGCAGGCATCTCACTGTGGCCAGTGTTGTCATTTGATTAAACCGTCAGATAGCTCGTGATTGGTTGTGCAACTAGCCTGGTACCATTTTACATGGAAAAGTACAAGCTTTTCGCTGGAACTGTTTTCAAGGAACCACCACAGAACCCCTTTCAATATTTATTACATTAGGCTGTCACATTGTAAGCTAATTTGTGTGTTACCAAGGCCCAATTTCACAGAAAATTATGCTTAAACAATTTCTGCCACTAACAATAAGCAGGATATCATGATGTTAAATTGTATTTTAGCTGGTAATCTTTTTCTGGCATGCATAATTTTATTGTGCTTAGCTAGTTTGTTTTCCCCCTTAAACAGCTCTCTGAAATTGGGATGTATTTACCTTTATCACACTGCAGCCATCTTTGTCAAGTTTCCTGTATACACAGTGACACTCACAGTGTAATTCTCAATTTTATAAAAAGGGAGCAGACTATTTTCCGCGCAGCCTCAGTTTGGATACATTGGGTTGAATGGAAGAAAAACAAGATGGCCGCACCATGATAAAAGTCTATTGACCCAATTCACCTGGGCCCAATTTCATAGAACTGCTTAAGCACAACAAGGAGCTTAGCATGATACTTACCAAAATAAGGTTACCAGCCAAAATACCATTCCACATGTACCACTTGTGGCTGGTGGTATCCTGCTCATTTTTGCTTAGCAGAACATTTCTAAGCAATATCGCTGAAAACTCTGGAGCTGTTATGTCCACGCAGGAAGAAACATACACAATCTGAGAAACGTTTCATGCATGAAACTGGGCAATAACTGGGTGAGAGTTCATGATTCCATGTACGGCCACAGGCCTGCTTTCATAATGGCGTTTGGGGCCCTGGATCTGTTTCAACTCATCATCATTCACACACAAAACCGATGTGTATCAAATACACATGCACATTTTACATGTACTGGAAAAGTTTTTCACCACAAACATTTGCAGAAGTTAAAGACTTTTGACTCCAAGCTTTTTGACGGTGGGTTCAAGTCCCGGTCTTGACACTTATGTCCTCGAAAGCAAGACACTTAACCATTGTTGCTTCATCCTTTGGATGGGATGTAAAGCCGAAACCCTGTGTGTTGTGTATTAAAAGAACCCAGTTGCAATGATCGCAAAGAGAAGCTGGGGGTTTGCCCCCCGGTGTTTCTGGCGGTGGCTGCTGAATGCACTGCAGCATCTTGTAAACCATCAGAAGGTGCTACATCAATGGGTCTCATAATTCAAAACATAGCTCTGCCTATCCTGTTGAACAACAAATAATGAGGGCTGTGATACGCCTCAGCACAATATAAAGAGCCCTGGGCTCGATTTCACAAAGAGTTAAGATTGATCTTAAATGCAAATCCATCTTAATTGCTAAGCAAAGTGTGATGTCACAATACAAATCACTATGGTAATACTGCCAACTCATCTTAAGATGAGTCTTAGTGCTTTGTGAAATCGGCCCCAGTACTGTTTTAAACATTTCCCACCGAGGTCTGTCCTGAAATACAGTTCATCAAACAGAATTATGAAAATGTTATAAACAATAAGAGTGCACGGTTTCAGTCAATGCTGCATATGACTGTAATTACATGCTTTTGTTATGTTGATGGAAATGCCTTGAATGCAGGCTATAGACCATTATCATGCTGCCACCATTTTGGTCATGTTCCCTTCATCCAATAGCAGTAATGAATGCTAATATTCATTGTATAAAACGGAACCAGACTATTTCTCCTTCCAGCCTCAGTTTGGTTACATTGATTTAAATGGGAGAAAATCAAGATGGCCGCACCATGACAAAGGTCTATAGAGATAGATGTTTCCCCACAGCTTTCACCTTTGATTATCCTGTGTAATGCTCCAGGGGGAACTTTTACTCCGAAACCACAAATTGAAATCTGCAAACACCGGATTGAAAACAACACCGGAAACCCCCCCCCCCCCACCTATTTTCTTCTTCGCTAGTAATGGATTCTTGGCGAAATGATACTCGCCAAAAGTGACACAAGCTCATCATTGTTTTCACGTTCGTTTTCTCGGCCTGGAGACAATTAGTGTGTGTTTAATATAAGCTACGTTGGAAAGTCTTGGGCAGATTTGTTTTTCACCAGGTGTGTGAGGCGCCAGCAGCTGAAAGTACAAGCCATCATTCGTCCCCTACCCCTACCCCCCCCCCCCATCCCAGCTTGGGGGTTGGAATGAAAATTTCCTTTTAGTGTTTGGCCCCCGAGTAAATTTACTTAACTCTTACACGGAGTGTGCTGTGAATATGCATAAATCATCGCGAGATAAGGAGGGTGGTGCTCCTTGTGTTGGAGTGTTGCTAAACGATTGTTTTCCAAGGGTTTGAGGGAATATTGAAACACTCTCGGGCGGCCTGTCTTGTCAGGCTAAACCAGCTGACTTGGAAACCAATGGATTGGTTACATGGACTGGAGCTTGTGTAAACTCGAGCGTATTTGTTGAGCAGCATGGATAAATTGTCTGCAAAACTGCATGTTGTAAAACGCCATGAATTGTACATGCGTTATCTTGAATTACACCCGGGAAAAATGCTTTGGAAGGTTTGACGATCAGAGTAGGAAGAAGAAGGAAAAAAGAAGGGGGAAAAAACATTAAAAACAAACACGGCCCTTGTTTTTCCTTTGTGCGTTGTAACATGACTGATTTGTTGTCACATCTGCCTTTTTTTTTTCCTCAATGTTTTCTGCCAAGATTATCAATTTCTTCTCAGATGCACATCTTCCTGGAAGAAAATTACAGGTTTGTGAGAGGAATGACTTGTCCTCACACGAGTGAAGTTTTCACAAATAATTTAATTAACTGCAATTCGGTACTAGAAAATGACCATGAAATACGGAAATGACTGTACTTGCAGGTACAGTGTTACAAGCCAAACGCCTGTACACTTGGAGCAATTTGCCCCTAGCATAAAGTTTCCTTTTCAACTTAAAAAAAACCCCCATTATTTAAGATCACTTTAGGTTTAGAACACAATCCTCTTCAAAGAATTTACATTTATTCACTGTGGGGAATTTGGAAAGAAAATTACAGAAACATCAGGCTCGTCCAATTTTCCTTTTTGCAAAGGATTTCCATGACAAAAAGTGTATGGCAGTATCTTAAAAAAAATATATATATTATTTTAGCGTTTGGCTGATTTTTCTTATTATATAATACAAATTACTAAAAATTGTTTTGGGGAAGAAAAAAAACCCCAAGATGATGTATAAATGTATACTTGCATAACAGCTGTTCAATTTAAGTTTCATTCTTTAAGGCACATCATGTACATGTATTTCAGCATGATACACTAGTTTTTTTGCGTTTGTGGAACAGTGCGCCTTTGAAAAAATTCCAGGAAAAATCAAACCAGCAGGTCATATCATTTGACAAATGATTATCCACAGTAAGCTCTCCCATCAAGCGAAAGAATAACAGCGCGCTGTTGTTTTTTAATACAGCTTGTGTCAAAAAAATTTTTAAATAAATAAAAAAAAAAATCCTATATGCGTAACAACATCAGCAGTTTTTTGAACTGTTGTAACATCTATAAAACAGACAAACAACTGAAGTTTAAGATGCAGCACAGGCCCAAGCCTGACCACTTGAAAGCAAGCGGATCTCCACCCGACCGTGACAGCACGACTCACATCATACGGGCTACTGACATCTTCGGAGTCCTTAAGAAAACATGGGTTGGAATAATATTCCTTTTGTCCGTGATGCGTTTTCCGACAGGGCTCGCCTGATGATACTTTTTTCTTTCTTTTTTGCTTTCAACTGTATTTTTTTTAAACAACATTTTACAACATTTTTGTTGAATTCCTTGCAAGGTTCCTGTGGAACTTAGACTGGTGACTGCTTTATATTCTTATACCCTTATGGCTGGACAACCCTACATGTGTGTTCCCCCAAAAACACCTTGTGATTTACACTCTAGGGTTAGGGTTAGGACTAGGATTAGGGGTAAGGGTTAAGTTTAGGATTAGGATTAGGATGAGGAAAATACACTAGGGGTGTAGGAACATGGGGATGTCGGAACGTAGTTGTGGAACCCTTAGGCTGGGAGGACATCAACTACTCTGATGGCAAATGTGAAACCAATGCTTTTAATAACATTTGTTTGAAGTAACTTTTTATCTCCGAGTGCAACTGATACCTGCTCCTCAGTGTGTAATGTGTAGAAGCAGAAAGTTAAAACAAGGTCATCGAAAGGGAAAGACTGGGAGAAGAGGAAAGTGTTTGTGTAGGCTTTGCAGTCCGGGAGTGTTGTTGACACTAAAAATAACATCTTGAAAATCAGCGGGGGATTCTTCTCTTCTATATGTAAGAGGATGTTTTGTCTAAGGTTTCACCGGTGTCTTGTACTGGACTCAGGGACTGGGAGCCAGTACAGAGGGTTTTCCATGTTGTGTCATGAGAGAGAGAGAGAGAGAGAGAGAGAGAGAGAAAAAAAGAGGAAAGCCTGTGGCAAGGCTGAATTCTGTTGAATTGATTGATGGGCGTTTTAGATTTTCTTCTCGTGGGGGGGGGGGGGGGGGGGGAAGGCAGGTTGGATTTAGGAAGGGCGTAGCAAGGAATCATTCTTGAATAACAAAGTCTCGCTCTCGTCCCAGACCCTGAAGTGTCCTGACGGTGACATTGGAGACTGATGGTATCATATGCGGGAATCGAGGAGTTCAGTGTTTTTATCAGACAGGGTATTCGTATTGTAAAACTAAACCTAGGAAAGTTAACCCCCTGCATGGATGATGTTTATACAGAAAGCAGCGTGTACATGTTATGGTTACAGGTTTTGTTACATGTGTGTGTCATCGATGCCGCTCATGTGTTACAATGCAAGATAAAAGTGTAAGACAAGATTTTAGAGGATGGCATCTAAAATGGAAATCTATCTCAGAATGATGCATGTACTAGGCCTACTTATTTATTTTGTACAGGTTGGTTTTACGTAGACAGGCAGATACAGTGGGAAATATGCGGCGGGGAATTTGGCACACAGTCTTTTGGAGAATGATATTCGGCTGTAGGGCCACTGTATAGATTGGTCCTTGAAAGAAAAAAAATACAGGTAAAATAAAAGCAATTTTCACAATTTTCAAAATGGCTGCCATTGCTTGTCATTCTACCCGTGGTTTTTCAAAAGACAAATGTATGATGGCCCTATTAGCCAAATACCTTTCTCATGACATACTCTGACTGTGTGCTAATTTCCAGGCTCGTTTCATCAAAGGAACGATCCAGTCACCTACCTGCCAGACTATTAGTGCGCTGAACCTGCTGACCAGGATTCTCCCCATGCACAAGCTGGCGTAGCGGGCCGATACGCGAACAATTGTGTGCCAAATCGCAAAAAACAACAACACCCCATTGTTTGTAAATTTACAACTCTGATTGGCTTTATTTTCCCGCTTTTTTCTGGATACTCTCCCTTAATCCTTTGCTCCTCTTTTTTGCTATAAATGGATATGTCTGTGTTTGTTCTTGTTTATGCCTCTGACGAAAGTCTGGTTTGGATCGAAACCTAAGGCCATCTCCCCTACTAATTAAAAAAAATAATAATTTGAGAAGACCATAAAGAATACTCCAGATTGCACAGTAGGGCTTTTAAAACCAGGATAAACACCAAGTAGAAAACATTCCGAGGACCTTGTTTTCAATTTAGCGTACTTCGGCCAAGCATTAAAAAAATTGGGTCCAGAATGCCCCGCAGTTTTGAGAAGAAAAACAAAAAACTGGGGAGAACCCTGCATACTAGTAGTGGGTTGATTGAAATCTATATATAGGATAGGGAATGAATACAACTGTCCAAAAACCAATGATGGATCTATACATTTTTAATAGTGGCACATGGTGATGGATTAATCGTATAATTATAATCTGTTGACAACATAGTAGGAGGTGCATTGTGGCGAGACAATGTTTTTCACAGCTGGACCATAAGCCCGGCACTTTGCGTGACATCAGACTCTATCATGGTACCTATTTACGGATTCCTAATTGGTCAAAGAAACTAACCATTGTGATAAATGTTTCAATACTGCCGTGGACGTGAGAGTGGGGTTTTTTTTCTTCAGAATACTGTCAAAAGTATGTTAAAGTTGTTTTAGTATAAGTTCTAGTTGGAATGTCTTTGGTTCAGTTTTGCTCAAAATACCCGGATCTCAGACGGACATTCTATCCTTAGCCCTCATGTGATCACTAATCAGCGCGCCAGACTGCAATAGCACAGTCAATACACACGAGTAAGCGTAAAGCCTGGACGTAATGAGCACATACGTTAGTGAAATCTGACATATTGTCTGAGACCTGGGTACTGATCTTCTGTTTCAGCATTAGTGCGAAGTTCTATTAAACTGTAATTAATTGTTTTCAGTCAAACATGCTTAGTCAATATGTCCTATTCAGGGCCCAATTTGATTAAACTGTTAAGCAGAAAATACTGCGTAGCAATGGCTTCTGACTGGCACCCCCGAACAAAGATATTGACTAATAGGACCGCCAACATATGGTTGGATAGCTCAGTTGGTAGAGCGCCGGTACGTTAATCCGGAGGTCGTTGGTTCAAGTCCCGCTCCAGACAATTTTTCTTTGTTTAAAACCAAAATTAGCAAATTTTATTGCTAAGAAAATAGTGAGTTGGGCACCAGTCGCAACAATCGTCATAGAATTTCGGCGGAGGGTTGGGGGGGGGGGGGGGTATCTGTTTCTGCTGAGCAAGATTTTTTCTAATTCTTAGCAAGTTTTTTGTGTTTATAGGCTTTATGAAATATTGGCCCCTGGACACCATTTACTGTGATGTGCAACATTGTGATGACATGCTTGGAGTTCCTGGATTTTAACACCCCCCCCCCCTCCCCAGCCATGTTTTTTTTTATGTGACACATCACCAAGGCATTCCCTCCCACTCAATGAGAAGCGAGTACTGTCATAACCCAATATGATACGATTAAACACATATGACGATGATACTGTCATCAATATCTGGAGAACGTGCAACATGAATGTGTGACTAATTACATTGCACTTTTACAGATAAACAAGTACCTCTCTCTCTCTCGCGAGTGTCATAATTAACTCTTTACACAGTTTTGATGAAGGAGTTCGTTTGCTAATATTTGCATATTTCAAGACTCTGCTAATGTACACAATGAATGGCCAAAGTAATTAGAATCTACAGCTGGAAACACATCCCGAGTTCTGTGCACTTTTCTCTCTCTCTCTCTCAGAGGTTGTTGTAGATTATCCACTGACTGTTGACCCCCATACTTAATCCTCTTTCTCTCCTTTCTTTTTATCTCTCTTTCTCCGATCCCTTGATCCGTAGGGATTTGAAGAGCTGCTTAGGATGGGCGCATGGGATTTCGTCATTAACCTGAGCGGATCCGATCTCCCCATCAGAGATGTGGACGATGTGGCTGCCATGTTGGCATCGGCACGAGGTAATGCATCTGCTTTCCTTCATCGGATCACAGCGGTCGCAGACCGTAGGTATTTTGTTTCCCCGCTCTATGGGGAGGGTCTCCCGTCACGGGGGAGAGCGCTATCCGTTCGTGGCGGTAGGTAGTCACTTGAGATTTAGTGACAAGAAGTGTCTAGTTGAGCGTGTAGTTTTACATACTTTAAAGAGACAACGGAACGACTGCTGTTGGTCGGAAAGCTACAGTGAAATTCCTATTTGTTTTTTGTTTTGTTGCCTTACACCAATGTGTATTAAGCACTGTATACTTAACACTTTCCCAAGTTCTGTGAAAAAAAATCCACATGCATATTACTTGGGTTGGATTCGAACCCACAACCATTACACATCTGCCTTTAGCATGGCAAAGGTCATTGGTTTGAATCCCACTTAGTAAACAGGATAATTGTCATAGGTGGTACGTATGACATGGTATTTTGTCTGGTATACTTATACCGGTAAGCATAGTTTTGTTTTGCAGAAAAAAAAATCTGGTATTTAAATCAAAATTAGCCGAGAACCAGTCACAAGCTGTGGGCATAACATGACAATTTAGCTGGTCACCCATTCCGGCTTATCGAGATACTTCCAGTGCCAATTAATTCTTCCAGCAACTATACCCCCAATATCAATGTCGGTGATTAACAAGATGGGGTTTGCTGTGACTGACATGGGCAATCTGCTACTTTTGCTGCAGATGTTTACATTAGACTACAGGCTTGTTAGAAACCAATTTACCATTCACAATAACTGGAAGGTGAGGCTGTACTTTTCCTAAGCATTCTCTGGGTAGGTTACAGGTTGCGTACAGCGCCAGCAGTCTGACACTTCTACAACAATGCGTCACCCCTTACATCAGAAATTGATTCATCTGTTTTTCATTAATTCAATCATAATTCAACAACATTTTGAAGCGAGGATTACCCCTGCAACCAGAGCAGTAGTCAGGTTTACTTAGTGAGTGTCATGCGTAGAGCCTTATTTTGTATTCGGGGAACAAGACACAGGATTGCGTACTCTTAAAGTAAATAGCTACGGGTTTGTGTTCCACTTGCCGTTTTGGTTTTGTAATGGCTGACAGAATCACAGCCATTACATCAAAACCAGACTGCTACCTTCTTTGTCCACGTCCAAAGATTATTGAGTGCCGGAGGGGCAAGATGGGGAACTAGGCTGAAATGTGAGGTGTACACTGGACACCATTTCAGCAAACAACTCTTTGGATGCAACATAGATAGATCAGTGCAGACAGTGACCATGCTATGGATGATATAACAAAACATTTGCTTGCTGAAATGGCGCCCATGCGTACTTCAAGTTCCAACAATACATAGAGCTCTGTAATCTTTGGTCATGTCCCCTTCATGTCGAAACGAAAGGCAATTACAAATACATGTACTGATTCTCCTTTTAACAAGAAAAGGGCCCCGACTATGTCCTCACCCTCAGTTGTATGACACTGATTTGATCAGGGCCCAATTTCATAGAGCTGCTTAACGGCCGATTTTTGTGCTTACTGCGCGGGTTTCCATTTCATTACTGCTAACAGTAAGCACACGAAAAGGCATGCTGACCTTCCGGTGCTTACTGTATGAAAATGAATGATGTAACAATGCAAATCATCTGCTATAGTTAGCATGGTGATTTGCTTACCGTTAAGCAGCACTATGACATTGGCCCCAGGTGATAACGAAATTGTTGCACTAAGTCTAGACCTAGCCACACACAACTAAAAAATGTGTCAGGAGAGTCTCCCTTTATCTTAACGTCCTGAAGTCATGGCATCAATCTTGTATGTGCATAAAGTTCACACGCTCAGCTACCTTTCTCTCTTCCCGTTGGGAAATCCATGGTAACTGGAATTTATGAAGCCTCGGATGGTTTGGGTATGAAGTGGATAATGCACTGTTAGAACGCTGAGTATTGATTTATACAGATATGCACTCATATCACCCAGATATTTTTTTCATCCTTGCCGAGGAACTAAAATAATATCAGCCACTCCGTTTGAGTTTTGGCTTTTACCATTTCAGGAGGGTTGTTTAGATTTAAGGGCTTTTTTTTATTTACTGAAAACAAGTACTCTAACTCTGTATTTCCTTTTTCGTTGGCTAAATAGAGTTGCTTTTGCGCAGATTTTTCAGCTGATGTAAGTGACGATGTTTCTCTTGCTGTATGAATAGCCTTGAAATTATGAGTTTGTTTTGGAGCAAGTCTCGTGTACAAGTGCAGATTTTCATATTTCAGCCGAAGCTGTAAAATGTGTCCTACTACTCGTAAATGATTTGTTATCACCTCTTACATGAAGGTCATGGTTTTGCCTTTGTTTGTTTGTCTGTCTTTTTGTCTGTCTGTCTGTCCGCAGAATATCTCAAAAGTTATGGATGTTACTTTGTGCCAAGATTAGTCAAGGGACAATGATCAATTGATTAGAATTTTGTTTAGTTATTTCTTTGAGAGACACGACACAGACGCGGCAACATTAGCTGCACCCTGTGGAACATTTCAAGCGTTCATCGCCGGTACATGACTTTGCGTCCTTCGATGCTCAGCAGGGCGGAGGTATGCACTTTCATGTCGAGTGCTTTCTAGTGCACCCATAGTTCAAGGGTACTCTTCTTCATTTTTGTGTGATTAGGTTTTAACTTTATGAGACAGAACGGGAATTGGAACGATCGATCGGACAAGCCCACGGATTTCACCGTGTGGTACGGGTGCGGCGGCCATGTTTACAACGTCTCCATGCGGGGAAGGCGGCCATCTTGGACCGACATGCACAGTACCTCGCAGTGGGGTGTCTTTTCAAGGTATGACTGAAATCCTGCGCAGCAGCACACAACTTATTGTCAAAGGGAATTTACTTTGAGTACTTTTTACAATTTGAATAATTTCCGGTAGTCTGATTTTCCTTGTCCCAAAAGACATTCAGGTTGGCTGAGTGGTGTCCTCCCTGCCTTTTCACCCCCGTGGACCCCGGTTCGAATCTCGAACCAGAGCCTTGCATGTGGATTGGGTTTGTCAGTCCCTACCTCATTGTGGGTTTTCCCTTTTTCGGATTTTTCCTCCCACATCTAAAATTGACATTTCTCCATCATCTTCTCTGCACAGCAATCTTCCATGCCTACGGGTAATAGTGCTAATCACTTTTGAGGGTCCCTTGGTTTCATCACCAGAAAGATATTATTATAATAAAAAATTAAAATAAAATTTTAAACATCTTTAGAAAATGTTGCTGTCGCTGATGTTTTTCAGGGCAAGCTTTTGCATAGTAACCCTCCAGGGCACAATTTCATAGAGTGGCTTAAATTAGTGCTTTACACATTTTCTGCTCAGCAAAAATAAGCAGGATACCTGTTGCAAGCAGTACATAAAATGTGGTAGTTTGGCTGGTAACCTTTTGTCTGGTAAGAACAATTGTTTTGCACATAGGGCAGCTCATTGGGAGGTACAGGAGGATCGCCATTGTTGGGGTGAGTCCATTACGGGTAGGGGTCATAGATTGGTTTTTGTCAACATGCTGATTTTACAGGCAAAATAATTAAGAGAGATACAATAAAAGTCACTATGTGAAAGTTTCAGCTGAGTACAGTGTCTTTTTGCTGAGAAAACAGCAAAAAACTGTAATAGTATTTTCAGAAGAACGTCGGATCCATCCACATTTAACAAGGTGACAGCGGGGACCAACCGCATCTCTGGCTGCAGCATTCGCAAACAGACACCAACCCTCAGAAATCTGAGAAACGTTTCCTGCATGAATCGTTTCTCACATTCAAATGTTTTTCGGTGAAAAATTATCCGAACCATATTACTTAGAAGGAAATCTTTTCTCAAAATAGTTTATTCTACAAACGGCTGCAGTGCTTCTCACCAAGTAAGTTTTTATGGTCATTCATTTGGGGAGTTTTTTTAACCAATATGACCCTATCTGTAACCATATAGTTTTCCCCAATTATCAACTAAACAACATTTACACTACAGGGATTTCATCGAGCTTGTCGTTGGGCACAACCGCGGTGACAAGATGGACAGCATTCAGTTCTTTTGCATGACGAGCATCATCCCAGATGAATCATTCATGGCGTCCATGCTCAAGATATCCCAGTACAAGTAAGCAGACCCTCCAACCACTCCCCCCCCCCCCCCCCCCATCTTCTTCAAATCAACCGTTTGTGTTTTCTTTGTCGCTGCATTACGTGTTCAAGAACCTTTTGCCAAACACTAACATCAGTGTGGAAGTACAAACTTGAAGCGTTTGTTCTTCCGGTGCAATGTTTTTCGGGAAGAACTGTTGACATTTCAGGGTAAGCTCCTTATTGCAGATTTTCTTTGTGGGAGTGCGTAAAAGTGTTATTTCACCTGAGAAGTCTTTCTGGCAATGTTGTAATAAGTTTTGTTGGAAATTAAAGGGATAATACAGTATTGGTTTTTGTAAGAGTTTTTTTTTTTCCATTCCCACTATCAAATTCAATAAACACACAATACAGTGTACAATCAAATTTGATGGTGTAAATTTTAGTGCAAACTGTGAAAATATTTAGTTTTTTTGTTTTGTTTTGTTTTTGTTTTTGTTTTTTTGTTTTTTTGTTTTTTTTGGGTTTTTGGGTTGTTTTTTTTTTTTTTTTTTTTTTTTTGGGGGGGGTATCAGGGTTTTTGTGCACGTACATGTTGGGCTTATTCTGATTGCTGCAACCAGAATAAGCAGTGTTAATTGTGGGAGCCTCAAATGCTATTTTCTTGTCTTCAAGGATTTAGTAAACCGCTTGCCAAGCTGTTTGTTGTAACCCACGGTGGCGTGTAAGCTTACAAAGTTATAATTGCTCGATTTCACATCGAAACAAAATCATGGATGACAACGCTCGATTTAAAAAACAAATTGTGAAACATGCATTTTGAAAACTGGTCTCATAATTGTAAGTGTTTCGTTTTACATAGATTTAAAGGGTGATCATTGATAATAACCCAAGTGTTAATAGAAGAATTACAGAACACGTATTTTGAGATCAACTTGATGTTCAGTTGATACAAATGCAGCTTAATTTTAGAAGTCTTTCTCATTTTTTTGGCCTGAGATTTGAGAGAGAGAGAGAGAGAGGGGGAGAGAAAGGTGACTAATATGTCAAATTAATTGTAGAATCTCGAAGGTATCTGTTGTAAATTTGTGAAACATAAAAAATATGGAACTTTCTACTCCATTTTAGAAGCACTCCTTGGATGAAATATTTCTTGGGGGTGAAGTGTTTCCAAAAGCTTTGATTACTATTTTCTTTTTAAGTAAATTGAAACTAACAACTTCCGCTTTTAAAATTTGGCAATCTCTTTTTTGTGTGTACAGGGACACCTACATTCACAACAACCTTCATCATTTGAAATCATTTGCTAGGAAGGACGACCGTGGGTTCTGCCGACACACTGAAGATATTGACTTCTGTGGACAGGTATGTCTGCTCCTCCTCCTCTGCCCACCATGAAATCCATATGAATCAAAACTGAAGTTTCCTACTAGGTTTTGCATGACTCTGTCAAACCAACGCATGAGGCCAGACAAGGGAGATTGGTCTCCGGCAAGACAATGAATGAAACCCTTCTGATGATTTTCCCGATTCCGAAATACTTCTGTCCTCAAATCTTTCTGTTATCTGTCCCAAAAGACTCAGAGCTGTATACTGAGAGAGTTGCGACAACTTGCGCTTAGAAGCAGTTGTTTTTGTCCAAAAAGACGCATGTGCGCACACAGGGTACCGTACTAGACTGCACATTGGGTCGTGCTGTATTTGGACTGAAAATGGCATCCAGCAGCCATGTGACCACAAAAAAAACCCTGCACCCACCATGTCGCAACTCTCTTAACTCATAGCTCTGAATAGACTGTTACATGCTGCTTCCATTTTGTCCATATTCTGTGCACGGAGCAGCAGTGAATGCTGATTCCGCGAGCATCTTCGCACTGACACAGCAAGATTTATAAAACAATGTTTGTCTATTACAGCCTTTGTTTGGGTATGTTGATTTGAATGTGAAAAGTAAGCTGGCTGCTCGGTGATGGGGGGGGGGGGTCTAAACATAGACAATCAAATTGTTCTTGCACAGTCCTGTACCAGTTTTATCCACCATTACTGGGACGTATTTTTACTCTTGTACACATAGTTCTCAGACTTTGGTTTGCTTCATGATCGCGCTTTGTGCTGTTAACTATAATAAAAATATTAATAGTAATAATAACAAGAATAGTAATAATACAAAAAAGTATTCAAAAATCCCCTCACACAGAGCCTCAAAGCACTTTACAAGAACACCGAAGCAAAATAGCCAAAGAACAGTAGGATAAAAACAACAAAGCAAAGACAAAAACACTACAACTTTAAAATACAAGAAGGTGAATGTCCTTTAACAAAAAAACACAAAAGTAAAAAAAAAAAGATGAAAGGGTAGAGGTTACCAGCACATGCACCGTTTGCCAAGATTCTCCTTTTCTGGCCATAAAAAGAGAAACTGGGAATAAAATGTACAGCAAAATATTTTAAAGGTCAACAAGTATATTATTATTTGAGAAAAAGATGAGTTTTGAAGTGACCGATGTAGCTTGGCGAATAATTCGGGGGGGGGGGGGAGACAGCAGCAATTGACACCGCTCAAGCATCGTGAGGCAAAGTAGAGAACCTGCAGTAGGTACTGTGACAATGAGCAAAGACAATGAGGAGGTGAATGAGGGAGGGTGGAATGAATTTGGAGATATATTCAAGAGCGAGGCGATGTTGAGACTTAAAAGCGAGCAACATTAGCTTGAACACAATATGGTCCTTGAACGTCAGCCAGTGGAGACGGTGGATTATGGGGATGAATTGCTCATTTCTTGGAGACCGAGTCACGAGGCGAGCGGCAGTATTTTTGAACACATTGCAGTTTATTGAACTCAGAATCTGGCAGACCATAAAGAAGACTATTGTAGGAATCTAATCTAGATGGAACAAAAGCATGGACCAATTTGTTGGTGGTTGGTTCATCCGATAATTGTCTGATTTGGTCGATGTTGCGTGTGGCTGCACAACGGGTTTTTGTTTAATCTGGTTCTTTATAAAAAGACGGCTGTCAATAATTGCTCTCAGATTTTGAGCTTCTGTAGAGGGATGTTTGCCCGACCGATGAACAGCAAGAAGGGTGGAGGCTTTGGGATGAACTTAGATGAAAAATGAATAACTTCAGACCTCCCATCAACATCAGAAATGTCTGGATGGTAGAAACTGGAGGTCAAGTCTTATTCTCGGGTTTTCTTTGTTGATTTGTTAAATTTACTTTGCTCTCATACATTTCATGGCTGAATTGTACTGTCCAAACACTAGGATTTATTTTTATGGCCATAAACTGTGTGAAACTAAAACCAAAGTTTGAATAGGGGGGAGACTTGCACAGTCTTATAGGGGAAATGTTTGTATCGTGTTTAAATTTTTTGGTATGAGTTTTTCGACAAAGTTTTGATGTTTCAATCATCTTCAAACATCATAAGAGGATGATCAAGGGGCTTTATTCTCAGACCAGGGGAAGATCAAGGCCTTCTACAATTTGTTTAAAAGTTTGTTTTTGTTTCTTTTGCAAACAAAACCATGATTTAGATAGAAGTGCAGTAGATGTACATGTATAAGTAAAAAATACCCCAAAATTTGACACAAAATTTAAAGGTTTGATACAGGATTAGTAAGGATAAAAAAACATCATTGTTTAATTTTTAGTCTGAAAGCTTACTGATTATGAAGTTCATAACAGAACTATTTGTTTTTCTGTGAAATATTTCCCTCTGAAATAAAGTCATATCTGAGGAAAACTATCTAAAAACCTTTAAAAAAAACGCAACAGCTGATTTCAGTTGTTATAACCAAAATTAAGGACAGTGTGTTCACACGCTGAAAATTGTGCTTGGTTTTTCACTATTTTCTCCTGACTCACACAACAGATTAAGCCAAATTTTTTTACAGGCTTGTTATTTCTTGTATATGGTTGATCACACAAAACATGAACACTATCTGCGACTATATCATCAACTCCACCAATCCCCCAACAACTTGACACAAAATATCTTTGAATTTACGGTGTGTCCCAGCACATTGTGTAATTTTGCACAGTATTTTTATTTCCACACCGCAACCCAAATATGTAGAATGATGAGAAGGGGAAACCAGGCCGAAATCACTGATTGAAGGAGGAAATGTAATGTGCGAAACCAAAACTGATACATTTTGTATCAAATATAATGTGTTCAAATCCAGGCCATTATTTGTTTGGGATAATTGCCATGACAGTTTTGTTGTTAGCACTGACTCCCAATATGGGTTTTTGATTGTTTTCCTAAACTGCCGCAAACTATTGGATATTGGGTTGTTTTTTTTCTTTTTCTTTTCATTTTTGATTCTGATGAAATCATATTCAAGTTTGTCAAGGAGAAAACTGGTGTTCACCAAACAGAAACTATTAATAAACCACAAGGGAAACTGACTGGGTAAACTTTAGTTAAATTTTCGGGGTGAACAAAGTCAATTGTTTCTTTGTTCACCTCGAAATTAAACAGAAACAATTTACCTTGAGTTACTTTCTTTTGTGATTTAGTTTACAGTAGTGACTCATAATACTAGTTGTTTTTTTCCATTGTAGTTTATAACTACTGCCCGCTGCATGTTATTAATCATTAAATTTCCTCATTTTTTAATGGGAGAGAAATATTTTCAAGGGTGTTGACGAGAAAGCTGGAGATTACAAACAGGAACAGAATCCAGTCATATAACAACAAGGAGGGGAGCTGATTTTATTTTGAGCTGTTTCACTTCTCCTTTCAAATAAATTGTATTTAGGAATCTATTAAATTATGTATTTTCGGGGTATTTTCCCAAAAATACTCCCAGGTAATTAAAAAATTAAATTTCTGCCCTCTTTGTCAAAGTTTTGTCACAGATGTTTTTACTTTCAAATGTTTGTACTTTCTGAAAAGATCAATCTGCTTGCAATCCATTTCATTTTTTAATTAGAATTTGGAAAAAGGAGAGGTTGGGGGGCTGGGGAGGCGAGCTCGTAAAGGATAAGAGTTGTACCAGTCATTGATATTAATATAGAGATATAAACCAGGGGGAACTTGGGAAGTTTTTACTCAATTTCATCGCCATTTTTCAACTATCACATACAATAGACCAATGCACAGAACGCTCTGGGTAAGGTTAGGGTTTGGGAATCGTCGAAGACCTAATTTGCATATTGATCACATGCTTGTGTTGCAAAAGTTTAGTCTCGATCTTTGGGGATTCCCAAAAGGACTGGAACCCAAGTATCAGGTTTTTAAAGAAAATTAATCTACAGTCACGCTTCTGTATAGTTTGGGTTGACTTAGGTAGCCTATCGAATATCAAGCTCCGTGACCGCTCGTTCCCGTCTGGTGATGTTCTGCCATGCAATGAACACAAATCCCATATATATATATATATACACTGTAATATTATTGTCTCCCACGTAATGAACAAGATTCTTTTGAGAAAAAAATACATAATTATGTTTCCAAATGTCCTTATGCTGTCCGCTTAAAAAGTGGAATATGGAATCATTTCAGCATACATACTGTTGTAAACGAACAAGCTTGATTTAAAAAAAAATAATTAGTTGAAAAAATGAAAAATGTATTCGCAGCCGAATTCAAACACTCAAACAGTATTACAGTAGAACTATAACGACAAAACAACTTTGGGAAAGAAGAAGAAAAAAGAAGTGCCATCTCGTCGCACTGCATTAAGCACGACCCAGCGCACCGCCCCCGATCCGACCGGCCCACAACAAAACCACAGCAATCTGGCAAAGTGCAAACACGATTCAAAGCCAGATATACAGGATGAGATGCACCCTTTAAACAAAACACCAAAAAAAACCAAAAAAAAACACTAGAAAAAGAAATTGAGATCTTAATCTGCAGGTATCAGCAATAAACACATTTGTCAAACTCAAAATATATAGAAACCAACATCTAACAGCAAACATGATCAGAGTGTTGTTTTTTTCTTTTCTTGCTAGTACGGTCTTTTGGTTTGTGTTTATAAAGTCCCCTGGGGGTGGCGTATTATAAAGTATACACATTCTCGGGTTGTTGATTAACATTTGCCTCGATTCTAGATTACTGATTTATGCTACGATTCTTATCGACTATAGCTGTATTTACTGACATTTACTGAAATGTTATTATCATTGTTTGCTTCCTTCAGTTTAACCGTCCTCAATCTTCTTCGCCTAACAGGGTCCCGGAACGTTTGAAGTCGAGGACATCGACACGATCGGACACCTCGCGCATAATCTCTTCTTTGCGCGGAAGTTTGACGGCGCCGCAACCAATCCTGTGCGTCTCTACGCCCTGGAGCTAAGCTCTGGAAAGTACTACAGTGATCTACGCAAGAAGTACATCTCTGAAGGGTTTCTCAGGTATGTCTGGTGTGAGTCATCACCGTCAGACTGCTTTCATTTTTTAACGGAACTTAGTAAATTTGGTTTCTCACTTCATTGTCCATTTACTTTCATATTCATCTGTGTTGTAGAAACGGCAAGTAAGAAAGTTGTGTGTGAAGGCCTTGAAACCAGTCAGCCTTTGGGCTTTGAAAACTGGAAAGATTTTTTATTTTTTTTAAGTTAAAGAAAATGTTGTCCTTGATATTTATGGAACTCCTTTTTGTGATTTGAATGAAATTGACTAAAAGATGAACTATTTCAACCACAGTTGATTTTCAAGTACTTGTTTTTGGAATGGGAGAAAATTGTTATTTCCTGTAGAGAAATACAAAATGTGATTAAAGGGGCAGTCGGTCATCATGATCAAAGTAGGCCTGCGGAATTGGGAACTCTCACCCAGTCACTGCACGCTCGTGCCCTCCCTGGGTATCATATCTATGGAGAGCGTGCGTGCGTGCAGTAACTGGGTGAGAGTTCATAATTCCATGAGCCACAGGCCTGCTTTGATCATGACGACGCAGCCCCTTTAATGGTTGACTTTATTTCATTATAATGCGTGGTTGGAATATCCGTACTTAACCATAACACTTTATTACTTGGGGAGATTTCTCATTTTACCGCTGATTAAATATTTGATTGAAGTCTCCATATATATTTGTATATATATATATAAAGTTAGTAGGGGAGATGGCCTTAGCTTTTGATCCAAACCGGACCTTCGTCAGAGGCATAAACAAGAACAAACACAAACATATCCATTTATAGCAAAAAGAGGAGCAAAGGATTAAGGGAGAGTATCCAGAAAAAATGCGGGAAAATATAGCCAATCAGAGTTTAAAATTTACAAACAATGGGGTGGCTAAGAACCAATCAGAATAAAGTAGTGAGGACAAAGGATGGTCAGTGTGAAAGGGTAGATCACTTGACCTTTGTTATTTCCTGTAGAGAAATACAAAATGTGATTAAAGGGGCAGTCGGTCATCATGATCAAAGTAGGCCTGCGGTCCAGTCTAGATAGTGAGGTCCAGTCTATATAGGTCCAGTCTCTGCGGTCCAGTCTATATAGGTCCAGTCTGGATCGAAAGCTAAAGCCATCTCCCCTACTAGTTTTATATGTATATATAATATACTTTTTAAAGTACATGATGGAAATGTAAATACGCAAACTCCACTACCGTATCCTCATAAGTAAATTGATACTCTAAATCCAACAGGCAGCTAGTCAGCTTGGCTTTGGAGTCAGAGTACGGTACCCTCTACCACAAAGAGGTCGAGGTTGAAGAACTTCTGAAGTTACGGATCTTCCCGCAAGTCCTTCCAATGGATCCGTGCTGTTCTCCAATCTATAACACCAAGAATCGTATCGCTAAGGATATGCGCTACTGGATCGACTTCTCAGTGGTGAGTGTACGGTGGAGACTTTTTTTGTGGATAATGAGCTGGGGATCGAAACATTGAACTATTTGAACTATTATAGGGAGACCGCCAACATAGGGCTGGATAGCTCAGTTGGTAGAGCGCCGGTACGTTAATCCGGAGGTCGTTGGTTCAAGTCCCGCTCTGGTCAGTTTTTCTTTGTTCAAACCCAAATTATTTGTATTATTAATACTATTGTTATTGTTATTATGAACACTTTGGAGACCGTTCGTTGCTGTGTAATCATCACCATACGACCAGACATGGCTAATGTTGTTGAGTTTTTGACACAGTTTTTTTCTTGTAAAAGTGTCTGGCAAACAAATAAAATGAAACAGACATTCGGTTTTGTTTCAGAAACTTAGATACTATGTTAACATGGGAAGCATTGAAAAACGTCCATTGAAAAACGTCAATTCAGGACGCGACCATTGCGTTGACCTTTTTGTTTGAATTGGAAGTAGGTCAGATCTTGCAGCCGTTTGCGGCCACTATGGGCATTTTGGTACAAGCCGTTTAAACATTTTTGTCGGGGAGGTCGTTGGTTCAAGTCCCGCTCCTGTCAATTTTTCTTTGTTCAAACCCAAGTTATTTAAAGCAATTTACCCAGTCAGTTTCCATTGTGGTTAATTACTTAATAATTTTTGTGTAACAAAACAATTTGCTCAGCAGTGTTTTCTGCTTAACAGCATTTTCTGCTTAACAGTTTTATGAAGTTGGACCCTGATTTTTTTCCGAAGATTCACGAAGTTTGGTTTGATAAATAAAAAGTAATTGGATCGAGGGATTTTGATTGGCCAGTCTGTAATTGGATAGTATTTGCCGGAGTACTCACTGTGTATAGATTCCACCGGAGGCAAATGTAAATACACCTTGCGTTGAGAATCAATTTGATAGCTAGATCTCCCCTCCGATCCGGAGGTGGTGGGTGGGGGGGGGGGGGGGGGGAGGTTGTTGTCAATGTGGCCGTTGTGCTGTCCAGCTGATTAAAAGAAGAAATTCAAACAGACGAGGCGCTCGTGTGCAGCCTGTTCATATTGACTCAACATGAACACTTCCGTTATTAAGGGGCTTCAGATCCACGTCATTTGTCCTCCTCTTGTTTGACGTCAGCCATTTACCCGATGAAAGGTACACTACCTTCTTTTGGTGGAAGCAATCATCCTCTAGCTATACTTAAGGTTACTCCTTGTGTACTTAAAGCAGTAAAAGCCCCCCCCCCCCTTCCCCCACCACTCACCCAGTCTCACTTATCTCAAGCAATCTAATTGTACAATCTTGTTTCATGCACCCCCACTCCATCCTAGCAATGTGCCGCTCATATTTGATAAGCGACCCCCTTCCCCCTCCCCCCATCCACATTGCCTTAATGGAAGCCATCTACACTTCTATATAATCACCCTTACTGGACCTAGAAGCCCCATCAACCTTTCCTTTGCTCATGGTTAATGTCAACCACCCCTTCTTCCTTAATGGAAGCAATCCAGAGCTGATTTTTATTCCTCCCTTCCCCAAACCCAGCCCCACCAACCTTGTAGCAATATACTGCTCTTGTGTAACGTAATCGCCCCTCCTCCTCAATAGAAGCAGTCTACTGCTCATTATTTGAAGTAATCTCCTCAGATTGGCCTTTACCCTACCAAACCTTTAATCTACCACTCACGTATCCTCCCCCCATCCTTAAGGGACACAATTCACCCTTCCAAACCAACCCCTAAACCCCTACCCCCAACCAATCCCACCGCAATAGAAAAACACTCCTCTGCTCATACTTAATACAGACCCTTCTGCGATGAAAGCAATCATTCATGCCTCGCCCTTTAACACCCACCTCCCACTTCCCCACCCCCGGGAAAAGAATCCATGATGAGCCCTCGAGTGTGCGCCAGTGCAAACAAACATCTTCTCCTTTTGGTTTTGCAATCTTCCATCGTCGTTGTGTTCGTTAATCTGAGCAAAGAGATTATAACCGATCCTTGCGGTGAAAAGCTCTCGCTGTCTCATGAGAAATCGAAGATTAATTGTCCACTGCAATATATGGTTTACCTTACAAGCCACCCACTACTGCATCTACTACAGGAAACAGCATCAAAGTTATCACCCCCCCCCCTCCTTCTTCGGTCAATCTTTATTTGTTAAATTTAATCAGCAAAAAGCTGATCATAGTATCGATTTTCTACAGAGATTTCTGTTCACTGTTTATTTAGTTTTATTGGTTTCATTTTTATCGTAAAGAAATGATGAAATTTCCCACGTGAATTTACCTGCTCTTAGATTTCATTTTTGAATAGGTTTGCCCCCCTGTGTTTCTGGCAGCGGCTTATGAATGTGCTGCAGCACCTCGTAAACCCTTATAAGTTGCTTACATAAGTTGGTCTCATAATTCAAGAATTTCAAAAACATGTCAAAACAAAAAGTTTCTCCTTGGTCAAGCGCCTTGAGTCTCCTATTGCTAGTCATGTGCACACTGTATGTGACTCCAGTAGTAGTAGTAGTACATGTAGTAATATTGGAATGTGTTTACAAAAACATGTCAAAACAAAAAGTTTCTCCTTGGTCAAGCGCCTTGAGTCTCCTATTGCTAGTCATGTGCACACTGTATGTGACTCCAGTAGTAGTAGTAGTACATGTAGTAATATTGGAATGTGTTTACAAAAAAACGTGACAGACTTTGTTTTTTTCTCGTTTCTCATTTGCGATTCGATACCTGAAACCCGATTTCAGGATTTTTCAGTGCCTTCAGATTTTCTTGAAAGATGCGAAATTGCTTTCACAGAGATAAAAGACAAGGGCCCAATTTCATAGAGCTGCTTAAGCAGAAAATAATGCTTGACAATTTCCTGCTAAGCAGAAATGAGCAGGATACCAGTCACAAATTGTACACGTGACGTGGTAGCTTGGCTGGTAACCTTATTTTGGTAAGCACAATTTTATTGTGCTTAGCAAATTTTGGTGCTTAAGCAGCTCTATGAAATTGGGCCCTGGCTCTTGCTGTGTGACCGGACCTTCAGATATCTAATTGAAATGATATAGAGAGTCTGTAAACCTCTACCATTTCACATTTTGACATTCTAGTGGCTTTATCTCCGCACGGAGAGAGGGGACTTTTATCAAATTTTCAGGATCTTTCAATGTTTGAATACAATATCATCCCTGAAAAAAAGTATTTTTGTGAAGTAGTCTATTCCCATTGTTTATGCAACTCTTGGCATGGTCAAGTTTTTTCAGGGCAATGTATTTTACCTGATAACTCCTCTGATACTTAGTGTAGTAAGTCGAAAGATTGAGTTTGCAAGGAAAAACATAGCCTTTTTGGAGTTTCGTTTGTATTTTTTGATGGGGAGATTCTGCTGTAGAACTTCAGGTCACACTACAACTGCTTTGGCATAGGCTCTGGCTTGGGCCCCCCCGTGTGTAATTTTGAAAACATAAACTTTGGCTACGGAATTTCAAAGAGGCGGATGTTACCTGAGCCAGAGCTAAAGCCCAAGCTGTGGTTTTGAAAACAGCCAATGAATGTAAATTTCAAAATCATTCCCCCCCCCCCCCTTGCAAATTTCAACTTGGATCTGCGCCAGTGCCGGGGGGGGGGGGGGGGGGGAGGGGCAATAGTAAAACACTTTTGACAGATTTTGCTGAAATGATTAATGGTTGCTTGTCTGGACCATTTGGGATCTCTAAAGATATAATGGTCTGTTTCCATCCAATGCAGAGTTGCCAACTCTCCCTGATTCTGCAGAGAGTTACCTGGAGAGAAAAAAAACACCAATCTTTCCATGAACGATTTAGAAAATCTCTCTGATTATGGAATATTTTTTCCCTATTGTGTTCAATGTTATTCTAAATATATCCCCAATTTTGGGTACAAAATCTCCCTGATTGCAAGCTGCAGATGTTGGTGGCTCTGCCCATGTATTGATTATACTTGTAAAAGAGATTGGTCTGGTGTTTTTTTTTAGAGTGGTTGGTAGTCACAGTTCATCCCTCTTTTACCGTTTTACTACTGTCTTCATCTCAAGTCACCATACCTTAATGCTATACTTTAACCTCAATCAAATACTTTGTCATAATTTCTCCATGTGGGAAAAAGAAGGAAAAACAAGAAAAAGTGCACACTCAAAGATGCAATTCTTCTCTTTGCAGCCCTGCTGTGGAATTTAATCAAATCTTACTTCTTCATTCCAATCAATATCGTAGAACCCAACGGCACCTTGGCCAATTCTACCTGACACTCTCATTTTTGTGTGTGGCTGTTCAAGTACAACTTGTTCTGCACTGAGCTGGTGGTGGGGGGGGGGTGGGGGTAGGGGGTAGGGTAGCATCTTGCTACCTAACCAAAGATCCACATCGTCCTTGCAAAAGAAAGTTTTAGTGATTCAGTTTATTTGTAATTTATGGACTATTTATGAAACACACATCCTAAGGAACTGGAGGGCAAATGATGCCATGTGTACATTTTATGTTAAATTCTCAAGTTGCATATGAAAACAGCAAGAGTCCCTGGTGTAAAAAATTGGCATTGATTTTTGTGTAAGTTTTTTCTAATGAATAATTTCATATTGAGTTTGCCCTCCAGTTATTAAAAAAAAAAATCGTGACAGTCGGAAGGCTGTGTACTTGCATACGTACACATATTCCTCCCTGCCTGGGAGGAAATTAAAAATATGTTAAAAGGAAGGTAAGAACTATCGGATAGAAGCAGCAGTGAAGCCATGGGGGACCTAGGAGGAGGGCACGTGTCCACTCACAATCTTTCCAGCGCTCCGCCCTCAGGTGCTCCCCCAGGTGCCCCCAACCCCCACGAAATAATCTAGATACATCTAGTGCCCTCAAAAATAAAATCAGTGTACCCTCTGAAGTGTCTCTTCTAAAGAAAATAAGCACGACACGACCCCAACCTTTAAGAAACATGGCCCCATGCCCCCCCCCCCCCCCCCCCCGGACAAAAAATCATGTCTAAGTCGCTGGGCACAACTACAAGTAATCAGTAGGAACAAGTCAACATCAACTGATAACTGATAAATATTGTGTATTTCTGCTTGAAAGTGCAATGGTATTTTCGAGTCCCTACCTTGTTTGTTTGTTTGGATGTTTGTTTGTTTGTTTGTTGGTTTTGTTTTTGTTTTTCCTTTTTTTTTTTTTTTTTTAAGCTTTGGTTTGTATTAAATAACGGTTTTGGAGATTTTTCTTCACTCAAACAAATTTTGTTAATTTTTTTTCTTTTCTTTTTTTTTTGTATTTGTGGCATTTTGTTCGCACAATATGCCCTTATGATAAATTTGCAGGATTTAATTTTAGGGCTTCATAATAATGCAATTGATTCCACTTTGCCTTATTGACTCGGTTCACCTGGCAACATCACCCAGGAGAAATCTTGGCTGCACTATTTTGGGAGCAAGATTCCCCTGTGTGTTCAGGCTTCATGTTTCAGGGTTGATTTCCATGCTATACTCGATGATCTTCTTAAAAACGTACGATCCTCCTCGCAAACTCCGGTCTTAAATTTCTAACCTCCTTATATTGAGCCCATATCCAATCATTCATGGGGAAACCGATCTTTCTCACGTAATGCTGCGGCATGCCATCACAAGTAATATCATTTTTCTATAACCCAATTTAATAGCAAACCTAAAGACTCCATCTTTTTTTTTTAAATCAAGTATTTGAGTAATGTTGTGATACAGATACTAATTAATTTTGGGTTTGAACAAAGAAATATCAAGTAATAAACCACAAGGGAAACTGACTGGGTAATCAGTTAATAATTGTTACATCCCCGTGGAGACATCTTTTGTTCTTTCCTTTGTTCCTGTACTGAACATCCTCCCATACACAAAATTCCTTGAGGAGCATCCCAGTCTTAAGAATTCCCCTATGGAGACCTTTTGGTTTCCCTTTTTTTGTTTTGTTCTCCATGTGGTAGTGAAAATAAAACAATAGTTCATATTTCTGTAATTACCTTAAGGCAGTAACAGTTTTGTTGTTGTTGTTTTTTTTTTTCTTTTCTTTGATTAGATGGAGCTGAAATCTTCAGAGAGAAGAGTGTTACGGGCTTCCTTTGTAAGTCGTTCTCATTTTTATTCATTCATAAATACCCTGGACAGTTTATCCATTCTGATTGGTTGATAGGAGAGCACATGGTCATGTTTAACTGGCAATAGAAACACAGTGAGGAGTGTTTCAAACATGGCCTGAAGAAATTGAGTCAAAAGAGGGCGCTTTCCTGATGATTGTATGGAATGCATTAATTTCATGGCAGAATTTGAGTTGGTAGGTCGCATATTTGGCTTGCGCAAGCTTGAAACTTGCAAGAACATACTGAGCACTCAATAAAGATACAATAAAAGTCACCTGTGAGTATTTCACCCGATTACAGTTTCTACCTGTTGAGAAAACAGCAAAAACTATCACAGTATTTTCATCAAGAATGTTGAATCTATTGGACGCTGTGGAAATTCGAAATCTCCACAAGGCGTCTTTAGGCAGTCATTGGAAAATTCAAATTTGTTGACACACTTTTAATTGATTTCTCATCACTTCAGACGAAACAGTTTTGCAGGAAACTTACTCCCATTACCATCTTTATAACAATTAGGCATTCGGATGAAAATTACACCTTTTTTATCAGGGTCCTTACCAAAGTATGACCCTAGCCTTAAAATAGCACAAATATAGGGAGACGTTTCTTCACATAGCCTTACATTAACACATTAAAGGGCCTGTATGTGTTTGGTAATGACTCTGAAAATTAATGGCAATCAAAACATATTTGGTAGGAAGCACAGCAGCTTTCGGTAATAAAAAGCATTTTGCGAATCATTTCACTTTGAAGTTATGTGGTCAAAGATATCAGTTTTTATCCACCAAAATTTGAATCTGAGAAACGTTACTGTCAGTAACGTTTCTCAGATTGTGTATACTTATTAGGGATTATTCTTCTTGCGTTGACATCTCAAAAACGGGACCACCTTTTCAAAATGAAATTTTCACAGGTTAGTTTTATTGTATGTATCTACATTTATATAGGATTAAAACAATCAAACGGTTGCAAAAAAAACAAAGGTATACTTTGCCTTTAAGCTCTGCAAAAAGAAAAGAAAAGAGAGACATTGTACAGAAAGTGTAGTAACAACGAGGTTGATCATAGCACAAGATTCACACACACAGATCAGTAGTTTAGTGAGCGAGAGTTCTCTAAGTGGAATCGGAGAGTGCATCTAAGGGCTGAGAGCAATACCCCAAGGACTGTTATCACACCGTTTCCCAGGGTGAGCCAGCCGTTTCTTTCTATCAGCATTATTGAGACATGGAGTCTTCGGAACATCTGTAGCAGCTGAAAGTGTGATGAATGATTTAAACCTTAATTGGTTTCTTTTGAGAGTGTAAAATGAAAAAACAAAACAATTTCCCAGACGCCATGTTGCCGTTTATCAGCATTTTAATTGTAATGGCACATAGGGGATCAAGGGGGAGATTTTTCCCGTGTCAGTTTTGACGATCTGTTCCAGCTAAAAAGTGTGACGAACGGTTTTGTTTCAAGTATTTTTTTCTGGAAGCAAACAAGTATGTGATTTGAGGCATTGTGTAGTGGTGTAGTGTTCACGCTTGGTTTGCAGTAACACCTTGTGATAGTGTCTACTTAGCTTGGTAGATTGTTTCTGTAGGAACTTGTTATGCTTTGTATCTACTGCTGCAGAGTAGATAAGGAAATTTGGGAGGCTACTAATAGTTCTGATAAGAACATGCCCTGCTGCTTATCTGCTTCCTGAATTGTTCTCACTGCTGCTGAGTGAGTTATTAATGGTCTCAATGCTTTGACAAGCCTTCTCTGGTTATCGTGAGTAGAAAAACTGCGAAAAACTGCAGAAGAAGTTCTTATTTGAACTCGGTAGCTTCTTGATTGCGGATCTACTCTGCCGTCAGTAGAAAAACAGCAGAACAAGCTCTTACTTTAACTCGGTAGACTTTTGATTGCGAATCTACTCTGCCGTCAATAGAAAAACAGCAGAACAAGCTCTTATTTGAACTCTGGGTTCTCTTGATTGCTAATCTGTTCTGCCGTGAGTAGAAAAACAGCAGAACAAGTTCCTATTTGAAATCAGCAGACTTCTGATTGCGGATCTATTCTGCCGTGAGTAAAAAAAACCCAGCAGAACTAGTTCCTATTTCAACTCCGGGTTCTCTTGATTGCTAATCTGTTCTGCCATCAGTAGATAAATAGCAGGACAAGTTCTTATAACAACAATCCACACTGACAAGTAGATATTATCACACATGGTGTTTCCTGCAAACCGAATATAAAGTATACAAAGTACAAATATGGGATGCTTTCTTTGTGTGTGCTCATTTTTTTTGCACTACGATTGCACTGGAAGTGTACAGGGGATCCAACCAAGATGGCCAAATCAGAAACTGTTCTACTCTGTTCGGAAATTCCTTTAGTTTCTTGTATTACACTGACCTCATGGTTCAGAAATCTAGTATTAGGAATGGTTAATTAGAAGAAAGTCCTTGGTTGCTGACATTAGTCTGATAACAGGTATCAGAATCTGATTTTATGAACGACTTTCAGGACTTATTTCTATTGGAAAAAAATATATATTAAGGCGAAGTTTCTTTTTTAAAACTGTTTTATCAACATTTCAAGTCACAAATAACATTCAGAAAATCCGAATTCTAATACCTGTATTCTCAGTAACATGAGTGACTGTAGAAATTGCCCGTTTGTATTTTTTTGATAAATGAATTAATTTATTGATATTTCTTCTCTTCAGGTGCCTCAAAGTCGAACTCAGTGTTTTAGCCGTGGACACGTCAAAGGGCTGTACCTGACGACCAAACCAGAAGGATCAGGGTAGGAAGAAAAAAAAAGATTTTAATAAATGTAAAATTGCATTTTTTTTATATATTTTTTTTTTACCCTGCACCAAAATGTGATAAGCATTGTATACTCAGTGATTTCCCAAGATCTGCAGAACTTTCCTTTGGGCATACTGCTTGGTTCGGATTTGAACTGACGACCCCTGCCATTCTAGAGCAGATGTGTTACCTCTAGACCACCAAGCAAGCCCCGGTGGTAGGATATTGGTACTCACTGCTAATGATGGGAATTATACCGGCTTCCTGGTCTCTGGCTAAGCTTTGTGTTGTGGTAGTTAATCAATCAATCAATCAATCAAGACGAGGCTATACGGCATCTCGAGTCTGCCCAGTGATCTTGGTCCAGATTACCCAGTCCAGCATGCAGGAACACGGCTCCTCAGCACTGGCCAAGCTGGTGTCTCCATTTCAGCATGTCCACGAAGGAGAGACATCTTCTCCCATGTGAGGCTGTAAGCCCCCCCCCCCCCCCCAGAGAGTTGGGCTGGCTGCAAGCTCTGTTGACCCCTGTTCGACTCCCTCTTCGGACTGGAGCCTTGTGTGGGGATTGGGTTTTTA
The DNA here is from genome assembly GCA_023634235.1 of Pisaster brevispinus. Lineage (NCBI taxonomy): Eukaryota > Metazoa > Echinodermata > Asteroidea > Forcipulatida > Asteriidae > Pisaster > Pisaster brevispinus. The sequence goes on along the minus strand of JAMKCF010000012.1, from coordinate 15,221,229 downwards.
GTTCCTGCCTGATTCCTCCCACATCTAGAACTGAGTTTTCTTCATTATCTTGGGTCACAGTGCAAGGCACTTTTGAGGGCTTCTTGGTTTTGTTACCAGAAAGATATAATAATAATAATAATAGCAATAACATCCATACAGGCTCGTGTTGATGCAATCAAAACACCCATGGCCAGGCATGCCAATCTGAGGCAAGGCCAGGGGTTGATTTAGACCACTGACCAATGATTGATTATGGGCTAGAAATGTAAGAACCATGGTGCGTAATTGAGTTCATCAACAGTTACTTCTAAATTGTATGTTATATTTGTCTTGCAGGAAGACCCAGGTGAAGGGCGGAATTCGTCTTCCTGTCGAGGAGGCGGGCTCGGCTACCCTCTTCATGGCCTCCCACATCAACATCAATGAGAACATCTTAGGAGCTCCAGCTTGCAACGAGGTGGAAGGCTTGCCTGGTAAATGACCCACTCATTTCCAGCTCAAATTCAAGTCCCACCGTTAATTCAGACTTTCAACAACAACAACAATTTATAAAGATGCTAGGTAGACGGCAATGCACACAAAGTCATGAAGCTTTGATAGTGTCTGTGGCTTGTTTATGGCTGGGCACAAAGTCAAGGTCTGTGACCAGTTTATTATTATTTTTGTCCGTTCCCTCCATCTATGAGCCCTAGTTTTTTTTTCAACCTGTTACTGTTGTAGCTATTTACAAAGAAAGGAAGTGCAAAATCTCTCCATCTGGGTCAAGCAGGAAATGACTAGCATACGAGGTGGTTGCCAACGTAACTGTACGGGGCCCTTCCAGTCTTGGGGGGGGGGGGGGGGGGAGTTGAAAAGGTGATCTGAAAAGGTGGAGAAACTTGGTGGTGGTTGGGGGGGGGGGTTCAGGATGTGAAAAGTGTTGGTGAAAACATTTATAAATCAGGCGTGAGATTTCTCAGTTTTTTTCCCCTGGTTTTTAGGATTTTTCCCAGATCTCCTTGAGCCTTCAGATTTTCATAGAAAGAAGTAACGCACTCGCCAATGGCAGGCAAGAATAGTCTGAACATTGTGTCCAAACCAGTACTTTTGTATTTCTGGTGATGCACAGAGTCTGTAAACTCTCTAGAATTGTAACATCTGGGAGATTTCAGATCTAGAATAAGGGGTAACCCAGGGCCGCAAGTCAATTTTTCAGGAATTTTCACATTCCTCAAATGACATCCCTGATAAATGCACTTACTTTCGATATCAGAAGTTTTGCATGGAAATAACATTTTGTTTATTTCAAGTAAAGTTTTGCAGTGTCATTTCTTTAGCGATACATAAAATGATGTTATTAGCAAAAACAAATTTAACAGCTAGAAGAAAACTCACAGTTAGAGAGTTAAGGGGGGGTACGCCATTCCACCTATCAAGCACTGAATGAAAAAGAAATGGTTGAATACGAATTAAATCAAATCAAATCAAGAAGACAAAAAAGTCCTTGTTGTTAAATATTTGTGTTCAAACAGAAATGTGTGTATTTGTATTTGTTTTTGTTTTGTTTTCACAGACGACAGTTTTGAAGGGCGCTCCCCGGATAGTTTCTCCTATGCCTCCTTCCCCACCAAGCCTGAGGGCAAAAAGCTTCACTTCAATGCCAGCCTGGTGGACCCGCAGGGTGAGATCAAGTGCCTGGTGGAAGTCATCATTTCTTGGAAGCCTCCTCAGACCTCAACGCAGAAGGTGAGGGTGGTCAACAGCAATTGACATTCATATAGATAGCGCCCAACGTTGACACTGCTGGCACATTTTAATGAACCAATTCATGGGGTTATGAGCGAGCAAGGCAAGCTGGGGGAAAAAAATGGCGTGGCGAGATCAATCACCCCTGGGAATGAGGTTGCAGTTAATAGACTGCTTGGCCATGACACGAGTCATGGATTGTGGGAGGGGTTTCGGGAAGGAATAGTCAGCTCCGTTAAGCTCTGCCCCTTAATGAAATGACCAATTACAACAGGAAGTGCACTCCATAAGTCTGGCAAATATATGGGCAATTCAAAAACTACAGTTTATGCAGGAGAGGTAATTTTTCTCACGGTATCATGGGCAAACATCTACAAGGTTTGGGCCAATATTCAGTGTCCACCGTGCAACCCTGATTGTTGTTCGTTGTTCGTGGTTTTGAATGCAGTCAGCAGCAAGATGATGCAGGAAATAACAGAAGTGATTTATTTTCACAAAGCAGAAGGTTTCACTGGTGTGGCTGGTGAATGTTAATCACGTTCATGTCAGGAAGTTCAAGGTCCCAAACTGCTCGGGCAGCACTGCATTGAGAATGTGATTATTTTTGTCTCAACTGCTTTTTGAAAAAGTGGCCTCACCTGGGTAGACTGCAGAGGGCGCACTGCTTTGTGAACCGCTGGTTTTTTTTTGATAGCTGTGTGTGTTGTACAGTGCCTGTTGCAAAGAGCATAGTCACATGTGTTGTTTGTCTAACAAACATGGCTGCCATTGCTAGGCATTTGCTGGGGATGCAAAACTGGTCTTGTATTCAATCACTCATAACAAGACCTTCATAAGAAATGGCCACTTCAGGTGGGTACCAAAAAAGAAAATAAATTGGGAAAGAGGAATTCTGCATCAAAGATTATTTTCTTGAGGATTTGATGATCCAAGCCTCTAGTTTTCAATAAGTAGTGATGTGGAGGGTTTGTAAATTTTACTACTGTAACACCGTGGAAGTTCAGGTGCTCTATCTCTAGACCGAGACCACACTACCCATTTTGATGATGAATGTTTTGTCTTTAAACTATCAAACTTTTATTCATTTTTCTTTTTTCTTTTTCTTTAACTCGTTCTTTTTCCACCATTAGTCAGATACCCTGCGCTACATGAACACCCTCAACTGTGGCCCATTAGAGCCTGGCCTGTGGACGCTGGTTCTCTTCCAGCGAGGAGTCAAGGAACCATTCCCATACACAGCACAGATTGTTTTGGGAGAAGCCAAACCACAGGGATGGTTGGACTTCAAAAATCAAGACGGCTCCAAAGGTAAGGTTTCTTCATATTTTCGTCACTTTTGTTGGACAGGTGCAGTTAGGTCCAGTTAGTCCAAGTGTGTTGGTGTTACTCATAAACAGTGATGGTTTTTATTGGTTAGCTACTTATTAAGTGAAAACAAAGATCAAACCAGATTTTTTCATATATTTCTACATATTTATAAAAAGGATTTAAGATGTCAAATTTTCTGTGATAGATTTCTGATTAGTTTGTTCTTATTATCAGGGTTGCCCTTAAGCTTGTCTTTTTACTAGTCCGCCAGCTTTTTCACTTGCCAAAAATAAATAGTGGCTTGTTGTTTTGACTCTAGCAGAGTCTTTCTCGAAGGCTAAACAACAACACTACAAACACAACAGGTATACTTATAGCTTTTTCACTTGTATCCATTTCTTAAGGTTTTCTTTCAACATTGTCATTAACGTGGGACTTGTATTAAGTTGACTTAATATGAAGTGGTTTACATGTAGCGATGGGACTTCAGCAAATAAACTAACCAGCAGAATGAGTTGGACAGAATTCTGACTGGTACTCATGTGTTTTAACTGGCATTTTGGCTAGCGGACCACTGTTAAGGGAGAACACTGGACTATTTTGTCTTTTTAACTATTATATGCTTTTCGATTAAAACATACTGATCAAAAACGTTGACTCGTTGTACACCACCGGATCTTTTGAGAACCACCACAGCTTAAACATTGAGATTTCACCACATTATGTTACATCAAAATGCAAGCTTGTTCTCTGACCATTCCAAGTTTTTTGAAATCTTGCTTATTATTTATGGGTTTTTTTTTTGATAGACTATGCCATTCTAAATTTTTAACGCGAAGCGACTTGGGTATATTTACAAACGGATCTAGCATTGCTTAACCAATGGTGTACCCACGGGGATTAAAAGTGGCACCAGCTCTCCTCCCCACCCCCTGGCAAAATTAATCCAACACCTGTGCATGGTTGAGGGTATAATACAGGATTGGTAGAGCTGACAAACTTGTCGCAGACAGTGTTCATGTTTTGTGTGATCAACCACAAACATGAAATAACAAACCTGTGAAAACTTGGGTTGATCCGTTGTGTGAGTCAGGAGCAAATAGTGAAAAACCATGCTCAATTATCAGCCTGTAAACACATTGTACTTAGTTTTGGTTTTAACAACCAAAATCAGCTGTTGCCTTTATTTTTAGGTTTTTAGATACAGTTTTCTGGAATATGACTTCATTTCAGAGGGAAGTATTTCACAGAAAAACTGGTTCTAGTATGAACTTCATAATCAGTAAGCTTTCAGACTAAAATTAAACAATGTTGTTTTATATCTTTACCAATCCTGTATAATACATTTAAATGGCGACTAACCCTCCTTAAGCAACTGACTCTCTGGATCCATCCATGGTAATTTCATATATTATTATTTATTATTATTATTATTATTCAGACGAGCTTCATGGAATCTGGATGACTGAAGAGATCAAAGAGCTGACCGAGTCTGAGATCTCCGAGAGCAATTATCAAGTTCATCGTTCGCCGAACAGTAACGAGCACGGGAACGGCATCGTAGCCGTCCACGGCAACAGCAATGCCGGCGCCGTCAACGAACGCTTCGATCAGTTCGGGAAGGAGGGGGACTACAACAAGGCAAACGGCGAGCGGGAGGTCGGCGCAGACGGCAACTCCCTGGAGAAGATCCCCCACAAGAACCAGGCAGACGACAGCAGCGACGTCCGCGACGGTGAGGGGGCCGCGTACCAGGAGCGCGTCTTCGCTGCCCAAGGGGAAGACATTGAGGGCGTGCGCGGGATGCACAAGCGGCACGGACATCTGAACGGGATCAAAGCACCCCCGCAGGAGGGACAAAACATTGACTCGGTTAAGAGCAACAGAGCTCATATCAGGGACGGGGACGGGGTGCTGAGGCCCCACGGGAACCCTGACCAGGCTCTGAATAAAAAACTACGATCCGTGGATGGCAAAGACATTCTTGGAAGAAACATTAAAAATGATCTCAGCTTGCACTTGCAGCAGGGGGACACCGGTACAATTTTTAAGTGAGTATGGTTTTTTGCGTTGTCGTTATCGACTACTTTGAAATGAGAAGATTTGTGTCTGGGAATGGCCGTGTCCGAATTGGCGGCTACAGCTGGGGCTAAATATCCGCGTCATCATGCATCGAAGGATACGACATCCTTAGCAACATTTATAGCCGTATTCTTAGTGCCGATTCGGATATGCCCTATATCCCACAAAGACCGTTGGGTTTGGGTTGGAATGAATGTACATGTACGTACCCAAATACCAAAAAAATGTTCCATCCTTGTAACACTGGATGGTGTTTAATGATTGCTGTTGTGTCACCAATTATGGCAATCTCAAAACAGCTGCGTCTCAAAGTCAGTCATAGGTGACCAACATCTGGAACCTTAGGGAACGTTTATAATAATGTAATTGGTACAAGTCTGCCGTTGACTCGAACCTCATTTAACCATTTGAAGATTAAATTTACAATATGAATAGTCTGGTTCCTGGTTATATAAGTGAACCCTCAAGACTCAATTCCTCAGTCTCAATTCCTTAGACTAAAGACAGTGTTGTTATGTCACTTGATTGCGAAGAAGCTTTTGCTTAGTTACAAACGGTACAAGCTAACACACGCACGTGTGTAAACACCGGCAATCGTGGACCCTCCTTTGTTTAATCCTTTGTGATAGCAACCGTGGACCACAATGTTTTCCTTTGTGATAGCAACCGTGTACCTATTGTCCCTTTTGTTATAGGTTCCCGGTTTGAATGTGTATACCTACCCACACACACACACACAAGTGTGTAAACACCTCCAATCGGGGACCTCCTATTGTCCCTCTTTTGTTTGGACTCTAACTTTTTGGCAACAGCTCCCATTGGTTTTGTACACAATTTCCAACTGGGGACCTTTACCCAACCGGGGACCCTATTGTCCTCTTTTGTTATAGGTCCCCGGTTTGAATGTGAAAACAAACTCACACACACACACCTTAGTCTTGTTTTGCAGTCGTTGTGTGGACATTCCTTTGTTCTGTACACACACACCTTAGTCTTGTTTTGCAGTCGTTGTGTGGACATTCCTTTGTTCTGTACACTTAAGGAAAATCCTATTCCTCAACACTGCAAATAACGTTGTGTGGACGTGTGTAAGTCCACATAGTGCTTCAGATCCCTACATTATGTGGACCTCTTTTGTTCTCAGGTCCACACTGCGTATGTAGCGCTTGCCCACGTGTGTAAACACCGGCAATCGTGGACCCTCCTTTGTTCAACCCTTTGTGATAGCAACCATGGACCACAATGTTTTCCTTTGTGATAGCAACTGTGGACCTATTGTCCCTTTTATTATAGGTCCCCGGTTTGAATGTGTATACCTACCCACACACACACACACACACAACCTTACGGATCCGGTTTGTGGGGTACTGCTATTGTTGTTCTATTGTTCCCTTTTCTAAAGAATTCCCTTGTGGGGCCCTATTGTTCCTATTGAAATTGCCTTGCGGGGTCCATTGTTCCATTGTTAAAAGTACCCCGTAAGTTGGCATGTGTAAGGGCACACACACACACACATTTCAAATGAATAAACCCCTTGCATAGTTCACCATTGCTGAGGTCAAACAACTCTCTGCCAATGATAGGTCTCCCTTTGACATGAGTGAGGGCGCTGTTTGAGCTTGGCACATCACATGCAAGGGGGTCTATGTGTATGATGAGGGAGTACCTGGCTTTGCTGATCTTGGAAATTGCTGTAGAGGAGCTTCTGTTTCATGTCGTGGCTGAGTGGACATGCATATGGAGCTCAAGCTCTGGTGTTTCTGATCAGCAGAGTGTGGGTTCGAGTCCTGGTCTTGACACCTGTGTCCTTAAGCGAGACACTTGACCATCATTGCTCCGACCTTACGTGAAGCCGTATAATTCCATGTGTCGTGTAATGCACGTAAAAGAACCCAGTGCATTTATTACGAAGAGAAGGGGTTTGCCCCTAGTGTTTGTGGCATAGTCTGGCACCAATACACCATTCAAGGTGTTGTATTATGGTTGCTTGGTCTCATGAAACCATTCTTATAACATCTCCACTACATTTGATAATTAGGCGCCAGGAGTGTCATTTATGACAAACAATGCGCATTTTAAATGTACTTTATTATTATTATTCCCTCAAACCATGTGATACAGCAACACTACGTTTAGTCTGAGGATGGTAGTTTTGAGTGGTTACTTGCAACCAGTGATTCACTATTTGTAAAGATAGCAAAAATAACTTAGCTACAAAAAACATTTGTTTAAATTTGCACAGCAGATCCATTGTTCATAACAACTTCATTTCCTTTTGTCAAAGCTTCATGAAGCTAATGTCATGTTTTACAATGTGGTGATCTTGTTTTCCCTTTTTTTTTTTTCCTCGCCGCCTTCTATGTTTCTGTCACTCATTGTTCAGATTACCCACTTTTCTAAGGTTTGTTCAACGACTAAGTCACGATTTATGCTTTTTGGCACGCTTTGATTTTGGATGAGAATGCTTCACAATTTCTTGTTCTGGTTTTTTTTTGGGCCTTGCACTGCCACCCTCTCCACCCCCACCCCATTGTATTGTCTTGTATGACCGCTTGAACGACTGCTTGAACCATTTCCCTCACTTTGCACTCTAAATCTAAGCTAACCCTCACCCTCCCAATTTCTCTTCCCAACAAACCCTGAAGTGAATGTATGGCAACGAGCACTCTAATCGATATAAACAATTTGTACAGTCATGCTATTTTGGTTTTACCCAGAACACAGATATGTGTAAAGCACTGTGTACTCGGTACTTACCCAACTTTTTAGAAAGCTTAACTTATGCTCTGTAAGAACCATATTTTGATGTTCCTAAAAAGAAAACCTCCGTGTACTCTTCTTTCTTTCTTTCTTTTTTCCTTTTTAAATTTTGTGTGGGTTCAGCGCCAAGGGGATGAAGAAGGTGTGACACCCTGACACCCTCACCCTTCCCCTCTCCATAACTGGTCCCTGTCTATATTTTGAGCCTCTGTTGGCAAGTGAAGCACTAAATCAAGTACCAAGGACATCCAGACAAAAAATTGGGTCATAATGCCTGGCCAAAAAGGGGATGAAGAAGGTGTTGACACCCTCACCCTTCCCCTCTCAATAACTGGTCTCTGTCAGTATTTTGAGCCTCTGTTGGCAAGTGAAGCACTAAATCAAGTAGGATAAGGTCATGTTGTGGAACCAAAATCATTATTTTCCTTCAGTCTTGAATACAGTAGAGTTCCATGTTGGTCTTTCTTAAAATAGTGAAGAGTATTGTGATTACTTTTGCTCAGTAGCGACATTTTTAAAAGCATTTCTTTGCTTCAGGTTTGTGAAATTTGGCCAGCGTCATCAGCAGTGTGAATTCATAGACATGTGCATTGTTGTTGCCCATGTCAAACTACAAAAAGTGTTCTACTGTATGCTATGAGAACACAATTAATGTACCTACGTCATAAATTGTGGGCGGTTATCAATCCATGTTCATGTAGCTCTCTGAAATTGTTTCGGTCATTGAATGTTACATCAGAAACTTGTTCAGCTTCGCCAAAACACGCCCCTAATTGCATCAGTTTTTGTCACTTTGGTTTCATGCACATACACTTGCATGTGTGTCACACATTGTTTAATTCCAGGCACCGTAGCATAATGGAAGTTTGCTTGTACAAGACTCCTATGTATGATTTGTATTTCCTCTTCTTTCTTTTTGCATCTGTCAAGTATGCCCCAAAAGGTTATTTTCCCCAATTGAGCAATTAATTTTGGCACTTAACACTAGAAAAACAAAGATTTCTAGTTGACATCCATGGTTTTTTAATTTTATTTATTTGTTTACTTTTTGTTACTTTTAAGGCCGTACTCGGCACCCCCAGATCTCACACACGAAAAAAGAACAGTGCAAGCGGCGAAGCGCTTTTATCAACTCGCTTTTGGCTTTATGTTTTTCGTTACTTTTATCGTTTTTGGTAGGAGAAATCATATATAATTATTTCATGATCATGAACAACTGATTAGCTAAACGAGTTGGTCAAGGTGCTTCGTGGCTTCACCATTTGCACTGGTCATTTTTTTGGTGTGTGAGATCTGGGGGTGCTGCATGCGCCTTGACTAAAGGCTAAAGAGCACCAGACTCAAGCTCTGGTGTTTCTGATCAGCAGAGTTTGGTCCTTGAGCAAGATACTTGACTATAATTGCTTTGTCCTTCGGATGGGACATTTAAACCATAGGCCCTCACGTACTAGGATTGGTAGTGCGCGTAAAAGAACCCAGAACACTCATCGTGGAAGAGTAGGGGTTAACCCCAGTGTTTCTGGCTCACATAGCAAGCAACCTTGTCTACAGGTTTTCTCAGGCTTGCGAGCTACAGCGATTAAGTAACAAAGTTTACATCCTTGGTTTCATTACCAGAACTGTAGAATAATAATAATCATAGTAATAACTTGTTAATTATCACCTTTGTCATTACAGAAAACAGTCACCTGCAGTTACATTTTTGGAGTTCCTTGTTATATCTGCATTCATTTTTGTTTTTATAAAAGGGTAAGTGATACGTACAAGATCTGTCACCACGAAACCTAAACAAAGTGGACAATAGATATTGATTTTTTGTTATAGTTTCAAATTCTCCAGTTCATTAGCTTTTGAACCACTTTCACTTGTAAATATGGGTAACCCTTCCCAATAATCCCTTGTGAGTTCGAGCTCGGAAGTTCTTATCTCCTGATGCTACTCTCTACCTGTGTAAGATGACTGTAATCTCCCTAATGGAGTACTGTTGTCACATTTGGGCCCGAGCTTCTGCCTGTCAGTTATCTTTAGTAGATAGAGTGCAGAAGCGTAATGTTAATCTTGTTGGTGAAGGGTTGGGATCAATATTGAGTGAGTTGCAAAAACTTGCGATCTAGAAGCCATTTTTCGGTCCAATAAAACGCATGTGGGCACATAGGCTGCCAGACTGAGACTGCACGCACATTGGGTTGTGCTGCATTTGGACCGAAGATGGCGTCCAGCAACCTTTTGACCCAAGAAATCTGGTCCCTCCATGTTGTAACTCTCTCAATACACTGCTCCGGACAGGTTGTGGTAATGTAAGATATTTTATTGAGAGGCCTACCTGCCTTGAAAAAGTGCATAATTATTTCTTGTTTCGAAGCTAACAATTCTTTACCAATTTTTATTTATTTGTTTTTCTTTCTGTCTCCAGGGTTTTAGTTCCTCTACACGTCGTCAAGCGAGGGAGTGGCGGTATAAAATCCTTCGGCACATTCCTCATAGTAATCACCCTAATTCAGTTCAGTATTTATCTCATATTCACCATGACAGTAGCCAGCTAGTACACAATGGACCCCCCTTGACCCTTGACCTTTTGACCCCACCCGTCCTTTCCAACACCACCATGGCCTCATTGTACAGCAGGTTTTGTACTCGTCAGATTATTGTAATTGCCTCATTTGACGTCACGTGAAAAAAAAAAACGTGAGATGCAATTTCCCAGTTGCTTTTACTTATTTTTTCTCAAAGCTGCATTCCATATTTTTGAAACAAATGCACCAACAAATTAATAGATAAACAGATTTTTAGAGTCTCTAGGTTTTTTGGGGGTTTGTGTGTGTGTGTTGGTTTTTTTCTTCTCTCTTTTCTTTTTTTGGTTTTTGATTTTTCAGATATTGCTCTGCAGTATATAAATAGTAAATAAATTCTTAGATTATGTTTTCAAGATAGCCTTTGTTTAATGAAAGGTGTACTTAATGCAATGAATTTTGTAAACGCTATTCGGGCGCTAACTTAATAATGAACCAGACTGGATTACTAGATGTCTACATCGAGGGTACCAGTCTCTAATCTACTTACAAACAAAGAAAAAGGTTACCAAGGCAATCGATGTTTATTTTGGTTGTTTTCAAAGACAGCTACATACATTTATCAAAGCTTAAAATTGATTCCACAAATGAAATTATTTTGATTTTTTGTTTGATGTTACATAGATGATTGGTACGCACTTAACATTTTCCCACCAAATTCTGATGATAATTGTTATTGTTTTGTTTTTGTTTTAATATTGGTTTAATTTTGTAGCAGAGTTATTGTAAAGTTAGTACCAACAAATTGTAAAAAGAATGTGCCAAATATCTTAATGTTTTTGAAAGAAAGCACACATAGTGTTTTCTACAAATGTAATGGAATCTTTTAGTCTTTAACGGCCAAATTTTGACTGAGAAAGAAATCTTTGTCAAAAGCGATGTCTCGACAAAGTATAAGTGAGGCGGGCATTTTGTTGACTTGGAAGGGACAGATCTCTTTTTAATGAGTAATCGGATCGCGTTACGAATGTGGTAAATCAATCCCTTATGAATACCCATGACAATTTCATATGTATACCCCCACCCCACCCTCCCCAGGAATCGGAACTTCCCAAGATCTGGGCTTCCCGAGATCTGTTTGTGGAGTTGGTACCCTTCAAAAGCCAGTATTTTTTTTACCAAAATGGGCAAACCATTACACAGACTTTAAGAAGTACTTCCACTGTTTCCACAAGGTGCACAAATTGTACACGACAACAGTTGTGTATTTAATAAAAAATTGTACCTGTGTGTTTTTTGTATAAAAATCAACATTTTTAAGCTGAGGTCCGTATACCCCAAGGTGTGGAGACCCTAATTTGACCAGTTGATGTATATAATAATGGCACACAGGGTTGGTATCGCAGGGTTCATCTGCTTGAATCCTTGAAGGGCTGTGATTTAGAAAAGAAAAATGGGTCTTGAAATATTGTGTGGTTTTATTAGCAACGTGAAGTGGTTTGCTGGCAGTGTGACAGTAGTGTGTGTACACTTTGAAGTCTGGAGAGGTTTGCGCGAAAATGTTTAAAATACTTCAGTTGTCAAAACAGTGGTTTCAAGTATAGCATGTTATTTGGAAGCTCGAGTGGTTTGTATGTTGCCACGATATCAGTGAGCTGCTATACCACAGTTCCTGTCAGAGTTGGGATATTTTTACAAATATCAGATAGATGCATAGGATTGACAGATATTTTGTGGTTCTTCTGCAAACCTCTCGGGATTGTACATCCACTTGTAAGTAGAAATATATAAAAGTATATTGTGGTTCTTCTACAAACCCTTATGACATTTAGAATTGAAGGTCACACCACCGGTTCCTCAAAGAACCGTGATATTTAAAAGCTAAATGAGATATCATACCGGTTTCTTGCAGAAACAAATGGTTGCTCTCTATATCAACATTTCGTGGTAACACAGTGTGCTTTATAAAAATGCTGTAACGAGTATGTTTTTATTTTTCTAATTTCCTTTTGGCGTGAATTATATTTTTGCATATTCTCTAGTTCGAACCCTCCAATTGTTTGGTTGGTTATTTTGTAGTACACCTAACTTTAAACATGGACCTAATATAAACCATTATAGAGTTTTCCCTCCATATCGTCATCGAATTTACAACATATGCATTAGAAAGAAAAAAAAAATAGAAAAGATTTGCAGTTACTATTTACACAGTTGCAAAAGTACAAACAAGCTGTATCCCACCAGTTATTTAAACAAAAAAGTAACGAATTTTCCATATTTTGATTAAACATAATTTGTATGCTGTGTATACAAAGATCATTGATTTCCTGTTGAAGACTTTAATCTTAAAAATATTACTCAAAACTCCCTATTACGTCAATCACTTATCGTTAATTACTACCGTTGATTTTGTGTGCTCCAATTTTGGTCCGTTTTCATGATTGCTTTGAAGTTGGTGCTTGTATTTGTAGGAATTTTTTGTGAGCGTGCAATACACTTTGCCAATTGGGCAGAGCTTACTTTACAACGTTTCATACTTAGGGAATCTCATTTTGTTTTTATAATTCTTTTATCTTTGTGTCAAAATGAGTGCTAATTTCTTTTAGAAATGTTTTAAGTCAAAGAAATGCGGAGTAGAAAAACAAATCGAACAAACAAAGTTATTCGCCTGTTCCATACTTATTTAGCGAGATAAATGGCCCACAGTAAAGTGTCTCACCACCAGTAACCAATTTCGTAGAGCTGCTTAAGCACAAAAAGTATTAGTTTACCAGCCAAAACACCATGTCACATGTACCATCTGTGGCTGGTACCCTGCTTATTTTAGCTTAGCATACATTTGTTAAGCATCATTATCTGCTTACGCATTTCTATGAAATTGGTCCCGGGCCCAATTTTATATGGTTGTTAACCACAAAACTGCTTAAAACAGAAAAATTTTGCTCAGCAGAAACAGGTTACCAGCCAAAATATTATGTAATGTGCATTGTTTGTGACTGGTTCCCTGCTAATTTTTGCTGAGTAGAACAATTTGCTGAGCACAATTTTCTGCTGAACTGCTTTATGAAGTTGGATTCAAGTATTTACTTTTTTTTAACAGTTGTATCAATACATTGTATAGCAGGAGAAATAGCACATGGATATGAGAGGTCTCCACATATGCCGTAAGCATTGCCATGAAATGGGGACCGTGTGTTTTTTTCTTCAGGATGAAGAAAGAACAGTGCTTTATGTAGTACATGGGTGTTTTGAGAAACTACCCGGTAAGTTGTCAGGTAGTTTACTTTGACCAATAGACCCCTTGAATATGACGTCACAAGTCTAAAACAGTCCTCTCACTGAGGTGTCAATGAAGAGCTATCATTGGCTGGTAGTCGTGCGCAGCGCGTACACGTTTCTATTGTTTGACGTCAAAGATGGCGGTCAATGCAAGGGGTCTATATGCCTGGCAGTGGGTGTCAGTAAATGAGGGGAATTCTCTCATGTTTCGACTTATGACATGATTAAGTGGCTATATGTCACCCTTTAAAGAGTGTGATTTTCGGGCCTTTTTTTTAAGCCCCGGTGTGGCTGTCGGTTATTTTGAAACTGCGCGCTTTCGGTGCAAGGACATCAAAGACATCAAGGTGCAAGGAGCTGAAGCCTGTTGAAGCTGTGGTCTCGCAAAGGGTCTGAGGGTTGTCGACCAAGAATTTCGTATTAAAAGGTGACATGCAAAGACAGGGTCTGGTAGTGCAGAAAACGGGTTACCAACGAACATGAAATGGGATATAAATATTGTTTTGTGCTACAGTTGGTTTATCTGCTTATTGTGGCGCTTAATTCTTACTGCCCATCAGAGTTTGAAAATGTTCCCCTGGAATGCCTGCCGTAGTTGTGGAAATATTTTGAAGAAACAACGGACAAAAATAAGCCTTTCATCATTCTACCCATTTTTTTTCTTGAAAAGTTAAACAGGAAGGATGTGTTTCTAAAGACATTAATAGTGGAAGATTTACAAACTCCTTCCTTAGGTTAAATGCCTCATTTGTGAACTGCAATATGCTCTACCACAATTTAGTGCGCCATTGGAGGCTAAAGAAGTTTTTTGGGGGAGAGATACTTATGAATTTTTATATTGTTTTCTTTTGTTTTTTGTTTTTGTTTTAATGTAAAAGAGTTAGGCTCAGATCAATTGTATTATGAAATTTGTTAAATAGTGTCTTCTATACATGCTGTTTCTCACAAACTTGATCACATACACATTGATTATTTTAAGGATTCTACTTTTAAATTTACCGTTTATTGTTAATATACTTTTTAAATGTAATATTATTTTGACACGATAACAAAAATCGGTTACTTAAAGGAAAACACTGGCACGTTTTATGGACAAGAAATTCAGAAGTATTTTGACCGTTTTATAATGTAATGGAATGAAGTAAAGTAAGATTTTAGAAAATATTTTTTTGTGTCTGTCAGTTTAGTCAGCAAAATATCAACACTTTTTTTTAACAGTTGGGCCCTATGTCAAATAAAGTGTTTTTCTTATGTCAGTCTGATTGAGTTCTAAAATTGTTTCTATTTTTTCTTTTGCCAATTGTATGTGTATAAAGATACTCTCATAACGTGGCAAACGATATTAAAGATATGAATTTTCTGTAAACTTTTGGTTTTCCGTTTATTGTTTTGTTCTGCTCCTGGAGCCAACAACAATATCCACTCCTTAAAGCCCAAAAGTGACACTGCGCTCTTCTCAAAACATGCTCTATTTATACTAGTTGAACTGCGCGCCTTGACGCATGAAAAGTTTCTACGCCCCCAAATTTAACATTTGCTAAATTACTCTCCAAGTTCAAGTTGAAAACCAGCCTAGAATCTTGTTTCTATACAAGTTTACTCTGAATAACTGAGCTAAATTACTCCTTATTATTTATTCTCTCTAGTTGTAAGAAATAACCATTCATGAAAGAAAGTTATTACTTGAAATTTGTGAAATACACGAGTTTAATCCTGACCGTAAACAAAACCATTTTCACTGATCAAAGATGTGTTACGTCAGCTATTTAGTATGCACGACTCGATGAAGCAAACGATAAGTGCATCATTTTTTCTCCTTAATTTCTCTACTCGAAAAGTTTCATTCTAATGAGCATCAAAAGAAGAAAAGTGTATACATTATAATAAAATATAATTTTACCATCACAAATAAAGGTGTTTTTGTGGCTCACAAACTAGATAATAATTTATGAACATCCGACCAATCATAGTGAACAACGGAAGACGCCATCTTGGATTTTGTACTTTCAATTGTGTAGTAGTAGACCGTTTTTGGCATGCATTACACACGTGTGTGTTTGGTCACAATGACAACAATCACATGTATACAGTTTATACATCGTGAAGAAGTGAATATTACAGTTAAATCTCTGGAAATATAAGCTGCAAAGGTTAATCATCTAAAGAAGGGACTTAGGAAAAATTTCCGTATCCAGCCACCACTTTTTCATTATGAAATAAAATAGTATCTAATTTATTCAACTGACATATTCCTTTGGGTAAAATTTAGTGAAAAAGTGGTGGCAGGATACGGACATTTTCCCGGGACTTTTAAAGGTAAGATTGACGAACATTGACATTAAATGGTAGCAAATATCGCGTTAAAAACTGCTCATTCTCAAACCGGCGAGTTCCCGAGTTTGTCTTTACAGGCACACTCGGTCTGCTTTTTGGTGAATCAGTAATGGTTGTAGGCGGCCCACATGGTTTTTTAACCTTTGCATTATAACACCAAACGACCGTATCTTGTTGATGATCCGACGTGGATCCGCGTGTCTCGCGACTGATGGATGAATTGTCGTGCATTTAGATTTGGACACCAAAAGCTGTACCACTATCACCATATAAATGTAGTTTTGTTTGACAACAAGACCTAAATTATTCTGTTACGTAAACTACAGTCGCATTCCCTATGTGTATCCGCAATATTTCATGATGATTATGCTAGTCTTAGGCCTAATTCGGTATTTCACCACCGCCACTGACAAAAGATCGCATCAGCTCATGAGGTGCACACAAAAAAAGCAAGATAACATAAAGATAGGGAACTGGAGCCCCTCTATAGACCGTATTGAATATGACGTCACCATTCAAATATCTGACATGGCGTCTAGCGTGTGCGTGATGGTGTGCGTGCATGTGCCGTAGAAATCAAACCGGGAACGCTCATAGATATAGAATCGCTGCGTGCTTCATTGATGTACGCGTTTAGACGCGCATACGGTTTGCCCTACAAGATGGCGACTTTCATAGCAACAAAGGGGTTATTCAATACGGTCTATTGTTGGAACGTGCGTTACAAATGGACGCCACGTCGGTAAGCAAAATTGTGTTACATAATTGGTAGAAATGGTCAATGTCTGCACTACCTCCATGGTCTGCACTGATCTATGATTGCATCCAAGGAGTCGCTGAATAAAAAGGCGTCCGGTGCATACTTCATATTTTACCTCGAGCTCCCCATTTTGCGCCTGCGGCACAATGGAATCTTACCTGCTGACCACACCCTATGCACGTACTGTAATGTCGAACGCCTTTTCAGGCCTACCCCGCTCATATTATGTTCATTATCCTAACATTCGCTGATAGACTATTCAGACTGAAGAGAGACAAAGTGTATTGGACACATCTTTAGTTTTTGAAAAGTTTCAAGACTATTTTTACGAAAGATTCGATGCCATTTCAACGCCAAAAACAGGAGCCCATTTCCATAAGAGAAATAAGAAATTAACAAAAGACAACATAGATTGTTCTGGATAAGACAAACATGGCTTGAGCAACAAATCTGATCCTGACTCGGCGATTGAAGCGTTTCAAGAGGCTGAGGATTTGGTAGCAGAAGGTTAAAAGAAGATCTGCATTGTCAACGGAAGCAAGGCCGGTTGCGTGGTGATCGCGAAGATGAAGAAAAGACACCTATCTGCAGAGCAGCAAAAGACCGTCAGCACCGAAGAGGCACTGAACGACCAAGATAGCCGAAAACCCAATAGCAAGCCCATGTGGGTTTTTCTTCCTGGTGTTTTTACACAGCCACGGGCTATTATTTAATAATAATAATAATAATACAAATTTATATAGCGCCAAATCCATTTACAATAAAATGCTCCTAGGCGCTTAACAATAAAGGTTAAAAATACTAAAAAATAGTTAAACCACTTTAAAAATAGGATAAGGCAAATAACCACCCAATAACACAATATATAAACTACAATCCCAACTGACTACAAAAGAAGCAATGAACAGATAAACAAGGCATAGTAAAACAAAAATTACCGAATACATGTAACTGAATTAGCAAATTTAAACCATGATTAAAACTAAGAAATAAACGCCAAGAGACTCATAGAAAAAAGACGCTGGTGGCAGTAGCCCTACTCTCTAACCGACCGTTTCGCGTACAAAATCGTCGCAGAAACAAAACTAGCACGAGGAGACAGCCCCGGAGATGGGTTTTCCATGGTATAAAACTTGTGCAAATCCAGCATTATTCTGAGGGTGATTTGGCCGACTTTACTTTGTATTCCTCTCTTGTGTACAACAATCCCGTTGATGATGCTTTTGAGGAGCGTTTGGAGCATCCCCACATGCTGGTCATTTCCGGTCTGAAGTTGGCGCCAAGTGGCCGTAAAAGTCTGATTTTCGGATGCTGGAATACCTAAGGCAGAGTCAGGTACAAAAAAATTTATGTCGTCTCTCTAGCATCCCAGTTCAGGAGTTATTCTCAAACTTACCACAGAAATTTATTTCAAACCATTTTTCGGCCGACAGTTTCTTGCTGGTGTTGATGTACGCAGCCCAATGTAGTTCATTTGGTTGGTGGTCCTATCTCTTGCCGCTCGTTTCGCCTAAGTCGTCACAGAAACAAAACTGAGACGAAGGGAGAGAGCCCTTGATATGGGCTATAAAACTTGTGCAAATCCAGCATTATTCTGAGGGTGAATTGACCGTCTTTGCTTTGCATTTCTCTCTTTAACAGCTTTGTGTACAAAATTCCTATTGAAGATGCTTTGGAGGAGCATTTCCGGTCTGAAAATGGCGCGCAAAGTGGCCCTAAAAGTCACAAGGGGCGAGTCTAGCATTTTTAACAAATTAGGGACAATTTGTAAGTAGTGTACGTATATTTAGCACTACTACCAGTGTTGTCAACATAAATAGCGCCCTCTTCAGACGACCATCTCAGTAAGAAGCGTCGCCAACAAAATGTCAAATTTCGGGCTTACTTAACCTATGGTTTTCAAAAGGGAAACAAACTGAACAACGCTCGATCAATAGATCAAACTTTACTGCCTTGTTTTTGGTTTATTTTTGTCACTGATTAAAATATTTATTTTCTGTTTCATAATAAACAACTGAGAAAAAAAAACCCAAACCTGCGAATATTGATGAAACCAGCCGGGGTGGGGGGGGGGGGGGACCCCAGAACAACACGCGATAGCTTTTTTTAATGTTAAGAAAAGGTGCTAAAGTTTCCTTCTTGTGTGTGAGCAATTAGATTAAAATTCGTAAATCTGTTTGCAATTAAAATCTCAATAAAATTAGTAACGCACACTTGTCGCTGCATGCTCTCAAGAAACGATATGCGCCTTACAAAAAAAATTGAATGAGGGCGTTAAGACCTACGTATTATCACGTCAGCCGGATAACAATACAGTTAGTATCGTTAAACCTATATTTTGTTCTAAAAAGGTTAACCTTCGTGAAAATATTACAATGTTTTAACTCATACTTTATTAATTTATTCATGACGTAAACCAGGCCGGATGCCCAGGGTCGATGACCAAGATTCATAAACATTGGCAACCATACACACGCTCACCGTGTGTGTGTGTGGAGCCGCACGACGCAAGACCCACACGCACGACGACCGTACGTCGCACACACACAATTCAGTACGTACGTGCATGCGGAGGCTGGATTGAGGAGAGAGTCGGGTTGCAGTTTGGTGATGCGCTAATCATTTTCATTCACAATTGGAACGGTGACATCGTAGTTTGCAATCTCACCTTTTCTAAGGATAAGCCATCCAATGATGAGGAACTATTTCGGTAGGTTTAATTTGACCATCTGACCTGAAAGAAAACATCGAGCCGGGGCTGTGGAGAGTCAACAAGCCGGGTGAATTCGGTGAGTTGGACCCCGTGGCCGTAGATAAGAGAGACGGGTGAGAGAGCTAGCTCTGTAGGCGTGTGTGTGTGCTTGTGCGGTCTTGTTGCATTGCTCTTGCTGTGCATGTGTAGTGTTTACATGGTAATTGATGCTAAATGCCGACCGATCTAAAGACAAAGACGTTTGCATGAGCTGAGGAAGATGTGTTCTTTCCATCCGTCGGCCCACCACAAGCGAGGTTTTTGGTAATAATTATCCAGAACAGAGAAATGATTTTGGATTTAGTATTATAAACCATCTGACCATTTGTAGTGTATTGTAATTGAAGCATTGCAATGGCGTGTTCAACATCACCTTGGATGTATCTATGTGAGGTGGTTGTGTGCTCACGGAGGTAGGCATGCAGCGATGGAAAAAGAGATGATGCGTAGCCATGGCGATGATTTTGACTATTGGGGAGGAAAATGACATCGATAATGACTCATTCTGGTGCTGGAGATTTTGATGATGATGGTGATGATGATGATGATGATGATGAATGTGATATTTTAGGATGATAATGACCAGGCCAATTAAATAGAACCAATTTCTTTTCTTTACCACTTGCCCCAATTTTCACGCCCACCCCAATTTTCATACCCACCCCAATATTTAAATTTTTTTTTCACTAATAAAGTGTATTTTTTCAGACTAGATTCTCACCAATCCACAGGCACTCCCCAGTTTAATTGCATAAAATTGGCGAAAATGTTTTGATTTTGTGCATATGATGTAGAGCTCTGTAGTGGATAATTTTCGTTTTTGAAATCCTGACTCAAGCTTGGGCTCCAGCTTGGGCTCTGCCTGCCTGCCTGAAGCCCCATAAGGAAAGGTCACAGTTTCTTAATACCTGTTTTTGAAAGGGCAAGGGCAGCAAGGCATTTTCTCCTTGGTAAAGGGCACCTCTATTTACATATTGGAACATTTCAAGGGGCCCCAAGGCAATGACCAGGGGCAATGGAAGCAACTGCCTCTTTGTAGCATCAAGCCTGAACTTATGGAAATGCTCAGTTTACCACCGTCGAGTTGAAACGTCGAGTTGAAATGTCGAGTTGTCAAACCACTGGTTCTTCTCAAATCCACCACTACTAAAAAAAGATTGGTGTCACCGCGGACCTCACCTGGAATTTTACCATCCTTCCCCATGCACAAAATCCATCTACTTCCTCCTCCAAATCCTTGATATGCTACTCGGCAAACAAAACAAATGTTAAGATTACCCCCCTAAGCAATCCTGAGTGGTTTGATTTTTTTTTCTGTTCTTAACTCCACGCGCAACGTGCAAATCTACAAGTCATTGAGTTGTATCCACTGTCAACTGAAAACTAAGCTTTTATGCCTGCTGGCTAAAAATCCATATTTAGAGTCTCTGCATCTATGAGTAAAATCCAATTTTTTATATTTGGGTTGTTATTTGAAGTTGCTATTTTAAAATCCAGCTTAGATTAGAAATAAAACACCCACACACCCTTGAAGTGCATACTTGACACGTTGAACAGTGCAACAATAAATACAACAGATGGAAATAACATTTGTGTTTTTCTTTTTCCGTCAACTGTAAATTGAAAACTTTCCGTATTACAACTTCCCGTGATTTCCTGTGACAGTAATTTAATTTATGCGCTGGGGAAAAAAAGGGATGAGTGAAAAAAAACCTCTTGTCTTACGTTAGACTTTAAACAAGCCCTACAGAATAAAAAAAAATTCCTAAAAACAGATTCATATTTACTGCAGATATTTTGTACTTGTTTATGTCATAATGTGTCTGTGTTAGACGTTGGCACTAAATGCTAGAATCTACAATTGGGGGAGGAGGGGGGGGGGGCTGAGGTGCGAAATGAGGGGAAAAGAAAATGTTTGTTCAAATATCTGATTTCCAAATGGATACAAATAATATCTACAAAGATGGTCAAACCTTTAGGGGGGCAGGCCATTTTGTCTAGTAAGTTTATTATTAAAATAAGATAATGATGTAATGGGTAAACTGTGAGCTCAGAACCAACATTCATTCTCCTAAAAACTCAATTTTCGTGTGTGGATATGTACCTCCCATTGCCCCTTCACCCACTTTGCCACCCAACTACCCCTTTGTCCACCCCTCCCCCTCCAAAAGCACTACTGTGCCATGTTTTAAATTGGACAATTGAAAAAAAAACGCAGAAGACCAGTGGACTTCTTTTGATGTGAGCTTACAGGCCTTAATGCTAGCTTCACTGGACATGCTTCATGCAGGCCAGTGGGTCCAGTTGGTATGTTGTGCCCTGCATCCATTATGGGGAACCACCCCCCGGGGAAAAAAAGTAGAAGAAAAATAATAGCCTGACAGGCAAATTCAAAACATAACAAATCTTCCACTGACACCTTTTAAAACTAAAAGACAATTTCAGAGATAAAAGCTGTGTTTTCTTCGGATTGTTTTTACAAGTAAAAACTCCATCAAAACCGATTAATACAGTCAGCTTCCACAGTTGACAGTTTATTTAATCTGGCAATGAACAATTTATTTGAACTAACTAAATGTGATTAACACATTTTCCATTTAATGTCTAACACTTTCCATTGGAAGCTCAGCTGCAGTGAATATTTACATTGTCAGTTAATACCAGTATTTGTCGCAAAACGGTGCGCAGTTACTGCACTGTACCAACATTGCCCATATACTTCAGAACAACTTTAAAGCAACACTTCATATCTGACCCCTGAAGACTGCTATTTAAAGGGAAATCCATCGATAATTTTTTTATAGTAATTTAATTTATTGGTTTTTCTTTAATTATTGTTTGCGGTACCTGCTGCCAGTTATAGAATTGGAACTGGGCCAAATTCCATGAAGCCGTTAAGCACAAAAATAAGCTTAGCAGAGAAAAATGTTGCTTAGCTGAATGAAACAGGTCACCAGCCAAAATACCATGTAAAGTATATTGTTTTTGCTCAGCAGTATTTCAAAATTATCCTACTTTTTTCTAACAAGTGACTTATATCATGCCTGTATTAAGTTAGAAACAAATGTGTACTGAATTTTAGTAAGTATAATGTTCAGGTTTATTTTGCGTTTTACTTTCTTGTTTCATCTGTATAAATACAGGATTTGCATTGTGTACGGCACTGTAACATGCAGAGCTGCCAGTTCTCCCTGAATCTGCTGACAGTTCCCTGAAAATAAACCAATCTTTCCGTGTTCTGATGGACAAATTTGAAAATCTCTCTGATAGGCCTAATGGAAACTTTTCCCCTTCTATGTTGAATGTAATTCTAAATATCTCTCTGATTGTTGAAACAATCTCCCCCATTGCAAGATGCAAATGTTGGTTGCTCTGTAACATGTACCAAATAATTTTACAAGGTATGTTATAAAATATACTTTTTTGGGAGAGATTTGCTTGTAATCCTCACCAATTGTTTTGGGAGCTTGATTTTAAATATCCAACAAAACCTGATAATTTTTAAGTCTATAGGGGCTTAGCGTTAGCAAGGGTATTTTTTTGATGGTGCATTGAAGCCAATTTGCCCAATGGCATTTCCTTTTGGGGGAGGGAGTGTGGGGGTGGTGGTTCAGGCCTTGAGTTTTATCTTGGGGCCATTTTTATTTTGCAAAGGTTTCTTCCATTATTGGAAAAATCTAAAAAGTTTTAAAGTCTATGAGAAGCCTTTGAAGGGGCTATGACCAGGCCCAATTCCATAGAGCTGCTTTTAAAGCAGAAAAATACTGCTTAACATTTTTCTGCTAAGCACAACTAAGCAGGATACCAGTTACATGTTTACATGTAAAAATGGTATTTTAGCTGGTAACCTTATTCTGGTAAGCATAATTTTGTTGCGCTTAGCAACTTTTATGCTTAAGCAGCTCTATGAAATTGAGCCCAGGGCAACAGAGGGTGTCCATGGCCTCTATTTATTTCCTGTCCTTATAATAATGGATGCCAGGTTGCTGACATGCAGGCTGTGAAAATGTTCTCTGAAACAATATTTCAAAGCGGAAAATATCTATTGGACTGAAAGACTAGCGCGCTCCCAGCATGTACGTAACACCACTGTATGCAATGCTGTCACAGTAATAAATGTTTGTGTCCTTCACAAACAGACTTTGACATTTCCACATCAGAAATGCCTGATATGAATATGCCCAGATGATCCCTGCTTTCAATTGTAAGAGTGGTGAATCCATCTTGTCCGACTTCAATTTCAGTGGAGTTTCTTCATGTTTTTTTTCTCCAGATTCTGTGATTGCCTCGGACGCTTGCTCAACTCCCAGACGACTCCACTATTGGTAATTATTTTCTTGTACGAGTACTGCTCCAACCGAACGCCAGACGCACAAAAAAAAAACCAACCTAGACCTACGTGCTTTTGCAAGATCGCACATCATTAATTTTCCAAGATGGCGGGCATGGCAGCAAAGATGATATTGGGGAACAAGCTTGACAGCGTTAAAGGTAAAGTGGACGGGTTGATATCGATGTTCAAGTTGTGATTTTTGTGGTATAGTAATCCTTGATTATTGTCATGTGTTCATTCCTCATGCGGCATAGTAGAGGAGAGCTCCAGATCGACTCTCTTGATCTGTCCTAGGCACCAACTCCAGACCTTTTCTTTGGTCATAGAGTCGTTGTTTTGGTAACCTCTGATTCAATGTCTGCATTATTGGGTAAGTGTTTGTCCTGACACACTTCAATTTGGCAAAGGTCTCATCTAGCTCTTATAAACCCAAGGGCACTCCTTGGTAAAAGCTACGCAGAGAAAGTTTGAAACTTTAAACCAACTTTAATATTTTACTTTTTGAAATCTACTTTTGAAGGTTTTGTTTCTTTTCTTTTTCTTAGGGTCATGTTGTCAAATCTGTGTTGCTCATTAAAAAAAGAGAGGTTTTTTTCAAATTATTTGTTAGTTTTGTCAGCAACTCGGAACCCGGATGCATTTATGCATCAGGATGAGGTGTGGTTTTAGAAATGTCATCTTTATACAATGAATCATAGTAATACTTCAAAATCTGTCAGAATAGGTTGCACTTTTTTGTGTGAATATTTGTTTGTTGACCAATTGGTGCGGTAGGGATAACTTTTGCACTTTTTGATTTTCTTCCGCCACATCCTCATCATCATTTTTCCGGCTCTTGTGAAGGTGTCCACAAACAATTACAAGTTTTCCACAAACAATTACAAGTTTTCCATGATGCACTGGGTATCATGGTGCTGTTCAGCTCTTAAAAATTACTCACAAATTATCGGGAAACCACATGGCAGAATCAAGGATTGCTTGCTATTCCAAGTGTGATGTGATCTTGTAGCTGGTTGAGATCTTTGTCAAAATTTCCTTTTTTATTGCCTTGCACTTTTCACAACCCATCCTTTTGTTTTGCCTGCTCTCACCCTTAACATCTCCTAAGTCAACATTTTAACATAACTTCTTTTTGTTAAAGATATTACACACAGTGAGACCTTATTATTCAAATGAAGAAAAACCAAAACCGAGACCACCGGACTAGTCTGGTCATGAGTTTACTGGCCCAACGTTAAAATCACTGGCCTCGAGCCTGCAGTCCAGTCTAAAATTCAAGCCCTGCCAAAGAAATACTGTAATATGTTCTACTGTCATCACAAACATTTTGATGCTTGCTTTCTACTTGTGGTGTAAAAAACAAACCAACCAATGGTACACACTTCCTTTAATTAACAAACTTGCTGGCATGGTTGTGTCTTTTTTTTCTAGAATAACTTTCACAATTTCTTGTTTAATTGCATTTATCTGAGTACCACAAACTTGCTCCACAATAACATCAAGAGTAGTTGATAGGTTTGGCTCTTTCTAATTCTCAGTATCAGGAAATGTTGATCCTAAACTGTTAACCCATACAAATGTTACATCTCTACATGTTTTCAAACATCTTTATCCTTTAAAACAATCATTATTTTTCTGCATCCTCTTCTCTTACAAATGAGAGGGCTTTAAAAATTAAGCTTTCTATGGCAGATTGGTACTTGATGGTTTCAAGGTTTCTGTCATGTTTTTTTGATAAACATAACTAGTTGTTGATGTTTACTAACTGCAATAGACTGCATGTCTCTCATGCATAATTCAAACTTCTGGGTCCAAGTTGGTCCCAACCTTAGTTGTACGTGTGTTTGATTCTGTAACAAGCTATATTATATTGTCAAATTTAATTATGAAATTTATGAAAGTAAAATAAATTTCACAAATCAAGAAAACCTGAGACTAAGACTTTACCTCTGGTTCTGGCTATGTGTAAACAATTAAGAATTTTGCCCAACTGATGTTCATGTCATCATTAAACCCATGTAATGGTTGCACAAATTAGGGTACGGTTTGCGAATGGGGTTTCCAAATAATTATTATGCATCCTCGTCCCAAGTTTTAAATTTGTTTCAATCTAAAATCTTAACAAATTATCTGTGTTACAAAAAAAAATTAATTGTATATTTATAACAAATTGCTATGGGTATTTTTGTTTTAAAGAATTTTGTTTTGAAATAGAATTTTAAAAGAAGATTTGATTTTATAAAGAATATTATTGTCTTTGTTCGAGTTGTTCCCTCGTCTTCGATACGCGCAAGGCTTTCAAAGTCTATTATGGTTTTTTTTATAGAATTTATTGATTCCTCTTCTTTCTCAATTAATTAGCTGATTGCAAACTGCGTGACCATCAAAATAATGTGTGGTTTAATTTATGCAAAAATACGCAAGAATACAATTTTTAGCCTAATTGAGAAAGATTCTGCAAGGGTCGAAGCATGATGTCAAACACAATATTTGGCCTTTATCAATAAACACACCAAAATAAACAATGTGTTGTAAATTTGTATCAGTCCAGGCTGTTCCGTTTTAGTTGTTGAGGACAGACGAAATAACGCTTTTGTTTGGGTACAATTTTGGCACATATTTCTGTTTTGCTCTCTTTGTGAAATAAACATATGCTGGAAAAATAGTCGAACTATCCCTTTAATATGTTTTCCCAATCACTCTGAGTCTGACGAATGACAACCAGACAGACTGAACCCAGGGACATGATAAACATGGTGCTCTTGAAGTACAAATCTACAGCAGCCCTATAGCCACCGACCTACAGCCTCTTCGCTTAATTTGGGTCGACTAAATCAATATAAACGAAGGTGTGGACGTGTTGTTTGCATTGGGCTTCATATGGAGATTGTATACTGTATGGTCATGGGAACAATTAAGAAACATGATGTAGGTTTGTGGTTTTTTTCCTATGCATGATTTTTTTTAAAGTCAATCAATATTGCTGAGAAGAATGGTCTCGTTTAAATTCATGCAGTTTTAATGGTTATAAATGGTATTCGTGCTGTCATTTCTGTTTCCTAACAGTCTGTGGTGTAAATTTATTAATATTGATTGCACATAATAACATAGATTTCGGCATGAATTCAAATTTGTTTAAATGATGGAGTGATTTACGCTGTGCAGCTTCGCTGATGGGGGATGTCTAATTTTGCAGTGAAATAATGATTTGTTGCAGGGATTGCCTGGAGAAAAAACAATGAAACATGCTTGGGAATTTCATTTTTGCTTTTCATGAAAAAAATGAAGTAATTTAGTGCATAGCATTTTGTGCTGTGTGGATCTTTTATACCAGCTGTTCAAATTGAGCGGAAACAATACAAATATTTACTAATTGCAAAATGTTAAAATTGTGAGTGGTAGAAGTCTACTAGTCACAAATTATATCTAGTAGCCAAAAAATCATTTAGAAAACAAAAGTGACATGTTGTTTTCCTTCTGTGTACTGAGCATCATGAGTCCTTGCTGTGGTTTATATCATACATTTTTGCTGGCCATGACGATAAAAAGAAATATGTGCTAAGTGTACCCTACTTTTCATTGAAGAGAGTGTTGAAAAAAGGTGATTTACAAGCCTACAAGTCCTTAGTGTCAAGTTAGAAGGTAGGGTCACAGATTTTTGTGTGTGAACATAATGCTGATTTATAGGCAGAGTTATATAGAAAATACAATACAAGTCACCTGTGAAAGTTTCAGCTGACTACAGATTTTACTTGCTGAGAAAACAGCAAAAAACTGTTATTGTATTTTCACAAGAACATCGAATCTGTCCCTTTTTAGAGAGGTGACAGCGGGTACCAACTGCATCTCTAGCCGTAGCATTCGCGAATGGACACCAACCCTCAGAAACGATTCATGCATGAATCGTTTCTCAGATTCAAATCTTTTGGGGTGAAAAATTATCCAAACCATATCACTTCTAAAGGAATTCTTTCTCAAAATAGTTTGTACTATCATCAGCTGCAGTTCTTCTGACCAAGTAAGTTTTTATGGTCATTCATTTTTGCGTTACAATGTAAGTCGTGATACATGTACATATGCAGTCTGAGTTCAAGTTAGCGGGTTGGTCTTTTGCCAATGTGACTCCAGTCAAAATCGAGCCACCAAAAACTTGATTTGAGTCACGGACTCTAGTACAAGTTGTGGACTTAAGTCCTACTACTCAGATACTCCAAAACTACAAAAACATGTCTTTTATTAGGGGAGTGAAAGTCTTTTAAATAACAGGTGTGAGTTTTCACTTGTGAAAATCACCAGGAATGCATCTTTAAAAAATCAATTTATTTGATTCCAAATAAGTCTGAGGGGAAAATGTCAATTGTCAGAGCTTGAAAGCAAGGACAGCAAAACTTGATTCGAAAAAAAGCCTCTCTGAGCTCTGTGCAAAATAGCCACTAAATTAGCGGCTCACAAATTTCCCAAGGTATTTATATATTTTTTTACCAGGTTTTTTTTTCTCTTCATCCTACAGCCACTGAGCGCTTGCAGTGTTTTGAATAATTCAATTGGAAATATCTAAGAGAGACATTTACAGCTCTCCATCTGTGCGAAAAACCACCAGGCGGAATTTTTCATATTTTTTTTGCAAGATGAATTTTGTTAGTTCAACTCAAGTCAAAGAAAACACTTTTTTTTTCTTTTCCCTCTTCTTTTTGTCGCGTGGGACTGGCAGCAAGATATTGGCAAGAAATCTGACTTGTATCAAGGAGTAACTCTATACTCGCGAGCCTCATGCCTCTAATATCTCCTTTGCCTCCCCTTTTGTGCAGTGGCCATTATGTAGTTTAAGTCCTTTTGTGGCGTGGCAATCCCCCAGTGCCATATAGCCATTCCTTATACTCTAGCGTGGCATTGTATGACATATCTATGGAGAGATGCATAGCACGCCAGCCTACTTGGCGTTATTGCATATTGACTACGCTTTTCTCCTCCCAGTCTGTTTATTTTTTTCCCCCTCCTTCTTCGTTGATCTCAGTATGCAATTATCCGCAGCCCTTGCCGTGTGCTGTGTGCTGTCTGGTCACTGGAAAGGGTTTCCTCTCGGTGCGTTTGTATATTCTCCCCTCTCCCCCCCCCCCCTCTCTCTCTCTCTCTCTCCTTCTCTCTCTGCTTTATAATGAGATTTCTCTGTCAATCAGTAACATCTGGTGCACCGTTGCGTCATTAAGAAATGATGACTAATTAAAATGCATTTGCATAAAGGGTCTCGGAGCTGTTCCCAGCATGAATATCATTAAATTGAGCCAAAAGATTGAACAGATGGGATAAGATGTTTTGGATAAATAGCATTTGTGATATTTGACGTGTTGGCCATTGGTTGATCTTGAGAGAAAATCTTTTATTTTTCAGCACTTAAAAAAACAAAAACAACAAACTAAGCAAATTTATGTTAAAATATTGTTTTCAAAACATTGTCTCCCTTATTAACACTATTATTTCCATTGAAGAAGAATACAAAGTAAGCAAGGTAGAATTTAGTTTAAACTGATTTATTTTTAAAAGACATCTATAATGAAAAAGCTTAAATAAAGCAAAGCCAGCAAAATGAATGCAAAAAACTAATATCTGAAGGACAATTAAGCTTTACGTTGAAAAATATTCGGAAGAAAATGTTTTTAAGTGCTTGAGATTGAGCTGTATGCTTTAGTGCACTGATCGTTTTGAGAAAGAAATATTATAGCAATATTATTTCAAAACTTGTATTCATGAAAATAAGCTCTATACAAGCAATTGACCCTAATCCCCTTGAGTGATTTTACTAGGTTCCTTCATGACTTTTAACAAAATCCAGTACCATATGGCAGCTCAACGCCCAAACTGTGGGACTCTGATTACGGTGGTTCGCATGGGCTAAACATCTTGGCTGTGCTTACTGAGGGATTCTTCGCTTACAGCCCGTAGAGTTATGTGCTTTACAGGCGGCTCAAGCGAAAGATTCCGCGGTAAGCAGAGCCATGAAATTAAGCACAAAAAGTAACTAAGCACAATACAATTTTGCTTACCAGAATAAGGTTACCAGCCAAACTACCATGTCACATGTATAATTTGTGACTGGTATCCTGCTCATTTCTGCTTAGCAGAAAATAAGTAAGCAGTAACTTTTGCTGAAGCAGCTCTATGAAATTGGGTCCTGGTCTCATGTGAAGCACGATCAGTTCTCGAGAATTATTCAAACAGAATCAAACAAATAAAACAGTTTTGATTTAAAAGGGTTGAGGGAAAATAGGTCATCGTTGGGAAATCTACAGGAATACATGCACTAATACAAGTTTAAGCTGAAAATGTGTTATTAAATTATCAAATCATACAAAAATATTGAGAGATTTAAGTGTATAAAACACTGGAATTTCAATGAATACCATTTATTCAAAGGTATTATACGGGGTTGGTAGAGCTGACTTAATAGTCGCAGACAGTGTTCATGTTTTGTGTGATCATCCATATAAATGAAATAACAAACTTGTGAAATCTGTTGTGTGAGTCTGGGGAAAAGAGTGAAAAACTGTGCACACTGTCAATAGAAAACTTCTAAATAAATAGGTGAAAGGAAAAAAAGTGGAAATAGTGGAAAAGAGACTACTGCAGAAAATGTAATAAAAGGAACATAATCGTGCCAGACACAGTATTGCATCCACTGTATGTTGAAGAGTCGGTAGGGGTTGTACTTGGTTGTGTACAATATTGTTTCACTCCATCGGTCTGCGTTGGTGACCGTATGCTCCAGTAATTACATTCAGCGTAATACAGTTCTTGATACATGATGCATCTCATTTGAATAAATTAGGCTGGCGATCACGATGGATCGCTCTGTTGAATCTCATTAAATATGTACCGCAATATGAGCTGTGTAGTGTATATAATATAAAGCATCTTGCAACATTGTGTTTTTTCTATAGCCTTTTATTATGTACTCATCTGACCTGTAGGCATAATTTCATAGAGCTGCTCAAGCGACAGCAGTGCTGTAAAAAAATTCTGGTTACCGAAAATAAGCAGGACCCCAGTCATAAATTGTACACGTGACAATACATGGTATTTCAGCTGGTAACCTCATTCTAGTAAGCAAAAATAATTGTTGTTCTCAGCTACTTTTTGTGCTTAAGCTGCTCTATGAAATTGGGCCCTGTCAATGTGTAAATATTTTCTAAAACCTTTCTGTTTCAATTGTTATTTTTAATTTTTAATTGACATTTTTCTTAAAACTTGACTTCAAAGGCAGTGCATATTTTTGGTAGATGTCAAAGACCAGTATCCTCACTTGGTGTGTCCCAACATATGCATTAAGTGTTATTATTATTATTATTATTATTATTATTTATTCGGCCATTTCACAAAGAACAATAACAATACATGTAATTGCAAATAAGATTATAGTAATAGGAAACAAATTTTTAAAAAATATGTTGAACAGAACTACATGAAGGCATACATGCTAAATAATGGCAACTAAAGTACTGGTCCTGAATGAAGATGACTGTCACTTCTAACAATGTTTTTAATAATATCAACTGCTCTCCAGCGCTCTTTATGGTCAGTAACTTGTGGCGTAATTACCAAAAGTACACCCTGCCTTTAAAATTGTTTTTTTTTGTATTATCAGGAATCCCAAGATCTGATACTTCATTTTTTTGTAAGGGCAGGATAGTTTCCCCTATTATGTGGCACCTCTATGAAGGAAATTAAAATTTGTTCTGGAACATTTCAAGGGGCACCAGGGCAATCGATCAGGGGCATGGAGGTAATTGCCTCTGTTGTCCCCATGGAGTATTAAATGTGGAAACTCAACTGGTAGGCCTATAACACCCACTTTGAGTAGAAATCATACTCATAAATGTATATGACAATTATTTAAAGTTTTTGTTTTTCTAAATATTTTAGTTTGAATCCCACTAGGCATGCAGGCTCTCACACAGGCCTAATTTTAATGATATATAATTTTTTGTCTTCAAAAGATCAATATTTTGGATGAAAAAAAACCCTGAAGTTTTTATTATTCACGATACCCAAATCCTCTCTCATTTTTTTGAAGAATTGAAAATTTATCAGTTAATACAATAACACCTTTTATAAAGGCAAAGCATTCTCAAAGTTTCTGAATAATTAAATTTAGAAAATGCATTTTATAGCTTAAACATTGACAACTAAACGTGTATTTAAATCAAAACAATGCAGACCTAAAAGGTCAACTGAGATAACTTGACCTGCCAACAAAGTATGTATTTCAAGTTGTCACTTAAAATGAACATTTCTGGATTGTTTGATATTCCACTGAAGGTGAGCTCGGTAACCTGGGAGGAAAAGAAATGACGGAGGAGGAAGCAGAACAAGCTCGGCTGATTGAAGAGCAGCGGATGGAACAAGAAAATGAGCGCAAACAGAGACACGAGAAAATGGAGGCAGAGAGAGAGGTAGAAAGACAGAGAATACGAGAAAAGGTGAGCAGTATGGCGACAAAAGGACACAGACACTTTGTAAAGCTGCGTTTGAATTACGCGACTATGGCTACAGCTATGGCTGTCGGCTGCAGCAACAATGTTGAGGGATAGGACTTGCTGTGTTACTGCGGTAGCCAGCCGAAGTCATTATTTCGAACATAGCCTTATAATCGGAGGGGGGCCAGCTGCATTCCCAATGCCCCATCTGTGCAAACTAAGTTCACTTTGTGTATTATTTTTGTTTATTTTAAGTTTAATGATGACTCACAATGTTCTTGGTGTGCCATTGCAAATTTGTGGCAGTGACTTCCAAATCCAAAATGGGATCCATCTTGTTTGGGGTGCACTCCGGTAACTAAATAGTGACTTTTAACATTGGGGCCGAGCCTCATTAGTATTTTGGAGGCCCTCAACATTTCTTGTAAATGACAGATTTGAGGGTCAATACTATGGGAATATATTGCATCTTAGGGTTAATGTCTCTTTTTTAAAAATACATTTTTGGGGCTCTGTGTCCGAGCCCGTTTGTACTTTTTGTACTCTTATGCCTCATTATGTACTTCTTAGAACTTTATGTGTTAGAAAACATAGTTTTTAGCTGCTTTTGTTTTTTATTCTGTGTATTTCATATTGTATGTATCCAGGGTCCCTAGGGTGAACAGTTCATTGAAAACTGATAGGGCTACCCTAGTTAAATAAGACGATATAAATAAATAAATCGACTCTCAATTTCGGCTTAGCAAGGCCATGAAAAAATTGGTCCTATTTTATGCTCACAAAATTTATGCCCAGACCATTTTAGTAATGTGTTTTTTTATCACCCCTCTCTCCTTGTGCTATCAGTATGGCTTGAAGAAAAAGACATTGGAGAAGGAGGAGATTGTAGAGCCGGATGATGCGGGGCGTATCTCCAGGAAGAAGAAAACCCCGGCTGAGATGCAGGCTGCCATGGCAGGAGGCGAGGAGGAAGAAGAGCAAGGTGTGCTATCAGGCTTGTGCTGTTGCTTTGATTTCATTTAGCTTTTGTAGTCGATCCATTATTAATATTCAAAGTGTGCAGAATTAAGGGATTCTCAAAATTTTCCAGCCGGACAGTATCATAAGTTGGATCATTTATCTCTACAGCATTTACAAAATTGAAAGCATGTATTCCAGAATAATAAGCTAAGTGACACCCCCGTGTGCCACATCAGGCAATTCTCGGAAATGATATGGCATTCAAAGTGAAGACAATCGAAAAACATCATAATCTCTGGAGCATTGGTAGTGGTGTTGAGCTTTCAGATGGAAACTAATCAAATTTCTACTAGATAAACTCAAATGCTGTACTTTTGGGGCTGAATAAAGAAAAATTTACTGGAGCTGGATTTGAACCTGCCACCTCCGGATTAGCGTGCCGGTGCTCTACCAAGTGAGCTATCTAGCCCTCGTATTGGCGGTCTCCCTAGTTTGTCAATATCTTTGTTCAGGGTGCCAGTCAGAAGTCTCTTAATTTTGCACACTCTGGTAACCTTGTTAAAGCTTCCATTGATCTTACTCATGAAAAAGTTTCAATTTTACATACTTGCTTAGCAGATGAAAACCACTGTAAGCAGAAAAAAAATGCAGTAAGCAGGTAAACCTGAGATAGTTTACAAAATGTTTGTACATTTTTAGCGGGTTGTCTGCTCAAACAGTGATAGAATGCTTTTATATGCATTTAAAATTAAAAGTTGTAAATTTTGACATTTTTGAAAACTGACATTGGATAGAAAAGGAAAAATGTGATTACGTTAATAAAGCCAGGTAGTCAGAAGGGTGGCTTTAAAAATATAGCTTTTTCTGATGCAGCTTATATTCCGGTCGGCTTACAGTATGACTAAAGACCGGACGTGAATCTCTAATATTCTCTGAATGGTTCAACTATTCATGAACAAGATCAGTGCAATGAGTGAATTGTAGACCTTAGAACTGCAATGTCCCACTTACTGGTCATTATTAGTGACTAAAGACTGGGCCTGGGTCTGTTATTCCCTACATGGACCAACTCTTCAATGAATAAGATCAGTGCAATGACTGAATGGTAGATCTTAGAACTGCAATGTCACACTTGCTGGTCATTACTTGTGACTAAAGACCAGACCCGAGGTCTCTTATTCCCAAAATGAACCAGTTCTTCACAAACAAGATCAATGCAGTGAGCGAATTGTATATTTTATAACTAATTATTAACTAACTTGCATGGTGAACTACTTATCAATGTATGTAATAAGTGAAAGTCTGTCTTGCGCATGAACTTTCCACAGCACTACACAATTTGTTTTTTCAGGCAATGAAATTCACTCAAACTTTCAACCAAAGTTGGTTAATGTTTTCTTGTCACTTGAACTGGAGTAACCCAAAGTGTAAAGGGGTTTTATATACTCGGAGACTGGTACTTCAGGGCCTGGAATTGCACGGAGGCCATGGAGACAATGGCCTCTGTTGCCCCTTCCTCTTCTAGAAGTTTCCCAAAGACTGACTTGAAGATTTTCCAGTGGGAGTGCCCTTTGCAAAAATGAAAATGGCCTTTCCTCTTAAAGATGAAATTCTAGGCCTGGGGTTTGCTGCTCTTAAATCCTTTAGAGACCATGCATTTTTGTATAATCATCACAACACCCCAAGACATGGCTACTATTGTTGATTTTTGTACTCTATTTTTCAGTAAAAATGCCTTAAAAAACCCCAATATGAAACAGAAATTATGTTTTGTTTCGCAAATGTAATTAGTACCTCAACATGGGTAACCGTGTGGAAAATGTCATATGTGGACATGACTTTCACAATGACTTATTTCAGTGAATGGAAGTAGGTCAAATCTAGTAGCTCTGGGCATTTTGGTACAAGTTATTTATGTGGACGCTTTGGTCTCTAGTGGGTTCAAAAAAAAAAAACTTAGACATGTATGCAGTCACAAGAACAAAAATACTGACAAATTGGTTTTCCATGAACCGTTTCGGGCAAGTTCAACAGCAGGTTTCATCCCAAGGATTAGCAAGATATAAATTATTTTGGTGTTTTGTCTTGCGGAAGCCCAACATTAGAACGAAAATCTCTGACATCATTGGACTGTCTTAATTGCTTTTTATAGAGTGCTGAACATTCTGAATGTCTCATATGAAACGCGTGCAAATTCTTGGACTTGCCCTTTTGCCTGTGCTGTGTCAACGTGTGTGTGCCTTGTGAATGCAGATGTTACTAACAATAACTACCAACCATTCCCGGTGCTAGTAACACATTTGGTGCTGTTTATTCAACACACAAAACTCACTCCCACCTCGGACAGATTGTACTTTTAGTTTTCCGTCAGTTCTGTCTGGTCTTCACTAGTTTTATTTTTTGCTCGGAAAGTTATTTTTCCCTGCTACTAATATGATTGAGGATATTTATATTGCAGGTGACAAAAAACTGTTTGGTTTTTACTGAAATCTATTAATTTATAATAGAGAGTTATTATTTTTACAGTTGCTATGAGCATTGCTTAGGCCAGATTCGTGTTCTTATTCTTGTATTGTTAGATGTAGATATAGAATAGTTGCAATACATGTATATATGTTTTTTAATATTTACATACATAGCTCATAAAGTTTACTTTCAACCAGACTCTAGAGCAACATTTTATTTATTTCATGAACATTTTTGTAACTTAAATGAACTGTACAACCAAAGAAATCTTTGCAAATACTGGTCTGCTGGTGCATGCTGGTCTAGTTATTGACTAAGTTTGGCTGTTAACGAGACCAGCATGCACCTCAGACAACGACTAACGATTGTTTTCAAAGTGTTTGCGGAGTATTCAAGCCCGGTTACTTAGAACAGAGGCGTTTAAAAAATTACATTTTCAAGAAAGAAACATCACAATCTCCCTTGTGTTATCCTAATTTTCCTGTCTGACTTTCAACTGAAGAAATTTTGTACATTTGTCGAAAATGCCATACCATTATTAGAGTAATAGGGAATTTGAATTGACAGAATAGATTCCAAACAGATTTGTATCACAAATGCAAGGCGTGTAAAATTTTGCATCTGGGATCATTTAAGGAGTTTTACTGCATGTCTATATAGAGCAACGAAAAGTAATCAAAAATCTACAAATAACTAGATTGCATATTAAAATCAAACATCCAATAACTATAGATTGCATATTAAAATCAAACATCTACAATAACTAGATTGCATATTAAAATTTAAAAACTACCATAACTAGGGAGACCGCCAACATAGGGCTGGATAGCTCAGTTGGTAGAGCGCCGGTACGTTAATCCGGAGGTCGTTGGTTCAAGTCCCGCTCTAGTCAATTTTTCTTTGTTCAAACCCAAAATTAAAATCAAACATCTACAATAACTAGATTGCATATTAAAATTAAACATCTACACTAACTAGATTGCATATTAAAATAAAAAAAACTACCATAACTAGATTTCATATTAAAATCAAAAATCTCCAATAGCTAGACTGCATATAAGAAAAAACATCCCAGCACTGTGAGGGGATTTTTTTTTCCTTCTGGGAAATTGTAATTTACATTTGCGGATTTGGAGGTTAGATTAAATTATTATGTCCCTGAATTATTAAAATGGATACAGACTGGATACATAAGTAGATCGATCCTACTGTGCAACATCTTATTTCAAAGAGAGAGAAGGATTTTGTGGGAAAATCAGTGTTTCTGAATTCCCTACAGCTGAATAGAGACTACTGACCAAGGCTCAATTTGATTGATCTGCCTAAGCACAAAAAAGTAGCTGAACATTTTAGCATTTTGTTTACAAGAACAAGGTTACCAGCCAAAATAGCATATCACGTGTACCGTGTGTGATTGGTTGCCGACAATTGTTTAGCACAACAATTTGTCGAGCACAGAAAAACAAATGTTATTAGGGTGAGTGGGTTACCAGCCACAATACTGTGCAATTTGAATTGCATGTGACTGGTACCTTTCTGTGTTTTAACTTACTATTCGCAAAACTACTTTGTGAAGTTAAGTGCAAGTCATTATAAGCACGGGTGATTGGGCATATCGTTCGAGAATTTAATTCCAAGATGGCTGAATTACATTCGGGGTTAGGAAGCATCTGTTTCAAGTTGAAAAATAACAACTCTTATATTTGATAATTTAAAAAAATGCATCACTCATTGTTGGGGGGGGGGGTACCAAATTGAGGGCAAATTTTTGTTTTGTTTTACCAAATTGAAGGTAAAATTTGTTTAAATATAAGATTTAGCAATTTTCCATTAGTCTAGGAAGTTTTAAACTTTCGTTTGAGACAACGAACAAAAATTGAGTTTGTCAACGATTAGCTAGTTAGCATATTACGGGTGTTTCGTGCATTGTGCGTGGCATACTAGAAGGGAATTTATGTGTTTTTTTGTCTTGAAGCAGCTCTGTCACAATTTGTTCGGAAAAATATTTCTAACTATTCTAGTCTTTCGGTGAAAAATCGGGCGAGTCTGCTTCATTGAGAAGGAAAAAAACCCTTGTGTATTGTGCACATCAGTCGCGTGTATGAAATATTATTCTGGGACGATTTGGTTCAATTCTCACTGGGTTAAATTACATTCTTAGGTTGGAAACATTAATATGTTAGGATATGGCCTGTGAAAAAGCTACTCTAATTTTTTTACTGCAGTTACCAAGGGGCATGTCACATGATATGATTTACATCTGCACATATAAGTTAATGTAATTTTGGAGTGGCTGATTTACATTCTTGATTTAGGGAACAAGTACGAGTGTCCTCCGTCGGTCGGTCGTGCTATGTGGTCTGTTACAGGAGCATTCCATTATGCAGGACAGGGTGTATGCATGTAATGTTATTGATTGACTACAGGGTTCATCTCAGACCATCTTGTGGCGGCTTCTTACGCTGACAAGGGATGTGTTGTCAAATTAAAGAGAGAAAGCCTTCGGCCGTTCCAGTCAGTTAGTTTTTATCAAGAAAAATTTCCAAGAAACGTTTTTCAGGAACCCGCTGGTTGTAACACTACAAAAAGGCGCGTCATATTAAGTGAGCTGTTGAGGTGCATGTTTTTTTCTGACTGGGTATTTTATCATGGATGCAGATCTTCTGCTCTCATTTTTTTAAGTAAAGGAGGTTTATTTTATGGAGGTTTTGTCTGAAATCAATAAATAAAGATAAAAACAAAGCAGATGATACATTTACGCTACCTGGGCCCAATTTAATGAAGCTGTTAAGCATAATAAATTGCTAAGCACAGAAAAAACATTGCTTACCAGAAACAGTGAAAAACGGTCGAAATACCATAATGTATGTTGTTTGTGACTGGCTACCTACCATTTTTTTTTTTTCATTTTATAAGTTTTTTATTTTTTTTGCTAAGCAGAACAATTTGGTAAGCATCATTTTCTGCCTAACAGCTCAATGAGGCTAGGTCCAGCCTAGGACAGCAGGAATGAGTCAGTGCAAACTTTGCTAATAGCTTTTAATTACTACATGTATGGATTTGTAATACACAATTAGTAATGGTCTGAAAAATGTTGGATGTTTACTGGGTTTTTTCTAAGCAAGATTCTAATATGCTAACCTGCTTTTTAAAGTTGAACGGCTTTGTGATATTGGCCGCTGGTCTCATATGTTTGAAGCTGCGGCAGACTTTCCATCATCAGCCCCTAAATCCCTTTGGACGTTTTATTCATGCAGGAAGACTGATGGCATTAAACTTTCATTAGATGCCAATAGTAACAACTTGCCCTCCATCACCTGATTATGAAAAGCTAATTTTGTTCCATGGAATAAATATTTACAGGTTTTTTTCCAGCTTGTCATTGTAACCACCGACAATTTTGACGACGTGTAAAGTTTGACGTTCGAGGCAATGTTTTTCACTTGAATGCCTTTTGGAAATCGCTCTAGACAACTGTGTCTCTGTTTAATCCATGGAAACACCAAAGATTCGACATAAGAATTAAACAAGGACTAATTAACATTTTATAAACATCCAATTCAAAGACAGCCAACATATGAATTTTGAACTTGATGAAATGTGTTTGCTTTGTTTTAAAGGCAAAGTATACCTTTGGTTTTTGGAACCGTTTTATTGTTTTAATCCTATATAAATGTAGGTATATACAATAAAACTAACCTGTGAAAATTTCACTTCAAAATGTGGTCGTGTTAATTCAGATATCACCGAAAAAACGGAGCGAATAGGAGTACACGATCTGAGAAGCGTTATGGCCGTAACACTTCTCAGATTCTAATTTTGGGGGATAAAAAGTGATATATTTTTCCATAACCGGAACCACAGTACTTCGAAATGAAAAGTTTCTCAAAATGCATTATACTATCCAAAGCTGCTGTACTTCTTACCAAGTAAGTTTTTATTGCCATTAATTTTCATTTCCAAACGTATACCTTCCCTTTAGGTTCTTGTATTTATCAACATATTTAAACCAAAGTAGCACATGTTTTTCTCAGTATCATTCATGATGATTTTCTAAAAAGCCAGTGGAAACAGTGTTTTCTTTTGAAGAAAGATTTCGATCCTGGATTGAAACCTTGGGGTTTCAATGTTTTCTGTTTTATAGCAGAGATATGAAATTTGTCCCTGGGCCCAATTTCATAGAGCTGCTTAAGCACAACAAAATTGCTAAGCACAACAAAACTATGCTTACCAGAATAAGGTTACCAGCCAAAATATCATGTCACATGTACAATCTGTGACTGGTTTCCTGCTTGTTTTTGCTTAATAGCAAAAAGTTGTTAAGCACAATTTGTTTTTCCTTAAAGCAGCTCTATGAAATTGGGCCTCGTGTCCTTTATAGGCAGAGTTGGGATCTGTGGTGAATGGAAACTGTTCTGATTGGTGCTTATGATGGGTTGGGGTTGTTGATTGGCTGGGACCTTTTTCAGTTCGTCTAAAGGCATGCACAGTATTGAGTACCATCAATCCATACTACTAGTCAGAATAATTGAGGATAGAAACTGCTATTAGATTACACCCCGTCACATGAAATTTTCCATATTGAGAGATGTTTTATACATTTTCATAAATGATACCCCAACACAATCATTTAAAAACATTTACTATTACTCCCATGAATTATTTAAAAGTTGTTTGGACTGATTTTCGCATATTTTTAATTTATTTTTTCGAAAGAATTTTGAAACATTTGTCTCAAATTTTGACAGATCATGCTGTTTCAAAATGAGAAACGTACAAAACTTTCACCTGTGCCCTGGACAATGCAAACATACACATAACATGCAAAATTGTTTGTACATGGCTGATGGACATGAGATAATGTCGGTTTCCTGACAGTAATTCATTTTTAGTTTAACTACCACTTATTACTGCTAGAATTTTTTGTATGAAAGCTTATGTATGAAATCTAAAAAAAAAAGAAATGTAAAAAATGTAAGTCAAAAATTTGGGTTCAAATTGGCTAAAACTTTGACCTAGTATTTTTAGGTGTTTTATCCAAATATTGGCATCAAAATGACAGACTTTTAATAAAGCTAATGAAAACTGTACTCAAATCGGGGAAAAAGGGGAAAAAACACAGTTATTTGTAAATTTGTTTTATTGACTTTAGATATAATGTACTGTGAAGTATGTTCTGTTGATATTCTTCAACTAAATAAAAATTAGAAAAATTGTTTTAATGGAAGACTTTATCAGCAGTTCTGATGAACAAAATTCCCTTTGGGTTTTTGTACGTTTTCAGCGTTGTATTTTATTAATTTACAGTTTTCAAACAACATGTGAAAGCTTTATATATTTTGTGCCTCTGAAATAAATAACATGTTGTCCACCAAGTTAAACATAAGTCTCTATTAAAATTATAAATTCAAGGATAAGTTATCACTAGGTTATCCACACTTCACAGCTATTATTATTGCAACTGAATCAATTTTTTTCTGCTGGTATTCATTGAAAACAATCGACAAAAAATATTTCAAGAGAATATGTAGGTAGTAATTAATGAAGATGTATACTAAGATAATAATTTCCCCCCCAAATGTGTTGTGTTAGCTTTTTGCTCAGGTGGGGTGGGGGGGGGGGGTTGAGGGGACATGACCTCATCTTCTTATATGCCTCTGCAATTGTATTTATAGAAATTTCTTCCTCCATAATGTACACTTAGTCTAAACCTTTAATGGAATGCAAGTAATAATAACAATGGGTTCTTATAGAGTGCCAGATCCTAGCAGCTAGATCAAGGCTCCGTTTTAGTAAGTAAGCAATTGATAACAAAGCTCTAGACAGATCTATTTATTTCTTGAAGACATGAACCAAAGTTGATTGGCGAAGTTGAAGTCAATGATTGCATGAGACCTTGCAATTATCACCAACTGCATGTTTACCAATTAAACCATGTAGAACATTCTTGGGTAAACACAAAGTGTTTGCCTCATTTTGGGCTACAAAACCAAAGAAACTTGACAAAAAAAATTCCACGGACTATCAGGCCTTGTCCTTTTAAGAGTGGCTTCAGTCATGAAGAGTACCATCTTTGGAACTGAGGCGGAATCCGAATTGGCGGCTACGGCTATGGCTGGATCACCGCATTGTCAAACATTGAAGTATATATAGGACATCCTTAGAAATGCCCTTAGCTACGTACAGGTTTATTGCTTAAATCAGCTGGTGGCGTCTACCAGTTTGGAAAAAAAAATGATGAAAGTGGTCTTGCCATTTTTCTACCAACAGGAAAGACAGGCACCTGATCAATATGCACATTAGGTCTTTGATATTTACCAGGCATTGTGTGGAATGTGGGGTTTTTTTTTATGCAAGAAACAAAATTCAATTGCATTGTGCTAGTTAGAGATAAGTAACTAGACAAGCCCCTAGGCCAAATTTCTCGTCAGCTTGTCTCTTGAGTATAGCAATTAGCATTTCAATTCAATTGATCCCATGTACATGTAACGAGCTAAATATATCCACTCTCCTTACTTATTAGTTATCCAGATCATCAGTATGGTTTAGTTAGCATTGAGAACACATAGAACACAGGGAAAGAAGAAACCACTTGCAGGAATAGACTCAGCTTTGTATCCACCATTGATCACGTCGGCCATAACTGAAAATTGT
The DNA here is from genome assembly GCA_023634235.1 of Pisaster brevispinus. Classification (NCBI taxonomy): domain Eukaryota; kingdom Metazoa; phylum Echinodermata; class Asteroidea; order Forcipulatida; family Asteriidae; genus Pisaster; species Pisaster brevispinus. The sequence continues at coordinate 15,178,853 of JAMKCF010000012.1, read as the reverse complement.
ATTACTGCTTTTGTAATACTAAATTCACAAAGAGACACTTGCTGCCTGATTTTGTATTCAGCAGCAGGAACAGTAACAGCAGCTGTTGAACTGAAAGCACCAATTAAAACAGTTCAAATTTGCCTTGTGCTGTATCTACATTAGACATTGTACAATCCATGCTCTGCTCAGAAATATTTTGTACGAACATTATTTTTTTCACAAAGGGTGATTATTTAAATGTCTTGAGTATTTAAATGTGTTGCAAAACGGAAGGCCTTGATATAGTTGACATGGTGGAGGAATGCTTGTCCCACTGCCCACTTGACAGACACTTAAAATTGCAAGTTAATTCCTAACGTCTGTTTAATTTAAGGGATGGATTGAAGATATTTATATTCGTTTACTCTTATAACGGAGGCCTTCTTGGGTAGGATTGCTGTACATCAGTTGCGTGCATGGCACCGACCGTGACTATAACATGTAGGCTGGATGGGAGTAACCGGTGCCCATCATAATGGCATCTCATTAAGGATTTTTTTTGCCATAGCTTATTTAGGGATTGTCTTGACGTTGCCATACAGTGGATATATGAGCAGAGCGAATTACAAAGGAATTGCTCCGCTGGGATAACTTGTACCCTGGGCTGGGTTTTTTTTTCTTCTTTTTCTTCCAATATAAAAATAGACACTTTTTTGTACAGCCTGTTCTCTGTTTATTTGAAACCAAAGCAACATATTTTATTGGTGTTTTGGTAATTTTTCTTCAATATGGACTAGCAATGTTTGGTTATATTTTTGGTTGGATGCCTTTTACTATATCAACCATTTCTGTTAAGATTTTGTAATAAGTCTTTTGAAAAGATGAGATACTCTAAGAGGTCTGGTTGTCTATCCTCTAATTTATTTTTCCATTTTAATTGTTTTTTTTACATGTTTTTAATTCAGCAGTAGAAGGATTTACTGAATTGTAACTAAATTAGTATTTTTATAGGGCAGCAACAATGAAATAATAATTCTGCTCTGACATTTTACAAAGCAAATCTTGATTGATGTTATCTTGTTATCCGGCTTGTGAAACGCTCAATTTCTGAAAATTACAACGAAATGTACAGAAAGGAAACATTTGAACGAATTCTCAAGTATGACATTTTTCTTACCGTTAATAAGACGTTGGCATTCAGTGAGGTTTATTTTTGCTGTTGTTGTGGTGTTTCTTTCCAACCAGTAAGTTCTGTTGACATATCATAGGCCGTTTGGCTACAAAAGGCAAGGTTCATTTTGACTCTGGGTGAAAAAGCTAGCAAGCTTTTGCAAATATCTTGAAGTAAACATTCCATTCCACATACTCAGGAATTGAAAAAAATCTTTAAAATCTTTAAAACAAATTAAATTGTGTATTTCTTTGTTTTTCAGGCTTTGAAGTTAAACATTAAGGTGCATGTAGATAATGGGGGAAAATCAAATCTTTTTGAGAATATTTTATGAACAAATTTTTCTCTCTATGAACAGTTTTGATAAATGTTTTGAATGGAATTTTACTAGATCTAGAGATATAGGTTTAGGAAAATTTGTTTCACTGTGTGAAATCATTTAAGCAGTGTTTGTTGTTTTTGTGATAAACAAGTGTTTTTGTACATGTGCACTCGTACAAAAAAAAAAAGTATTCCGTCCAATTTTCAAAGCTACATTTTTTAGTTGACTTCCTGGTGCTTCATTAAAATAGACCTAAGTCACTAATGGCACCTCAAATCAATTTTATGGCCTACATTCCTAATAATAACACAAATACACTTAAAATCTAGTCATTTTAAAGATAATCTGCAACATAATAAGTGCACAGTGTTGAGCCTGTCACTAGTGTAATAGCTTTTATAGCTTTGTCAGCACTGCTGTCTGTGTGTAATAGCAAGGATGAGAAATTTCAGACTTTTATCTATAATAAGACTTTTTTTTAGTCTGCCTGGTAACAAAAAAATGCTGTATTTTTCTCTGAATTATGATCGGTTACAATAAGACGTAAATTGGCCATCTTTACAGGCAATTTGGAACACAGTCATGCATTTCACGTGAGAATGGCACGCGAACGTGCACATTTCCGCAAAACTCATTGCACAATTGGTTAGTGAACAATGTGGCTGCGTTAATAATTTGAGCGCATGACGTGCCTGCAAGCCAAGATGCAATTTGCCTGTAAAGATATCATCTATTGGGAGCTTTCTATAAGTCTTGCTCTTTGATCTACTTCTCTAGCACTGTGGATACTGTTCCCAAAAGCTCCTTGGAATCAATAACTCCAGGAGTTACCAAAAGGTGGAAATGCCATCATTTCAATGTACCTCCTAAGATCTGGATCCCAGTTTCAAATTTTTTTGACAGCAGTGACCCGAATACCAAAAAAACATTTTCTTTTTATGCTTTTCGTTGGGAACAAAATAGCACACACTCTAGGTTTTGTTTTTGTGTGTTGCCAAAAACCAATAGAGTGGATAGGCACAGACTTTGTGCATGTGGTATTAACGGTCTCTTAATTTTTGTGATTCAAAGCTTTGTGAGAACAAAAACATTTAGCCTGTGCACAGAACACAATGCACATTTGGGTTTATGCATCTGTATGCAGTTGCCATAGGCATGTTTTTGTGACCCAGATGTAATATTTACTGACTGAAAAGATTTGTGAGAGCTGTACATGAAAACTGGTCGGTAACCAGTTTGTGGTGTATATGTCTTGAAAATTAAAGTACTAAAAATACACATCTTAAATTAATTTTCATGTAACAGAGCTCAGTTGTTAGAATTTGATTATCGTTGAATTGATATGCCTCAGCGTTAATAATTTTTAATAACATCAGAAGAGACTTTGCGGGTGTTTGTAAAAATTCTCCATTTTCAAACTTCAAACCAAGCCTAACCAAGCCACAAGCTAACAATTAGGTAAGAACAACTACATCAACACAGCACAATTCTTGAAAACACTCCATGCGTCAAACATGTTTGATGGGTTGCCAAAGCATGCCCCTGATGTGTTTACAAGTTTGTGCAAAAAAAAAAAACATGCAAATAAAATTCTCAATGTTGACAAGAAGGTACAATTTGTTTAAAAATTGAATGAGTCGATCTGAAAATCAAAATCTTACAGTCAGTGAATTTAGTCACTAAGACCATATCAATTTTTAACACTTAATCTGTAATTTTGATATTTATCATTAACTGATTTATTTAAAGTACAAAATCCCTGTGAGCAAAACTTTACCAAACCAAAACAAAGTGGTGTAGATGCTGATTTCTTTTTAATTTCGTGTAATTACACAACATCAAATATATACACAAATCAATGTCTGGAATGAAAAAAGCGTAAACATTTGTTAGTGTCAAGATTTGTATAATTTTTTTTATTGCCAATTCCTTTTTTTCTTAAAAATAAGGCATCATACCACTACCAGGAAATCATATCACAGCCATTTTGTTTTTATCAATATTAATTCTGGTTTCAAACACCCTGACCATTCAAAAGTCATCTATAGTTACACTAGCATTGTGGTTAAACGGCAGTCACTCCCTGCGTATTTATTCTATTGTAACCCGATCAGCACCTCGCTGGATGGTGTCCCGTCCCTTTTAGAAGCCTCAAATCCCTGGATGAACGCGAGGGGTTGTGTTCACCGCAGAATGCCACGGATATCCTCGGGCAAAATCTGTTTTTCCAGGTGCGGCAGGGCTCAAAAAGAACAAAATCGAGATGCTCAATTTGTTTTCTTGGATGAATTACGGCGAAAGTGTCTTTCGGGTTTTGAGTGTTTAAAAACAATATGTGGTGATGAAAGTATAATGCATTCCTTAAAATTTAGTTTTGGCTTTTATTAAATCGGACTTTCAATATTGATTTGTGACACAATCTTCAACAGAACAAAATGAGGTGCATCCACCTTTAACACTAAACAAGACATTCTTTTGACTAAGTTAAAGACAAGAAAAAAACCAACATTAGTTCCATACTAAACCTTTCTGTACCTTATACTTCTATCCACTATTACCCTAAAAAAAATTACCAGTTTGTCAGCAATATTTGCCGCATAACTATGATTGCAATTAGTAAATCATAATTGTTGTTCGATAATACATAATCCATTCACAACCACTTTGTAAGAACTAAATTTATGACTCCACAAAATTACAGACCATGTAAGTTCCCAAAGTCAGAGGAGAACCACACAATTCTGTTGGATATTTCTGTGAATCATTTAACTCAACTTTCAAAACATCTTTCCAACCATATTAATTTCATAACAAACACTTTTTTCCAGCCCAAATTTCCCAATCCGAAGGCAAATGTGATCCTTTAACACTAGTAGCCGTCTTAGCATGATTTTGTATGACTCACGTAATCTCAATGCATGGCCAATGCAAGTAAAGCATGATAATGCATGCGAGAAGGGTACTAAAGATGCAACATTTAATTTCCTTAATTTAAAAAAAATTATTTTCAAACCCTCAAATTATTTTCTGGTTTAAAAGGAAACGCCGGGGCATTTATTAAAACCAACAATGAAAAAAGGGATTGTATAAATATTTATTTGAGACTTAGGCCTGTACTATTGAGACAACTAGATTTATAATATAACTTGCCTATCAGCCACTATTACCTGTTTTTGTTTCAGAAATACAAACTTAAATATTACTCATTTTGGTTGCTTGTACTTAATTGAAGTGAAACTTTCATACTCAAAAAAATGATAGTTTGTGATATTTTAAAGTCCTATAGATTGGAGCTCTTTGCCACTTCACACTGTACGTAAGGCTCTCTTTATACCCTCATCTGTTGAAGCTTTCTTGGTAAATAAAGTGAAACATACAGTAAAGAATTTCTTTTCCCCTATTCTTCTCGGAATAATTATAAAAGTTTTTTTTTTTCCATGTTGGAATGCCGAAATCTCTCACAAAGCCGAAAGAAATAATTTAACAGCATCTCTAAGTCAGGGGGGGGGGGGGGGGCCTGGAGAGGCTATTAGTCCTGACGGTCAAAATGACCCGATGTGAATTCATTATGGGGGGAAAAGCGTCTTAACAGCGCTGCATGTAATTGCCAATGTAAATGCATTTATTCATGTCCCATCTTAAAGAGACAGTACAGAGCTTTGCAAAAAGAGTGACCTTGTACATTCAAGTGCCTTCTTGGCAGGCAAGATGCTACACTGGTCATACGGGAAATTTTCACATTTTTTGTCATGAATGTCACATAAATTCAAGAGTTATAAAAAATAACAGCTGTACAATTTTTTTAGGCGTTTCCCCTTCCTTTGTATCAAAAGTTGATACAAATAAGACAGCGCAATCTCAACCAAATATTTTATGTGTTCTTCGATTTTGCTGTGTATGAGTTGTGCCTGCAGGAAGTCCAGACTCTTTGGCTCTCTTGTATACATGTGATGTCACAGGTCACATGGTATATACGTCGTAACCTTAGGTGGGGCGGGGCTTGAGCCTCCCTGTTCAGAACCCTTGCCCCCCATTCCCCCTTCTAAAATGAAATTGAAGAAAAGTAAACTAGGAGTTTCAGTTAATACTGTATTATAACGTATTATAACGTATTATAACGCAAATCTTTTAGCTAAAGGTCATCAATCTAATCATCACGCCTTTAACTTATCAAAGCTTTAATTTATAAAGGTACGCTGGCAACAGCCTGACCAGGTGTACTTTTTTTGCCCTGACATCTCGGAAATAATTGTTGTATTGATTACGAGCTCCTAACAGCCTGGGCTCAGTCTGTTTGCCAGTTTCTTGGAAAATGCCGAGCGCCAGTGCAGAATTACTAATCAAAAAAAAAGAGAGAACTCTTTAAGGCTACAGAGCATTGGGAATATCTACTGCCACTGGCTCGTATAGTCTGTGTTTACTTAATTGTTTAAATTTACATTCAAGTAGTGCTATGCCTACTCTCTTTGAATCAAGATAAGGTATAACAATGCTGACAAAACTGTTACTTCTGGCACACTTATTCTACTTGAATCGTTGATTTTTGACAAAACCCGGCAAAACTGCTCTGGTATGACTCACTTTTGAGTGAAGAGGTAAAATATTGGTAAGGTTGTGCAAAACTGCTGCATAAATTTGTGTGCATATTGTCTTTTGGTCAGTTGGTATTGAGAGTGAACTTTTCCTTCTGGTGGGCCTACTCTTTGAAACAAGATGCACAAAACCTTTCAACTTTAACCTCCTCCCCCCTCCTTGAAAAACAACGGGACAACTGGTTGAGCTTAGGCCCCTATTGTGTTTTAGTGAAGTTATACTATAGCATGAATAGCAGTTTACTTGAATGTGTAGTGACATGACACTCATCAACTACACGTTAGAAATGCTGTCACAATCCTGTCGAACTCCTGCAGTCTCCTCGTGCCTACATACAGTACTCCTTTAAGATATTATGCCGACTTAAAATCCTAACGAAGGACGGAAGGATAAACATATTGTAGAGGGGAATAAATTTGACCAGGCTACTTGAGAAAACTAACAGACATGAGGGAGTGTACGAAGGGGAAATAGGAAAGTGGATAGCTTCTGTTTTGATTAAAGGAATGATACTTGCAATGCTTAAGCGTATAAATGTACGAGTACAAAGTATATATAAACATCCACACTAACGATGGCTCATAAAATTAGGGTCTGTGTTTTATTTAGAATAAAGAGTAATTTTTATTGGTGACATTTTTATTGGTGAAATATTCACGCACATCATCTCAACTGTCTCTCTCTCTCTCTCTCTCTCCATCTCTTTATCGATTATTTTTTTCTTTCTTTTCCTTGGCTTTCCCGGATCTGCTTTTAATCCAGGTATCGTGGACACTGTCATGAACTTTTTCACGCCACTCACAGAGAAAATAGGCAGCTTTTTCAACAAGTAAGGCACAGGCAGTATTTAGTGATTCTGTATAGCTAACTGCATTCACAAGACACGCTGTTTTTCAATTCGCTTGTGTTTTTAATTCCCCTTGCTTTTTACTGCATGTTGTAACAATGGTGGATTAATTTGCTGTCGGCAGTTTTTTTGTTCCATGGCTGTGCAGAACTTGCACACAAACACTTTTTTTGCTACCTTTTGTTTTCACTTAAGCATTGAAGTGTGCTTATATGGCTGTGATTAATTATTCTTCTTTTACGTGTAATTTTGTTTTTTATGTTATGAGAAATGCGCCTGAATGGAGTATTTAAACCTGTTTCATTTTTGTTTCACACAAAGAACATGCTGTGTCATCCTTTTGGAAATATTCACCTAGGTTTGAATTCAAAACATTTGAGTTATGGATTTATTAATCTTTTTTTTTTTTTAAGTATTTGACAGATTTGTCAGCTTCAATTCCAGCCCAGTTACTGAAATTACAGCTCCAGAGTTTTTGGGACCAAAAAATTATAATAAGTTGTTTTTTGTCACAAAAACACCAAGTGAAAACGTGGAAGATAACTATTGTGATGGTACTTATATTTTGTCAGTGATACGTGTTGTACAAAACAGAATTCTTTGTTTCTACAAGTTTAGCTCAAATAAGTTTTGCATGTTGAAAACCCTTACTGCTCCTAAGTGGTTTTTTTTCAGAGACCCCCCTACCAACCTTATCCTCCAAAATACTCCACTCACACACAAAATGGTTGGAATTGAATAAGACTGGCATGTCTGCCCCACTTACAAGCAATAGCACTCTGCACTAACGCTGAAAATAGAAGCTTGGACAATATCTCAAATTTGACTAACATACACGTGCGTACATGGCCACGGTTTATGGTTACTCACGTGTACATTGCCACAGTTTATGGCTACTCACGTGTACTGTGTGTGTTAGTACTACTGCAGTTTGGCGAGTTGGATGACGCTGTGATTGCAAGAGTGGTGGAATGTTTGTCTGACATCCTGGTATTTTGAGCAAAAGTAGCATCATTATTAGTGCGGAGTGCTATTGTTGATTGTGTCTGCAGTCCCAAATCCTGCCACAAAGTCAAACAACCTCTCGAGTAGTTGTTGGGAGAGTCAGGGGCTTGATGGAAACATTACCTAACACTTGGGATTAACAAACTAACGTGCGTGCCAAAAATATGTGAAAACTTGCCGCCATGACTTTTTAACAAGATATTTATTGTAGAGAGGAATAGTTGGATGGTTTATTTATAGTTCATTTTTTTTGGCATTCTTATAAAAATGTCTTGATTTTGATTGCTTTGGTGTGAAGAATGCATCATAGCAAAATCAACTACTTTGTTTATTCAGAATGAACTTTAACAATATTAGTCCAAACGGTGTCATTAAAATAGCCTACAATGCAGTGTTTACTTTTTGAACTGCCATTATATGTAGTTTTTTTCCCTTCTCCGTGTGCGGAGTTTTGTCCTTTCTGAGTCCTTGCTCAGATTCCTCAGAGTAGAACCAAAAGACTTCTGACAATTTACACTCCAGGCATTTGTTATTAATTTGGCCAAGAATCCTCTACTAAAAATACATCACCTTACTCCTGTTACTTTGATGCATGTTTTTTCGTGAACTACATTTTTCCTTTGTTTTGTTGTTGTTGTTGTTGTTACCCTGTGTGTAATTTCCTTTGAGATTTGAATACAAACACCCTGTGAGCCCACACCAGTTTGCCCTCGCCTGACTTTTCCGATTTCGTTATCCGATGACATGCTTCGTCTCATGCGTATTACATTTTTGCTTTTTGCATGGCATCTCTGATGCACCGTAGGATTAAAGATTTGTGTCCTTTGATCAGATCCAAATATGCAAACCATGTGTAACATTTAAACACTCGTTAATAACTAAACACTTTTAGGTATTCACTATAGTTTAACTCTGTCATGTTGGTGGTGTTGTTGTTTTTTTTTTCTGAGTAGTTAAACCAAGTGGATGCAATGCCATTTGTATAAAAGTCCTCCAACGATAATAATAAATATTTAAAGAAGCAAATCGGAAAAATCTAGGTTTAAATGCAAAGGTTTTTTCAAGTAGTTCTTAAGCTAATCCCTTTTGCTGGACCATTATTTTCATGGCTACGGCGTGCATATATAAAGAAATGCTCATGAATTCTTTATTTACGTAAACCAAAGTTTCATTTGTACATTTACCGAGAATTCCCAAGTAGAGGGGGTCAAACGAAACAGAAACTAGAAACTCATTATTGGCAGGGGGAAAAAAATGAATAAATGGTACAACAGTGTTAAAGTGGTGATTAGAATGTTCAAATTATATGACAAAAAAGAGAGTTAGTGGCCTGACTTTTCGACCCTAGCAGAGTCTTTCCTTAAAGGAAGTCTTTGCTAGGGTGAAAAGGTCAAGCCACTTACTATTTTGTTGCATTTATTCCATGGGTCCTTTTGGTTGGTAAGCAGTTTGCAACAGCTAAATACTATTGTTCAAAGTATAGAAACAATTCAACTTTGTTATAATTCCAAAAGACGTGCTGGTCAATAAGTTAAAAAGATTCTTTGTGGTTCTGCCTTTAACTAGCTAGCATAACTAATCATTAACGGGTACTAGTTATGTTTTTACCAGTCTGGTTAAAGTCAGTAACAAATTTATAACAAGTTAAGGAATGCACAGTTTATTATCAACCATTACTAAAATGCTTACTGTTTTGGACACTGCCAAAAGTAGGGTTTCTTTGGGACTTATTCTTGCCATGCTGGAGCTATTTACGGGGTAAAACACAAACTCTGTAAAGTTTCAATTTAACTAGGCCTCTGTACTGAACTTTAGGTATTCAGTATTTTGAGTTACCAAAATGCAGTCAATTGCAGTAATTATTTTTTCGCTAAACAGTCTGTATTTTATTTCATTCCATAGACTGTTTTTTAATAAGTAAAAGAAAGGTCACACGTTTATACTATACTTATTGTAGTACTCAATTTAAAACCTGTACATGAATGCTGTAGAGTAATTGTTATGAAACTAAGTTTTTAGTTCCATGGATACCCTCATTTTGTTAATACTTAATACATATCTATATATATAATATTTATATATGAAATAAATCTATATCAATTGTAATATATTAGTTTCAATATATAGGAAAGTGCAAATTGATGTTATAGCGTTTGTAAAACATTTCGCATAAAACAGTTGTTGTTAATCATTCCAACATAATCATTCAAATCAGAGCCATTTTAATCACACAATAATCATAGTTTTTTAAACCTAAGAAAGTGTTGGAGTCACGTCATACAACACTTCATTTCTTATTACTTGATCAAAAGTTATAAGAGCATTCAACCCTAGCTATGGTGTCATTTACTAGGATCTTTCCTCACTTTGACAAAGTCTGAACTGTGGCAACTCAAAACCCAAGCTGTATGAAGGCTCTTCACATGTCATATGACAGGAATGAAATTATTGCCATTACTTGTTGCCGATGAGCTGCATTTAGGACCTTACAACACTGCAGTTGGTTAACCACATTCAACTCAGCTTATCTAGCTTGTAAAAACATTCCTTGCGAAGATTTCACTGTTGAAGAATTACTGATAAAAACCAACCACTCATTTCTCCTTCATAAACTTCTTATTTTGTAATTTTATACAAAAGTTAATATTTTTGTTTTGAATCCTATAAGCAAAGATCTACTTACCTTCGGCGTCACTGCAAAAACATTGTATCTCGATTTCTCCGGCGAAAATGCTCCATGCAAAAACATTGTTTCTCAGTGCAGACGTGTTTTTTATGGACATCCGAGCTATTAAAAGTGCGATGCGATGTTGTGAAATTTTCAAACGCACGATTTTAGGAGATACAACATTTTTTCACTGACACAACGTTATTTTAAGCCAAAGAACAACTTTCAGTCAAGCACTCGAATACATACAAGCAGGGATCTACTTGTATTTCACAGTGCAGCATATGGATGCATTCTACACTTACGTTACTCAATTAGCTTATAGTTTCTGTGCGAATTGTAAACAAGCACACAAGCCAAAGTTATGTTCTAAAACTAATGAAATAATATGCATAAGTGTGCCCTTTTCTGGCGTCATAAGTATTGAGTCTACGATTATGGCAAGCAGCAGTATATGCTGTGACCTTTGGCCAGAGATACATTTGGCATCGCACCAGGCAGTCCTTGATTAGAAAAATAAAAATTGTGTCCGTTGATTTTGCTTTGTTAGTGGGATGGAAACAAATGGTTGAGTCGGTGCATCAGAGTCATATGATGAGTTACGTACACAGTTGTATCTTTGTTTTAAAAAACTCCCAGATGTACATGAAAGCACAAAACCAATGGGATGAGATTTGACGTGGAGCAAATTGTGTATTTACAAGATACCAGTTTTGACCAAACTGGTTAACAATGTTTTTGGCATTGGGGAAAACCAATAGTGGCCGTAATGAATCCTTTTAGGTGTTTACCGTACACCAGTAGTGAAAAACTACAGTGGAAACCATAGCGGAAAACCACTAGTGGGAAAACCACCAACAGGAGTGAAGGCATTAGTGATAAACCACAAATAGAAGCTATACTGACAAGTATGGTCTCTTAGTCTTCACAGAATCATACTAATTTGAGTAAACCTTTTTTGTTATGGCGGCCATCTTGTTTTCCACCCATTTACATCAATGTAACCAAATCGAGGCTGGAAGACCAAAATAGTCTGTGCCATCTTTGGTGTGATGGGAATCTGTACTTCTCATTGCTCATGCACACAGGGGACAAGACAAAGACAGTGGCAATCTGATGATTAAGTGTCTACAACTACAACAAGCATTCATAGATTACTTTTACGCAGAACTAACGAAATTTCAAACACTCTGCCAGTAACAGTTTAGCCCAAAATTTGCTGTTGACTTTTCTTTTGTGGTGGGTTGGCTCTGTTCTGTAACTTAACATAGTTTAGATATATGTAAACATGCAGGTGCTTCGTGCATCCCTTACACCAAATGATCTTCCTTCCAATTCAGTTTTTTGAGTGGGAAAATGATTTTGCTTTTCAACACTGAAAAAGTTTCTCGAAAGTATCAAAGGAAGTTTTAGTGAAATCAAGTAATAACGTGCAATAATATTGTAACAGACTGTTTGTATTTTCATTTTTTCACAATTAACTTTAATGTGTATAATTTTAAAAGTAAATGTTGTGGTAATTTCTTTTATGTATAGCAATGTACATTTATCATGTACAATAAAGAAAACAGTGATTTGTGAGAAAATAAATGTTGTCTCTATAAGGAAGAAATTTATTAGGTTGTTGTTTGCTGTGAATGATTTGAAAACAGGAGTGAGATTGTGTCATTCTGCCAACTAAATGTGATGGAGGAGGCATGAAGAGCACCATCACTGCAAATGAAGAAATGGTCTTTTTGCTCTCTGATCTTTTCTCTCCGCGTCTTTATACATTCGTACGTGATGAAATTTCCCAAAGGTTTTTTTATTTTAAAAACTTGAGTGATTGAAAGCATAGAGTTCCTTTTTAAAAAAAGCAAATATGTAAGCAAACCTTAGAGGAAAAATGTTGATAGTCGTGAAAAGGGCTTAAAAAGGATTCAATTTAAAGTTGCTTTCTACATCTTCAACTGTATAGTATTCAACAAAGCCCCACAGTATCTCGGCAGCTAATTCATTCAGCTCTACACACCTGGGAGATCTGGCCTTCGATCTTGCTCTGACAGTGACACCCCATCTACCATCAGAGCTGGCCCAGCACAAGTTACGCCTTTGCAGGTAAAGCATTTTTTTCCATCTTTGGTCCCACAGCTCTGGAATACACTCCCCAACCTCATCAGATCACTTTGATTTTGTTTCTGTCTCGGCATGCCTGCTAGCAGCACCCTGATCTAGATCAAAGTTAGCCTTCCATCGAGCTTGCCCTCATGGCTTAGACAAACCTGTGTTGCCTCAAAGCTTGGGAAAGGGAGACCACATGTGCGCATGCAAGTGGCAAAACCACAAGACCTTTTCCAACTTGATTTTTTCGTGTTTTTTGTTGTTGAACTATTCATAAATTTGTCAAACATAAATTATTCATATCTTTTATGCAAATAAGTAAAGGGCTGAAAGGTTAACCAATCACATTGCACAATAGATTAATGTATGCTGACCCCATCGCTTATGATTGGTTAGGAATTTTGCTACCCTGGGAGGGTAGTGCAATATACAAACAGTTCATTCTTAATATTAATATTAGGAGTAAGCTTCACAGATATTTTTGCTTGGGTGAAATTAAGTTATCATAGGGTTTATAAATAAATAAATAAATAAATAAAATCATGACCTTTGTTGCTGAATCGCAGAGTACCACAGCGTGGGAAGTTCTGGATTCAAGATGGTTTTAATTTGCAATTTTAAGCTTTTCACTCTCAACAATTCTTGTTCCTAACGATTTGTTTTCCCTTGCTTAATATAGTGCCAAAACAAATTTTGTTCATACTCTTATTGGCGTCTGTATGGAAAGTATGCAAGGATTTGTACGTAATCTTCCGTAAAGTCACTCAGACTTGAAGTCCCTGGCCGTCCTTATCTGCAATCAAGACTTGTTTGTTCATCCTTGATGGTGTTTCAAGAGCTCCTATGATAAAATGTTCCGAACGTCTAAGTCTGGGATTTGAGCTTAAGGGTATTGGCTATAGAGCACAAGGACTTGATGGGAAACACGCCCGGCTTGGGAGTTTTGTTCTTTCTATCTTTCGGTTAAGTCCACGTGGAATAAGCTAAAAACAGGCTTCGGTTGTCAAAAACATCTGTTGACTCCTTCCTTGATGTCTTCTCAGTTCACTGACATTTTGTTCTATACTTTCAACAAAAATCTGCTTTATATATATAGAAAAATTTAAATGGGACTTTCCTACAATTGTTTTAGCTCTTCAGCAGTTTGTTTTCTTCCATTACAACGTGCTAGCATTTGACATTTCACGAATCAGTATTTAAATGTCAGGTTTTTTGGTTTTGTTGCTAAGCATGATAATACGGTGATCCAGTCGTAGCTGTAGCCATATAGTCACCAATTCATTTTAAAACAAATAAAAAGAGATAGGTAGTTTATTGCTACAGAAATCTCACAATGAATACAGTAACTGTCCAATGGTTTATCATATTACAACAGGCTTTTAGGGTTGTGCGAGATGTACACCGGCTAAAAGGTATTCTGTAAAGGGAATCAGATAAGTGTACTGTAGTATGATGTCAATCTCACCTGATAGAAGTGAAGTAGTGAGTACATTTTGAAGAGTAGAAACTTTTTAGGGTTGTCAAACAAACAATTCTTTCCAGATAGGTACATAGATTAAATGGTTTATAAAGGAGCTGTCATGGCAGCTAAAAGGACCACTTCCGTCATTTCTACTGTGACCGGGTGGAGCCAAGGCAAGGACTTGGAGGACAAGAACAATTTCCAAGTGGCAGTTTAATCATTATATCTGTATCAAGTAATAAACCACAGGGGAAACTGACTGGGTAAATGTTTAAAATAATTTTGGTTTGAACAAAGAAAAATCCAAGGTTGTATCGTAAACTTGGGTGTGATCCCTGGCTTCACGGCAGCTAACGGTTGAATGGCTTCTGACTGGCACTCAAGAACAAAGATATTGACTAATAGGGAGACCGCCAACATAGGGCTGGATAGCTCAGTTGGTAGAGCTAGAATTGTGAGCTCTCAGATGCCTGAGAAAGGCTTCATTCTCAGAATCAAATTTGTGGGTGAAAAAAAAAGACCTTTCTCAGAAACAACATTACTTCAATGGGGGTCGTTTCTAACAATATTTTATAATAACAACAGCTCTCCAGTGCTCTTTACCAAGTCCGTTTTTATGGTCATTGACTTGTGGAGTAATTACCCCATTGCCTTGAGGTAGCTCTTTGCGTTTTGGGGCTCCTGGTAAAAACCAAGTGAGCCTCAAAACGACTAACACTGTAATCTGTGTCACTCCGACAACACCTGAATTTAGTCTGGTGCACTGGACCTTGTGTCTACAATATACTCCCAACAGCATGTACTCAATAACCACAAACAAAAAGGACACCACAGCATATATATGACAATTTGCTTATAAGAAATACTTTATTTTATTGCTACATGATGAAAATGATAATCAACTTTCCATTCGAAGTGCCCTTCTGTAAGGCCATGCATTTTTAACCCAATAAATCAAACACTTCTCTTTGTTCGCCCATTGGTTGGATTTTTTTTAAAGCAACGTCACCGTTGGTTTGTACTCAAAAGTGAAGTGGGTATATCCTCGTTCCGTCAAAATCTCTAGATCAATTTGGATAAAGTCTTTGGTTTCAATGGATAGACACCCTCACGTCCCTCTAAAGATCCTCAAACTAGATGCAACACTCTTTCCTCAAGTCAGAGCTGTGCGTAAAGTCATACACCTGCACTTAACATGCCGGTAAATAGGCTCCCAGCCTGCATTTTGCAAATTGCTGTACTCTTTGTCACCAACGGTCAAAATCCATTTTTCTGAAGTATGGTACCATGCTAATGTTAAGACATAATGTAGACCACCAGGCATGCACGGTGACACAAGGCCAGTTTGAATTGTGTAATACTAGACTTGCAAACTTTTGTTTTTGTATTAATCGATAATATTTCTGTACACATTGATCGATATTCTTTCTAATACTAATCAATAATAGTTAAACAGTTTGCACATGAGATCCAACCTAGAAGGTTTTTATTTCAGCTGCTAATACAAACAAGAACATGTACTTAAAATATACTTTGCCTCTAAAACAAGAAATATAAGCAATTGGCCAGCTAATTGTTTATAAACGAATACATGTAATAATGATTGGAATGTTCCACCATTTAAAAAATACTTGAAACAAACAACACTTTGCTTTTGAAGCATACTTACAAAAAATTAATCACAACTGCCCTATCTTTCTTTTAGAATGTTAGTCTTTGCATTGCACTCTTCTTCCTATCTTCTGCTGTGTTCTATTTATAGAACACCTTTCTTTTGATAGAAAAACCTTTCTTTTGATAGAAAACGTTTCTACTTATGGAAAACCTTTCTTTTTCTACAAAACCATACTTTTTATAGAAAACCGTTCTTTTTATAGAAAACTATTCTTTTTATAAAAAACCTTTCTTTTGATAGAAAATTTTTTTTTTTTTGAAAAACTTACTTTTTGTAGGAAACCTTTCACCTTAAGAATTTGTGTTCTACTCTATCTTCTTTATATCATTAATGTAGACCACCGGGCATGCACGGTGACACAAGGCCAGTTTGAATCGTGTAATACTAGACTTGCACACTTTGTGTTTGTATTAATAATAATAATAATAACTAGACATTGAGGTGTTTGTGAACAAACACAAAGCTGTTCCGTTTTGTTGTGCTTTGATTAAACCCAAGTTCAATCTCCAATTCACAAGGGGTCTATAACTGAAAACAAATTGAAAATAGGGTGTTTAGTTCTTCAGATATGGTCCCACTTCCGGTTGACCCGTAAGTAAAGGTCAACATGGGCTCACGGTAACCCAAGTTCAATCTTCAATGTTCAAAGGATCTAATAACTGAAAAGAAATGGAACATGGGTTTCGACGTTAGAGGGCGTTCCACAACAATTCGATTGCACATGCTCATTTATTTTGCAGGGTGTTTGTGCAGAGCCAATGTTGCACTGAGGAGACAATGTTTTTGATCCCTAAACGCAGTTGTGTTAACGATTTTTTTACTCGAAATTCTGTTATCGAGGAACATGTCTCACAAGTTAGCATGCAAACTAAGCATGTGACGGTTACACGGTTAACCAACCGATCAACCGGTTAAACGTTTACATTTTTACGGTTCGGATAAGCGTAAAACAATTCAATCAAAAAGTGCCACGTAATATTGACTATAATAATTGCCTAGTTACATGAAGTACACACGCCCACAAGCCAAAATTCTCTGCTAACCCCTGAAATACGCTTAACGTAAACACGGAAGTCTCTGCTGCCGTAAGCGTTGATTCTTTGCTTTTGGTAAGCAGACCCAGGTATTTTAGCTTGGGTCTTACAACTTAGCATATAAAGTGAACTATCCCTCATTTAAACGAATGAGCCCAATTTCATGGCTCTGGTAAATGCCGAAATCCATGCTTACAGTCACCCCTCACCTATTTTGCAAGCGTCAAATTTTTGAGCTATTTGTGTAAGCGAAGAATGCCTAGTTACGTGAAGTACACACGGGCACAAGCCGAAATTCTCCCCTAACCCCTGAAATACGCTTGACGTAAGCACAGAATTCTCTGCTTCCGTAAGTGTTGACTCTTTGCTCTTGGTAAGCAGAGCCATGTATTTGGGCCTGGGTCTCACACCTTAGTGTATAAAGTGAACTGCCCCTCATTTTAAACAAATGAGGCCAATTACATGGCTTTGGTTACTGCCGAATTCCATGCTTACAGTCACCATTCTCTGCTTATTTTGCAAGCGTCAAATTTCTGCGCTAGCTGTGTAAGCGAAGAATGCCTAGTTACGTGAAGTACACACGAGAAAAAGCCGACATTCTCTGCTAACCCCTGAAATACGCTTGACGTAAGCATGGAATTCTCTGCTTCCATTTCTGTAAGCGTCGATTCTTTGCTTACGGTAAGCAGCATGAAATTGGGTCCAGGTCTCACAAGTTAGTGCGCAAACCACACAAGACTGTATATCATTGAATAGGTCTTACAATTTAGTACGTAAAGCAATCACACCACAGGTCCCACAATTTAGTAAGTAAAGCGATCAAATCACAGGTCTCACAAGTCAGTAAGCAAAGATTGCTCTATGCTGTTGTATTAAAATTGTAATTGTAAAAAGAAAAATCTTTTTAATATCGTGTATGTAATTGTTGTTGCGATAAAATATTAAATGCGGTATAAGTTAATAAGTTAGTTTATAACACGAACTACCACTCTTATCAAGGAAATATGAATTTGAAACGAATTATGAAATCAAAACGAATTATTAATTCAAAACGAATTATAAATCTGTTACTACGCCTGCTTTCCACTGATAACATCTCAGTGCATGCCACAACAGGGCTTTAGTAGCACATAATAATTTTGGGTAGACGATTTAAATTTTGGTCTATGCTATTGTACTAACATTTGTTGTGTCTTTTTAATACTGAATGTTTTTGTTGGGCTAAAATAGTAAATATTGGATATGACTTTGTTGTTAATTTTGGCTCTTCATCACACCCATGAAAAATGTATTTTTTTCTTGTCTATTCCTTTCCCCATTCAGCATTCAGCTACAATTTGAGCCTCATTGCAACCCCCAACAGGTTTGTTGTTTGCTACATAGTGATTTCCCGAAGTAATGCATTCGCACAAGAACCTTAAAAACGTAGCCTTGTTTTCTTCACGATTCAGCTTCAAGTAATGCATTTGCATTAGAAACCTAAAAGATCGTTTTCCGGTGAACGGGACCCAAGCGCAGACAAGTCTGACACGCGGCAGCATCGTCCCAACATACGGCGTTCTATTGTCTACGTTCACGCTGAATAACGACAAAATCTGAGCGGACACGACGCTCTGCGCTCTGAGAGCAAGAAAAATTCTTCTCGATTCTTGTGAATGAACGTAGACTTGTGCTAGTCGGCGCAGAAATGACGCTTTATAATATAATCTACATACAAAAAACGCAACAACACGGGTCAATGGGTTTAGGAGGACTTGATCGAATTTCAAGAAAGCAAGCAAGAGCGCCGTTAAACTGGTATAGCGCCCTCAATTGTTTAAAAAGCATCCCATGTGTTTTGTACACGGGCTAAAATGCGCAATAGATGACGTAATTGTGACGTCGTTCCACATTTTAGGCCGGAAAGCACATCTACAGTATCTCAGAAGTCTAAAACTGAAACAAGTTTAACGATCGGGGGTATACTTTTTGAGATAAGATGCTTTCAAGATTGGCTAATTAAATATTCACCTCGCTGTAAAGAGGCTAATTAATTAAGAATTTTAATATTTTTTTCATTAGGAGTCAAGCTTATGTTCTAAGCTTCAATTTGATATATGATTCAGCTCTTTCCTATTTACGCTCTAGGATATTGGGCTTAAAGAAAAAACGTGTACAAATGCTATGGGATTTAGGTGGAAACAAAGAATAATAATAATAAAAATAATAAAAATCTCGACGAAAACAATACCTGTTCCGACTGAAGTCGGAACAGCTAATAACTAGAAATGTGTTTGTGCACAAACACAAGCTGTTTCTGAACAATCAGTGAGGTCACTATAAATATCATCTAGAACAGCACATTATAATATGTATACATGATCGCACTTATACATGGGGAGATATACGACTTCGAAAAAGGCACCTTTAATGCCGCGTCACGTGACCCCCGATGACGTCATTGATCTGAAATTTCACACATAATGATGGCTGCCTGACGGTCAACATTTATGTGTAAAAAGAATTTGGATTATACCATGTTTTATTAGCAATTTATGACAAAAAGGTGCAAAAAATGAAAAAAATCATAAAAAATCATGTGATGACATCATCATGACGTCATTTCAAAATTTACAAGAACTTCCCAATATCTAACAACCTACCAAGTTTCAACATGATCGCACTAATACTTCGGGAGGTATACGACTTCAAAAAAGGCACCTTTAATGCCGCGTCACGTGACCCCCGATGACGTCATTGATCTGAAATTTCACACATATGATGGCTGCCTGACGGTCAACATATGTGTAAATTTTGAAGTGATTACACAAAACTTCGCCACACACATCTTCAAAAAGTCCATTTTGAACAGTTTACAACCTGCCGCTAGAGGGCGCTCGTGTGTATCATGACCTCATCGGTATGTTTTTTTAAATTTACACCCTTGCCAGACACTAACATCGTTGAAAGCATGTTCATAACATTTAGCACTTTTGAATTACAAGGCACTTCCGGTTTCGACCGGAAGTAGAAGTCAAATGAGGTCTCTTGAGGCTGATTTGATACAGATTTTCAAATATTTAAAATATAAACCTTTAAGATGACGTCACGTGACAGGTGATGACGTCACGATCACGAATTTCTCATAGGACCATCTGTGGGTGGTGGTCTAAGTATGTACCAAGTCTGAAGTTGATGAGATTTACGAAAGTACCCAAAGTGGATTGTTTTAAAACGTGTACAAACCCTATGGGAAAAAATGCATCTGTAATGTTACGTAACCCGACATCTGATGACGTCACGATCACGAATTTCTTCTAGGACCATCTGTGGGTGGTGTTCTAATCTATGTACCAAGTCCCAAATCAATCAGTTTGAATAAAGTGCCAAAGTGGATGGGTAGAAGAAACGTGTGTTAAACCTATGAAGAAACAGTCTGAAAGAGAAGAAAAAAAAACAAAACTAGACATATTGCATTTGTGCACAAATGCCGAGCTGTTTCGCCATAACTTTTTCAAAAAATCATAAAAAATCATGTGATGATGTCATCATGACGTCATTTCAGAATTTACAAGAACTTGCCAATATCCAACAACCTACCAAGTTTCAACATGATCGCACTAACACTTAGGGAGATATATACAACATTAAAAAAGCACCTTTAATGTTGTGTCACGTGACCCGATGACGTCATCGATCTGAAATTTCACACATATGATGGCTGCCTGACGATCAACATGTGTGTAAATTTTGAAGTGATTACACAAAATTTCACGACACACATCTTCAAAAAGTCCATTTTGATCAGTTTTCAACCTGCCGCTAGAGGGCGCTCTTGTGTATTGTGACGTCATCTGTAATTTTTTTTAATTACCCACCCTTGCCAGACAATAACATCGTTGAAAGCAACTTCATAACTATTTACACTTTTGAATAACGAGGCACTTCCTGTTTCGACCGGAAGTAGAGGTCATGTGAGGTCACGAACACTGAATAAAATGAAGACCTAATATATCCCTATACAATCCCGCAAACAGAAACCTACGGTCTCTTGTGGCTGATTTGTTACGGTTTTTCAAATATTTAAAATAGAAACCTTTAAGATGACGTCACGTGACAGGTGATGACGTCATCATGACATCATTAGTTTTAAAATCATTATTGCACCAATGCCTTTCATCACTGAAAGTTTCATTGCAATTGCTCTTTAGGAACTATGCAAAAGGCCGCCTAGAACGAATCGTGTCTGAAAAATAAAAATAAAAAAAACAATAAAAACAAAAATTTTAACGAAAACAAGAGCTGTTTCGCAGCGCTGCGCTACGAAACAGCTAATAATAATAACCTTATTTATATAGCACTTTTTACAAGATCGATACAAAGCGCTTAAGAATTACAAAAGCAACCAAACAAAAATAGAGTACAAAACTACCCGTTTACAAACAAAACAATGCAATTAACAATAATACAAATTAGCATAACTTGGGATAGAGGTAGGTTTTTCATTGAGATTTGAAAGAGATTTGAAAATTGTGATTTGAATCGATAATATATTCTTTACACATTGATCGATATTCTTTCTAATACTAATCAATAATAGTTAAATAGTTTGCACATGAGATCCAACCTAGAAGGTTTTTAATTCAGCTGCTAATACAAACAAGAACATGTACTTAAAATATACTTGGCCTCTAAAAAAAGAAATTGCGGCTGACGGCTGACTAGTGCAAGCCTCGACGACCCTTCCGATACACAAACCCCCTTGCTCATATCCCTGAATCAAACCGAAAGCATTAGAGGCAGCACGAATATCCCCATAGATTTCATACCCGTCCTCAAGAAAGATCAGCAAAATGTCAAAGGCGTCGATTACAAGTTTTGTGCACTTCCCTTCTGTGCAGGAGACCAGATCCTTGATAAACTTCTCCAGGGCTTTTGCGATGTCGGTTTTGAGGCAAGCAATGAGGGTGTCCTTGACATCAATGAGGGCCACTCCAAACAGTTGGAGTCCTTTAAACACCTGGAAAAGAGAAAGTTAGTTTGACGGCAAGACTCAAGATGGATTTCCAGGGGACACTTTCAGATCCTGCAGAAGTGTAAGAGCTTCTGAGTTGCTTTAGCTACAGTTTAGCCCGCAAAAACAAAAGTAGTTTTTATCTATCACCCCCCCCCCCCCCCAATAGGGAAAGTGCATTTTACAGCCCTTACCCCCAAGTTCGCATCAGGACCATTAGCCTGCAGCCGGTTTCACGAAACGCTAGGATTAATCCTATCTCGAGTTAGGACGAGTAACTAGTCCTAACTTAGGATTAATCTTAAGGTTTGCATGTTACAGTGCAAGGCTGGGACTCGTCCTAAGTCCTAAGATTAATCCTAAGTGAGGAAGAGTTTGGTGAAATCGACGGCTGGTCCTTTTTGTATTAAGGGTACAGTTTATATAGCGAGGGCGTACTTTGTTTGGGCTGTTGTATGAAACTTGAAGACTAGAATGCACATAATCCATCGACCAAACTTGATCAGAGATGTTCACTTTAAATCACTCTCTAGTAAGACAATTTATAATACTTTTAGGCAAAAAAATGGGAAAGAGAACTTCCAAGGGCAGACCCAGAGGAAGCAGTAGGGGCCCAGGTACACCCCCACCCCCCTCTTGGCAAAATAAATCCTACACCAGCTAGACCCCCCAACAAATGACTCCTCACACGCCCATCCCCACCTCATTCACCAAATGAGCCCATTGGTGCTTCTGAAGTTTTGAGGAAAACAGAATTGGATCCTCACCTGTCCGTCCTCAAAAGCTTTAAAAGACAGTTTGAATGCAGCAACGGTCTTGTTCCCATCCTGCACGCACTCTTTGAAGTTGGTGTTCTTGTCACCCAGACCCTTGTATATTCCCCGAAAGACCTGCACCCATTCCTCCTCTTGACTGCCGTTGTAGTATTCCACACCTGAAAAAGTCAAATATCTTGTAAATCTTTAAGGCACTGTTTCATCCTTCCTCCTTGGCAACACACACAAACATTTTGTAAATACACTATTAAAACAACAGAGGGCGCTACTCAGGGGTTTGTCTAGTTTTTAGACAGGCCTCCATCCTTTCTTAACCAAGGATAAAGATGGGCTTTGGTATTTACCCATTCAATTGACCATTACCCGAAGCACTCGTTCATCGGAATCTAAAGCCCTTTATAAAACCACGGCTTTGGCTTCGTCTGCAGCTCCTTTTTAAGCGGCTTCAAACAGGCGGGCAGAGGCTAAGCCGGAGCCTAAGACAAAGACATGCTTTCGAAAAATGGCCGTCATGTTTATAATGATCAGCTGCCATGATGCAATAGTGGTTTTTCATGCTACATACATCATGGTCTTTTGCCACCTTGTATATCCAAGGCATAAGCACTATACTTTATTAGGTGTTCGAGCATTAAGCCCGAACAACTCTTTGTTATTGTTCTTTTTTTTTTAGGTGTTCGGCCAACAGCCGAACAGCTATTGTTATTGTTCTGTTTTTTTGGTTTTTGGGTTTTTTTTCGTCGTCTTCTTCCTTTGAAAATTGTCGGTCGAATAACTCAATAATGAAAAATGAATTGAAACTTGAAACTTACCATGTACAAAGATCTTAGTGAGTAGATGAAACCACAACTTTTTTTTGTTATGATGACGTCATTGATGACATCATTACGTTAAATAAATGTTAAATAATTTGAAAATTCATATCTTGAGAACCATAGATGCTACAAACAAGATCTTTGATGCATATAATTGGTCTTGTAATGTTGTACAAATTGTATGCAAATCGTGACCTCATTTGACCTTTACTTCCGGTCGAAACCGGAAGTTAAAGGTACAAATTATGTTATTTGGGGCTCTGGAGCCTAAGTAAAGCAAAATATGAAAAAATCTCATTAACTTAAATGTGTATGTTAATATAATTACATGATTTTAAAACCCTTAGACGATTCTACAAATTTTTACAATGTGTGACCCCATTTGACCTTCACTTCCGGTCCAAACCGGAAGTATAAGTTTGCACATACAAAAATGTGTATCTTGTAAATGAAACGTGGAACATTAATAATCATTACACCAATTTAAAGCTTTTGGGCAATTCTAGATGTCTTGTACAAAGTGTGACCCCAGTTGACCTTTAGTTCCTGTCAAAACCGGAAGCTGATGTTTCATATGACAAACCTTCATGCTATGATCTTGCATAAAGATCAACAAAAGGTACAAGTAAATATTTTGCCCGTCAGCACAGCACAAGGAGACAAAAAACCTGCACACAATATTGACCTTATTTTCAATTATGCAATCACTACGTTCAAGCCGAACACTTTAGTTTGTACACAAACTCTCAATCTCTAGTTTTTTTAGGTGTTCGGGCTTTAAGCCCGAACAACTCATTGTTATTGTTCGTTTTTTTAGGTGTTCGGGCATTAAGCCTGAACAACTCATTGTTATTGTTCGGTTTTGGGTTTTTTTAGTTTATCTTTTTCTTTTCAGTGGGCTTTGTCCGCAAGCAAACGCATAGTTTAGAACCTTTGATGGACTTTAAACTTTGCATGTAGTTAGAGTATAACTAGCAGATGCTGAGTAAGTTGTGACGTCACAATTACGTCATCAGGTGATAAATTACAAGCCAATTAAGGTCAAAAAGTGACCATATGCCAAAGCTTGTATGTCTCTGAATATTAAAGATATGGTATTTATATTTAGGCATATGATAGATCAAGACATGGGCAACATTTGAAAAGTTAAAGCAAAAATCATATGACCTTTGCTTCCGGTCGTACCGGAAGGTCAAAACGCTGCCTTTGTGTTTTTTGTGTTTTTTGTGTAAAAAACTTCATTTTTGGTCATAACTCGAGATTGATATTGAATTTAACATTGAAACTCATCAGATAATTGAACCTTAATATCAAGACCACACAGACTTGATGATGTCATGATGACATCATCAGGTTTCGAATTACAACAAATCATTTTTTAAAGATTTTTAAGAAATCATAACTCCTGAACCACATGGTTGATTTTGACAATCTACATATCATCGGACAGGTCGATAAAAGTTCAACATACGCTACACACAAAGTGACCCCATTTGACCTTGACTTCCGGTTCAAACCGGAAGTTGAACAGTTTCACAATTTTTTATCTCTAAAACTACGTAACATTTCAACATAAGTTTTGCATCACGTTATAGATGAGTGATCCTGCTCAAACTTTTGCACAGAGATGATAACTTTTTAACCTTTGCATCGGGTCAAAACTGGACGTCAAAGCGCACGTGTCCGCTGACCCACAATGTATGATAACGCACATGTACAGCCGGCCACGTGTAATGTGCTGCATTGAGTACTGTACAGCTACATAGTGACGTGATTTCCATTCAAGTTTGGACATGTCACAGTTCAACGAACTTATAACGCAAGCTTATGAATGGCGCTATTCCGCTTAACCTGTGTCATGTTTAGCGTCAAATTGCTCCCCTATTCGCCCTTCTGATGGCTTTTGGTGAACAAGGATTTGAAGACGAAGTTTCACTGAGGTGGCCACCTGCTTCAGTGATTCGTATGACTTTTATTTTTGTGAGAAAAGGCAAGCAGAAAAAGACAAACATTGGTTATGTTTTGATCATACACCGAGAAGCAGGGATTTGGCATCGGCACGTCAAGGGCGTTTAAGACCAGCACTCACGGCAGTGTTTATCGGTGCAACACGGTGAATAAAACGGGAAGCTTCGTGTGAACATTATCGCTTTTCAAAACGATTTTTTATATAATGCACAGTTATGTTATCAAGTTTATCCTTAACCATCAAGTGGTGACGTAGTTGACTTTTTTTTTTTTTAATGCAACCAATAGCTCATACTATGCTCGACTTATTTTGACGACATCATCGTCAGTGCATATGTATTGAACAATCAAAGTATCATGCACCGATACATAACGCGAAGCCAAATCACAGTATTTGAAAACCTGTTAAAACTTTTAAGAGTTGTAACTTAATAATGTCAACATGATTTGCATAGTCGGATTTAATAATCAATAAAGCATGTAAAGAATCAATTTCCATTGAAAAAACAATAAACTTTAGTGAGTGGCATACATGATAGTTGTACTTGTGAGTAATTTACTTCTTATTTGTTCTGGGCACACAGCAACGTTCCTACACATATACCCTATTATGACTTTCAGCCGCAGGGCTAGGGCATGGCCTTTTGTTAAGCTCCGTCGTGCGCATTTGTTTTGTTTTCTACTGTTTTTTATGCTCTTTCATAATCATTCCAATAGCGTCGATTTAATGATTAATACTGAAGACTATTATAGTAACCAGAATATTTATTTCAATATGTAAAATAAATGTAAACATGTAATAAATTTACACTTTTTTGAAAGGTCAACACTCAACACCCTTTTTATCGATTCAAATGTTTTGACATCAATACAATTACACTGACTCCGACGATACCCGAACACCTAGTGTTTGTTTCAACAAACACTAAAGCTCTAGTTTTTTTTTTTTAGGTGTTCGTGCAATATGTGCACGAACACCTATTGATTTTGTTCTGTTTTTTAGGTGTTCGTGCAACATGTGCACGAACACCTATTGTTTTTGTTCTGTTTTTAGGTGTTCGTGCAATATGTGCACGAACACCTCTTGTTTTTGTTCTGTTTTTTTTTTTTTTTTTTAGGTGTTCGTGCAAAATGTGCACGAACACCTTTTGTTATTGTTCGGTTTTTTTTTTTTCTTCTCCATCTTCTTCCTTCCGTTCAACTCTTATCTACAGCATAACTCAAGATTGGAACTGAATTGAACCTTGAAACTCATCAGACAATTGAACCCTAATATAAGGACGGCACAGAACTGATGACGTCATTATGACGTCATCAGGTGTCAAATTACAAGGTTTTCAAAGTTGAAAATTGACCTTTTTCTATTCGCTGTATCTTCAGGAATTTCAAAGGTATGATGTTCAAAGTTTGGTATCTGATAGATCAAAACTTGGGCAACTTTTGAAAAGTTAACGCCAAAATCGTATGACCCTTACTTCCGGGTCGTCACCTTAGGTCGAAGTTTGCCTTCGATTGTTTTCCTTCAAAAAGTCATATTTTTTGCTTTTCTACAGCATAACTCAAGATTCAAATTGAACTGAAGGTTGAAACTCATCAGACATATGAACCTTAATATCAAGACGACACAAACTTGATTATGTCATGATGACGTCACCAGGTATTGAATTACATTAAATCAAAGTTTAATATTTGTAAAAAAATCATAACTCATGAACCACATGTCGGATTTTTACAATCTACACATCATCGGATTGGTCGTTAAAAGGTCAACAAACGCTACACACAACATGACCCCATTTGACCTTGACTTCCGGTTCAAACCGGAAGTTGAAAATTTTCAAAAATTCAAATCTCAAAAACTACGTCATATTTTAACATGAATTTAGCATCAGGTTATAGATGAGTTATTCTGCCGAAACTTTTGCACAGAGATTATAGCATTTTAATCTTTGCATCTGGTCAAAACAGGGCGTCAAAGCGCATGTGTCTGTTGACTTTCATCGTGTGACAACGCATGATAGTGTAGGCCAACACAAACATTCGCCGACACTGTACACAGTAGCTGGCCGTTCCGCTCCATTGTTTATAAGGTTCAAAGTCCACGCAGCCTTGCCAGTACATGTACATGTCACATGAGGGCGCTATATCACATGAATGGTCATTATTTACAGAGCTCAATTAATGATTGTCCGTGTAATAATTGAAAAATTCATAACTCCTTAACCACACGTTGGATTTTCACAATCCAAACGTCGTCTGAACGGTCTTGATAAATTAAACACGCGCTACACAAAATATGACCCATTTGACCTTAACTTCCGGTTCAAGCCGGAAGTTGAAATTTCATGTTTCAAAAAATCATAACTTCTGAACCACACATTGGATTTTTACAATCTATGCATCATTTGGAAGGTATGAAACGATACACAAAATGTTATGCCATTTGACCTTGACTTCCGGTTCATACCGGAAGATGAATTTAATAATTAAAAAAATTATAACTCCTCAACCACTCATTGTATTTATATCAAGTAAACGTCATCAGAAAAAGCTCTTTAGACTTAACAAACGATACACAATGTGACCTCATTTAACACTGACTTCCGGTTCAAACCGGAAGTTAAAAAATAATGTTTCAAAAAATCATAACTTCTAAGGCACACTTTGGTTATTGCAATCTTTACATCATTGGCAAAGTATTTATCAACTTAAGAAATGACACACAGAATGCGACCCAATTTGACTTTGACTTCTGGTTCAAACCGGATGATCAAATTCAATATTTGAAATAATCATAACTCCTGAACCACACATTGGTTTTTTATCAACTACACGGCATTACAGAGGGCACAAATCAAATTGATAAAATGAAATATTGTTCAATCATAATTTGATGACATCATCGATCACGAACACCGTATTTTTGTAGCAAACAAAAATTCAATTTCTAGTTAGGTGTTCGTGCAATTTGCACGAACACCTATTCTTTTTGTTCTGTTTTTTTTTTGTTTCTTCTCCATCTTCTTCCGGAGAACTCTTCTCTACAGCATAACTCAAGATTGAAACTGAATAGAACCTTGAAACTCATCAGACAATTGAACCTTGATATGAGGACGGCACAGTTGTCATGACGTCATGATGACGTCATCAGGTGTCGAATTACAAGGTTTTTAAAATTGAAAATGACCATTTTCAAGTTGCTGTATCTTCGTGAATTTGGAAGCTATGATGCTCATAATTGGGCATCTGATAGATGAAGACTGGGGCATCATTTGAAAAGTTAACGTCAAAATCGTATGACCTTAACTTCCGGTCGTTACCCTGGGTCGAAGTTTGCCTTCGTTGATTTTCCTTCAAAAAGTCATGTTTTTGGCTTTTCTACAGCATAACTCAAGATTCAAATTGAACTGAAGGTTGAAACTCATCAGACAGTTGAACCTCAGTGTCAAGACGACACAAGCTTAATGATGTCATGATGACGTCATCGGGTATTGAATTACATTAAATCAAAGTTTAATATTTGTAAAAAATCATAACTCATGAACCACAAGTTGGATTTTTTCAATCTACACAACATCGGATTGGTCGTTAAAAGGTCAACAAATGCTACACAAAACATGACCCCGTTTGACCTTCACTTCCGGTTCCAACCAGAAGTTGAAAGTTTGAAAAATTCATATCTCAAAAACTACGTAATATTTTAACGTAAATTTTGCATCAGACTATAGATAAGTTATTCTGCCGAAACTTTTGCACAGATATTATAGCATTTTAATCTTTGCATCTGGTCAAAACTGGGCGTCAAAGTGCATGTGTCTGTTGACTTTCATCGTGTGACAACGCACGATAGTGTAGGCCAAAATTAATACTCCGACACTGTACACAGCTACCGCATGTAAACTGCGTATTTTGCCGATTCACCGTAGCTGGCCGTTCCGCTCCATTGTTTATAAGGTTCAAAGTCCACGCAGCCTTGCCAGTACATGTACATGTCACACGAGGGCGCTATATCACATGAATGGTCATTATTTACAGAGCTCTGTGACAGTCCGTCCGTATAATAATTGAAAAATTCATAACTCCTTAACCACACGTTGGATTTTCACAATCCAGACGTCGTCTGAACGGTCTTGATAAATTAAACACGCGCTACACAAAATATGACCCGTTTGACCTTAACTTCCGGTTCAAACCGGAAGTTGATGTTTCATGTTTCAAAAAATCATAACTTCTGAACCACACATTGGTTTTTTACAATCTATGCATCATTTGGGAGGTAGGTAACAAGTAAAGAAACAATACACAAAATGTTATGCCATTTGACCTTTAGTTCCGGTTCAAACCGGAAGATGATCAAATTCAATACTTGAAACAATCATAATTCCCGAATAACACATTGGTTTTTTATTAACTACACGGCATCAAAAAGGGCTCCTAGGACTTACCTAGCGCTACACAGTATGACCTCATTTGACCTAACTTTTGGTTCAATCATAATTTGATGACATCGATCACGAACACCTTGTTTTTGTAGTAAACAAAAACTGAATGTCTAGTTTTTGGTTTTTTTTCTTCTCCATCTTCTTCTAGGGAACTCTTATCTACAGCATAACTCAAGACTGAAACTGAATTGAACCTTGAAACTCTTCAGACAATTGGACCTTAATATAAAGACAACACACTTGTCATGACGTCATTATGACGTCATCGGATGTCGAATTACAACGTTTTTAAAATTGAAAATGACCATTTTCAAGTTGCTGTATCTTCGTGAATTTGAAAGCTATGAAACTCATAATTGGGCATCTGGTACATCAAGATTGGGGCAACATTTGAAAAGTTAACGCAAAAATCGTATGACCTTCACTTCCGGTCTTAACGGAAGGTCAAAGTCTGCCTTTGTGTTTTTTCGTTAAAAAATTCAAATTTTTGTCATAACTAAAAATTGAAATTGATTTGAACATTGAAACTCATAAGAGGATTGAACAATATTATCAAGACGCCACAAACTTGATGATGTCATGATGATGTCATCGGGTATTGAATAACATTAAATCAAAGTTTAATATTTGTAAAAATCATAACTCATGAACCACATGTTGGATTTTTACAATCTATACATCATCGGATTGGTCGTTAAAAGGTCAACAAATGCTACACACAACATGACCCCATTTGACCTTGACTTCCGGTTCAAACCGGAAGTTGAAAATTTGAAAAATTCATATCTCATAAAGGACGTAATATTTTAACATAAATTTTGCCGCAGGTTATAGATGAGTTATTCTGCCAAAACTTTTGCACAGAGATTATAGCATTTTAATATTTGCATCTGGTCAAAAATTGGTGTCAAAGCGCATGTGTCTGTTGACGTTCATCGTGTGACAACGCAAGATAGTGTAGGCGAACAAACATACGCCGACACTGTACCCACCGCATTTAAACTGTGTATTTTGCCGATTCACTGTAGCTGGCAGGTCCGCTCCATTGTTTATAAGGTTCAAAGTCCACGCAGCCTTGCCAGTACATGTACATGTCACATGAGGGCGCTATATCACATGAATGGTCATTATTTACAGAGCTCTGTGACAAAATAATTCATAGATAGTCCGTGTAACAATTGAAAAATTCATAACTCCTTAACCACACGTTGGATTTTCACAATGCAAACGTCGTCTGAACGGTCTTGATAAATTAAACACGCGCTAAACAAAATATGACCCGTTTGACCTTAACTTCCGGTTCAAACCGGAAGTTGATGTTTCATGTTTCAAAAAATCATAACTTCTGAACCACACATTGGTTTTTACAATCTATGCATCGTTTTGGAGGTAGGTAACAAGTGAAGAAACGATACACAAAATGTTATGCCATTTGACCTTGACTTCCGGTTCAAACTGGATGATCAAATTCAATACTTGAAACAATCATAATTCCCGAATCACACATTGGGTTTTTATTAACTACACATCATTACAAAGGGCTCCTAGGACTTACCTAGCGCTACACAGTATGACCTCATTTGACCTAACTTTTGGTTCAAAACGGAACTTGAAGATGTATATTGGAACAAAATCTTACTCCTGAACCACAAATCGGGTTGATAAAATGAAATCTTGTTCAATCATAATTTGATGACATCGATCACGAACACCTTGTTTTTGTAGTAAACAAAAACTGAATGTCTAGTTTTTGTTTTTTTTCTTCTCCATCTTCTTCTAGGGAACTCTTATCTACAGCATAACTCAAGACTTAAACTGAATTGAACCTTGAAACTCTTCAGACAATTGGACCTTAATATAAAGACAACACACTTGTCATGACGTCATTATGACGTCATCCGGTGTCGAATTACAACGTTTTTAAAATTGAAAATGACCATTTTCAAGTTGTTGTATCTTCGTGAATTTGAAAGCTATGAAACTCATAATTGGGCATCTGGTACATCAAGATTGGGGCAACATTTGAAAAGTTAACGCAAAAATCGTATGACCTTCACTTCCGGTCTTAACGGAAGGTCAAAGTCTGCCTTTGTGTTTTTTCGTTAAAAAATTCAAATTTTTGTTATAACTCAAAATTGAAATTGATTTGAACATTGAAACTCATAAGAGGATTGAACAATATCATCAAGACGCCACAAACTTGATGATGTCATGATGACGTCATCGGGTATTGAATTACATTTAATCAAAGTTTAATATTTGTAAAAAATCATAACTCATGAACCACATGTTGGATTTTTACAATCTATACATCATCGGATTGGTCGTTAAAAGGTCAACAAATGCTACACACAACATGACCCCATTTGACCTTGACTTCCGGTTCAAACCGGAAGTTGAAAATTTGAAAAATTCATATGTCATAAACGACGTAATATTTTAACATAAATTTTGCAGCAGGTTATAGATGAGTTATTCTGCCGAAACTTTTGCACAGAGATTATAGCATTTTAATCTTTGCATCTGGTCAAAACTTGGCGTCAAAGCGCATGTGTCTGTTGACTTTCATCATGTGACAATGCACGATAGTATAGGCCAACACAATTATACGCCGACACTGTACCCACCGCATTTAAACTGCGTATTTTGCCGATTCACTGTAGCTGGCCGTTCCGCTCCATTGTTTATAAGGTTCAAAGTCCACGCAGCCTTGCCAGTACATGTACATGTCACATGAGGGCGCTATATCACATGAATGGTCATTATTTACAGAGCTCAATTAATGATAGTCCGTGTAATATTTGAAAAATTCATAACTCCTTAACCACACGTTGGATTTTCACAATCCAAACGTCGTCTGAACGGTCTTGATAAATTAAACACGCGCTACACAAAATATGACCCGTTTGACCTTAACTTCCGGTTCAAACCGGAAGTTGATGTTTCATGTTTCAAAAAATCATAACTTCTGAACCACACATTGGATTTTTACAATCTATGCATCATTTGGAAGGTATGAAACGATACACAAAATGTTATGCCATTTGACCTTGACTTCCGGTTCATAACGGAAGATGAATTTAATAATTAAGAAAATTATAACTCCTCAACCACTCATTGTATTTTTATCAAGTAAACGTCATCAGAAAGAGCTCTTTAGACTTAACAAACGATACACAGTGTGACCTCATTTAACACTGACTTCCGGTTCAAACCGGAAGTTAAAAAATAATGTTTCAAAAAATCATAACTTCTAAGGCACACTTTGGTTTTTTGCAATCTTTACATCATTGGCAAAGTATTTATCAACTTAAGAAATGACACACAGAATGCGACCCAATTTGACTTTGACTTCTGGTTCAAACCGGATGATCAAATTCAATATTTGAAATAATCATAACTCCTGAACCACACAGTGGTATTTATCAACTAAACGGCATTACAGAGGGCACAAATCAGATTGATAAAATGAAATATTGTTCAATCATAATTTGATGACATCACCGATCACGAACACCTTGTTTTTGTAGGAAACAAAAATTCAATTTCTAGTTTTTTTTTGGTTTTTTTTGTTTTTTCTTCTCCATCTTCTTCTAGGGAACCTTTATCTACAGCATAACTCAAGACTGAAACTGAATTGAACCTTGAAACTCTTCAGACAATTGGACCTTAATATAAAGACAACACACTTGTCATGACGTCATTATGACGTCATCGGATGTCGAATTACAACGTTTTTAAAATTGAAAATGTCCATTTTCAAGTTGCTGTATCTTCGTGAATTTGAAAGCTATGAAACTCATAATTGGGCATCTGGTACATCAAGAATGGGGCAACATTTGAAAAGTTAACGCAAAAATCGTATGACCTTCACTTCCGGTCTTAGCGGAAGGTCAAATTCTGCGTTTGTGTTTTTTCGTTAAAAAATTCAAATTTTTGTCATAACTAAAAATTGAAATTGATTTGAACATTGAAACTCATAAGAGAATTGAACAATGTTATCAAGACGCCACAAACTTGATGATGTCATGATGACGTCATCGGGTATTGAATTACATTAAATCAAAGTTTAATATTTGTAAAAATCATAACTCATGAACCACATGTTGGATTTTTACAATCTATACATCATCGGATTGGTCGTTAAAAGATCAACAAATGCTACACACAACATGACCCCATTTGACCTTGACTTCCGGTTCAAACCGGAAGTTGAAAATTTGAAAAATTCATATCTCATAAACGACGTAATATTTTAACATAAATTTTGCAGCAGGTTTTAGATGAGTTATTCTGCCGAAACTTTTGCACAGAGATTATAGCATTTTAATCTTTGCATCTGGTCAAAACTTGGCGTCAAAGCGCATGTGTCTGTTGACTTTCATCATGTGACAATGCACGATAGTGTAGGCCAACACAATTATACGCCGACATTGTACACAGCCACCGCAATCAAACTGCGTATTTTGCCGATTCACTGTAGCTGGCCGTTCCGCTCCATTGTTTATAAGGTTCAAAGTCCACGCAGCCTTGCCAGTACATGTACATGTCACATGAGGGCGCTATATCACATGAATGGTCATTATTTACAGAGCTCAATTAATGATAGTCCGTGTAATAATTGAAAAATTCATAACTCCTTAACCACACGTTGGATTTTCACAATCCAAACATCGTCTGAACGGTCTTGATAAATTAAACACGCGCTACACAAAATATGACCCGTTTGACCTTAACTTCCGGTTCAAACCGGAAGTTGATGTTTCATGTTTCAAAAAATCATAACTTCTGAACCACAAATTGGATTTTTACAATCTATGCATCATTTGGAAGGTATGAAACGATACACAAAATGTTATGCCATTTGACCTTGACTTCCGGTTCATACCGGAAGATGAATTTAATAATTAAGAAAATTATAACTCCTCAACCACTCATTGTATTTTTATCAAGTAAACGTCATCAGAAAGAGCTCTTTAGACTTAACAAACGATACACAGTGTGACCTCATTTAACACTGACTTCCGGTTCAAACCGGAAGTTAAAAAATAATGTTTCAAAAAATCATAACTTCTAAGGCACACTTTGGTTTTTTGCAATCTTTACATCATTGGCAAAGTATTTATCAACTTAAGAAATGACACACAGAATGCGACCCAATTTGACTTTGACTTCTGGTTCAAACCAGATGATCAAATTCAATATTTGAAATAATCATAACTCCTGAACCACACATTGGTATTTATCAACTACACGGCATTACAGAGGGCACAAATCAGATTGATAAAATGAAATATTGTTCAATCATAATTTGATGACATCACCGATCACGAACACCGTGTTTTTGTAGCAAACAAAAATTCAATTTCTAGTTTTTAGGTGTTCGGCTAACAGCCGAAAACCTATTGTTATTGTACTGGGTTTTTTTTCTGTGTCTTCTTCTTCCCACCGTACTTTCTCGGCAGGATTTCGGAAAAAGTATAACTCGTAGAGACTTGAAACTTGTCATGTACTTAGACCTTAGTGTATGGACGAAACAGGAACATTTTTGGGATGATGACGTCATCGATGACGTCATAACATCAAAAATAAAAAATAACGAGAAATATTGTAAATCGTCATATCTAGAGAACCATAAATGATAAATACAAGAACTTTGCTTGATATGAAAGTTCAACATTCCTTTTACAACTCTTACACAGAATGTGACCCCATGTGACCTTTACTTCCGGTCGAAACCGGACGTTGAAGGTTTTTTTTGAGGAAACGTTATATCTTATAAACAAAAGATGCTACACCTTTAATCATTATATCATCTGAAGTCCCTTGAACAGTTCTACAAATCTTTCATTAGGTGTGACCCCATGTGATCTTTACTTCCGGTCAAAACCGGAAGTTAAATTTTCTTACAAAAAGAAAACTCGTCATATCTCATGAACTAAAAATGTTTGAGACTTAAAACTTACTAAGTATTTAGATCTTTGTGTTTAAATATAAATATGTGAATTTTGGTTTGATGATGTCATCGATGACGTCATAACAATAAATCAACGTTTAATATTTAAAAAGATCCTAATTTGAGAATCACAAATGCTACATGTAAGATACTTGCACAATAAAGAAGCTCTTGCCAAATTATGCAAGTCACATACACATTGTGCCACCATATGACCTTTGCTTCCGGTAGAAACCGGAAGTTCAAAATTCAGATTTTAAACGTTCATATCTCATAAACCAAGAAGGGTTTTGTCTTGAAACTTACTATGTATATAGATCGTAGTATGTATATCACACCCAAAATGTTTCGGTCCGATGACGTCATCGATGACGTCATAACAATAAAAAAACGTTTAATAATTTAAAAAATCATAATCGGAGAACCATAAATGCTACATGTAAGGTACTTGCACCATAAAAAATCTCCGGCCGAGTTATACAAATCACAATCAAAGGCTGACCCCATAACATATTTACTTCCGGTTGAAACCGGAAGTTCAAAATTCAGATTTCAAACGTTCATTTCTCATAAACCAAGAAGGGTTTTGTCTTTAAACTTACTATGTATATAGATCGTAGTATGTATATGATACCCAAATTGTTTCGGTCCGATGACGTCATCGATGACGTCATAACAATAAATAAACGTTTAATATTTTAAAAAATCATAATCGGAGAACCATAAATGCTACATGTAAGGTACTTGCACCATAAAAAAGCTCCGGCCGAGTTATACAAATCACATACAAAGGGTGACCCCATAACACCTTTACTTCCGGTTGAAACCGGAAGTTCAAAGGAAAATAAATATTCCCGGGCCTCGTTTTAAGGTCTGCAAACAATATGATCTGGGATTTTGACATGCTCTCTCTGTATGAAATAAAGTTTGACGCTTGGCCTTCCAATTAATAGAGTATTGACGTAATTGTCTTCAACAACACCCTCTCGTGACAAGTTGTTTAAAAATAGTCCGTTTTGCTAAAAACCTGTTGCAAGTTCAAAAAAGTTAAACACTTACCACAAACTTTTAAATCTCAATGTATGGATAAGAAATATGCAATAACGTCATCATGACGTCATCAGTTTTCAATTTAGGCTTGATCAAGTTTTCTGTTTCAAAAATGCAAATATTTAAAATCACAAATAACTTGTATAACTATATTTCATACAAAGACATGTTTGCCAAATTTTCTTTTTACTTTTCACCAGCTATGCTTATTTCGACATGTCTACCGAACACCCTGTTTTTGTGATGTCACAAAAACTGAATTTCTAGTTCTTCTCCATCTTCTTCTTCTTCTTCCGGAGAACTCTTCTCTACAGCATAACTCAAAATTGAAACTGAATTGAACCTTGAAACTCATCAGACATTTGAACCTTAATATGAAGACGGCACAGAATTCATGACGTCATG
The DNA here is from genome assembly GCA_023634235.1 of Pisaster brevispinus. Taxonomy (NCBI): domain Eukaryota; kingdom Metazoa; phylum Echinodermata; class Asteroidea; order Forcipulatida; family Asteriidae; genus Pisaster; species Pisaster brevispinus. The sequence continues at coordinate 15,141,610 of JAMKCF010000012.1, read as the reverse complement.
ATGACGTCATCAGGTGTCGAATTACAAGGTTTTCAAAATTGAAAATTGACCATTTTCTATGTGCTGTATCTTCGTGAATTTTAAAGGTATGATGTTCAAAGTTTGGTATCTGATAGATCAATACTTGGGCAACATTTGAAAAGTTAACGCAAAAATCGTATGACCTTTACTTCCGGGTCGTTACCCTGGGTCGAAGTTTGCCTTCGACGTTTTTTCTTAAAAAAGTCATGTTTTTGGCTTTTCTACAGCATAACTCAAGATTCAAATTGAACTGAAGGTTGAAACTCATCAGACAGTTGAACCTCAGTGTCAAGACGACACAAGCTTAATGATGTCATGATGACGTCATTGGGTATTGAATTACATTAAATCAAAGTTTAATATTTGTAAAAAATCATAACTCATGAACCGCACCTTGGATTTTTTCAATCTACACATCATCGGATAGGTCGTGAAAAGTTCAACAATCGCTGCACATAACGTGACCCCATTTGACCTTCACTTCCGGTTCAAACCGGAAGTTGAAAATTGAAAAATTCATATCTCATAAACGACGTAATATTTTAACATAAATTTTGCAGCAGGTTATAGATGAGTTATTCTGCCGAAACTTTTGCACAGAGATTATAGCTTTTTAATCTTTGCATCTGGTCAAAACTTGGCGTCAAAGCGCATGTGTCTGTTGACTTTCATCGTGTGACAACGCACGATAGTGTAGGCCAAAATACGCCGACATTGTACACAGCCACCGCAATCAAACTGCGTATTTTGCCGATTCACTGTAGCTGGCCGTTCCGCTCCATTGTTTATAAGGTTCAAAGTCCACGCAGCCTTGCCAGTACATGTACATGTCACATGAGGGCGCTATATCACATGAATGGTCATTATTTACAGAGCTCTGTGACAGTCCATATAATAATTGAAAAATTCATAACTCCTTAACCACACGTTGGATTTTCACAATCCAAACGTCGTCTGAACTGTCTTGATAAATTAAACACGCGCTACACAAAATATGACCCGTTTGACTTTAACTTCCGGTTCAAACCACACATTGGTTTTTTACAATCTATGCATCATTTGGGAGGTAGGTAACAAGTGAAGAAACGATACACAAAATGTTATGCCATTTGACCTTGACTTCCGGTTCAAACTGGATGATCAAATTCAATACTTGAAACAATCATAATTCCCGAATAACACATTGGTTTTTTATTAACTACACGGCATTACAAAGGGCTCCTAGGACTTACCTAGCGCTACACAGTATGACCTCATTTGACCTAACTTTTGGTTAAATCATAATTTGATGACATCGATCACGAACACCTTGTTTTTGTAGTAAACAAAAACTGAATGTCTAGTTTTAGTTTATCTTTTTCTTTTCAGTGGGCTTTGTCCACAAGCAAACGCATACTTGCGAACCTTTGATCAACTTGAAACTTCATGTGAACTTAGAACATAACTAGCAGAAGCTGAGGAATTTTTGACGTCACGATTACGTCATCGGATGTCAAATTACAAGCGATTTTAGGTCAAAAAGTGACCATATGCAAATGCTTGTATGTTTGTGAATATTAAAGCTATGATGCTCATAATTGGGCATCGGATAGATCAAGACTGGGGCAACATTTGAAAAGTTAACGCCAAAATTGTATGACCTTAACTTCTAGGTCGTTACCCTAGGTCGAAGTTTACCTTCGATTTTTTTCTTCAAAAAGTCATGTTTTGGGCTTTTCTACAGCATAACTCAAACCGGAAGTTGAAAGTTTGAAAAATTCATATCTCAACAACTACGTAATATTTTAACATGAATTTTGCATGAGGTTATAGATGAGTTATCCTCCCGAAACTTTTGCACAGAGATTATACCATTTTAGTCTTTGCATCTGGTCAAAACCGGGCGTCAAAGCGCTGGTGTCTGTTGACTTTCATTGTATGACAACGCACGATAGTGTAGGCCAACACAAACATACGCCGACACTGTACATGTTCACAGCCACACGGTGCGCACGTGTACAATGCTAGTCTTGGTGCAAGACGTTCTTAGCGGGTTGTTTTCCTGACCGATTGGTCATAGAATCAGCTGTGTCACGCTTCACCATTAGAGGGCGCTCTATACACATCATTGAACTCCTGTTCATGTACAGACATAATACCTAGACCTTTCCATTGTTGATAAACAAACAGCGCTGGGCGGCATGGACCGCCGAATGTTAGTAAAACATTCAATCATGTTAACAGATGTTTTAACCAAATTCAACATTTTCGGCAAGCTTCTAATTAAATAAAATACCTCCCATGATCGGTTGCTTTGTTTCCAATAAATTCAACACCATTTTTGAATATTTGTGTAACATTGTTACAAACTGTAGCTATCTGTTTTTGTTTTGCATTTGATGGCTTTCCATAGTTTTCTTGAGCTGTGACGTTGCAAAAAAAAGGTCTATAGACCGGCAGCACCTATGTAAATCAACGTCTGGATACCGTAATTTTGAAAGCACCCGACCATACCCAAACAATGGGCAAATTCTGCGAAAACGCAACCAAAACACTTTTTTTTTTATCGATTCAAATGTTCTGACATCAACACAATTACACTGACTCCGACAATACCCGAACACCTAGTGTTTGTTTCAACAAACACTAAAGCTCTAGTTCTTATTTGTTTTGCTTATTCTTCTCAGTGGTTTTTGTCCGCAATCAAAAGCATATTTGCGAACCTTGGATCAACTTGAAACTTGATGTGAAGTTAGACCATAATTAGCAGAAGCTGGTCAAGTTGTGACGTCGTGATGACGTCATCAGGTGTCAAATTACAAGCCATTTAAGGTCAAAAAGTGACCATATGCCAATGCTTGTATGTCTGTGAATATTAAAGCTATGATGCTCATAATTGGGCATCGGATAGATCAAGACTGGGGCAACATTTCAAAAGTTAACGCCAAAATCGTATGACCTTTACTTCCAGGTCGTTACCCTAGGTCGAAGTTTACCTTTGATTTTTTCCTTCAAAAAGTCATGTTTTGGGCTTTTCTACAGCATAACTCAAGATTGAAATCGAATTGACGTTTCAAACTCATCAAACAATTGAACCTCAGTATCAAGACGCTACAAACATGATGATGTCATGATGACGTCATCGGGTATTGAATTACATTAAATCAAATTTTAATATTTGTAAAAAATCATAACTCATGAACCACATGTTGGATCTTTACAATCTACACATCATCGGATTGGTTGTTAAAAGTTCAACAAACGCTACACACAGCATGACCCCATTTGACCTTGGCTTCTGGTTCAAACTGGAAGTTGAAAGTTTGAAAAATTCATCTCAACAACTACCTAATATTTTAACATGATTTTTGCATGAGGTTATAGATGAGTTATCCTGCCGAAACTTTTGCACAGAGATTATAGCATTTTAATCTTTGCATCTGGTCAAAAACGGGTGTCAAAGCGCACGTGTCTGTTGACTTTCATTGTATGACAACGCACGATAGTAGGCCAACACAAACATATACCGACACTGTACACAGCCACGCACGTGTACAATGCACGTGTAGTTTTAGTTGACATGAACTACACATTCTGTATTGACTACTTTACATCTACATGTGCGAATACATTTGGTGTCGCTTGCTATTTTTTAATATTTAAATCTTTGAAAATTAGTATCAATTCGAGAATAAGAGACCCTGGGTTGCTTTTTGCTGGATTATGCAAAAGTATTATAGGTCTTCGATTTTAATTGTTTGCGTGAAATTACATGTCCTCTACTTCCAGTTAAAACCGTAAGTGCATTGTAATTAAAAGTGGCAACTTTTTTGGAGTTGATTTAAACGATGTTGTAGTCTGACAAGGGTCTGGTTAAAAAAAATTAGATTGAAGAGCGCCATCTGGAGGCAGGTTAAAACAGTTCAAAATACAGTTTTACTAGAAGCCTTTGGCAGAGTCTTTATAATTGTTTCAGCATTGGTTTACATAACGGCCTTCATGCAGACAACATAATGTGTTGAAACGTAGATTGATGACGTCATTACGTTAGTGTATCGCTTTAAATGTGCACTTTTTTTAAGCCATGTATCTGCTAGACTTGATGACAAGACATTAGTCAGTGTCTATTTGTCTGCCAGCGCTGCCTATTACAAACACACATCCCGCCGTTCATGCAACAGTCACAGTGCGATTATACATTCATGCAACGGCCGTAGGTAGCGCGTGGCAAGGTCTGTCAGCTCTAACGACTTGAGTAGCTTGTTCCCGGCCAAATATTCATATATGGTAAATTACACATTGCATATGCAAAATTGTCATAGAGAGGGCCAATGGTAGCTCTTCTGACAAAATTGGAAGAGTTCATTATAAACATGGGAATGTATCTTTTCTGTTGGCTTTTGTAAAATTTTTAATGACAGTTAATTTGCCAACATCAATGTAAAAAGCATAATATTTTAATCATTGTAACAATTTTTTAACTTTCTTTTAAGATAAATTTGACCAATGCATTATCATAAAATGTTACTATTTATAAAAAACCCCCTATCAAAGAATGAATTGTGCGCCTGGTAGCTGCATGGCGCCATACGCTGCAAGATGTATGATGAATATTCATGTTTTTGCGATTCTTAACCAATCAAACTGCTCCGTCCATTTTTGGTAGCAAGTCCAATTGCATGTGTACAAAGCTGGGTACAAGTTATTCAAGACGGTAATTGCGACTGACTCACACACATATTGGGATCGAGGATGTGTGTACCATCCCCGCAACTAGACCGCACAACAATTACCGACTTGATTTCAAGACTATGTATCTGCCAAACCAAAAGACCAACCGAGTTGAAATTTGGTGTACTGTTGGACAACGACACTGACTGCTGACAAGTTTAGTAGCGTCATGATTACGTCATTTCAAATGTATTTTTTGTGCTTTTTTTCCTCAGGCTTTTTATACCAGGTATGTACTCCCCGAAACCGAACACCTAGAGTTTGTCTTAAGACAAACTCTAAATTTCTAGTTTAACTTTAGTTTATTTATTTAACATCATTATTCCACGCACGCTTGTTGGAAACTAATACTTTATACCGCAAACACAGATCCTTGTCATTTGACTGGTGAAATACGCATCACATGTCATCCTTTGTTTTGCCACGCATTTCTTCCTGCAATATTGGCCTGTTGTAACCATGGTATATGGAAATAAATATAGAATGGTGCATACTGATTTTTGTTGGTGTCCTCATGGAGTCATCCACTTTGTTTAGAAGGGGTTTTTAGAACTTTCAGACTATGGGGTGGATTTTTGTGTCTATTCTGTGTTTATTGTAACAAAACTAATGTAAATGACAATGTGTGAGTTATAAAAATACAGATATTAAGTGCGTTTCCTTTGTGCATTGTTGCAGAATATAATCACTTGGTAAAATCTGGCTTTTCCATTTCACGAGGCGAGGCCGAGTGAAATGGAATAGTCCAGATTTCACATTGTGATTATATTCTGTGACAATGCACTCATGAGCATCCAGTATTTGGAGAGCAGTTGCAGACAAACCTCTTGATCGCTACAGTTTATACTTACCCTTGCTGATGACACTGACAAACTGTCTGTTGACAAGGTAGCGTACATCATATCTACCATTTGGTAACAGGGATGTCATCTGAACTGTTCCTTTGGGCACAGCTGAGCCTTTTGGATTCTGTTCTCCTTGAATGTATCTGCGGTACAACATAATTTGTTCATCATCGTTATTACCATTTTTAACTAGTAGTAGAACATTTTCACTTTTACTTAGCTTGCAGATTGGAACTTGATTGTTGATTTCTTAGGTCTTTATTTGCTTATCTGAACATAACTGGGTTTTTTTACTGGTATCTCAGAACATGACTTCCTAATTAAATGACATTTTCACAGACTGTTTGACACATTATTTCCTTTAAAAATAAAGAATTGGAATGAATGTACATTTAATTCTACGTCACCATTATGACGTAACTCAGTTATCACATGAGATAGCGCTCACCGCCCAGCAAGATCATTGTGCTTTATACCCAGCTGAGGATCAGACGTAACCGTTCTAGCCCCCTTCAAAGTCTACTAGTGTGTGCACTGTGTTGTGTACACGTTTCATTATGACGAAGTCTCTACTGTTAGACTCAGACAACTTTTCGGAGTTATCTGATTTTTCCCTGCATGCTTCTCCTTTGAAGTTGGAGAACAGACAACGTATGGAGCAATCTCCCGACGAACAGCCAACACCACTCGCTGACGCAGTCAACGAAGGTAAAGGCAAACTTAACCTTAAAGGTAAATCTAAAGGTAAAACAACCGCAGCAAAGAAAACACGGCACTCTAGAGTCAATACTCGGGTGCCAACCGAAATGGGCGATAATTCGCACCCACAAACTGACACTGACAGGTTTGAAAGTTTAAGTGATGCTTTGATAACTAACATGCAAGAGGGTTTGGACAAAATTGCAGGAGCCCTCACTGCCAAGATAGCAGGGCTATGTCAAGGCAAACGCAAAGACAGATCCGAAATCGGTTATCCCTTGCCCAAAAAGCAGAAACTGTCGGATAATAATGTTAGTGCTAGTGACAATTCTGATGCACAAATTGAGGACCTAATGGTCCCTAGCGTTAGCAATAATGATGAGGATGATTGCTTAACTGATATTCAGCAAGAATATGAAGTTGAAGATAAAATAGGTCCGAAAATAAAGGACAAATTGGCGGCTCTAACAGATAATATTTTGAAATCAAAACTGTCTGAGGAAAAATTGTCCGCAAAACAAGACAAATATTGTCGACCGCAAAACTGTGAAAATCTCACAAAAACAACTGTAAATCCAGAAATCTGGTCACAGCTTAAACCCGGCACAAGGTCTTGTGACATTAAATGTGAGAAGGTACAAGGACTTTTGGTAACGGCATTTGTGCCCCTCCTCCAATTGACAGATAAGCTCCTTGCTAAAGAAAACTCAAAAGAGGAGGTAAAACTGGCCATGGACGCCATGACTCTTATGGCAAATGCCAATCTTGAGTTGAACAACCGCCGACGAGAGCTGATAAAGCCAGACCTAAATTTGCAATATCAGCAAATCTGTAACCAGACTGTGGCACACACAAAAAACCTATTTGGTGATGATGTACCTAAACAGGTACAAGATATTAACACAACCAATAAAGTTGGCATAAGAATTGGAAAGCCTAATAACAATTATGGCTTCAATAGGGGTGCCCGTACATGCAACGCGTACAAAGGGCAAAATTACCCTCAGAACCAGCACAGTGCAACTCGGGGTTCGTCGTCAAAAAACTGGCGATACACCACCAATTATCAGAGGGGCAGTTATGCAACCCGTCGAGGAGGAAGAAAAGGCCTAGGACGCCAGTAAATTCCTCATATGATGTAATCAAGGTGAGCACTGTTATTGACAATAGAGTACAAGCAAAACCTTGTGTAGCAGGAAGACTGAAGTTTTTTCTCCCAAAGTGGAGACAACTAACTTCAGACCCCACCAAACCGACATAGTTCAAGGATTACATATTGAATTTGAAAGGCAACCTTGTCAATGGAAAGAACCAAAACAATATAAACGTGACGCAAAGGAGCAACAGATAATTGTTCTGGAACTAGAAAAACTCTTGAATAAAGGAGTGATAGAGGAAACCACACGGGAATGTGGAGATTTTATTTCGAATATTTGTGTGCGTCCAAAGAAGGACGGGTCATACAGGATGATCCTTAATTTAAAAGCATTAAACAAGTTTGTAAAATATCACCATTTTAAGATGGAAACTTTGCAGTCTGCTATTAGTTTAATTTCTAGAGACTGCTACATGGCATCTATTGATTTACGAGATGCTTACTACACTGTGCCAATCGCACAGGAACATCAGAAATATTTGAGGTTCTTATGGAATGACACTGTGTTCCAATACACTTGCCTACCCAATGGTCTTGCTTGTGCTCCTCGTATTTTTACCAAACTCTTAAAACCTATTTATTCTGGTCTTAGAGCTCAAGGCTTCCGATCTGTAGCCTATATTGATGATTCACTTTTGTTTGGTGATAAATACGAAGAATGTTGCAGGAACGTGGATGCAATATCAACACTAATAACCCAAACGGGGTTTACTATTCATGGGGTCAAATCAGTCGTTGACCCAGCTAAAATATGTACATTCTTGGGGTTTGTACTAGATTCAGAGAACATGTGTATTTCACTAACAGAAAGGAAGTCGGTCACTCTTAAGTTATCATGCAAAACGTTGCTACTCAAGAAATCAGAAGTATCCCAAGGCAAACTTGTGTCAAGTTTTCCAGGCATACTATATGGCCAGTTACATTACCGTCACCTTGAATGGGACAAAATTGATGTGCTTAGGAGCAATAACAATGACTATGATACTCTAATGGGGTTGTCACAAGAAGCAAAGAAAGACCGGACTTGGTGGATTGAAAATATTGAATCCAAACAAACTCGTAACAGTTTGACTCATACCCAGCCAGATGTTATATTATCATCTGATGCATCTCTTACAGGATGGGGTGCAGAATGCAATGGAATAACAACAGGGGGCATTGGACCCCACAAGAACTGGAAAATCATACAAATGTACTAGAACTTATGGCTGGTTACGTGGCTTTAAGGTCATTGTGTAAAGATCTAAAACATACACATGTACGCTTACGAATGGACGATACAACAGCAGTATCGTATATTAATAATATGGGTGGAATAAACCATTATCATGCTGCCACCATCTTGGTCATGTTCTTGTAACCACTCAGTAATGAATGGTAATATTTATTGTACAAAAAGGTACCAGACTATTTCTCCTTCCAACCTCGGTTTGGTTACATTGATTTGAATGGAAGAAAATCAAGATGGCCACACCATGATAAAGGTCTATACAATCAAGAGCTTGTAATGGCTTAGCTCAAGATATGTGGTCATGGTGTATCCAAAGACATATTTGGCTGTCTTCATCATACATACCAGGCAAACTCAATGTACTACCGGATTTAGAATCCAGACGAAACAATATTGATACAGAATGGATGCTCAAGCCACTTTTGTTTCAGCAAATTATGGAGCCACATCATGCACACTTTACACCAGATATTGACTTATTCGCCTCCAGGCTGAATTACCAATTGAATACATACGTTTCATGGCGACAAGACCCTGGCGCATATGCAGTTGATGCATTTATGATACCATGGAATAATCTCCATTTCTATGCCTTCCCTCCTTTTAGCCTGATTAGCCGAGTACTGCAGAAAGTGCAGCAAGACAATGCAGAAGGCATACTGATCGTCCCAAATTGGCCAACACAGCATTGGTATCCAGGGATAATGAACATGTTAATTGCACAGCCAGTACTGATACCAGCAGCCATGGCTCCCCTTCAACAACCCAAAGATATGTCGGTGATTCATCCATTACATCGGAAGATGTCACTACTTGCATGCCACGTGTGCGGAAAGGCCTCAAAGCCTCAGGTGTTTCGAACCGCACTGCAGCAATCATTGTGTCCTCCTGGCAGGAAGAAACACAAAAACAGTATAGAACATACTTACTTAAATGGCAGTTATACTGCAGTAAGAGGAATATCAATTCCATTTCGCCACTTATAAGCGATGCTTTAGATTTCTTGACTGAATTGTTTGAAAATTGTCTTAAGTATATAGTGCCATAAACACTGTCAGATCAGCACTACCTGCAGTGCTTCAGTTACCTAATGGTATTTCCTTTGGTAGTCACCCTTTGACTTCCAGATTAATGAGAGGTGTGTTCTGTAAGAGGCCATCGTTTCCACGATACAAAACAATATGGGATGTCAGCGTTGTTTTACGCTATTTTAAGGAAATTGAATCAAATTCAAGACTTTCCATAAAGGTTTTGAGTCAAAAACTGGCAACCTTATTTGCTTTGCTAACTGCACAAAGGGTGCAAACTTTGCATTTGTTGTCGCTAGACAATTTAACTTTAACGGACACAGAGTGTCGGTTTTCAATTAAGAATAAACAGACACGGCCAGGTGTCCACTTGTCTGATATTATTTTACCTGCTTTTGCCGCAAACCAAAAGGTATGCGTGGTGTCAACAATGAAAGAATACTTGGCCCGAACATCAGAAGTTAGAGGGTCTGAGAGGAAAACCTTCATCAGTTACAACAAGCCTCATAAGGCAATATCCAAGGACACCGTTAGCAGATGGATTAAAGAGACTTTACACAAAGCAGAATTTGATACTTCCTATTTAAAAGACCACAGTGTTCGGGAAGCTTCAACATCGTCAGCCAGGGATTGTGGAGTTCCTATCCAGACGATACTTACAACGGCCGGATGGTCTGGAGCCAGTACATTTGCTCGTCACTACAGCAAACCATTTGTTACTCAAGAGACTTTTTCCACAATACTTTTGACAAATAGGACTCGACTCAAGTTTACGATAGTCGAACGCCTGCAACAGGACTACTGGTTTTATCTAAGAATAAAACATGAAATGAGTGAATATCACAAAGAATAAAATTGCAATCTAACTTGAGTTACGAACTTTAAAAAGTCTCACTTACCTGGCTCTAAAATCTCATGTGATAACTGAGTTACGTCATAATGGTGACATTGAATCCTAAAATTAAACGAGTTTAATAACGAAGTTTGATTGGGATTCTATGAATCCATTATGATGCGAAGGAGATCACATGCCCTCCCTTTGTTGTTGGGCAACTCTCCCTTCCCTATTCTTTTTCCACAGGTAAACTCGACTTTGCGCTAAAGAATGATCTTGCTGGGCGGTGAGCGCTATCTCATGTGATTTCCTTCGCCACGTCATAATGGATTCATAGAATCCCAATCAAACTTTGTTATTAAACTTGTTTAATTTTAGGATTTAAAACCATAACACTAAACATAGATGCTTCATTAGATGACATCCAGCCGCACCATTGTCCCAAAATGTCAAAATGCTCCAAAAAAGTAGGTCTGCCGTTATATACCCTATCAAACCAACCCTTCAGAATTCAAATGTACGCCTTGTTTTGTTTAATGATGTTGAACTGAGGACTGCACTAGTAAACTGATAATTGCTTTACATGGGATCAGGCATGACCACCATAATCAGAGTTAAACAGTTTGGTTGCTATATGGTGTTGGATAAACTTGGAGTTTGTTCAGCAGAGGAAGAATCCTTTGAACCACTCTGGGGATTTAATATTTCTTAGGGTCAAACTCAAAACTCACACATAATCCACATATTGGTCATTGTCGGCACCTGCTGGGTAAATACCAATCCAGTCCATATTCGTCGCCTCATCAAGAGGGACCGACCATGACGCTGTGAGAGTGGTTCCTGAGGCCAGTCTGCTTTGTTCTATAGTCAGCAACCGGGGTTGTTCTATTACAGTCACCTACAAATGTACAGGATTAATAATTTTTTTAAAAAGCAACGATAAGTGTCAGTCGGAAAGTACCAACCCCTCCAGAAAAATAAATCCCTAGGGTATGGCGTCAAATGCTCAAACAGCACCCTCACCGAGGTAAAAGGGAGATCATCATTTCACTCGATCCCTCCGCCTTATCCAGAGGCAATGAAATGGGCCGAGGTATGCACATGCGCATCGGACCACTCCCCCAGCATAATAACCCCTGGTCACCTCTTCCTGTGTACGAAAGCTTTGCCAATCAACAATAATGTAGCTCTATTGTATAAATCCATTTCAATCCATAAATATTGTCTCTCTTTGCCTTGTACTAAGAACAGGGCAACATTCTTCTTGCAACTTTGGTTTATAAAGATCGTTTACATTATCCACGCAGCCTCCATGCATTTTTTTTTCATATCATGTGTGTATGTGTGTGATTTTGCGCATTGCCCTGATCATCGGTACAATCGTTCCCATCATGCATCCCTGCATTGGAAACATCTTGAACAAGACTTTGTACAAGCTCATCAGCCCATCCCAGCGGTCTGGGATGAGACCCATGGGGCCGAGAGGAGATCATCATTCATTGGCCGTGAGTCGACCATCGCACGATAAGTGTTCTAGGTTCTTTTACGCGCACTACCAATCTTAGGGACATACGGCTTAATGTCCCATCCGAAGGACTCAGCAATTATGGTAAGGTATCTTGTTCAACCCCTCGGCCATGTGTCTCAACCCCTCGGCCATGACACCCAACATTCAAATTGCCACACGTATGATTGTGCACAAAATCTCAGTCCCCCCCCCCCCCACACCTTCTCCCTCCCGATTTGTGACACGGGCTCACAATCCATTTGTTACAACTTACATTTCCATCACTTCCTAAACCAAACACAGTCCACCACAACTTCTCGTCTCTGGTGACAAAGGGTTTAGTGACTATAGGCTGAGTAGGGATAACTCTAGGTACCTCCTCCCATGCCACCCAGCCGTCTCCGCGCTGAAGCTGCCAAGAATACCACAATCTGAAGAAGTAAACAAAAACAATCATGGTGCAATACTCTATGGTTTCTATAAACACTAAAATTGACCACATTTCTAGAAAACTTGTAACAAAAATAACCCAACATTATTTTCTGAACCCCATGCAAGAACAAATTACAATCATCAAAATTATCAAGATCACTAACACTCCACTTGTGTCTACAGCAAACAGCTCCCCGCCTAGATGTATATTCGTGCCTGCCTCAATGACGTTAGCACCCTCTGTAGGTGGCATTTTGCCACCAAGGTCATACCACGAGCTCCAGGTACACCAGCCCCAAAGATCGTCCACCCTGTCACACGTCGTCTGCCAAATCTGTTTGACCACTCCATCTGCTCCAATCGAGAAGACTTGCAGAACGCCATTGAAGAAGTCGCCAGACATCACTATGGCAACAGGACGACTCGTCCTTTCTTGTCTTTGTTGGAAATAACCTGCATCAGACACACCGACAGTATTTAAATACTCCTCAACAAAAAGCAAAACTTCCCAGGATACATAGGGATTTCCCAGGACTTCCACCCAGGTTGGTACTCGTGCTCAACTGTCAGGCCAATCCCCACTACGGTTTGGATGATCCCAACTATAATCCAGATGATCCCAACTATAATCCAGATGCTCCCAACTATAATCCAGATGATCCCAACTATAATCCAGATGATCCCAACTATAATCCAGATGATCCCAACTATAATCCAGATGATCCCAACTATAATCCAGATGCTCCCAACTATGTAGTTGAGGCGATCGCAACCATTTTCAGATCTAAAATCTATAGGCCTAGTTAGGATGAAATAAACCCAAATATAGCAAGGCCAATCCCGGAACTACAGTTGAACTGATCCTGACTATACATGTACATGTAGCTGTTTCTAAAGATGGGAGGGGACTAGTTGTTTATCTTAAGCTCAGCCCATATGTATCACAAAAACGAATGCAACGGAAATATTAGTTTGTAAACAATCACTATGTGCCATTTTCTAATTGTAATGTAAGTAAATTTGCTACGATTTTGCAATTTGCAGAAAGTATGACCCGGGCTCCATGCTGCTGTTCCGTCCCAACTTGACAATTGTCCCAACTATAGTTGGGACTGGTCCCAACTTGAGTGTTAAAGTTGGGACGTCCCAACTATAGTTGGAATCGCCCATAGACTTCAACAGGACACGTCCGTGATCGATCATGGCATAGAGCAAGGCTTGCTCTATGATCATGGGTTCTGATGCGATCGGCGTTAATTAACAAGATCCTTTATTTCAAACCCGGGTCTCGGCTCTGTTTCAAACTCATGTCAAAACTGGTTTGGAATAATAGTATCGCTCACAATGGACCGCTAACTCAGTGTAAATAGTGTTTTTAGACGGTTCTGACAGCTGCCTTATGCTCAGTGCCGCCGGGTGACGCTTTCTCAGTCTCAGTAGGCCGACGCATTTTAGTTTCCCTTCTCTCGGAAAACAAAATTCTAATTAATCTCAAATATTCTCAAGGGAAAGTGGTCTTAAAAACTTCATACTATGATACTTACTATGTTTTTAGTTTATTCGTGGGGTGCTTTGTGTGCACTGCGATCCCAACTATAGTTGGGACGCCCCAACTTTAACACTCAAGTTGGGACCAGTCCCAACTATAGTTGGGAAGATCATCAAGTTGGGGCGGAACACTGCTTCTGACTGCATTCTGCTCCCTTGTTTTTTAAAATCTTTTTTTAAAATCTACCTGACTGCTTCCGTTACACTCATTGTATGTGTGTGAGTTGTTGTCACTTAACAACCTTTGAGAAAGACTCTGATTAGGGTCGAAACATCAGGCCATCTACAGCCTTTGCCTTTACACCACTGGCTACTTTAGTTGGTTAGCAGTTCACAACGGTTTATATTCCCTTTTTATTTTCATCTTTAACTAGTGTGGAACACTAAATGTAGTTTAGTACTCATTCGAAATTTGTAAATAAATTTGTCAACCACAATCCTCGACTGAACCTACAAACATTACAAATGTTTAATAAATATTAATTGATTATTATAAGATATTATTATTAATATTACGAATGTTTCACTCGACTACAGAATCCGCACTATAGTTAGGATGATCCTACTCCAAGAACTATGAGGTTTGGGAAAAGATACCGGAACAAACCTCATCATAGTTCTAGGTAGGAGTAGGATGAACCCTAGTTGCAATAATCGAAACCCACCATCATCCCGACCGTCGAGAGGATGGCGGGTTACGATTATCGCAACTAGATGATCCCATCAATAGTTGGGCGAATTCCATAGTTGGGATAGATTTACTTCATTACCCATGCTTCTCCAGCTTGCCCACACCACATCGTTTCTTTGCCATGTTCGGTAAACATAACCGTCACCCATGACGGCAAACGCTTCATAATAACCACTGAAAGTATTATAGATGGCCGTTGCATCGGAAAAAAGATACGGTGTGGCATCGCCAATTCTCTCCCAAGGCGAGAATTTCACATCGGTTCCCTTACACCAAAAAAGGGTAGATTCACTGGAGATGGTACGAGCAAACACCACTATCTGGTTCTTGTAAAACCCCACACTGACAGAGTCCATTCCATTCAATATCACTCCCTTTTGGAAGGCCAGTTCTGATGCGGAAATTTTGGTCCAACTGCCAAAATTAAACGATTTATTTCCAAGCAGCTGTTGCATCGTGTACACCTGGCCATCAGAAGCTTGAATGAAAAGCTGGATTTGGTTTTTGCTGGTTTGCAAGCCGACTGGGTTTGAAACAACCGCGAGACCCACAGGTGCTCCCAAGTCAACCCATGATCGCCGGAGTGGCAGGTTCGGTGAGATGACGTTGCTGTACATCAAACTACCACCCCAGTTGTAGAAAGCCAGCGGTGCGTTGCCTTTGTCGAGGAGATTTTTGGTCACAAACAGTCGCCTGTCTATTTCTTCTGTGCCATTTCTTGTTGGAACCTTAGAGCATAACACCATCATTGGAAGAAACAGAAGCAGAATTCGAGACCACGCCATTTCTCAATTATATGAAACTTGAAAGTTGAAAGAGGTGATATTCAATATGAAAATTGACGGTAAAGTCGATGGTCGGAAGTAGCTCCTGCGTCGTCAAAAAAATATTTCTCACCGGCCCTTGGTCACGAGATCCAAAAGGAGGGACTTTCCTGACCCCTGTGCATTGACGTCTGATACGCCCACTGATCTCTATTATATCATTTCTACTTCAATGATTATACTGAGTATATAATAGTACAAGAGATCAGTGGATACGCCTTGTGTGTGTGTTTTCTTTATAACAATGGGGTTGCTATTGTAAACAATACCAAAGGCGCCATCAAGCGGCGGTAAAATAAAATTCTAGGGGGTGCACCCATTGCTCTCCGTTAATATTAATGGAGATTTCCTAATTAAACGAAATGAAATAGAATGTAATTGAAGTTTAATTTTGATTCTACCGAGTCATCACTAGCACTGAAGGACTTACTTGAGATTGCACTTACCACCGGTGTTTGTCGTCACGCTTTAGAGAGCTCATTGTTAAAAAGAGCCCTCTTCCCTATAACCGAGCCCTGCACGGGCACGCCTCAGAGCATTTTGGTAAACTATACTCTTTTTTGCAGTGACTTCGGGAGGGAAGTAAATTGTTACTATATTGTTAATTAGCAATCCCTCGGAGAGCATGAGGGAGGGAGCGTAAGTCCTTCAGTGCTAGTGATGACTCGGTAGAATCAAAATTAAACTTCAATTACATTCTATTTCATTTCGTTTAATTAGGAAATTCTACCTCGACATCACATAGCACTTCGGACTTACTTGAGATGTTTAGAGCCAAAACACTGCAAAATAAGGCAATTCATCAGGGTACATGTACAACGTACACCATGTCAAAAGACTTTATTTCTGTCATTGACTACAAACTCAAATCTTACACTTCATAGCTTGACCAATGAAATCGTAAAAGGAATATTACAATGCATACATAAGTATAAATCATATCAATTACCAGACTTGTTCGGAACATTTTCAAGAACAGCCTCAGCAAAGTAATTTCTATCATCGATAGGTTTATTGTAAAACTTTGCGAAAGTGGAACACCTG
The DNA here is from genome assembly GCA_023634235.1 of Pisaster brevispinus. Lineage (NCBI taxonomy): Eukaryota > Metazoa > Echinodermata > Asteroidea > Forcipulatida > Asteriidae > Pisaster > Pisaster brevispinus. The sequence continues at coordinate 15,125,039 of JAMKCF010000012.1, read as the reverse complement.
GTCCACCCAGCAGTCTTCATGATTGTATCTAATGGCACACCATGTCTGTATGCGGCACTACAAGCTGCTGATCGGGTGCTATGGGCAGAAAATGTATCTGTATTGATGCCCGCTACTTTAAGTGTACCCTTAATCCATCTAGCAATTGTTTCTGAACCAACAGGTTTATGTGGTGGGGCGTAACTTATGAATAACTGTCTCTCACTGCCCCGTAAAGACTTTGTTCTCTGTAGATACACTTTGAATAAACTGACCACACAAAGTGAAGCATCATGGGGGAAAGATGTTAATTTAACATTGACGTAAGGTTTCCCGACTTTACTGGTTTTAGTCAGTCTATCAATTGTAAACGAAACCCCATTGGTTATGATTTTTGCACAGTCTAAACTGAGCATAGATAAAGTTTGGCATCGTTGCCCGGATATGAGGGCAATGAGTACCACCAGTTTCATGGTCAGGTTTTTCAAGGAAAGGTCATTATTCGACCCAAGGCCCTTCAAGTAGTTTAAGACAATAGTCACATCCCATGTGTTGGAATATCGTGGCTTTGGTGGCCTTAAGTTAAAGGCACCTTTCATAAGTCTTTTTACAACATGCATATTCCGACCAATCTATTGTAAATGCGTCCACAATAACGGAGCCTGGGTCAGCTCGCCATGTGGCATATGGAGCCACTTGAAAATTGAGCCGAGATGCGAACAAATCAATGTCAGGTTTGCCGAAAATACTAGTTATCTTCCGAAAAACAGTGGTATTAAGTTTCCACTCCAAGTCATCTTGAAAATTTCGAGATGCAAAATCAGCCACAATGTTTTGTGTGCCAGGAAGATGTGAAGCCTTTAACCATATGTTACGGTCCATGCACCATGACCAAACTTCTCTGGCTAGGGAGTTTAGTAGCTTTGATTTTGTGCCACCAAAATGTTGCAAATAAACCCCATTTCGGTTTCGTTTGAGAAAAATGACTTTAATGCAAGAAAGGCCGCCTTGAGTTCTAAAAAGTTTATGTGATACGCCGCCTCTATTTGGGACCATTGCCCTCCGGTAATGCGGCCATTCAAGTTTGCCCCCCAGCCCAGGGTCGATGCATCTGTCTCGACAGTATAGACAGTGCCGTGTCTATGCAAAGGGGCGGCGGCCAGAGGCATATTTTTGATCCACCATTGTAAATCTAATGCGGCCTGTTTGGAAATGGGCATCGTGGCGTCAAAATTTCCACCATTCTCTGAAAGTGCTTTGTTTTTCTCGTTTTCGAGCATTCTTCTGAACATAGGGCCATAAGGCATCGCTAATTCACAGGAAACCAATAATCCAATCACACTGGCAACATCTCGAATTTTAGACACTTTCCTGTCCGTGATCTTACGGATACACTTAATACTGCTCTCCACCTTTGATGGCGGTATAGAGATTGTCATTTTTACAGAGTCTAAAACGAACCCTAGAAAGGTGATTCGTTGGAGTGGTTTTAAAACCGACTTCTTGTCATTGATTACAAATCCCAGACTTTGGGTTAGATAAGTTCTAGCTTGAACATTCCCAACACATTCTTGAAATGTTTGGCCAACAAGTAAGGAGTCATCGATGTATTCACATGACTCGTGTCCCATTTGTCTGAGTGAAGCGACCATTGGCTTCATTAGTTTAGTAAAGACACGAGGGGCACATGCCAAACCAAAAGGTAGACAGGTAAACTCATACACTTTGTCACGCCATGTGAATCTTAGGAATTTCCGATTTTCTTTTGCCATTGGCACTGAAAAATAGGCATCCTTAAGATCGATAGATGCCATAAAACAGCTAGGTCTAATCAACTGTATTGCATGACGAATAGTCTCCATTTTAAAATGGTGATATGCAACAAAGGCATTCAGCCCTCGAAGGTTGATAATGGGGCGAAACGACCCGTCTTTCTTCGGTCGAAGAAAAATATTAGAGATAAATTCACCATCTGTGTGGCTTGTTTCAATTATAGCCCCCTTTTGGAGCAATGTGGCAATTTCGCCTGTAATCAAGGTAATTTCCTGATCAGAGAACGATATTCCCCGTGGGATCTTTATTTGGTACGGCTGCTTTATGAATTCAATGTGGTAGTGTTGCACAGTGTCAATGATCCACTTATCGGACGTTAACTCACGCCATTTGGCGACAAAGTGTGCGAGTCTACCTGCCGTAAAATTGCCTGTAGTTAATACTTCTTGAGCGTTAAAATCACATTTGTGCTCACTCACCTCAGAGCTGGTCGGCTTTATTTGGCCGCAGCTTGCTGTCGACTGTCCGTCGACTTTTTCCCCTGCCATTTTGGGCGCGAGGAGTTTAAACGACTCTGTCGGTACTGACTCGTTGTGCGGGTGTAGGACCTCCTACCCCGTTGTCCTCGTTGTGGCATCCGTTCAAATCGCCGCTTGATTTTCCTTGCTACGTGGATAGCGTTATATTGGAGTTAGCGCCACAGCGAGGGATTAAAGTTTTACATTTGAATGAAGGACCATACCATTACTTCAAAAGGGTGGATCAGACTGCATTACAAGGGGCAATCTACAGTTTGAGTCTCTCCGACATTAGCGATATATAATTAGACCTCCATGGTCTGATACGCCTTGTGTTTTTTTTAAACAATAACAAAAGCGCCACCAAGCGGCAGTAAAATATAATTCTACCAACAAATCGATGGGGCGCACGCTGCGCTGCAACGCGAACGTTTCCGAGAGCGCGAATTTGAATTTAAACTATATATGAAATAAATATATATCAATTGTAATAGATTAGTTTCATTATATATGAAAGTGCAAACTTATGTTTTAGCGTTTGTAAAACATTTCATATAAAACAGTTGTCGTTAATCATTCCAATATAATCATTCAAATCGGCGGCCATTTTAATCACACAATAAGCGAGTTTAGTCTGGTGCACTGGACCTTGTGTCTACAATAAACTCCCAACAGCATGTACTCAATAACCACAAACAAAAAGGACACCACGGAACGTATATGACAATTTGCTTTTAAGAAATACTTTGTTTTATTGCTACATGATGAAAATGATAACTTATCAAATCAATTAATGGTAAGTATAATCAGCAAGGACTGTTACAAACACAAGATGTGTCACTTATGCCAAGCACATACTCCAAGAATCACACACACATTCACACACCCTTACCGTTGGTGGCTTGCGGGGTCCTGCTATTGTTGTTCTATTATTCCCTTTTCTAAACAATTCTCCCGTGGGGTCCAGGTTCCACAAAGAATTCCCTTGTGGGGTCCATTGTTCTGTTGTGTTTGAGACCCCACAAGGATCAGTGGGTGTGTTCACACAACCTTATCGATCAGGTTTGTGGGGTCCTGCTATTGTTCTAATATTCCCTTTTCTATAGAATTCCTCTGTTGGGTCCAAGTTAAACAAAGAAACACTTTGTGGGGTCCATTGTTCCATTTGAAGTGCCCTTCTGTAAGGCCATGTATTTCAACCCAACAAATCAAACACTTCTCTTTGTTCGCCCATTGCTTGGATTTTTTTTTTAGCAACGTCACTTTTGGTTAGTACACCAAAGTGAAGTGGGTACATCCTCGCTCTGGTCACAACCTCTAGATCAATTTGGATAAAGTCTTTGGTTTCAATTGGTAGACACCCTCACGTCCCTCTAAAGATCCTCAAACTAGGTGCAACGCTTTTTCCTCAAGTCAGAGCTGTGCGTAAAGTCATGCACCTGCACTTAACATGCTGGTAAATAGGCTCCCAGCCTGCATTTTGCAAATTGATGTTCTCTTTGTCACAAACAGTCAAAATCCATTTTTCTGAAGTATGGTACCATGCTAATGTTAAGACATAATTATATGTAGACCACCTGGCATGCACGGTGACACAAGGCCGGTTTGAATTGCGTAATACTAGACTTGCACACTTTGTGTTTGTATTAATCGATAATATTTCTTTACATATTGATCGATATTCTTTCTAATACTAATCAATAATAGTTAAATAGTTGGCACATGAGATCCAACCGAGAAGGTTTTTATTTCAGCTGCTAATACAAACAAGAACATGTACTTAAAATATACTTTGCCTCTAAAACAAGAAATATAAGTAATTGGCCAGCTAACTGTTTATAAACAAATACATGTAATAATGATTGGAATGGGTCCACCATTTAAAAAATACTTGAAACAAACACTTTGCTTTTGAAGCATACTTACAAAAAATTAATCAAAACTGCCCTATCTTTCTTTTAGAATGTTAGTCTTTGCATTGTGCTCTTCTTCCTATCTTCTGCTGTGTTCTATTTATAGAACACCTTTCTCTTGATAGAAAACCTTTCTTTTTCTAGAAAACCTTTCTTTTTATCAAAAACCTTTCTTTTTCTAGAAAACCTTTCTTTTATAGAAAAACTTGCTTTTTGTAGGAAACCTTTCACCTTAAGAATTTGTATTCTACTTCTTTGTATCATTAAAGGACTCATTAAAGGACTCATAAAAAGTGACGTAAAGTTGGCCGACTAAAGATTAAGTACTATTTTTTTTACAAGAAGCTGTTCCTGCAGATTGCATTTATGAAAGCCCTGTGGCACCTGCATTTTTAAACATGGTTCAGGAAATCAGGAGAAATAAATAACTCTAGGTGTGGTTACTGAAAGTTCCGTTCGATGGAAATTTCTACGGCTGACTAAAAAATGCAAGCCTTGACGACCCTTCCGATACACAAACCCCCTTGCTCATATCCCTGAATCAAACCAAAAGCATTAGAGGCAGCACGAATATCCCCATAGATTTCATACCCGTCCTTAAAGAAGATCAGCAAAAGGTCAAGGGTGTCGATTACAAGTTTCGTACACTTCCCTTCTGTGCAGGAGACCAGATCCTTGATAAACTTCTCCAGGGCTTTTGTGATGATGGTTTGGAGGCAAGCAATGAGGGTGTCCTTGACATCAATGAGGGCCACTCCAAACAGTTGGAGTCCTTTAAACACCTGGAAAAGAGAAAGTTAGTTTGACGGCAAGACTCAAGATGGATTTCCAGGGGACACTTTCAGATCCTGCAGAAGTGTAAGAGCTTCTGAGTTGCTTTAGCTACAGTTTAGCCCGCAAAAACAAAAGTAGTTTTTATCTATCACCCCCCCCCCCCAATAGGGAAAGTGCATTTTACAGCCCTTACCCCCAAGTTCGCATCAGGACCATTAGCCTGCAGCCGGTTTCACGAAACGCTAGGATTAATCCTATCTCGAGTTAGGACGAGTAACTAGTCCTAACTTAGGATTAATCTTAAGGTTTGCATGTTACAGTGCAAGGCTGGGACTCGTCCTAAGTCCTAAGATTAATCCTAAGTTAGGAAGAGTTTGGTGAAATCGACGGCTGGTCCTTTTTGTATTAAGGGTACAGTTTATATAGCGAGGGCGTACTTTGTTTGGGCTGTTGTATGAAACTTGAAGACTAGAATGCACATAATCCATCGACCAAACTTGATCAGAGATGTTCACTTTAAATCACTCTCTAGTAAGACAATTTATAATACTTTTAGGCAAAAAATGGGAAAGAGAACTTCCAAGGGCAGACCCAGAGGAAGCAGTAGGGGCCCAGGTACACCCCCACCCCCCTCTTGGCAAAATAAATCCTACACCAGCTAGACCCCCCAACAAATGACTCCTCACACGCCCATCCCCACCTCATTCACCAAATGAGCCCATTGGTGCTTCTGAAGTTTTGAGGAAAACAGAATTGGATCCTCACCTGTCCGTCCTCAAAAGCTTTAAAAGACAGTTTGAATGCAGCAACGGTCTTGTTCCCATCCTGCACGCACTCTTTGAAGTTGGTGTTCTTGTCACCCAGACCCTTGTATATTCCCCGAAAGACCTGCACCCATTCCTCCTCTTGACTGCCGTTGTAGTATTCCACACCTGAAAAAGTCAAATTTCTTGTAAATCTTTAAGGCACTGTTTCATCCTTCCTCCTTGGCAACACACACAAACATTTTGTAAATACACTATTAAAACAACAGAGGGCGCTACTCAGGGGTTTGTCTAGTTTTTAGACAGGCCTCCATCCTTTCTTAACCAAGGATAAAGATGGGCTTTGGTATTTACCCATTCAATTGACCATTACCCGAAGCACTCGTTCATCGGAATCTAAAGCCCTTTATAAAGGCACGGCTTTGGCTTCGTCTGCAGCTCCTTTTTAAGCGGCTTCAAACAGGCGGGCAGAGGCTAAGCCGGAGCCTAAGACAAAGACATGCTTTCGAAAAATGGCCGTCATGTTTATAATGATCAGCTGCCATGATGCAATAGTGGTTTTTCATGCTACATACATCATGGTCTTTTGCCACCTTGTATATCCAAGGCATAAGCACTATACTTTATTAGGTGTTCGAGCATTAAGCCCGAACAACTCTTTGTTATTGTTCTTTTTTTTTTAGGTGTTCGGCCAACAGCCGAACAGCTATTGTTATTGTTCTGTTTTTTTGGTTTTTTTTTTTTTTTTCGTCGTCTTCTTCCTTTGAAAATTGTCGGTCGAATAACTCAATAATGAAAAATGAATTGAAACTTGAAACTTACCATGTACAAAGATCTTAGTGAGTAGATGAAACCACAACTTTTTTTTGTTATGATGACGTCATTGATGACGTCATTACGTTAAATAAACGTTAAATAATTTGAAAATTCATATCTTGAGAACCATAGATGCTACAAACAAGATCTTTGATGCATATAATTGGTCTTGTAATGTTGTACAAATTGTATGCAAATCGTGACCTCATTTGACCTTTACTTCCGGTCGAAACCGGAAGTTAAAGGTACAAATTATGTTATTTGGTGCTCTGGAGCCTAAGTAAAGCAAATAATGAAAAAACTTTCAATAGATAATATTTTGTTTAGCTCATGAGCATTATAGAAATATGATATATGACGTCATAGCTACGTCACAACTAAGATCGTAAACGAGGTCGAAATATTTTTTTTTCTGCAAAATCAAAGCTTGTACAGACTTGAAACTTACTATATACCTTGACCACAGTGTGTACTGGACAAAATAAAAATTTTGGAATGATGACGTCATCGATGACGTCACAACATTAAATTGAATTTTTATATTAAAATAATCATATCTCAAGAACCAGATATGCTACATACATGATATTTGCACAATATACAAGCTCTTTAAGTATTAAACAACTCTTACACACAGTGTGACCCCATTTGACTTTTACTTCTGGTCGAAACCGGAAGTTGAAATTTTGTAAATAAAAAGTTCGTATCTCATTAACTTAAATGTGTATGTTAATATAATTACATGATTTTAAAACCCTTAGACGATTCTACAAATTTTTACAATGTGTGACCCCATTTGACCTTCACTTCCGGTCCAAACCGGAAGTATAAGTTTGCACATACAAAAATGTGTATCTTGTAAATGAAACGTGGAACATTAATAATCATTACACCAATTTAAAGCTTTTGGGCAATTCTAGATGTCTTGTACAAAGTGTAACCCCAGTTGACCTTTAGTTCCTGTCAAAACCGGAAGCTGATGTTTCATATGACAAACCTTCATGCTATGATCTTGCATAAAGATCAACAAAAGGTACAAGTAAATATTTTGCCCGTCAGCACAGCACAAGGAGACAAAAAACCTGCACACAATATTGACCTTATTTTCAATTATGCAATCACTACGTTCAAGCCGAACACTTGAGTTTGTACACAAACTCTCAATCTCTAGTTTTTGTAGGTGTTCGGGCTTTAAGCCCGAACAACTCATTGTTATTGTTCGTTTTTTTAGGTGTTCGGGCATTAAGCCTGAACAACTCATTGTTATTGTTCGGTTTTGGTTTTTTTTTAGTTTATCTTTTTCTTTTCAGTGGGCTTTGTCCGCAAGCAAACGCATAGTTTAGAACCTTTGATGGACTTTAAACTTTGCATGTAGCTAGAGTATAACTAGCAGATGCTGAGTAAGTTGTGACGTCACAATTACGTCATCAGGTGATAAATTACAAGCCATTTAAGGTCAAAAAGTGACCATATGCCAAAGCTTGTATGTCTCTGAATATTAAAGATATGGTATTTATATTTAGGCATATGATAGATCAAGACATGGGCAACATTTGAAAAGTTAAAGCAAAAATCATATGACCTTTGCTTCCGGTCGTACCGGAAGGTCAAAACGCTGCCTTTGTGTTTTTTGTGTTTTTTTGTGTAAAAAACTTCATTTTTGGTCATAACTCGAGATTGATATTGAATTTAACATTGAAACTCATCAGATAATTGAACCTTAATATCAAGACCACACAGACTTGATGATGTCATGATGACGTCATCAGGTTTCGAATTACAACAAAATATTTTTTAAAGATTTTTAAGAAATCATTATTCCTGAACCACATGGTTGATTTTGACAATCTACATATCATCGGACAGGTCGATAAAAGTTCAACATACGCTACACACATAGTGACCCCATTTGACCTTGACTTCCGGTTCAAACCGGAAGTTGAACAATTTCACAATTTTTTATCTCTAAAACTACGTAACATTTCAACATAAGTTTTGCATCACGTTATAGATGAGTGATCCTGCTCAAACTTTTGCACAGAGATGATAACTTTTTAACCTTTGCATCGGGTCAAAACTGGACGTCAAAGCGCACGTGTCCGCTGACCCACAATGTATGATAACGCACATGTACAGCCGGCCACGTGTAATGTGCTGTATTGAGTACTGTACAGCTACATAGTGACGTGATTTCCATTCAAGTTTGGACATGTCACAGTTCAACGAACTTATAACGCAAGCTTATGAATGGCGCTATTCCGCTTAACCTGTGTCATGTTTAGCGTCAAATTGCTCCCCTATTCGCCCTTCTGATGGCTTTTGGTGAACAAGGATTTGAAGACGAAGTTTCACTGAGGTGGCCACCTGCTTCAGTGATTCGTATGACTTTTATTTTTGTGAGAAAAGGCAAGCAGAAAAAGACAAACATTGGTTATGTTTTGATCATACACCGAGAAGCAGGGATTTGGCATCGGCACGTCAAGGGCGTTTAAGACCAGCACTCACGGCAGTGTTTATCGGAGCAACACGGTGAATAAAACGGGAAGCTTCGTGTGAACATTATCGCTTTTCAAAACGATTTTTTATATAATGCACAGTTATGTTATAAAGTTTATCCTTAACCATCAAGTGGTGACGTAGTTGACGTTTTTTTTAAATGCAACCAATAGCTCATACTATGCTCGACTTATTTTGACGACATCATCGTCAGTGCATATGTATTGAGCAATCAAAGTATCATGCACCGATACATAACACGAAGCCAAATCACAGTATTTGAAAACCTGTTAAAATTTTAAGAATTGTAACTTAATAATGTCAACATGATTTGCATAGTCGGATTTAATAATCAATAAAGAATCAATTTCCATTGAAAAAACAATAAACTTTAGTGAATGGCATACATGATAGTTGTACTTGTGAGTAATTTACTTCTTATTTGTTCTGGGCACACAGCAACGTTCCTACACATATACCCTATTATGACTTTCAGCCGCAGGGCTAGGGCATGGCCTTTTGTTAAGCTCCGTCGTGCGCATTTGTTTTGTTTTCTACTGTTTTTTATGCTCTTTCATAATCATTCCAATAGCATCGATTTAATGATTAATACTGAAGACTATTATAGTAACCAGAATATTTATTTCAATATGTAAAATAAATGTAAACATGTAATAAATTTACACTTTTTTGAAAGGTCAACACTCAACACCCTTTTTATCGATTCAAATGTTTTGACATCAACACAATTACACTGACTCCGACGATACCCGAACACCTAGTGTTTGTTTCAACAAACACTAAAGCTCTAGTTTTTTTTTTTTAGGTGTTCGTGCAATATGTGCACGAACACCTATTGATTTTGTTCTGTTTTTAGGTGTTCGTGCAACATGTGCACGAACACCTATTGTTTTTGTTGGGTTTTTTTTTTTTTTTCTTCTCCATCTTCTTCTTCCCTAGAACTCTTCTCTACAGCATAACTCAACATTTAAACTGAATTGAACCTTGAAACTCATCAGACAATTGAACCTCAATATGAAGACGGCACAGTTGTCATGACGTCATGATGACGTCATCAGGTGTTGAATTACAAGGTTTTTAAAGTTGAAAAATGACCATTTTCTATTCGCTGTATCTTTGTGAGTTTAAAAGCTAGGATGCTCATAATTGGGCATCTTATAAATCAAGACTGGGCAAACATTTGAAAAGTTAACGCCAAAATCGTACGACCTTTACTTCTGGTCTTAACGGAAGGTCAAAGTCTGCCTTTGTGGTCTTTTTTTAACTTTGGTCATAACTCAAAATTAAAATTGATTTTGACCTTGAAACTCATCAGACAATTGAACCTTGATATGAGGACGGCACAGACTTGATGACAATATGATGACGTCATCAGGTGTCGAATTACAAGGTTTGTAAAGTTAAAAATTTACCATTTTCTATTTGCTGTATCTTCGTTAATTTCAAAGGTATGATGTTCATAATTGGGCATATGATAGATTAAGACTGGGGCATCATTTGAAAAGTTAACGTCAAAATCGTATGACCTTAACTTCCGGGTCGTTACCCTGGGTCGAAGTTTGCCTTCGTTGATTTTCCTTTAAAAAAATCATGTTTTGGGCTTTTTTACGGCATAACTCAAGATTAAAAGTTACCTGAACATTGAAACTCATCGGACACTTAAATCTTAGTATCAAGACGACACAAACTTGATTATGTCATGATGACGTCACCGGGTATTGAATAACATTAAATCAAAGTTTAATATTTGTAAAAAATCATAACTCATGAACCACATGTCAGATTTTTACAATCTACACATCATCGGATTGGTCGTTAAGAGGTCAACAAACGCTTCACACAACATGACCCCATTTGACCTTGCCTTCCGGTTCAAACCGGAAGTTGAAAATTTCAAAAATTCATATCTCAAAAACTACGTCATAATTTAACATGATTTAGCATCAGGTTATAGATGAGTTATTCTGCCGAAACTTTTGCACAGAGATTATAGCTTTTTAATCTTTGCATCTGGTCAAAACCGGGTGTCAAAGCGCACGTGTCTGTTGACTTTCATTGTATGACAACGCACGATAGTAGGCCAACACAAACATATACCGACACTGTACACAGCCACGCACATGTACAATGCACGTGTAGTTTTAGTTGACATGAACTACACATTCTGTATTGACTACTTTACATCTACATGTGCGAATACATTTGGTGTCGCTTGCTATTTTTTAATATTTAAATCTTTGAAAATTAGTATCAATTCGAGAATAAGAGACCCTGGGTTGCTTTTTGCTGGATTATGCAAAAGTATTATAGGTCTTCGATTTTAATTGTTTGCGTGAAATTACATGTCCTCTACTTCCAGTTAAAACCGTTAGTGCATTGTAATTAAAAGTGGCAACTTTTTTGGAGTTGATTTTAATGATGTTGTAGTCTGACAAGGGTCTGGTTAAAAAAAATTAGATTGAAGAGCGCCATCTGGAGGCAGGTTAAAACAGTTCAAAATACAGTTTTACTAGAAGCCTTTGGCAGAGTCTTTATAATTGTTTCAGCATTGGTTTACATAACGGCCTTCATGCAGACAACATAATGTGTTGAAACGTAGATTGATGACGTCATTACGTTATTGTATCGCTTTAAATGTGCACTTTTTTTAAGCCATGTATCTGCTAGACTTGATGACAAGACATTAGTCAGTGTCTATATGTCTGCCAGCGCTGCCTATTACAAACACACATCCCGCCGTTCATGCAACAGTCACAGTGCGACTATACATTCATGCAACGGCCGTAGGTAGCGCGTGGCAAGGTCTGTCAGCTCTAACGACTTGAGTAGCTTGTTCCCGGCCAAATATTCATATATGGTAAATTACACATTGCATATGCAAAATTGTCATAGAGAGGGCCAATGGTAGCTCTTCTGACAAAATTGGAAGAATTCATTATAAACATGGGAATGTATCTTTTCTGTTGAAACGTAGATTGATGACGTCATCACGTATGTGTATCGCTTTAAATGTGCACTTTTTTTAAGCCAAACCAAAAGACCAATCGAGTTGAATTTTGGTGTACTGTTGGACGACACTGACTGCTGACAAATTTAGTAGCGTCATGATTACGTCATTTCAAATGTATTTTTTGTGCTTTTTTTCCTCAGGCTTTTTATACCAGGTATGTACTCCCCGAAACCGAACACCTAGAGTTTGTCTTAAGACAAACTCTAAATTTCTAGTTTAACTTTAGTTTATTTATTTAACATCATTATTCCACGCACGCTTGTTGGAAACTAATACTTTATACCGCAAACACAGATCCTTGTCATTTGACTGGTGAAATACGCATCACATGTCATCCTTTGTTTTGCCACGCATTTCTTCCTGCAATATTGGCCTGTTGTAACCATGGTATATGGAAATAAATATAGAATGGTGCATACTGATTTTTGATGCTCAGTTCGCAACGTCAGTCCAAAAACAATTATTTCCCCTCATTCGCCCTAATGGACAAGGTTGGTGTCCTCATGGAGTCGTCCACTTTATTTAGAAGGGGTTTTTAGAACTTTCAGACTATGGGGTGGATTTTTGTGTCTATTCTGTGTTTATTGTAAAAAAACTAATGTAAATGACAATGTGTGAGTTATAAAAATACAGATATTAAGTGCGTTTCCTTTGTGCATTGTTGCAGAATATAATCACTTGGTAAAATCTGGCTTTTCCATTTCACGAGGCGAGGCCGAGTGAAATGGAATAGTCCAGATAACACATTGTGATTATATTCTGTGACAATGCACTCATGAGCATCCAGTATTTGGAGAGCAGTTGCAGACAAACCTCTTGATCGCTACAGTTTACCCTTACCCTTGCTGATGACACTGACAAACTGTCTGTTGACAAGGTAGCGTACATCATATCTACCATTTGGTAACAGGGATGTCATCTGAACTGTTCCTTTGGGCACAGCTGAGCCTTTTGGATTCTGTTCTCCTTGAATGTATCTGCGGTACAACATAATTTGTTCATCATCGTTATTACCATTTTTAACTAGTAGTAGAACATTTTCACTTTTACTTAGCTTGCAGATTGGAACTTGATTGTTGATTTCTTAGGTCTTTATTTGCTTATCTGAACATAACTGGGTTTTTTTACTGGTATCTCAGAACATGACTTCCTAATTAAATGACATTTTCACAGACTGTTTGACACATTATTTCCTTTAAAAATAAAGAATTGGAATGAATGTACATTTAATTCTACGTCACCATTATGACGTAACTCAGTTATCACATGAGATAGCGCTCACGGCCCAGCAAGATCATTGTGCTTTAAACCCAGCTGAGGATCAGACGTAACCGTTCTAGCCCCCTTCAAAGTCTACTAGTGTGTGCACTGTGTTGTGTACACGTTTCATCATGACGAAGTCTCTACTGTTAGACTCAGACAACTTTTCGGAGTTATCTGATTTTTCCCTGCATGCTTCTCCTTTGAAGTTGGAGAACAGACAACGTATGGAGCAATCTCCCGACGAACAGCCAACACCACTCGCTGACGCAGTCAACGAAGGTAAAGGCAAACTTAACCTTAAAGGTAAATCTAAAGGTAAAACAACCTCAGCAAAGAAAACACGGCACTCTAGAGTCAATACTCAGGTGCCAACCGAAATGGGCGATAACTCGCACCCACAAACTGACACTGACAGGTTTGAAAGTTTAAGTGACGCTTTGATAACTAACATGCAAGAGGATTTGGACAAAATTGCAGGAGCCCTCACTGCCAAGATAGCAGGGCTATGTCAAGGCAAACGCAAAGACAGATCCGAAATCGGTTATCCCTTGCCCAAAAAGCAGAAACTGTCGGATAATAATGTTAGTGCTCGTGACAATTCTGATGCACAAATTGAGGACCTAATGGTCCCTAGCGTTAGCAATAATGATGAGGATGATTGCTTAACTGATATTCAGCAAGAATATGAAGCTGAAGATAAAATAGGTCCGAAAATAAAGGACAAATTGGCGGCTCTAACAGATAATATTTTGAAATCAAAACTGTCTGAGGAAAAATTGTCCGCTAAACAAGACAAATATTGTCGACCGCAAAACTGTGAAAATCTCACAAAAACAACTGTAAATCCAGAAATCTGGTCACAGCTTAAACCCGGCACAAGGTCTTGTGACATTAAATGTGAGAAGGTACAAGGACTTTTGGTAACGGCATTTGTGCCCCTCCTCCAATTGACAGATAAGCTCCTTGCTAAAGAAAACTCAAAAGAGGAGGTAAAACTGGCCATGGACGCCATGACTCTTATGGCAAATGCCAATCTTGAGTTGAACAACCGCCGACGAGAGCTGATAAAGCCAGACCTAAATTTGCAATATCAGCAAATCTGTAACCAGACTGTGGCACACACAAAAAACCTATTTGGTGATGATGTACCTAAACAGGTACAAGATATTAACACAACCAATAAAGTTGGCATAAGAATTGGAAAGCCTAATAACAATTATGGCTTCAATAGGGGTGCCCGTACATGGAATGCGTACAAAGGGCAAAATTACCCTCAGAACCAGCACAGTGCAACTCGGGGTTCGTCGTCAAAAAAATGGCGATACACCACCAATTATCAGAGAGGCAGTTATGCAACCCGTCGAGGAGGAAGAAAAGGCCTAGGACGCCAGTAAATTCCTCATATGATGTAATCAAGGTGAGCACTGTTATTGACAATAGAGTACAAGCAAAACCTTGTGTAGCAGGAAGACTGGACGGGTCATACAGGATGATCCTTAATTTAAAAGCATTAAACAAGTTTGTAAAATATCACCATTTTAAGATGGAAACTTTGCAGTCTGCTATTAGTTTAATTTCTAGAGACTGCTACATGGCATCTATTGATTTACGAGATGCTTACTACACTGTGCCAATCGCACAGGAACATCAAAAATATTTGAGGTTCTTATGGAACGACACTGTGTTCCAATACACTTGCCTACCCAATGGTCTTGCTTGTGCTCCTCGTATTTTTACCAAACTCTTAAAACCTATTTATTCTGGTCTTAGAGCTCAAGGCTTCCGATCTGTAGCCTATATTGATGATTCACTTTTGTTTGGTGATAAATACGAAGAATGTTGCAGGAACGTGGATGCAATATCAACACTAATAACCCAAACGGGGTTTACTATTCATGGGGTCAAATCAGTCGTTGACCCAGCTAAAATATGTACATTCTTGGGGTTTGTACTAGATTCAGAGAACATGTGTATTTCACTAACAGAAAGGAAGTCGGTCACTCTTGAGTTATCATGCAAAACGTTGCTACTCAAGAAATCAGAAGTATCCCAAGGCAAACTTGTGTCAAGTTTTCCAGGCATACTATATGGCCAGTTACATTACCGTCACCTTGAATGGGACAAAATTGATGTGCTTAGGAGCAATAACAATGACTATGATACTCTAATGGGGTTGTCACAAGAAGCAAAGAAAGACCGGACTTGGTGGATTGAAAATATTGAATCCAAACAAACTCGTAACAGTTTGACTCATACCCAGCCAGATGTTATATTATCATCTGATGCATCTCTTACAGGATGGGGTGCAGAATGCAATGGAATAACAACAGGGGGCATTGGACCCCACAAGAACTGGAAAATCATACAAATGTACTAGAACTTATGGCTGGTTACGTGGCTTTAAGGTCATTGTGTAAAGATCTAAAACATACACATGTACGCTTACGAATGGACGATACAACAGCAGTATCGTATATTAATAATATGGGTGGAATAAACCATTATCATGCTGCCACCATCTTGGTCATGTTCTTGTAACCACTCAGTAATGAATGGTAATATTTATTGTACAAAAAGGTACCAGACTATTTCTCCTTCCAACCTCGGTTTGGTTACATTGATTTGAATGGAAGAAAATCAAGATGGCCACACCATGATAAAGGTCTATACAATCAAGAGCTTGTAATGGCTTAGCTCAAGATATGTGGTCATGGTGTATCCAAAGACATATTTGGCTGTCTTCATCATACATACCAGGCAAACTCAATGTACTACCGGATTTAGAATCCAGACGAAACAATATTGATACAGAATGGATGCTCAAGCCGCTTTTGTTTCAGCAAATTATGGAGCTACATCATGCACCTTTTACACCAGATATTGACTTATTCGCCTCCAGGCTGAATTACCAATTGAATACATACGTTTCATGGCGACAAGACCCTGGCGCATATGCAGTTGATGCATTTATGATACCATGGAATAATCTCCATTTCTATGCCTTCCCTCCTTTTAGCCTGATTAGCCGAGTACTGCAGAAAGTGCAGCAAGACAATGCAGAAGGCATACTGATCGTCCCAAATTGGCCAACACAGCATTGGTATCCAGGGATAATGAACATGTTAATTGCACAGCCAGTACTGATACCAGCAGCCATGGCTCCCCTTCAACAACCCAAAGATGTGTCGGTGATTCATCCATTACATCGGAAGATGTCACTACTTGCATGCCACTTGTGCGGAAAGGCCTCAAAGCCTCAGGTGTTTCGAACCGCACTGCAGCAATCATTGTGTCCTCCTGGCAGGAAGAAACACAAAAACAGTATAGAACATACTTACTTAAATGGCAGTTATACTGCAGTAAGAGGAATATCAATTCCATTTCGCCACTTATAAGCGATACTTTAGATTTCTTGACTGAATTGTTTGAAAATTGTCTTAAGTATATAGTGCCATAAACACTGCCAGATCAGCACTACCTGCAGTGCTTCAGTTACCTAATGGTATTTCCTTTGGTAGTCACCCTTTGACTTCCAGATTAATGAGAGGTGTGCTCTGTAAGAGGCCATCGTTTCCACGATACAAAACAATATGGGATGTCAGCGT
The DNA here is from genome assembly GCA_023634235.1 of Pisaster brevispinus. Taxonomy (NCBI): domain Eukaryota; kingdom Metazoa; phylum Echinodermata; class Asteroidea; order Forcipulatida; family Asteriidae; genus Pisaster; species Pisaster brevispinus. The sequence continues at coordinate 15,108,107 of JAMKCF010000012.1, read as the reverse complement.
TGTTTTACTCTATTTTAAGGAAATTGAATCAAATTCAAGACTTTCCATAAAGGTTTCGAGTCAAAAACTGGCAACCTTATTTGCTTTGCTAACTGCACAAAGGGTGCAAACTTTGCATTTGTTGTCGCTAGACAATTTAACTTTAACGGACAGAGTGTCGGTTTTCAATTAAGAATAAACAGACACGGCCAGGTGTCCACTTGTCTGATATTATTTTACCTGCTTTTGCCGCAAACCAAAAGGTATGCGTGGTGTCAACAATGAAAGAATACTTGGCCCGAACATCAGAAGTTAGAGGGTCTGAGAGGAAAACCTTCATCAGTTACAACAAGCCTCATAAGGCAGTATCCAAGGACACCGTTAGCAGATGGATTAAAGAGACTTTACACAAAGCAGAATTTGATACTTCCTATTTAAAAGACCACAGTGTTTGGGAAGCTTCAACATCGTCAGCCAGGGATTGTGGAGTTCCTATCCAGACGATACTTACAACGGCCGGATGGTCTGGAGCCAGTACATTTGCTCGTCACTACAGCAAACCACTTGTTACTCAAGAGACTTTTTCCACAATACTTTTGACAAATAGGACTGGACTCAAGTTTAAGATAGTCGAACGCCTGCAACAGGACTACTGGTTTTATCTAAGAATAAAACATGAAATGAGTGAATATCACGAAGAATAAAATTGCAATCTAACTTGAGTTACGAACTTTAAAAAGTCTCGCTTACCTGGCTCTAAAATCTCATGTGATAACTGAGTTACGTCATAATGGTGACATAGAATCCTAAAATTAAACGAGTTTAATAACGAAGTTTGATTGGGATTCTATGAATCCATTATGATGCGAAGGAGATCACATGCCCTCCCTTTGTTGTTGGGCAACTCTCCCTTCCCTTTCTCTTTTCACAGGTAAACTGGACTTTGCGCTAAAGAATGATCTTGCTGGGCGGTGAGCGCTATCTCATGTGATTTCCTTCGCCACTTCATAATGGATTCATAGAATCCCAATCAAACTCCGTTATTAAACTCGTTTAATTTAATGATTTAAAACCATAACACTAAACATAGATGCTTCATTAGATGACATCCAGCCACGCCATTGTCCCAAAGTGTCAAAATGCTCCAAAAAAGTAGGTCTGCCGTTATATACCCTATCAAACCAACCCTTCAGAATTCAAATGTACGCCTTGTTTGTTTAATGATGTTGAACTGAGGACTGCACTAGTAAACTGATAATTGCTTTACATGGGATCAGGCATGACCACCATAATCAGAGTTAAACAGTTTGGTTGCTATATGGTGTTGGATAAACTTGGAGTTTGTTCAGCAGAGGAAGAATCATTTGAACCACTCTGGGGATTTAATATTTCTTAGGGTCAAACTCAAAACTCACACATAATCCACATATTGGTCATTGTCGGCACCTGCTGGGTAAATACCAATCCAGTCCATATTCGTCGCCTCATCAAGAGGGACCGACCATGACGCTGTGAGAGTGGTTCCTGAGGCCAGTCTGCTTTGTTCTATAGTCAGCGACCGGGGTTGTTCTATTACAGTCACCTACAAATGTACAGGATTAATCATTTTTTTTTAAAGCAACGATAAGTGTCAGTCGGAAAGTACCAACCCCTCCAGAAAAATTAATCCCTAGGGTATGGCGTCAAATGCTCAAACAGCACCCTCACCGAGGTAAAAGGGAGATCATCACTTCACTCGATCCCTCCGCCTTATCCAGAGGCAATGGAATGGGCCGAGGTATGCACATGCGCATCGGACCACTCCCCCAGCATAATAACCCCTGGTCACCTCTTCCTGTGTACGAAAGCTTTGCCAATCAACAATAATGTAGCTCTATTGTATAAATCCATTTCAATCCATAAATATTGTCTCTCTTTGCCTTGTACTAAGAACAGGGCAACATTCTTCTTGCAACTTTGGTTTATAAAGATCATTTACATTATCCACGCAGCCTCCATGCATTTTTTTTTCATATCATGTGTGTATGTGTGTGATTTTGCGCATTGCCCTGATCATCGGTACAATCGTTCCCATCATGCATCCCTGCATTGGAAACATCTTGAACAAGACTTTGTACAAGCTCATCAGCCCATCCCAGCGGTCTGGGATGAGACCCATGGGGCCGAGAGGAGATCATCATTCATTGGCCGTGAGTTGACCATCGCACGATAAGTGTTCTAGGTTCTTTTACGCGCACTACCAATCTTAGGGACCTACGGCTTAATGTCCCATCCGAAGGACTCGGCAATTATGGTAAGGTATCTTGTTCAAGTGTCAAGACCGGGACTCAGAGTTAAAGTCCGGTGCTCTCAACCCCTCGGCCATGACACCCAACATTCAAATTGCCACATATGATTGTGCACAAAATCTCAGTCCCCCCCCCCCCACACCTTCTCCCTCCCGATTTGTGACACGGGCTCACAATCCATTTGTTACAACTTACATTTCCATCACTTCCTAAACCAAACACAGTCCACCACAACTTCTCGTCTCTGGTGACAAAGGGTTTAGTGACTATAGGCTGAGTAGGGATAACTCTAGGTACCTCCTCCCATGCCACCCAGCCGTCTCCGCGCTGAAGCTGCCAAGAATATCACAATCTGAAGAAGTAAACAAAAACAATCATGGTGTAATACTCTATGGTTTCTATAAACACTAAAATTGACCACATTTCTAGAAAACTTGTAACAAAAATAACCCAACATTATTTTCTGAACCCCATGCAAGAACAAATAACAATCATCAAAATTATCAAGATCACTAACACTCCACTTGTGTCTACAGCAAACAGCTCCCCGCCTAGATGTATATTCGTGCCTGCCTCAATGACGTTAGCACCCTCTGTAGGTGGCATTTTGCCACCAAGGTCATACCACAAGCTCCAGGTACACCAGCCCCAAAGATCGTCCACCCTGTCACACGTCGTCTGCCAAATCTGTTTGACCACTCCATCTGCTCCAATCGAGAAGACTTGCAGATTGCCATTGAAGAAGTCGCCAGACATCACTATGGCAACAGGACGACTCGTCCTTTCTTGTTTTTGTTGGAAATAACCTGCATCAGACACACCGACAGTATTTAAATACTCCTCAACAAAAAACAAAACTTCCCAGGATACATAGGGATTTCCCAGGACTTCCACCCAGGTGGGTACTCATGCCGAACTGTCGGGCCAATCCCCACTACGGTTTGGATGATCCCAACTATAATCCAGATGATCCCAACTATAATCCAGATGCTCCCAACTATAATCCAGATGATCCCAACTATAATCCAGATGATCCCAACTATAATCCAGATGATCCCAACTATAATCCAGATGATCCCAACTATAATCCAGATGATCCCAACTATAATCCAGATGCTCCCAACTATGTAGTTGAGGCGATCGCAACCATTTTCAGATCTAAAATCTATAGGCCTAGTTAGGATGAAATAAACCCAAATATAGCAAGGCCAATCCCGGAACTACAGTTGAACTGATCCTGACTATACATGTACATGTAGCTGTTTCTAAAGATGGGAGGGGACTAGTTGTTTATCTTAAGCTCAGCCCATATGTATCACAAAAACGAATGCAACGGAAATATTAGTTTGTAAACAATCACTATGTGCCATTTTCTAATTGTAATGTAAGTAAATTTGCTACGATTTTGCAATTTGCAGAAAGTATGACCCGGGCTCCATGCTGCTGTTCCGTCCCAACTTGACAATTGTCCCAACTATAGTTGGGACTGGTCCCAACTTGAGTGTTAAAGTTGGGACGTCCCAACTATAGTTGGAATCGCCCATAGACTTCAACAGGACACGTCCGTGATCGATCATGGCATAGAGCAAGGCTTGCTCTATGATCATGGGTTCTGATGCGATCGGCGTTAATTAACAAGATCCTTTATTTCAAACCCGGGTCTCGGCTCTGTTTCAAACTCATGTCAAAACTGGTTTGGAATAATAGTATCGCTCACAATGGACCGCTAACTCAGTGTAAATAGTGTTTTTAGACGGTTCTGACAGCTGCCTTATGCTCAGTGCCGCCGGGTGACGCTTTCTCAGTCTCAGTAGGCCGACGCATTTTAGTTTCCCTTCTCTCGGAAAACAAATTTCTAATTAATCTCAAATATTCTCAAGGGAAAGTGGTCTTAAAAACTTCATACTATGATACTTACTATGTTTTTAGTTTATTCGTGGGGTGCTTTGTGTGCACTGCGATCCCAACTATAGTTGGGACGCCCCAACTTTAACACTCAAGTTGGGACCAGTCCCAACTATAGTTGGGAAGATCATCAAGTTGGGGCGGAACACTGCTTCTGACTGCATTCTGCTCCCTTGTTTTTTAAAATCTTTTTTTAAAATCTACCTGACTGCTTCCGTTACACTCATTGTATGTGTGTGAGTTGTTGTCACTTAACAACCTTTGAGAAAGACTCTGATTAGGGTCGAAACATCAGGCCATCTACAGCCTTTGCCTTTACACCACTGGCTACTTTAGTTGGTTAGCAGTTCACAACGGTTTATATTCCCTTTTTATTTTCATCTTTAACTAGTGTGGAACACTAAATGTAGTTTAGTACTCATTCGAAATTTGTAAATAAATTTGTCAACCACAATCCTCGACTGAACCTACAAACATTACAAATGTTTAATAAATATTAATTGATTATTATAAGATATTATTATTAATATTACGAATGTTTCACCCGACTACAGAATCCGCACTATAGTTAGGATGATCCTACTCCAAGAACTATGAGGTTTGGGAAAAGATACCGGAACAAACCTCATCATAGTTCTAGGTAGGAGTAGGATGAACCCTAGTTGCAATAATCGAAACCCACCATCATCCCGACCGTCGAGAGGATGGCGGGTTACGATTATCGCAACTAGATGATCCCATCAATAGTTGGGCGAATTCCATAGTTGGGATAGATTTACTTCATTACCCATGCTTCTCCAGCTTGCCCACACCACATCGTTTCTTTGCCATGTTCGGTAAACATAACCGTCACCCATGACGGCAAACGCTTCATAATAACCACTGAAAGTATTATAGATGGCCGTTGCATCGGAAAAAAGATACGGTGTGGCATCGCCAATTCTCTCCCAAGGCGAGAATTTCACATCGGTTCCCTTACACCAAAAAAGGGTAGATTCACTGGAGATGGTACGAGCAAACACCACTATCTGGTTCTTGTAAAACCCCACACTGACAGAGTCCATTCCATTCAATATCACTCCCTTTTGGAAGGCCAGTTCTGATGCGGAAATTTTGGTCCAACTGCCAAAATTAAACGATTTATTTCCAAGCAGCTGTTGCATCGTGTACACCTGGCCATCAGAAGCTTGAATGAAAAGCTGGATTTGGTTTTTGCTGGTTTGCAAGCCGACTGGGTTTGAAACAACCGCGAGACCCACAGGTGCTCCCAAGTCAACCCATGATCGCCGGAGTGGCAGGTTCGGTGAGATGACGTTGCTGTACATCAAACTACCACCCCAGTTGTAGAAAGCCAGCGGTGCGTTGCCTTTGTCGAGGAGATTTTTGGTCACAAACAGTCGCCTGTCTATTTCTTCTGTGCCATTTCTTGTTGGAACCTTAGAGCATAACACCATCATTGGAAGAAACAGAAGCAGAATTCGAGACCACGCCATTTCTCAATTATATGAAACTTGAAAGTTGAAAGAGGTGATATTCAATATGAAAATTGACGGTAAAGTCGATGGTCGGAAGTAGCTCCTGCGTCGTCAAAAAAATATTTCTCACCGGCCCTTGGTCACGAGATCCAAAAGGAGGGACTTTCCTGACCCCTGTGCATTGACGTCTGATACGCCCACTGATCTCTATTATATCATTTCTACTTCAATGATTATACTGAGTATATAATAGTACAAGAGATCAGTGGATACGCCTTGTGTGTGTGTTTTCTTTATAACAATGGGGTTGCTATTGTAAACAATACCAAAGGCGCCATCAAGCGGCGGTAAAATAAAATTCTAGGGGGTGCACCCATTGCTCTCCGTTAATATTAATGGAGATTTCCTAATTAAACGAAATGAAATAGAATGTAATTGAAGTTTAATTTTGATTCTACCGAGTCATCACTAGCACTGAAGGACTTACTTGAGATTGCACTTACCACCGGTGTTTGTCGTCACGCTTTAGAGAGCTCATTGTTAAAAAGAGCCCTCTTCCCTATAACCGAGCCCTGCACGGGCACGCCTCAGAGCATTTTGGTAAACTATACTCTTTTTTGCAGTGACTTCGGGAGGGAAGTAAATTGTTACTATATTGTTAATTAGCAATCCCTCGGAGAGCATGAGGGAGGGAGCGTAAGTCCTTCAGTGCTAGTGATGACTCGGTAGAATCAAAATTAAACTTCAATTACATTCTATTTCATTTCGTTTAATTAGGAAATTCTACCTCGACATCACATAGCACTTCGGACTTACTTGAGATGTTTAGAGCCAAAACACTGCAAAATAAGGCAATTCATCAGGGTACATGTACAACGTACACCATGTCAAAAGACTTTATTTCTGTCATTGACTACAAACTCAAATCTTACACTTCATAGCTTGACCAATGAAATCGTAAAAGGAATATTACAATGCATACATAAGTATAAATCATATCAATTACCAGACTTGTTCGGAACATTTTCAAGAACAGCCTCAGCAAAGTAATTTCTATCATCGATAGGTTTATTGTAAAACTTTGCGAAAGTGGAACACCTGGTCCACCCAGCAGTCTTCATGATTGTATCTAATGGCACACCATGTCTGTATGCGGCACTACAAGCTGCTGATCGGGTGCTATGGGCAGAAAATGTATCTGTATTGATGCCCGCTACTTTAAGTGTACCCTTAATCCATCTAGCAATTGTTTCTGAACCAACAGGTTTATGTGGTGGGGCGTAACTTATGAATAACTGTCTCTCACTGCCCCGTAAAGACTTTGTTCTCTGTAGATACACTTTGAATAAACTGACCACACAAAGTGAAGCATCATGGGGGAAAGATGTTAATTTAACATTGACGTAAGGTTTCCCGACTTTACTGGTTTTAGTCAGTCTATCAATTGTAAACGAAACCCCATTGGTTATGATTTTTGCACAGTCTAAACTGAGCATAGATAAAGTTTGGCATCGTTGCCCGGATATGAGGGCAATGAGTACCACCAGTTTCATGGTCAGGTTTTTCAAGGAAAGGTCATTATTCGACCCAAGGCCCTTCAAGTAGTTTAAGACAATAGTCACATCCCATGTGTTGGAATATCGTGGCTTTGGTGGCCTTAAGTTAAAGGCACCTTTCATAAGTCTTTTTACAACATGCATATTCCGACCAATCTATTGTAAATGCGTCCACAATAACGGAGCCTGGGTCAGCTCGCCATGTGGCATATGGAGCCACTTGAAAATTGAGCCGAGATGCGAACAAATCAATGTCAGGTTTGCCGAAAATACTAGTTATCTTCCGAAAAACAGTGGTATTAAGTTTCCACTCCAAGTCATCTTGAAAATTTCGAGATGCAAAATCAGCCACAATGTTTTGTGTGCCAGGAAGATGTGAAGCCTTTAACCATATGTTACGGTCCATGCACCATGACCAAACTTCTCTGGCTAGGGAGTTTAGTAGCTTTGATTTTGTGCCACCAAAATGTTGCAAATAAACCCCATTTCGGTTTCGTTTGAGAAAAATGACTTTAATGCAAGAAAGGCCGCCTTGAGTTCTAAAAAGTTTATGTGATACGCCGCCTCTATTTGGGACCATTGCCCTCCGGTAATGCGGCCATTCAAGTTTGCCCCCCAGCCCAGGGTCGATGCATCTGTCTCGACAGTATAGACAGTGCCGTGTCTATGCAAAGGGGCGGCGGCCAGAGGCATATTTTTGATCCACCATTGTAAATCTAATGCGGCCTGTTTGGAAATGGGCATCGTGGCGTCAAAATTTCCACCATTCTCTGAAAGTGCTTTGTTTTTCTCGTTTTCGAGCATTCTTCTGAACATAGGGCCATAAGGCATCGCTAATTCACAGGAAACCAATAATCCAATCACACTGGCAACATCTCGAATTTTAGACACTTTCCTGTCCGTGATCTTACGGATACACTTAATACTGCTCTCCACCTTTGATGGCGGTATAGAGATTGTCATTTTGACAGAGTCTAAAACGAACCCTAGAAAGGTGATTCGTTGGAGTGGTTTTAAAACCGACTTCTTGTCATTGATTACAAATCCCAGACTTTGGGTTAGATAAGTTCTAGCTTGAACATTCCCAACACATTCTTGAAATGTTTGGCCAACAAGTAAGGAGTCATCGATGTATTCACATGACTCGTGTCCCATTTGTCTGAGTGAAGCGACCATTGGCTTCATTAGTTTAGTAAAGACACGAGGGGCACATGCCAAACCAAAAGGTAGACAGGTAAACTCATACACTTTGTCACGCCATGTGAATCTTAGGAATTTCCGATTTTCTTTTGCCATTGGCACTGAAAAATAGGCATCCTTAAGATCGATAGATGCCATAAAACAGCTAGGTCTAATCAACTGTATTGCATGACGAATAGTCTCCATTTTAAAATGGTGATATGCAACAAAGGCATTCAGCCCTCGAAGGTTGATAATGGGGCGAAACGACCCGTCTTTCTTCGGTCGAAGAAAAATATTAGAGATAAATTCACCATCTGTGTGGCTTGTTTCAATTATAGCCCCCTTTTGGAGCAATGTGGCAATTTCGCCTGTAATCAAGGTAATTTCCTGATCAGAGAACGATATTCCCCGTGGGATCTTTATTTGGTACGGCTGCTTTATGAATTCAATGTGGTAGTGTTGCACAGTGTCAATGATCCACTTATCGGACGTTAACTCACGCCATTTGGCGACAAAGTGTGCGAGTCTACCTGCCGTAAAATTGCCTGTAGTTAATACTTCTTGAGCGTTAAAATCACATTTGTGCTCACTCACCTCAGAGCTGGTCGGCTTTATTTGGCCGCAGCTTGCTGTCGACTGTCCGTCGACTTTTTCCCCTGCCATTTTGGGCGCGAGGAGTTTAAACGACTCTGTCGGTACTGACTCGTTGTGCGGGTGTAGGACCTCCTACCCCGTTGTCCTCGTTGTGGCATCCGTTCAAATCGCCGCTTGATTTTCCTTGCTACGTGGATAGCGTTATATTGGAGTTAGCGCCACAGCGAGGGATTAAAGTTTTACATTTGAATGAAGGACCATACCATTACTTCAAAAGGGTGGATCAGACTGCATTACAAGGGGCAATCTACAGTTTGAGTCTCTCCGACATTAGCGATATATAATTAGACCTCCATGGTCTGATACGCCTTGTGTTTTTTTTAAACAATAACAAAAGCGCCACCAAGCGGCAGTAAAATATAATTCTACCAACAAATCGATGGGGCGCACGCTGCGCTGCAACGCGAACGTTTCCGAGAGCGCGAATTTGAATTTAAACTATATATGAAATAAATATATATCAATTGTAATAGATTAGTTTCATTATATATGAAAGTGCAAACTTATGTTTTAGCGTTTGTAAAACATTTCACATAAAACAGTTGTCGTTAATCATTCCAATATAATCATTCAAATCGGCGGCCATTTTAATCACACAATAAGCGAGTTTAGTCTGGTGCACTGGACCTTGTGTCTACAATAAACTCCCAACAGCATGTACTCAATAACCACAAACAAAAAGGACACCACGGAACGTATATGACAATTTGCTTTTAAGAAATACTTTATTTTATTGCTACATGATGAAAATGATAACTTATCAAATCAATTAATGGTAAGTATAATCAGCAAGGACTGTTACAAACACAAGATGTGTCACTTATGCCAAGCACATACTCCAAGAATCACACACACATTCACACACCCTTACCGTTGGTGGCTTGCGGGGTCCTGCTATTGTTGTTCTATTATTCCCTTTTCTAAACAATTCTCCCGTGGGGTCCAGGTTCCACAAAGAATTCCCTTGTGGGGTCCATTGTTCTGTTGTGTTTGAGACCCCACAAGGATCAGTGGGTGTGTTCACACAACCTTATCGATCAGGTTTGTGGGGTCCTGCTATTGTTCTAATATTCCCTTTTCTATAGAATTCCTCTGTTGGGTCCAAGTTAAACAAAGAAACACTTTGTGGGGTCCATTGTTCCATTTGAAGTGCCCTTCTGTAAGGCCATGTATTTCAACCCAACAAATCAAACACTTCTCTTTGTTCGCCCATTGCTTGGATTTTTTTTTTAGCAACGTCACTTTTGGTTAGTACACCAAAGTGAAGTGGGTACATCCTCGCTCTGGTCACAACCTCTAGATCAATTTGGATAAAGTCTTTGGTTTCAATTGGTAGACACCCTCACGTCCCTCTAAAGATCCTCAAACTAGGTGCAACGCTTTTTCCTCAAGTCAGAGCTGTGCGTAAAGTCATGCACCTGCACTTAACATGCTGGTAAATAGGCTCCCAGCCTGCATTTTGCAAATTGATGTTCTCTTTGTCACAAACAGTCAAAATCCATTTTTCTGAAGTATGGTACCATGCTAATGTTAAGACATAATTATATGTAGACCACCTGGCATGCACGGTGACACAAGGCCGGTTTGAATTGCGTAATACTAGACTTGCACACTTTGTGTTTGTATTAATCGATAATATTTCTTTACATATTGATCGATATTCTTTCTAATACTAATCAATAATAGTTAAATAGTTGGCACATGAGATCCAACCGAGAAGGTTTTTATTTCAGCTGCTAATACAAACAAGAACATGTACTTAAAATATACTTTGCCTCTAAAACAAGAAATATAAGTAATTGGCCAGCTAACTGTTTATAAACAAATACATGTAATAATGATTGGAATGGGTCCACCATTTAAAAAATACTTGAAACAAACACTTTGCTTTTGAAGCATACTTACAAAAAATTAATCAAAACTGCCCTATCTTTCTTTTAGAATGTTAGTCTTTGCATTGTGCTCTTCTTCCTATCTTCTGCTGTGTTCTATTTATAGAACACCTTTCTCTTGATAGAAAACCTTTCTTTTTCTAGAAAACCTTTCTTTTTATCAAAAACCTTTCTTTTTCTAGAAAACCTTTCTTTTATAGAAAAACTTGCTTTTTGTAGGAAACCTTTCACCTTAAGAATTTGTATTCTACTTCTTTGTATCATTAAAGGACTCATTAAAGGACTCATAAAAAGTGACGTAAAGTTGGCCGACTAAAGATTAAGTACTATTTTTTTTACAAGAAGCTGTTCCTGCAGATTGCATTTATGAAAGCCCTGTGGCACCTGCATTTTTAAACATGGTTCAGGAAATCAGGAGAAATAAATAACTCTAGGTGTGGTTACTGAAAGTTCCGTTCGATGGAAATTTCTACGGCTGACTAAAAAATGCAAGCCTTGACGACCCTTCCGATACACAAACCCCCTTGCTCATATCCCTGAATCAAACCAAAAGCATTAGAGGCAGCACGAATATCCCCATAGATTTCATACCCGTCCTTAAAGAAGATCAGCAAAAGGTCAAGGGTGTCGATTACAAGTTTCGTACACTTCCCTTCTGTGCAGGAGACCAGATCCTTGATAAACTTCTCCAGGGCTTTTGTGATGATGGTTTGGAGGCAAGCAATGAGGGTGTCCTTGACATCAATGAGGGCCACTCCAAACAGTTGGAGTCCTTTAAACACCTGGAAAAGAGAAAGTTAGTTTGACGGCAAGACTCAAGATGGATTTCCAGGGGACACTTTCAGATCCTGCAGAAGTGTAAGAGCTTCTGAGTTGCTTTAGCTACAGTTTAGCCCGCAAAAACAAAAGTAGTTTTTATCTATCACCCCCCCCCCCCAATAGGGAAAGTGCATTTTACAGCCCTTACCCCCAAGTTCGCATCAGGACCATTAGCCTGCAGCCGGTTTCACGAAACGCTAGGATTAATCCTATCTCGAGTTAGGACGAGTAACTAGTCCTAACTTAGGATTAATCTTAAGGTTTGCATGTTACAGTGCAAGGCTGGGACTCGTCCTAAGTCCTAAGATTAATCCTAAGTTAGGAAGAGTTTGGTGAAATCGACGGCTGGTCCTTTTTGTATTAAGGGTACAGTTTATATAGCGAGGGCGTACTTTGTTTGGGCTGTTGTATGAAACTTGAAGACTAGAATGCACATAATCCATCGACCAAACTTGATCAGAGATGTTCACTTTAAATCACTCTCTAGTAAGACAATTTATAATACTTTTAGGCAAAAAATGGGAAAGAGAACTTCCAAGGGCAGACCCAGAGGAAGCAGTAGGGGCCCAGGTACACCCCCACCCCCCTCTTGGCAAAATAAATCCTACACCAGCCAGACCCCCAACAAATGACTCCTCACACGCCCATCCCCACCTCATTCACCAAATGAGCCCATTGGTGCTTCTGAAGTTTTGAGGAAAACAGAATTGGATCCTCACCTGTCCGTCCTCAAAAGCTTTAAAAGACAGTTTGAATGCAGCAACGGTCTTGTTCCCATCCTGCACGCACTCTTTGAAGTTGGTGTTCTTGTCACCCAGACCCTTGTATATTCCCCGAAAGACCTGCACCCATTCCTCCTCTTGACTGCCGTTGTAGTATTCCACACCTGAAAAAGTCAAATTTCTTGTAAATCTTTAAGGCACTGTTTCATCCTTCCTCCTTGGCAACACACACAAACATTTTGTAAATACACTATTAAAACAACAGAGGGCGCTACTCAGGGGTTTGTCTAGTTTTTAGACAGGCCTCCATCCTTTCTTAACCAAGGATAAAGATGGGCTTTGGTATTTACCCATTCAATTGACCATTACCCGAAGCACTCGTTCATCGGAATCTAAAGCCCTTTATAAAGGCACGGCTTTGGCTTCGTCTGCAGCTCCTTTTTAAGCGGCTTCAAACAGGCGGGCAGAGGCTAAGCCGGAGCCTAAGACAAAGACATGCTTTCGAAAAATGGCCGTCATGTTTATAATGATCAGCTGCCATGATGCAATAGTGGTTTTTCATGCTACATACATCATGGTCTTTTGCCACCTTGTATATCCAAGGCATAAGCACTATACTTTATTAGGTGTTCGAGCATTAAGCCCGAACAACTCTTTGTTATTGTTCTTTTTTTTTTAGGTGTTCGGCCAACAGCCGAACAGCTATTGTTATTGTTCTGTTTTTTTGGTTTTTTTTTTTTTTTTCGTCGTCTTCTTCCTTTGAAAATTGTCGGTCGAATAACTCAATAATGAAAAATGAATTGAAACTTGAAACTTACCATGTACAAAGATCTTAGTGAGTAGATGAAACCACAACTTTTTTTTTTTATGATGACGTCATTGATGACGTCATTACGTTAAATAAACGTTAAATAATTTGAAAATTCATATCTTGAGAACCATAGATGCTACAAACAAGATCTTTGATGCATATAATTGGTCTTGTAATGTTGTACAAATTGTATGCAAATCGTGACCTCATTTGACCTTTACTTCCGGTCGAAACCGGAAGTTAAAGGTACAAATTATGTTATTTGGTGCTCTGGAGCCTAAGTAAAGCAAAATATGAAAAAACTTTCAATAGATAATATTTTGTTTAGCTCATGAGCATTATAGAAATATGATATATGACGTCATAGCTACGTCACAACTAAGATCGTAAACGAGGTCGAAATATTTTTTTTTCTGCAAAATCAAAGCTTGTACAGACTTGAAACTTACTATATACCTTGACCACAGTGTGTACTGGACAAAATAAAAATTTTGGAATGATGACGTCATCGATGACGTCACAACATTAAATTGAATTTTTATATTAAAATAATCATATCTCAAGAACCAGATATGCTACATACATGATATTTGCACAATATACAAGCTCTTTAAGTATTAAACAACTCTTACACACAGTGTGACCCCATTTGACTTTTACTTCTGGTCGAAACCGGAAGTTGAAATTTTGTAAATAAAAAGTTCGTATCTCATTAACTTAAATGTGTATGTTAATATAATTACATGATTTTAAAACCCTTAGACGATTCTACAAATTTTTACAATGTGTGACCCCATTTGACCTTCACTTCCGGTCCAAACCGGAAGTATAAGTTTGCACATACAAAAATGTGTATCTTGTAAATGAAACGTGGAACATTAATAATCATTACACCAATTTAAAGCTTTTGGGCAATTCTAGATGTCTTGTACAAAGTGTAACCCCAGTTGACCTTTAGTTCCTGTCAAAACCGGAAGCTGATGTTTCATATGACAAACCTTCATGCTATGATCTTGCATAAAGATCAACAAAAGGTACAAGTAAATATTTTGCCCGTCAGCACAGCACAAGGAGACAAAAAACCTGCACACAATATTGACCTTATTTTCAATTATGCAATCACTACGTTCAAGCCGAACACTTGAGTTTGTACACAAACTCTCAATCTCTAGTTTTTGTAGGTGTTCGGGCTTTAAGCCCGAACAACTCATTGTTATTGTTCGTTTTTTTAGGTGTTCGGGCATTAAGCCTGAACAACTCATTGTTATTGTTCGGTTTTGGTTTTTTTTTAGTTTATCTTTTTCTTTTCAGTGGGCTTTGTCCGCAAGCAAACGCATAGTTTAGAACCTTTGATGGACTTTAAACTTTGCATGTAGCTAGAGTATAACTAGCAGATGCTGAGTAAGTTGTGACGTCACAATTACGTCATCAGGTGATAAATTACAAGCCATTTAAGGTCAAAAAGTGACCATATGCCAAAGCTTGTATGTCTCTGAATATTAAAGATATGGTATTTATATTTAGGCATATGATAGATCAAGACATGGGCAACATTTGAAAAGTTAAAGCAAAAATCATATGACCTTTGCTTCCGGTCGTACCGGAAGGTCAAAACGCTGCCTTTGTGTTTTTTGTGTTTTTTTGTGTAAAAAACTTCATTTTTTGGTCATAACTCGAGATTGATATTGAATTTAACATTGAAACTCATCAGATAATTGAACCTTAATATCAAGACCACACAGACTTGATGATGTCATGATGACGTCATCAGGTTTCGAATTACAACAAAATATTTTTTAAAGATTTTTAAGAAATCATTACTCCTGAACCACATGGTTGATTTTGACAATCTACATATCATCGGACAGGTCGATAAAAGTTCAACATACGCTACACACATAGTGACCCCATTTGACCTTGACTTCCGGTTCAAACCGGAAGTTGAACAATTTCACAATTTTTTATCTCTAAAACTACGTAACATTTCAACATAAGTTTTGCATCACGTTATAGATGAGTGATCCTGCTCAAACTTTTGCACAGAGATGATAACTTTTTAACCTTTGCATCGGGTCAAAACTGGACGTCAAAGCGCACGTGTCCGCTGACCCACAATGTATGATAACGCACATGTACAGCCGGCCACGTGTAATGTGCTGTATTGAGTACTGTACAGCTACATAGTGACGTGATTTCCATTCAAGTTTGGACATGTCACAGTTCAACGAACTTATAACGCAAGCTTATGAATGGCGCTATTCCGCTTAACCTGTGTCATGTTTAGCGTCAAATTGCTCCCCTATTCGCCCTTCTGATGGCTTTTGGTGAACAAGGATTTGAAGACGAAGTTTCACTGAGGTGGCCACCTGCTTCAGTGATTCGTATGACTTTTATTTTTGTGAGAAAAGGCAAGCAGAAAAAGACAAACATTGGTTATGTTTTGATCATACACCGAGAAGCAGGGATTTGGCATCGGCACGTCAAGGGCGTTTAAGACCAGCACTCACGGCAGTGTTTATCGGAGCAACACGGTGAATAAAACGGGAAGCTTCGTGTGAACATTATCGCTTTTCAAAACGATTTTTTATATAATGCACAGTTATGTTATAAAGTTTATCCTTAACCATCAAGTGGTGACGTAGTTGACGTTTTTTTTAAATGCAACCAATAGCTCATACTATGCTCGACTTATTTTGACGACATCATCGTCAGTGCATATGTATTGAGCAATCAAAGTATCATGCACCGATACATAACACGAAGCCAAATCACAGTATTTGAAAACCTGTTAAAATTTTAAGAATTGTAACTTAATAATGTCAACATGATTTGCATAGTCGGATTTAATAATCAATAAAGAATCAATTTCCATTGAAAAAACAATAAACTTTAGTGAATGGCATACATGATAGTTGTACTTGTGAGTAATTTACTTCTTATTTGTTCTGGGCACACAGCAACGTTCCTACACATATACCCTATTATGACTTTCAGCCGCAGGGCTAGGGCATGGCCTTTTGTTAAGCTCCGTCGTGCGCATTTGTTTTGTTTTCTACTGTTTTTTATGCTCTTTCATAATCATTCCAATAGCATCGATTTAATGATTAATACTGAAGACTATTATAGTAACCAGAATATTTATTTCAATATGTAAAATAAATGTAAACATGTAATAAATTTACACTTTTTTGAAAGGTCAACACTCAACACCCTTTTTATCGATTCAAATGTTTTGACATCAACACAATTACACTGACTCCGACGATACCCGAACACCTAGTGTTTGTTTCAACAAACACTAAAGCTCTAGTTTTTTTTTTTTAGGTGTTCGTGCAATATGTGCACGAACACCTATTGATTTTGTTCTGTTTTTAGGTGTTCGTGCAACATGTGCACGAACACCTATTGTTTTTGTTGGGTTTTTTTTTTTTTTTCTTCTCCATCTTCTTCTTCCCTAGAACTCTTCTCTACAGCATAACTCAACATTTAAACTGAATTGAACCTTGAAACTCATCAGACAATTGAACCTCAATATGAAGACGGCACAGTTGTCATGACGTCATGATGACGTCATCAGGTGTTGAATTACAAGGTTTTTAAAGTTGAAAAATGACCATTTTCTATTCGCTGTATCTTTGTGAGTTTAAAAGCTAGGATGCTCATAATTGGGCATCTTATAAATCAAGACTGGGCAAACATTTGAAAAGTTAACGCCAAAATCGTACGACCTTTACTTCTGGTCTTAACGGAAGGTCAAAGTCTGCCTTTGTGGTCTTTTTTTAACTTTGGTCATAACTCAAAATTAAAATTGATTTTGACCTTGAAACTCATCAGACAATTGAACCTTGATATGAGGACGGCACAGACTTGATGACAATATGATGACGTCATCAGGTGTCGAATTACAAGGTTTGTAAAGTTAAAAATTTACCATTTTCTATTTGCTGTATCTTCGTTAATTTCAAAGGTATGATGTTCATAATTGGGCATATGATAGATTAAGACTGGGGCATCATTTGAAAAGTTAACGTCAAAATCGTATGACCTTAACTTCCGGGTCGTTACCCTGGGTCGAAGTTTGCCTTCGTTGATTTTCCTTTAAAAAAATCATGTTTTGGGCTTTTTTACGGCATAACTCAAGATTAAAAGTTACCTGAACATTGAAACTCATCGGACACTTAAATCTTAGTATCAAGACGACACAAACTTGATTATGTCATGATGACGTCACCGGGTATTGAATAACATTAAATCAAAGTTTAATATTTGTAAAAAATCATAACTCATGAACCACATGTCAGATTTTTACAATCTACACATCATCGGATTGGTCGTTAAGAGGTCAACAAACGCTTCACACAACATGACCCCATTTGACCTTGCCTTCCGGTTCAAACCGGAAGTTGAAAATTTCAAAAATTCATATCTCAAAAACTACGTCATAATTTAACATGATTTAGCATCAGGTTATAGATGAGTTATTCTGCCGAAACTTTTGCACAGAGATTATAGCTTTTTAATCTTTGCATCTGGTCAAAACCGGGTGTCAAAGCGCACGTGTCTGTTGACTTTCATTGTATGACAACGCACGATAGTAGGCCAACACAAACATATACCGACACTGTACACAGCCACGCACATGTACAATGCACGTGTAGTTTTAGTTGACATGAACTACACATTCTGTATTGACTACTTTACATCTACATGTGCGAATACATTTGGTGTTGCTTGCTATTTTTTAATATTTAAATCTTTGAAAATTAGTATCAATTCGAGAATAAGAGACCCTGGGTTGCTTTTTGCTGGATTATGCAAAAGTATTATAGGTCTTCGATTTTAATTGTTTGCGTGAAATTACATGTCCTCTACTTCCAGTTAAAACCGTTAGTGCATTGTAATTAAAAGTGGCAACTTTTTTGGAGTTGATTTTAATGATGTTGTAGTCTGACAAGGGTCTGGTTAAAAAAAATTAGATTGAAGAGCGCCATCTGGAGGCAGGTTAAAACAGTTCAAAATACAGTTTTACTAGAAGCCTTTGGCAGAGTCTTTATAATTGTTTCAGCATTGGTTTACATAACGGCCTTCATGCAGACAACATAATGTGTTGAAACGTAGATTGATGACGTCATTACGTTATTGTATCGCTTTAAATGTGCACTTTTTTTAAGCCATGTATCTGCTAGACTTGATGACAAGACATTAGTCAGTGTCTATATGTCTGCCAGCGCTGCCTATTACAAACACACATCCCGCCGTTCATGCAACAGTCACAGTGCGATTATACATTCATGCAACGGCCGTAGGTAGCGCGTGGCAAGGTCTGTCAGCTCTAACGACTTGAGTAGCTTGTTCCCGGCCAAATATTCATATATGGTAAATTACACATTGCATATGCAAAATTGTCATAGAGAGGGCCAATGGTAGCTCTTCTGACAAAATTGGAAGAATTCATTATAAACATGGGAATGTATCTTTTCTGTTGAAACGTAGATTGATGACGTCATCACGTATGTGTATCGCTTTAAATGTGCACTTTTTTTAAGCCAAACCAAAAGACCAATCGAGTTGAATTTTGGTGTACTGTTGGACGACACTGACTGCTGACAAATTTAGTAGCGTCATGATTACGTCATTTCAAATGTATTTTTTGTGCTTTTTTTCCTCAGGCTTTTTATACCAGGTATGTACTCCCCGAAACCGAACACCTAGAGTTTGTCTTAAGACAAACTCTAAATTTCTAGTTTAACTTTAGTTTATTTATTTAACATCATTATTCCACGCACGCTTGTTGGAAACTAATACTTTATACCGCAAACACAGATCCTTGTCATTTGACTGGTGAAATACGCATCACATGTCATCCTTTGTTTTGCCACGCATTTCTTCCTGCAATATTGGCCTGTTGTAACCATGGTATATGGAAATAAATATAGAATGGTGCATACTGATTTTTGATGCTCAGTTCGCAACGTCAGTCCAAAAACAATTATTTCCCCTCATTCGCCCTAATGGACAAGGTTGGTGTCCTCATGGAGTCGTCCACTTTATTTAGAAGGGGTTTTTAGAACTTTCAGACTATGGGGTGGATTTTTGTGTCTATTCTGTGTTTATTGTAAAAAAACTAATGTAAATGACAATGTGTGAGTTATAAAAATACAGATATTAAGTGCGTTTCCTTTGTGCATTGTTGCAGAATATAATCACTTGGTAAAATCTGGCTTTTCCATTTCACGAGGCGAGGCCGAGTGAAATGGAATAGTCCAGATAACACATTGTGATTATATTCTGTGACAATGCACTCATGAGCATCCAGTATTTGGAGAGCAGTTGCAGACAAACCTCTTGATCGCTACAGTTTACCCTTACCCTTGCTGATGACACTGACAAACTGTCTGTTGACAAGGTAGCGTACATCATATCTACCATTTGGTAACAGGGATGTCATCTGAACTGTTCCTTTGGGCACAGCTGAGCCTTTTGGATTCTGTTCTCCTTGAATGTATCTGCGGTACAACATAATTTGTTCATCATCGTTATTACCATTTTTAACTAGTAGTAGAACATTTTCACTTTTACTTAGCTTGCAGATTGGAACTTGATTGTTGATTTCTTAGGTCTTTATTTGCTTATCTGAACATAACTGGGTTTTTTTACTGGTATCTCAGAACATGACTTCCTAATTAAATGACATTTTCACAGACTGTTTGACACATTATTTCCTTTAAAAATAAAGAATTGGAATGAATGTACATTTAATTCTACGTCACCATTATGACGTAACTCAGTTATCACATGAGATAGCGCTCACGGCCCAGCAAGATCATTGTGCTTTAAACCCAGCTGAGGATCAGACGTAACCGTTCTAGCCCCCTTCAAAGTCTACTAGTGTGTGCACTGTGTTGTGTACACGTTTCATCATGACGAAGTCTCTACTGTTAGACTCAGACAACTTTTCGGAGTTATCTGATTTTTCCCTGCATGCTTCTCCTTTGAAGTTGGAGAACAGACAACGTATGGAGCAATCTCCCGACGAACAGCCAACACCACTCGCTGACGCAGTCAACGAAGGTAAAGGCAAACTTAACCTTAAAGGTAAATCTAAAGGTAAAACAACCTCAGCAAAGAAAACACGGCACTCTAGAGTCAATACTCAGGTGCCAACCGAAATGGGCGATAACTCGCACCCACAAACTGACACTGACAGGTTTGAAAGTTTAAGTGACGCTTTGATAACTAACATGCAAGAGGATTTGGACAAAATTGCAGGAGCCCTCACTGCCAAGATAGCAGGGCTATGTCAAGGCAAACGCAAAGACAGATCCGAAATCGGTTATCCCTTGCCCAAAAAGCAGAAACTGTCGGATAATAATGTTAGTGCTCGTGACAATTCTGATGCACAAATTGAGGACCTAATGGTCCCTAGCGTTAGCAATAATGATGAGGATGATTGCTTAACTGATATTCAGCAAGAATATGAAGCTGAAGATAAAATAGGTCCGAAAATAAAGGACAAATTGGCGGCTCTAACAGATAATATTTTGAAATCAAAACTGTCTGAGGAAAAATTGTCCGCTAAACAAGACAAATATTGTCGACCGCAAAACTGTGAAAATCTCACAAAAACAACTGTAAATCCAGAAATCTGGTCACAGCTTAAACCCGGCACAAGGTCTTGTGACATTAAATGTGAGAAGGTACAAGGACTTTTGGTAACGGCATTTGTGCCCCTCCTCCAATTGACAGATAAGCTCCTTGCTAAAGAAAACTCAAAAGAGGAGGTAAAACTGGCCATGGACGCCATGACTCTTATGGCAAATGCCAATCTTGAGTTGAACAACCGCCGACGAGAGCTGATAAAGCCAGACCTAAATTTGCAATATCAGCAAATCTGTAACCAGACTGTGGCACACACAAAAAACCTATTTGGTGATGATGTACCTAAACAGGTACAAGATATTAACACAACCAATAAAGTTGGCATAAGAATTGGAAAGCCTAATAACAATTATGGCTTCAATAGGGGTGCCCGTACATGGAATGCGTACAAAGGGCAAAATTACCCTCAGAACCAGCACAGTGCAACTCGGGGTTCGTCGTCAAAAAAATGGCGATACACCACCAATTATCAGAGAGGCAGTTATGCAACCCGTCGAGGAGGAAGAAAAGGCCTAGGACGCCAGTAAATTCCTCATATGATGTAATCAAGGTGAGCACTGTTATTGACAATAGAGTACAAGCAAAACCTTGTGTAGCAGGAAGACTGGACGGGTCATACAGGATGATCCTTAATTTAAAAGCATTAAACAAGTTTGTAAAATATCACCATTTTAAGATGGAAACTTTGCAGTCTGCTATTAGTTTAATTTCTAGAGACTGCTACATGGCATCTATTGATTTACGAGATGCTTACTACACTGTGCCAATCGCACAGGAACATCAAAAATATTTGAGGTTCTTATGGAACGACACTGTGTTCCAATACACTTGCCTACCCAATGGTCTTGCTTGTGCTCCTCGTATTTTTACCAAACTCTTAAAACCTATTTATTCTGGTCTTAGAGCTCAAGGCTTCCGATCTGTAGCCTATATTGATGATTCACTTTTGTTTGGTGATAAATACGAAGAATGTTGCAGGAACGTGGATGCAATATCAACACTAATAACCCAAACGGGGTTTACTATTCATGGGGTCAAATCAGTCGTTGACCCAGCTAAAATATGTACATTCTTGGGGTTTGTACTAGATTCAGAGAACATGTGTATTTCACTAACAGAAAGGAAGTCGGTCACTCTTGAGTTATCATGCAAAACGTTGCTACTCAAGAAATCAGAAGTATCCCAAGGCAAACTTGTGTCAAGTTTTCCAGGCATACTATATGGCCAGTTACATTACCGTCACCTTGAATGGGACAAAATTGATGTGCTTAGGAGCAATAACAATGACTATGATACTCTAATGGGGTTGTCACAAGAAGCAAAGAAAGACCGGACTTGGTGGATTGAAAATATTGAATCCAAACAAACTCGTAACAGTTTGACTCATACCCAGCCAGATGTTATATTATCATCTGATGCATCTCTTACAGGATGGGGTGCAGAATGCAATGGAATAACAACAGGGGGCATTGGACCCCACAAGAACTGGAAAATCATACAAATGTACTAGAACTTATGGCTGGTTACGTGGCTTTAAGGTCATTGTGTAAAGATCTAAAACATACACATGTACGCTTACGAATGGACGATACAACAGCAGTATCGTATATTAATAATATGGGTGGAATAAACCATTATCATGCTGCCACCATCTTGGTCATGTTCTTGTAACCACTCAGTAATGAATGGTAATATTTATTGTACAAAAAGGTACCAGACTATTTCTCCTTCCAACCTCGGTTTGGTTACATTGATTTGAATGGAAGAAAATCAAGATGGCCACACCATGATAAAGGTCTATACAATCAAGAGCTTGTAATGGCTTAGCTCAAGATATGTGGTCATGGTGTATCCAAAGACATATTTGGCTGTCTTCATCATACATACCAGGCAAACTCAATGTACTACTGGATTTAGAATCCAGACGAAACAATATTGATACAGAATGGATGCTCAAGCCGCTTTTGTTTCAGCAAATTATGGAGCCACATCATGCACACTTTACACCAGATATTGACTTATTCGCCTCCAGGCTGAATTACCAATTGAATACATACGTTTCATGGCGACAAGACCCTGGCGCATATGCAGTTGATGCATTTATGATACCATGGAATAATCTCCATTTCTATGCCTTCCCTCCTTTTAGCCTGATTAGCCGAGTACTGCAGAAAGTGCAGCAAGACAATGCAGAAGGCATACTGATCGTCCCAAATTGGCCAACACAGCATTGGTATCCAGGGATAATGAACATGTTAATTGCACAGCCAGTACTGATACCAGCAGCCATGGCTCCCCTTCAACAACCCAAAGATGTGTCGGTGATTCATCCATTACATCGGAAGATGTCACTACTTGCATGCCACTTGTGCGGAAAGGCCTCAAAGCCTCAGGTGTTTCGAACCGCACTGCAGCAATCATTGTGTCCTCCTGGCAGGAAGAAACACAAAAACAGTATAGAACATACTTACTTAAATGGCAGTTATACTGCAGTAAGAGGAATATCAATTCCATTTCGCCACTTATAAGCGATGCTTTAGATTTCTTGACTGAATTGTTTGAAAATTGTCTTAAGTATATAGTGCCATAAACACTGCCAGATCAGCACTACCTGCAGTGCTTCAGTTACCTAATGGTATTTCCTTTGGTAGTCACCCTTTGACTTCCAGATTAATGAGAGGTGTGTTCTGTAAGAGGCCATCGTTTCCACGATACAAAACAATATGGGATGTCAGCGTTGTTTTACTCTATTTTAAGGAAATTGAATCAAATTCAAGACTTTCCATAAAGGTTTCGAGTCAAAAACTGGCAACCTTATTTGCTTTGCTAACTGCACAAAGGGTGCAAACTTTGCATTTGTTGTCGCTAGACAATTTAACTTTAACGGACAGAGTGTCGGTTTTCAATTAAGAATAAACAGACACGGCCAGGTGTCCACTTGTCTGATATTATTTTACCTGCTTTTGCCGCAAACCAAAAGGTATGCGTGGTGTCAACAATGAAAGAATACTTGGCCCGAACATCAGAAGTTAGAGGGTCTGAGAGGAAAACCTTCATCAGTTACAACAAGCCTCATAAGGCAGTATCCAAGGACACCGTTAGCAGATGGATTAAAGAGACTTTACACAAAGCAGAATTTGATACTTCCTATTTAAAAGACCACAGTGTTTGGGAAGCTTCAACATCGTCAGCCAGGGATTGTGGAGTTCCTATCCAGACGATACTTACAACGGCCGGATGGTCTGGAGCCAGTACATTTGCTCGTCACTACAGCAAACCACTTGTTACTCAAGAGACTTTTTCCACAATACTTTTGACAAATAGGACTGGACTCAAGTTTAAGATAGTCGAACGCCTGCAACAGGACTACTGGTTTTATCTAAGAATAAAACATGAAATGAGTGAATATCACGAAGAATAAAATTGCAATCTAACTTGAGTTACGAACTTTAAAAAGTCTCGCTTACCTGGCTCTAAAATCTCATGTGATAACTGAGTTACGTCATAATGGTGACATAGAATCCTAAAATTAAACGAGTTTAATAACGAAGTTTGATTGGGATTCTATGAATCCATTATGATGCGAAGGAGATCACATGCCCTCCCTTTGTTGTTGGGCAACTCTCCCTTCCCTTTCTCTTTTCACAGGTAAACTGGACTTTGCGCTAAAGAATGATCTTGCTGGGCGGTGAGCGCTATCTCATGTGATTTCCTTCGCCACTTCATAATGGATTCATAGAATCCCAATCAAACTCCGTTATTAAACTCGTTTAATTTAATGATTTAAAACCATAACACTAAACATAGATGCTTCATTAGATGACATCCAGCCACGCCATTGTCCCAAAGTGTCAAAATGCTCCAAAAAAGTAGGTCTGCCGTTATATACCCTATCAAACCAACCCTTCAGAATTCAAATGTACGCCTTGTTTGTTTAATGATGTTGAACTGAGGACTGCACTAGTAAACTGATAATTGCTTTACATGGGATCAGGCATGACCACCATAATCAGAGTTAAACAGTTTGGTTGCTATATGGTGTTGGATAAACTTGGAGTTTGTTCAGCAGAGGAAGAATCATTTGAACCACTCTGGGGATTTAATATTTCTTAGGGTCAAACTCAAAACTCACACATAATCCACATATTGGTCATTGTCGGCACCTGCTGGGTAAATACCAATCCAGTCCATATTCGTCGCCTCATCAAGAGGGACCGACCATGACGCTGTGAGAGTGGTTCCTGAGGCCAGTCTGCTTTGTTCTATAGTCAGCGACCGGGGTTGTTCTATTACAGTCACCTACAAATGTACAGGATTAATCATTTTTTTTAAAAGCAACGATAAGTGTCAGTCGGAAAGTACCAACCCCTCCAGAAAAATTAATCCCTAGGGTATGGCGTCAAATGCTCAAACAGCACCCTCACCGAGGTAAAAGGGAGATCATCACTTCACTCGATCCCTCCGCCTTATCCAGAGGCAATGGAATGGGCCGAGGTATGCACATGCGCATCGGACCACTCCCCCAGCATAATAACCCCTGGTCACCTCTTCCTGTGTACGAAAGCTTTGCCAATCAACAATAATGTAGCTCTATTGTATAAATCCATTTCAATCCATAAATATTGTCTCTCTTTGCCTTGTACTAAGAACAGGGCAACATTCTTCTTGCAACTTTGGTTTATAAAGATCATTTACATTATCCACGCAGCCTCCATGCATTTTTTTTTCATATCATGTGTGTATGTGTGTGATTTTGCGCATTGCCCTGATCATCGGTACAATCGTTCCCATCATGCATCCCTGCATTGGAAACATCTTGAACAAGACTTTGTACAAGCTCATCAGCCCATCCCAGCGGTCTGGGATGAGACCCATGGGGCCGAGAGGAGATCATCATTCATTGGCCGTGAGTCGACCATCGCACGATAAGTGTTCTAGGTTCTTTTACGCGCACTACCAATCTTAGGGACCTACGGCTTAATGTCCCATCCGAAGGACTCAGCAATTATGGTAAGGTATCTTGTTCAAGTGTCAAGACCGGGACTCAGAGTTAAAGTCCGGTGCTCTCAACCCCTCGGCCATGACACCCAACATTCAAATTGCCACATATGATTGTGCACAAAATCTCAGTCCCCCCCCCCCCACACCTTCTCCCTCCCGATTTGTGACACGGGCTCACAATCCATTTGTTACAACTTACATTTCCATCACTTCCTAAACCAAACACAGTCCACCACAACTTCTCGTCTCTGGTGACAAAGGGTTTAGTGACTATAGGCTGAGTAGGGATAACTCTAGGTACCTCCTCCCATGCCACCCAGCCGTCTCCGCGCTGAAGCTGCCAAGAATATCACAATCTGAAGAAGTAAACAAAAACAATCATGGTGTAATACTCTATGGTTTCTATAAACACTAAAATTGACCACATTTCTAGAAAACTTGTAACAAAAATAACCCAACATTATTTTCTGAACCCCATGCAAGAACAAATAACAATCATCAAAATTATCAAGATCACTAACACTCCACTTGTGTCTACAGCAAACAGCTCCCCTCCTAGATGTATATTCGTGCCTGCCTCAATGACGTTAGCACCCTCTGTAGGTGGCATTTTGCCACCAAGGTCATACCACGAGCTCCAGGTACACCAGCCCCAAAGATCGTCCACCCTGTCACACGTCGTCTGCCAAATCTGTTTGACCACTCCATCTGCTCCAATCGAGAAGACTTGCAGATTGCCATTGAAGAAGTCGCCAGACATCACTATGGCAACAGGACGACTCGTCCTTTCTTGTTTTTGTTGGAAATAACCTGCATCAGACACACCGACAGTATTTAAATACTCCTCAACAAAAAGCAAAACTTCCCAGGATACATAGGGATTTCCCAGGACTTCCACCCAGGTTGGTACTCATGCCGAACTGTCGGGCCAATCCCCACTACGGTTTGGATGATCCCAACTATAATCCAGATGATCCCAACTATAATCCAGATGCTCCCAACTATAATCCAGATGATCCCAACTATAATCCAGATGATCCCAACTATAATCCAGATGATCCCAACTATAATCCAGATGATCCCAACTATAATCCAGATGATCCCAACTATAATCCAGATGCTCCCAACTATGTAGTTGAGGCGATCACAACCATTTTCAGATCTAAAATCTATTAGTTAGGATGAAATGAACCCCAAATATAGCAAGGCCAATCCCGGAACTACAGTTGGACTGATCCTGACTATAGCTGTCTCTAAAGATGGGAGGGGACTAGTTGTTTATCTTAAGCTAAGCTCATATGTATCACAAAAACGAATGCAATGCAAATATTAGTTTGCAAACAACCACTATGCGCCGTTTTCTAAATGTGACACAAGTAAATTTGCTACAATTTCGCAATTCGCGTATGATTAAAAGTTTGACCCGGGCTACATGTTGCTTCTGACTTAGTTGCGATGATCGTAACCCTCCATCCTCCCGACGGTCGCAGACCGTCGGGAGGATGGAGGGTTACGATCATCGCAACTACTTCTGACTGCATTCTACTCCCTTGGTTTTTTTTTTATATCTTTTTTAAAAATCTACCCGACTGCTTCTGCTTCACTAATTGTATGTGTGTGTGTTGTGTTGTCACTTAACCTTTGAGAAAGACTTTGCTTAGGGTTGAAACATCAGACCATCTACAACCTATGCCTTTACACCACTGGTTACTTTAGTTGGTTAGCACTTCACAACGGTTTATATTCCCTTTTTGTTTTCATCTTTAACTAATCTGGAACACTAAATGTAGTTAGTACTCATTCGAACTTTGTAAATAAATTTGTCAACCACAATCCTCAACTGAACCTACAAACATAAATATTTAATAAATATTAGTTGATAATTAAAAGATATTATATTACTATGAATATAAGGAATATTTTTCACCCAACTATAGAATTCACAAAACTATAGTTAGGATGATCCCACTCCAAGAACTACTAACGTTCGTGGAGTTCATCAATCATAGTTCTAGGTAGGAGTAGGATGAACACTAGTTGCGATAATCGAAACCCACCATCATCCCGACCGTCGAGAGGATGGCGGGTTACGATTATCGCAACTAGATAGATGATCCCATCAATAGTTGGGCGAATTCCATAGTTGGGATAGATTTACTTCATTACCCATGCTTCTCCAGCTTGCCCACACCACATCGTTTCTTTGCCATGTTCGGTAAACATAACCGTCACTCATGACGGCAAACGCTTCATAATAACCACTGAAAGTATTATAGATGGCCGTTGCATCGGAAAAAAGATACGGTGTGGCATCGCCAATTCTCTCCCAAGGCGAGAATTTCACATCGGTTCCCTTACACCAAAAAAGGGTAGATTCACTGGAGATGGTACGAGCAAACACCACTATCTGGTTCTTGTAAAACCCCACACTGACAGAGTCCATTCCATTCAATATCACTCCCTTTTGGAAGGCCATTTCTGATGTGGAAATTTTGGTCCAACTGCCAAAATTAAACGATTTATTTCCAAGCAGCTGTTGCATCGTGTACACCTGGCCATCAGAAGCTTGAATGAAAAGCTGGATTTGGTTTTTGCTGGTATGCAAGCCGACTGGGTTTGAAACAACTGCGAGACCCACAGGTGCTCCCAAGTCAACCCATGATCGCCAGCGTGGCAGGTTCGGTGAGATGCCGTTGCTGTACATCAAACTACCACCCGAGTTGTAGAAAGCTAGCGGTGCGTTGCTTTTGTCGAGGAGATTTTTGGTCACAAACAGTCGCCTGTCTATTTCTTCTGTGCCACTTCTTGTTGGAACCTTAGAGCATAACACCATCATTGGAAGAAACAGAAGCAGAATTCGAGACCACGCCATTTCTCAATTATATGAAACTTGAAAGTTGAAAGAGGTGATATTCAATATGAAAATTGACGGTACAGTCGATGGTTGGAAGTAGCTCCTGCGTCATATACAAAATATTTCTCACCGTCCATAGTTCACGAGATCCAAAAGGAGATCATTTGTACGCCCACAGACATAATACCTTAATAGTTATTATATGTCTGTGGGTACGCCTTGTGTTTTTTTTTAAACATTAACAAAAGCGCCACCAAGCGGCAGTAAAATATAATTTTACCAACAAATCGATGGGGCGCACGCTGCGCTGCAACGCGAACGTTTCCGAGAGCGCGAATTTGAATTTAAACTATATTATGAAGTAAATCTATATCAATTGTAATAGATTAGTTTCATTATATAGGAAAGTGCAAATTTATGTTATAGCGTTTGTAAAACATTTCACATAAAACAGTTGTCGTTAATCATTCCAATATAATCATTCAAATCAGCGCCATTTGAATCACACAATAAGCGTAGTTTTTTAAACCAAAGAAAGTGTTGGAGTCATGTCACACAACACTCAACTTCTTATTACTTGATCAAAAGTTATAAGAGCATTCCACTCTAGCTATGGTGTCATTTACTGTGGCAACTCAAAACCCAAGCTGTATGTGCTATGGTTGTACTGTGGACACCGGGGATCATTTGGGGTTTTCCTCCCACATCTAAAACTCAACATTTCTTCTCATTTTCTACATTCATCCTGTTAGTGGCACTAATTGTGCTGTTGGATGTGTAATAACAAAAATAAAGAAATGATCACTGCAGTTTAATTCGCTGAGCAGAACAATTTCAGCAGAATCCAGCAGAACGAGCTGAACTTTCAAAATGTTTTTCGGTGGTCTGGGACTGAGTATAGTCCATGTTGTGTCTCAGTCGAAGGCTCTTCACATGTCAGTCGTTTTTTAATCCTATAAAGCAAAGATCTACTTATCGTCGGCGTCACTGCAAAAATCTTGAATTTGATATCTCTGGCGAAAATGCTCCATGCAAAAACATCGTTTCTCAGTGCAGACGTGTTTTTTATGTACATCCGGGCTATTAAAAGTGCGATGCGATGTTGTTATGTGACATTTTCAAACTCGTACGATTTATACAACATGAGTTTTGACCAAAGATCGTATAGCGCCGTACAGATCTTTGGTTTTGACGTGGAGCAAATTGTGTATTTACAAGATACCAGTTTTGTTTTATTTGCGTTTCAGTTATTCAGATGCTCTGTTCAAATCCCAATCTGAATCATTTGTTGCGGATGCAAATTTGTGCCAAAATAAGTGCATAAATGACAAAACAATTTGACCAAGTCAGTCTGTTACATTTGTTGTTATTGTTAAAACGTTATTATTAATTTCATAGGGCTGCTGAAGCAGACAATTTTGCTTAAGAATTTTCTGCTCGGCAAAACTAGCAAGAAACCAGTCAAAGATGGTACAACAAACCTGTGAAAATTTAGGCTCCATTGGTCATCGAAGTTGCAAGAAATTAATGAAAGAAAAAATACCTATGTTTTTCACCCACAAATTTGAATCTGAGAATGAAGCCTTTCTCAGGCATTGAGACTTGAGAGCACACAATTCTAGGAAACATAGGTATTTTTTCTTTCATTAATTTCTTGCAACTTCGATGACCAATGGAGCCTAAATTTTCACAGGTTTGTTGTACCATCTTTGACTGGTTTCTTGGAATTCGGGTCATCTCGTACCCAAGTCAACTCGTACCCAAGTCAACTCGTACCCAGGTGAACTCGTACCAAGGTGAACTCGTATCCAAGTCAACTCGTACCCAAGTCAACTCGAACCCAAGTTAACTCGTACCCAGGTGAACTCGTACCTAGGTGAACTCGTACCCAAGTCAGCTCGTACCCAAGTAAATTTTTACCCAAGTCAACTCGTACCCAAGTACCAAAATTATAAAATGTATATCGTTCATTTGTATAAATTATCTATTCTATATTGTAATAATTGTGTTCTCTTGTTATTATATGTTGCAGGTA
This sequence comes from Pisaster brevispinus, assembly GCA_023634235.1. Taxonomy (NCBI): domain Eukaryota; kingdom Metazoa; phylum Echinodermata; class Asteroidea; order Forcipulatida; family Asteriidae; genus Pisaster; species Pisaster brevispinus. The sequence continues at coordinate 15,077,275 of JAMKCF010000012.1, read as the reverse complement.
ATAAACAAGACTAAGAGAATGACGCAAAAAATGTCCGGTTTTTTTGTGGAAAAAGTAATTAAAAAAATGCAATTTTTATATATATTTTTTTTTCAGGAAAAAGGTGAAGAAGAAAATGTTTGTTTGAATTAAAACGAAATAATTTTTGATGCAATATTTAATTTTTGTATGCAATATTTAATTTGTGTATTTTTTCGGAATAAAAAGTAAAAGAACATGTTTTTTTTATAAATTTTGTTGTTTTTCTTTCAGAGGACATTTTTTTGTAGGTGGTAGGAAAAAATAATAAAGAAAATGTTTTTAAAAGGAATTAAGAACTTTGTTTGAATAATAGTAAAAATGAAAGTATTTATTTGAATTAATTTGACCTTTCTCAGAAACAACACACTTCAATGGGGGTCGTTTCTAACAATATTTTATAATACGACAGCTCTCCAGTGCTCTTTACCAAGTCCGTTTTTATGGTCATTGACTTGTGGAGAAATTACCCCCTTGCCTTGAGGTAGCTCTTTGCAATTTGGGGCTCCTGGTAAAAAAACAAGTGAGCCTCAAAACGACTAACACTGTAATCTGTGTCACTCCGACAACATCTGAATTTAGTCTGGTGCACTGGACCTTGTGTCTACAATATACTCACAACAGCATGTACTCAATAACCACAAACAAAAAGGACACCACGGAACATTATGACAATTTGCTTATAAGAAATACTTTATTTTATTGCTACATGATGAAAATGATAACTTATCAAATCAATTAATGGTAAGTATGATCAGCAGGACTGTTACAAACACAAGATGTGTCACTTATGCCAAGCACATACTCCAAGAAACACACACACATTCACACAACCTTACGGATCAGGTTTGTGGGGTCCTGCTGTTGTTGTTCTATTATTATTATTCCCTTTTCTATAGAATTCCTCTGTTGGGTCCAAGTTGAACAAAGAAACACTTTGTGGGGCCCATTTTTCCATTCGAAGTGCCCTTCTGTAAGGCCATTGTATTTTAACCCAATAAATCAAACACTTCCCTTTGTTCGCCCATTGGTTGGATTTTTTTTTAGCAACGTCACTGAAAGTGAAGTGAGTATATCCTCGTTCCGTCAAAATTTCTAGATCAATTTGGATAAAGTCTTCGGTTTCAATGGATAGACACCCTCACGTCCCTCTAAAGATCCTCAAACTAGATGCAACACTCTTTCCTCAAGTCAGAGCTGTGCGTAAAGTCATACACCTGCACTTAACATGCCGGTAAATAGGCTCCCAGCCTGAATTTTGCAAATTGCTGTACTCTTTGTCACCAACAGTCAAAATCCATTTTTCTGAAGTATGGTACCATGCTAATGTTAAGACATAATGTAGACCACCGGGCTTGAACGGTGACACAAGGCCAGTTTGAATTGTGTAATACTAGACTTGCACACTTTGTGTTTGTAATAATCGATAATATTTCTTTACGTATTGATCGATATTCTTTCTAATACTAATCAATAATAGTTAAATAGTTTGCACATGAGATCCAACCTAGAAGGTTTTTATTTCAGCCGCTAACACAAACAAGAACATGTACTTAAAATATACTTTACCTCTAAAACAAGAAATATAAGCAATTGGCCAGCTAACTGTTTATAAACAAATACATGTAATAATGATTGGAATGTTCCACCATTTAAAAAATACTTGAAACAAACAACACTTTGCTTTTGAAGCATACTTACAAAAAATTAGTCACAACTGCCCTATCTTTCTTTTAGAATGTTAGTCTTTGCATTGCACTATTCTTCCTATCCTCTGCTGTGTTCTATTTTTAGAACACCTTTCTTTTGATAGAAAAATCTTTCTTTTTCTACAAAACCATACTTTTTATAGAAAACCGTTCTTTTTATAGAAAACCATTCTTTTTATAAAAAACCTTTCTTTTGATAGAAAACCTTTTTTTTTTTTTTGAAAAACTTACTTCTTGTAGGAAACCTTTCACCTTAAGAATTTGTGTTCTACTCTATCTTCTTTATATCATTAAAGGACTCATAAAAAGTGACGTAAAGTTGGCCGACTAAAGATTAAGTACTATTTTTTTACAAGAAGCTGTTCCTGCAGATTGCATTCATGAAAGCCCTGTGGCACCTGCATTTTTAAACATGGTTCAGGAAATCAGGAGAAATAAACAACTCTAAGTGTGGTTCCTGAAAGTTCCGTTCGATGGAAATTTCTACGGCTGACTAATGCAAGCCTTGACGACCCTTCCGATACACAAACCCCCTTGCTCATATCCCTGAATCAAACCAAAAGCATTAGAGGCAGCACGAATATCCCCATAGATTTCATACCCGTCCTCAAAGAAGATCAGCAAAAGGTCAAGGGTGTCGATTACAAGTTTCGTACACTTCCCTTCTGTGCAGGAGACCAGATCCTTGATAAACTTCACCAGGGCTTTTGCGATGTCGGTTTGAAGGCAAGCAATGAGGGTGTCCTTGACATCAATGAGGGCAAATCCAAACAGTTGGAGTCCTTTAAACACCTGGAAAAGAGAAAGTTAGTTTGACGGCAAAACTCAAGATTGATTTTCAGGGGACACTTCCAGATCCTGCAGAAGTGTAAGGGCTTCTCAATTGCTTTAGCTACAGTTTGGCCCCCAAAAACAAAAGTAGTTTTTATCTATCACCCCCCCCCCCCAATAGGGAAAGCGCATTTTACAGCCCCCACCCCCAAGTTCACATCAGGACCATTAGACTGGTCCTTTTGGTATTAAGGGTACAGTTTATATAGCGAGGGCGTACTTTGTTTGGGCTGTTGTATGAAACTAGAAATATGTGGAAGAGAACTTCCAAGGACAGACCCAGAGGAAGCAGTAGGGGCCCTGGTATCCCCCAAACCCCATCTTGGCAAAATAGATCCTACACCAGCCAGACCCCCAACAAATGACTCCTCACACGCCCATCCCCACCTCATTCAACAAATGAGCCCATTGGTGCTTCTGAAGTTTTGTGGAAAACAGAATTGGATCCTCACCTGTCCATCCTCAAAAGCTTTAAAAGACTGTTTGAATGCAGCAACGGTCTTGTTCCCATCCTCCACGCACTCTTTGAAGTCGGTGTTCTTGTCGCCCAGACCCTGGTATATTCCCCGATAGACCTGCACCCATTCCTCCTCTTGACTGCCGTTGTAGTATTCCACACCTGAAAAAGACAAATTTCTTGTAAATCTTTAAGGCACTGTTTCATCCTTCCTCCTTGGCAACACACACAAACATTTTGTAAATACACTAAAACAACAGAGGGCGCTACTCAGGGGTTTGTCTAGTTTTTAAACAGGCCTCCATCCTTTCTTAACCAAGGATAAAGATGGGCTTTGGTATTTACCCATTCAATTGACCATTACCCGAAGCACTCGATCATCGGAACCTAAAGCTTGTACAGACTTGAAACTTACTATATACCTAGACCACAGTGTGTACTGGACAAATAAAAAGAATGATGACGTCATCAATGACGTCACGACATTTAATTGAATTTTTATATTAAAATAATCATATCTCAAGAACTATATATGCTACATACATGATATTTGCACCATATAAAAGCTCTTTAAGTATTAAACAACTCTTACACACTGTGTGACCCCATTTGACTTTTACTTCCCGGTTGAAACCGGAAGTTGAAATTTTGTAAATAAAAAGTTTGTATCTCATTAACTTAAATGTGTATGTTAATATAATTACATGATTTTAAAACCCTTAGACGATTCTACAAATTTGTACAATGTGTGACCCCATTTGACCTTCACTTCCGTGTAAGTTTGCACATACAAAAATGTGTATCTTGTTAATGAAACGTGGAACATTAATAATCATTACACCAATTTAAAGCTTTTGGGCAATTCTAGATGTCTTGTACAAAGTGTGACCCCAGTTGACCTTTAGTTCCTGTCAAAACCGGAAGCTGATGTTTCATATGACAAACCTTTATGCTATGATCTTGCATAAAGATCAACAAAAGGTACAAGTAAATATTTTGCCCGTCAGCACAGCACAAGGAGACAAAAAACCTGCACACAATATTGACCTTATTTTCAATTATGCAATCACTACGTTCAAGCCGAACACCGTGAGTTTGTACACAAACTCTCAATCTCTAGTTTTTTCTTATTTGTTTTGCTTATTCTTCTCAGTGGTTTTTGTCCGCAAGCAAAAGCATATTTGCGAACCTTGGATCAACTTGAAACTTGATGTGAAGTTAGACCATAATTAGCAGAAGCTGGTGAATTTTGCATGAGGTTATAGATGAGTTATCCTGTCGAAACTTTTTCACAGAGATTATAGCATTTTAATCTTTGCATCTGGTCAAAACCGGGCGTCAAAGCGCACGTGTCTGTTGACTTTCATTGTATGACAATGCACGATAGTAGGCCAACACAAACATATACCGACACTGTACACAGCCACGCACGTGTACAATGCACGTGTAGTTTTAGTTGAAATGAACTACACATTCTGTATTGACTACTTTACATCTACATGTGCGAATACATTTGGTGTCGCTCGCTATTTTTTAATATTTAATCTTTGAAAATTAGTATCAATTCGAGAATAAGAGACCCTGGGTTGCTTTTTGCGGGATTATACAAAAGTAATATAGGTCTTCGATTTTAATTGTTTGCGTGAAATTATGTGTCCTCTACTTCCGGTTAAAACCGAAAGTGCATTGTAATTAAAAGTGGCAACTTTTTTGGAGTTGATTTTAACGATGTTGTAGTCTGACAAGGGTCTGGTTAAAAAAAAATTAGATTTAAGAGCGCCATCTGGAGTTTAAAACAGTTCAAAATACAGTTTTACTAGAAGCCTTTGGCAGAGTCTTTATAATTGTTTCAGCATTGGTTTACATAACGGCCTTCATGCAGACAACATAATGTGTTGAAACGTAGATTGATGACGTCATCACGTATGTGTATCGCTTTAAATGTGCACTTTTTTTAAGCCAAACCAAAAGACCAACCGAGTTGAATTTTGGTGTACTGTTGGACAACGACACTGACTGCCGACAAATTTAGTAGCGTCATGATTACGTCATTTCATATGTATTTTTTGTGCTTTTTTTCCTCAGGCTTTTTATACCAGGTATGTACTCCCCGAAACCGAACACCTACAGTAGAGTTTGTCTTAAGACAAACTCTAAATGTCTAGTTTAACTTTAGTTTATTTATTTAACATCAGTATTCCACGCACGCTTGTTGGAAACTAATACTTTATACCGCAAACACAGATCCTTGTCATTTGATTGGTGAAACACGCATCACATGTCATCCTTTGCTTTGCCACGCATTTCTTCCTGCAATATTGGCCTGTTGTAACCATGGTATATGGAAATAAATATAGGATGGTGTATACTGATTTTTTATGCTCAGTTCGCAACGTCAGTCCCAAAACAATTATTTCCCTCATTCGCCCTAACGGACAAGGTTGGTGTCCTCATGGAGTCATCCACTTTATTTAGAAGGGGTTTTTAGAACTTTCAAACCATGGGGTGGATTTTTGTGTCTATTTTGTGTTTATTGTAAAAAAACAAATGTAAATGACAATGTGTAAAAATACAGATATTAAGTGCGTTTTCTTTGTGCATTGTTGCAGAATATAATCACTTGGTAAAATCTGGCTTTTCCATTTCACGAGGCGAGGCCGAGTGAAATGGAATAGTCCAGATTTCACATTGTGATTATATTATGTGACATTGCACTCATGAGCATCCAGTTTTTGGAGAGCAGTTGCAGAAAAACCTCTTGATCGCTACAGTTTATACTTACCCTTACTCTTGTCGAAGACACTGACAAACTGTCTGTTGACAAGGTAGCGTACATCATATCTACCATTTGGTAACAGGGATGTCATCTGAACTGTTCCTTTGGGCACAGCTGAGCCTTTTGGATTCTGTTCTCCTTGAACGTATCTGCGGTACAACATAGTTTGTTCATCATCGTAGAACATTTTCACTTTTACTTAGCTTGCAGATTGGAACTTGATTGTTGATTTCTTAGGTGTTTATTTGCTTATCTGAACATAACTGGGGTTTTTTGCTGGTATCTCAGAACATGACTACCTAATTAAATGACATTTTCACAGACTGTTTGACACATTATTTCTTTCAAAAATAATAATTGGAATGAATGTACATTTAGTTTAAAACCATAACACTAAACATAGATGCTTCATTAGATGACATCCAGCTGCACCATCGTCTAAAAATGTCAAAATGCTCCAAAAACGTAGGTCTGCGGTTATGTACCCTATCAAACCAACCCTTCAGAATTCAAATGTACGCCTTGTTTTGTTTAATGATGTTGAACTGAGGACTGCACTAGTAAACTGATTATGCTATACATGGGATCAGGCATACCACCATTATCAGAATCCAACAGTTTTTGGCTTGGAGTAACTGATTGTTGTTGGACTGAGGACTGCACTAGTAAACTGATAATGCTTTACATGGGATCAGGCATACCACCATTATCAGAATCCAACAGTTTTTGGCTTGGAGTAACTGATTGGTGTTGGACTGAGGACCACACTAGTAAACTGATTATGCTATACATGGGATCAAGCATACCACCATAATCAGAATCCAACAGTTTCATAATCAGAGTCCAACAGTTTGGGTGTTGAGTTACTGAATGGTGTTGGACTGAGGACCACACTAGTGAACTGATTTTGCTTCACATTGGATCAAGCATACCACCACAATCAGAGTCCAACAGTTTGGTTGCTAAACTACCATAGGCCATGTTCGAAGAACTGGCTTTGGCAGCGGCTTTAAGCCAACTCACACAGCATCAGCCAAAGTTGCTTTACTTGGACAAGGCTATATGGTGTTGGATAAACTTGGAGTTTGTTCAGAGGAGGAAAGATCCTTGAATCACTCTAGGGATTTAATATTTCTTAGGGTCAAATTCAAAACTCACACAAAATCCACATATTGGTCATTGTCGGCACCTGCTGGGTAAATACCAATCCAGTCCATATTCGTCGCCTCATCAAGAGGGACCGACCATGACGTTGTGAGAGTGGCTCCTGAAGCCAGTCTGCTGGGTCCTACAGTAAGCGACCGGGGTTGTTCTATTACAGTCACCTACAAATAAACAGGATTAATCATTTTTTTAAAAAGCAACGAGTGTCAGTCTGAAAGTACCAACCCCTCCAGAAAAATAAATCCCTAGCGTATGGCGTCAAATGCTCAAACAGCACCCTCACCGAGGTAAAAGGGAGATCATCATTTCACTGGGTCCCAACGCCTTATCAAGAGGCAATGGGACAGGCCGAGGTATGCACATGCGTGTCCGACGACTCCCCCAACATAATAATACCCCCAGTCACCTCTTCTTGTGTGCGAAAGATTTGCCAATCAACAATAATGTAGCTCTATTGTATAAATCCATTAAATCCATAAATATTGTCTCTCTTTGCCTTGCACTAAGAACAGGGCATCATTCTTCTTGCAACTTTGGTTTATAAAGATCGTTTACATTATCCAGGCAGCCTCCATGCATTTTTTTTTCATATCATGTGTGTATGTATGTGATTTTGCACATTGCCCTGATCATCGGTACAATCGTTCCCATCATGTATCCCTGCATTGGAAACATCTTGAACAAGACTTTGTACAAGCTCATCAGCCCATCCCAGCGGTCTGGGATGAGACCGATGGGGCCGAGAGGAGATCATCACTCATTGGCCGTGAGTCGACCATCGCACGATAAGTGTTCTAGGTTCTTTTACGCGCACTACCAATCTTAGGGACCTACGGCTTAATGTCCCATCCGAAGGACTCAGCAATTATGGTAAGGTATCTTGTTCAAGTGTCAAGACCAGGACTCGGACCCACACTCAGCTGATCAGAAACACCAGAGTTAAAGTCCGGTGCTCTCAACCCCTCGGCCATGACACCCAACATTCAAATTGCCACACGTATGATTGTGCACAAAATCTCAGTCCCCCCCCCTCCCCATTTGTGACACGGGCTCACAATCCATTTGTTACAACTTACATTTCCATCACTTCCTAAACCAAACACAGTCCACCACAACTTCTCGTCTCTGGTGACAAAGGGTTTAGTGACTACAGGCTGAGTAGGGATAACTCTAGGTACCTCCTCCCATGCCACCCAGCCGTCTCCGCGCTGAAGCTGCCAAGAATACCACAATCTGAAGAAGTAAACAAAAAACAATCATGGGGCAATACTCTATGGTTTTAATAAACATTAAAATTGACCACATTTCTTAAAAATTTATAACAAAAATAACCCAACACTATTTTCTGAACGCCATGCAAGAACAAAATACAATCATCAAAATTATCAAGAACACTAACCGTCCACTTGGGTGTACAGCAAACAGCTCCCCGCCTAGATGTATATTTGTGCCTGCCGCAATGACGTTAGCACCCTCTGTAGGTGGCATTTTGCCACCGAGGTCATACCACAAGCCCCAGGTACACCAGCCCCAAAGATCATCCACCATGTCACACGTCGTCTGCCAAATCTGTTTGACCACTCCATCTGCTCCAATCGAGAAGACTTGCAGATTGCCATTGAAGAAGTTGCCAGACATCACTATGGCAACAGGACGACTCGTCCTATCTTGTCTTGGTTGGAAATCACCTGCATCAGACACACCGACAGTATTTAAATACACCTCAACAAAAAGCAAAACTTCCCAAGATACACAGGGATTTCCCAGAACTTCGGCCCAGGTGGGTACTCGTGCCCAACTGTCGGGCCAATCCCCGCTACGGTTTGGATGATCCCAACTACAATCCAGATGATCCCAACTATAATCCAGATGCTCCCAACTATGTAGTTGAGGCGATCGCAACCATTTTCAGATCTAAAATCTATAGGCCTAGTTAGGATGAAATAAACCCAAATATAGCAAGGCCAATCCCGGAACTACAGTTGAACTGATCCTGACTATACATGTACATGTAGCTGTTTCTAAAGATGGGAGGGGACTAGTTGTTTATCTTAAGCTCAGCCCATATGTATCACAAAAACGAATGCAACGGAAATATTAGTTTGTAAACAATCACTATGTGCCATTTTCTAATTGTAATGTAAGTAAATTTGCTACGATTTTGCAATTTGCAGAAAGTATGACCCGGGCTCCATGCTGCTGTTCCGTCCCAACTTGACAATTGTCCCAACTATAGTTGGGACTGGTCCCAACTTGAGTGTTAAAGTTGGGACGTCCCAACTATAGTTGGGATCGCCCATAGACTTCAACAGGACACGTCCGTGATCGATCATGGCATAGAGCAAGGCTTGCTCTATGATCATGGGTTCTGATGCGATCGGCGTTAATTAACAAGATCCTTTATTTCAAACCCGGGTCTCGGCTCTGTATCAAACTCATGTCAAAACTGGTTTGGAATAATAGTATCGCTCACAATGGACCGCTAACTCAGTGTAAATAGTGTTTTTTGACGGTTCTGACAGCTGCCTCATGCTCAGTGCCGCCGGGTGACGCTTTCTCAGTCTCAGTAGGCCGACGCATTTTAGTTTCCCTTCTCTCGGAAAACAAAATTCTAATTAATCTCAAATATTCTCAAGGGAAAGTGGTCTTAAAAACTTCATACTATGATACTTACTATGTTTTTAGTTCATTCGTGGGGGTGCTTTGTGTGCACTGCGATCCCAACTTTAGTTGGGACGCCCCAACTTTAACACTCAAGTTGGGACCAGTCCCAACTATAGTTGGGAAGATCATCAAGTTGGGGCGGAACACTGCTTCTGACTGCATTCTGCTCCCTTGTTTTTTAAAATCTTTGTAAAAAATCTACCTGACTGCTTCCGTTACACTCATTGTATGTGTGTGAGTTGTTGTCACTTAACAACCTTTGAGAAAGACTCTGATTAGGGTCGAAACATCAGGCCATCTACAGCCTTTGCCTTTACACCACTGGCTACTTTAGTTGGTTAGCAGTTCACAACGGTTTATATTCCCTTTTTATTTTCATCTTTAACTAGTGTGGAACACTAAATGTAGTTTAGTACTCATTCGAAATTTGTAAATAAATTTGTCAACCACAATCCTCGACTGAACCTACAAACATTACAAATGTTTAATAAATATTAATTGATTATTATAAGATATTATTATTAATATGACGAATATGTTTCACCCAACTACAGAATCCGCACTATAGTTAGGATGATCCTACTCCAAGAACTATGAGGTTTGGGAAAAGATACCGGAACAAACCTCATCATAGTTCTAGGTAGGAGTAGGATGAACCCTAGTTGCAATAATCGAAACCCACCATCATCCCGACCGTCGAGAGGATGGCGGGTTACGATTATCGCAACTAGATGATCCCATCAAGAGTTGGGCGAATTCCATAGTTGGGATAGATTTACTTCATTACCCATGCTTCTCCAGCTTGCCCACACCACATCGTTTCTTTGCCATGTTCGGTAAACATAACCGTCACTCATGACGGCAAACGCTTCATAATAACCACTGAAAGTATTATAGATGGCCGTTGCATCGGAAAAAAGATACGGTGTGGCATCACCAATTCTCTCCCAAGGCGAGAATTTCACATCGGTTCCCTTACACCAAAAAAGGGTAGATTCACTGGAGATGGTACGAGCAAACACCACTATCTGGTTCTTGTAAAACCCCACACTGACAGAGTCCATTCCATTCAATATCACTCCCTTTTGGAAGGCCAGTTCTGATGCGGAAATTTTGGTCCAACTGCCAAAATTAAACGATTTATTTCCAAGCAGCTGTTGCATCGTGTACACCTGGCCATCAGAAGCTTGAATGAAAAGCTGGATTTGGTTTTTGCTGGTATGCAAGCCGACTGGGTTTGAAACAACCGCGAGACCCACAGGTGCTCCCAAGTCAACCCATGATCGCCGGAGTGGCAGGTTCGGTGAGATGACGTTGCTGTACATCAAACTACCACCCCAGTTGTAGAAAGCCAGCGGTGCGTTGCCTTTGTCGAGGAGATTTTTGGTCACAAACAGTCGCCTGTCTATTTCTTCTGTGCCATTTCTTGTTGGAACCTTAGAGCATAACGCCATCATTGGAAGAAACAGAAGCAGAATTCGAGACCACGCCATTTCTCAATATATGAAACTTGAAAGAGGTGATATTCAATATGAAAATTGACGGTAAAGTCGATGGTCGGAAGTAGCTCCTGCGTCGTCAAAAAAATATTTCTCACCGGCCCTTGGTCACGAGATCCAAAAGGAGGGACTTTACTATGGAACGCCAAAGAGGCATTTAATAATCGGTGATGGTCTTTTACAACCGGTGATCAAATTTTGAATCGGTGATGGTCTAACGCGATCGGTGATCAACTTTAGCAATCGGTGATGTATCACGATCGGTGATGGTCTTTCGCGATCGGTGGTCAACTTTAGCAATCGGTGATGTATCACGATCGGTGATGGTCTAACGCGATCGGTGATCAACTTTAGCAATCGGTGATGTATCACGATCGGTGATGGTCTTACGCGATCGGTGATCAACTTTAGCAATCGGTGATGCATATTCACGATTGGTGATGGTCTTTCGCGATCGGTGATCAACTTTAGGGATCGGTGATGCATATTCACGATCGGTGATGGTCTTTCGCGATCGGTGATCAACTTTAGCAATCGGTGATGCATATTCACGATCGGTGATGGTCTTTTGCGATCGGTGATCAACTTTAGGGATCGGTGATGCATATTCGCGATCGGTGATGGTCTAACGCGATCGGTGGTCAACTTTTTAGGGATCGGTTATGGTATATCTAATTCACACCACTTACCACTCTGGTCATCGACTGACTTGTCCGACATTGGAGAAGAGTACCATTTTAAAACTATATGTATTAAGTATTTCACTTTTACTTTCTTTAATTGTTTACTTAAGAACCTGATTTTATTACATTAATGATAACATACACGGTGTTATTTCAGGCCTGGATGTTTTTTATTTTTTTTATTTGCATCCTAGTTATTGTTAGAACTGTTCTGTTCTTTCTAGTTCCATGTTTTGACCATTTTTAATCTTTATTGTTTTTTCAATTACTTTTGTATCGATTCCGTTTGTGTTCACTTGAGGGGATAAATAATGTGGTCATTTTGTTTCCCTATATTACTCCATAATTTCTATATGATTACTCATGCCCAAGTTCACTTGTATTCTAACACTTATTAGGCCACGAGAATGAAAGTTAAAAAATTGTGTCCGGACTTTTATGAAAACACATGAGGCTTTTTTTCATTAATCATTATTCATTACTTTTGTATGACCGTGGTGTTTTACATAATAAAAGCAGCGCCCATATGCAAAGTGTAGCGAACGGCCTAAGGGTCCTTGTTTCTAATACTGCCGAACACCAATCGACAATCTTCGTGGATGAGCTAGCGACATAACTGGCTGGTGGTTTTCACATAATAAATACTACATGGAACTTGGTTTCCACTGCTCAAATTTCAAAATAAAGTCTAAACCCACAAAATGTTTTCAAATAATTATACTGTGACGATCCAATTATAGATTAGAGTCCACTGTTTGGACAAGGAATTCCTGGAGATAACATGCAAGACTTCGTGGTAAAGACGAAAAGGATGTATAACTCCGGCCTCTTTCTTTAATGGAGCTTTCCCGTAATGTAATTACAAACAAGTATGGAGATAATTACCCTTGGAATGTAAACAGTTGAGATTTCAACATTACCTGTTATATAACACTTTTATTATTTTGTATAAGGAAATAAAGGCAAAGCCCATTATAAAGTGTGAGGGAAGTGTCTGCGGGTGATTTCTGTGATGTTTTGTTTGGTGTGTTTCTCTCTTTTTCCCCCTTTTTTTTGGGGGGGGGGGCTTGCATGACGGGGGCGTAGGCGTTTTAACTTTCAGTCTGACTGTATCGTGCACGCAGTAGCCTTCAAAAAGGTAGAATAATTACCAATATGCTACGCCAGTCTTACCATTTGTAAAACTAAATTATTTTGAATTTGTTTGATTACTTAACGTGACTGTTAAAAACGATCGAACATTTTATGTATAGCTCTGCTTGTTTTTCTTTCGTCTCGCTGAAGTTTGATAATAAAACAACACATAAATTCATATATTGACTGGCCTACTTTGAAAGTAATTTTTTTTTTATTAATATGATTTCATAATTTCAAACTAACATTAACACAGACAATGCATAATATTGTTTTTTAAAAGGTCACCGGTGAAGTGCGCAAAAAATACACATAAAATGTGGTCAGACACCCTTCATTAAAAAGAAATAAATGCAGTTGATTCCACATTATCAAAATGACAAGTTGACAAGGTTAACATATAGAAATGTTAAGTTCACGTTTGAGATAACTCGATGTCATTTTCAACAGCGAGACCATGACCAAAATACATTTACAAGAGTTGGCCATAATCATGTATAAACAAATTACTAAATGTAGATACCGGGATGAGAAAAACCAAGGTACTTTCCTTTAACAATTATTGGTGTTAATTTGGGGGTATTCAACTTTAAAGTACGCGGGTGGTGCACTTAGAAACCAAGTAAAGAACGCTCAATTAATGAAGTGAAATAAAACATTAATAGCGAAATAATACCGATATTGCAGAACTAATCAACAGCTGTGAAAGTATACACAAATCAAAACATTGATTACCGATCGCGAAAGACCATCACCGATCGCGAATATGCATCACCGATCCCTAAAGTTGATCACCGATCGCGAAAGACCATCACCGATCGCGAATATGCATCAACGATTGCTAAAGTTGATCACCGATCGCGTAAGACCATCACCAATCGTGATACATCACCGATTGCTAAAGTTGATCACCGATCGCGTAAGACCATCACCGATCGTGATACATCACCGATTGCTAAAGTTGATCACCGATCGCGTTAGACCATCACCGATCGTGATACATCACCGATTGCTAAAGATGATCACCGATCGCGTAAGACCATCACCGATCGTGATACATCACCGGTTGCTAAAGTTGATCACCGATCGCGTTAGACCATCACCGATCGTGATACATCACCGATTGCTAAAGTTGATCACCGATCGCGAAAGACCATCACCGATCGCGAATATGCATCACCGATCCCTAAAGTTGATCACCGATCGCGAAAGACCATCACCGATCGCGAATATGCATCAACGATTGCTAAAGTTGATCACCGATCGCGTAAGACCATCACCAATCGTGATACATCACCGATTGCTAAAGTTGATCACCGATCGCGTAAGACCATCACCGATCGTGATACATCACCGATTGCTAAAGTTGATCACCGATCGCGTTAGACCATCACCGATCGTGATACATCACCGATTGCTAAAGATGATCACCGATCGCGTAAGACCATCACCGATCGTGATACATCACCGGTTGCTAAAGTTGATCACCGATCGCGTTAGACCATCACCGATCGTGATACATCACCGATTGCTAAAGTTGATCACCGATCGCGAAAGACCATCACCGATCGTGAATATGCATCACCGATCCCTAAAGTTGATCACCGATCGCGAAAGACCATCACCAATCGTGAATATGCATCACCGATTGCTAAAGTTGACCACCGATCGCGTAAGACCATCACCGGTCGTGATACATCACCGATTGCTAAAGTTGATCACCGATCGCGTTAGACCATCACCGATCGTGATACATCACCGATTGCTAAAGTTGATCACCGATCGCGTTAGACCATCACCGATCGTGATACATCACCGATTGCTAAAGATGATCACCGATCGCGTTAGACCATCACCGATCGTGATACATCACCGATTGCTAAAGATGATCACCGATCGCGTTAGACCATCACCGATTCAAAATTTGATCACCGGTTGTAAAAGACCATCACCGATTATTAAATGCCTCTTTGGCGTTCCATACTTTTCTGACCCCTGTGCATTGACGTCTGATACGCCCACTGATCTCTATTAATATTATACCATTTCTACTTCAATGATTATACTGAGTATAATATAATAGTACAAGAGATCAGTGGATACGCCTTGTGTGTGTTTTCTTTATAACAATGGGGTTGCTATTGTAAACAATACCAAAGGCGCCATCAAGCGGCGGTAAAATAAAATTCTAGGGGGGTGCACCCATTGCTCTCCATTAATATTAATGGAGATCGATGGGTGCACCTTACCATGGAGGTAGAATTTATGGTGGCTCATATTCGCCAATTCCTAGAGAACCCATGTTTTATTTAACGGCGATATATCGCCGTACTATTGCGTTATATCGCCGTGGAAGCCAGTGTAGTTGGGTAATGAGTTGTGATGCATTGTACGGAGCTCTGGAAGTGCCATCCGACATGTTGAGATCCTGACATAATTATCTCTGGATGACGACATCCTCAACGCAAACTAGTCGACATATCGAGATAATTATTTCGGGATCTTGACATCCTAAAGGTAGGATGTCATCTTGCTGTGATAATTTATCTCGGGATGACGGCATCAGAAAAGCAGGATGTCGTCTTGCTGTGATAATTTATCTCGGGATGTCGACATCCTTAAAGTAGGATGTCGTCTTCCAGTGATAATTTATCTCGGGATGTCGACATCCTAAAAGTAGGATGTCGTCTTCCTGTGATAATTTATCTTGGGATGACGTAGGCACGGGTGTCACTCGTAGGCCTATACTAAAAGATAAATCGCGAAGGCCGCGTGTACGACATCCTACCTTTAAAGATGTCGACATCCCGAGATAAATTATCACAGGAAGACGACATCCTACGTTTAGGATGTCGACATCCCGAGATAAATTATCACAGCAAGACGACATCCTGCTTTTCTGATGTCGACATCCCGAGATAAACTATCACAGCAAGATGACATCCTACCTTTAGGATGTCAAGATCCCGACATAATTATCTCGGTATGACAACTAATTTGCCTTGAGGATGTCGTCATCCAGAGATAATTATGTCAGGATCTCAACATGTCGGATGGCACTTCCAGAGCTCCGTAGCATTGTGATATCGATCAGTAGAATAAATAAGTCTTGCGGCACGATTCTGTAGCTTCTGTTATCTGTTGATCTCACCCTGATTGACACCATACAATAAAGAGTTACAGTAATCTAGGCGAGATATAATGAGCGAGCAAACTGCATGGTTACAGTTGTTGTGGTCAATGAACTTACGGATACGGTGGAGGTTGCGTAAATGGAAATTAACAGATTGACAGACGGATGCGATGTGAGGAGACATGGACATTGTAGAGTCAAATACAACTCCAAGATTTCTAAATGTGGGAGATGGACGAATGATGGAATTACCAATTTCAAGGGCAATTTCTGGCAGTGCGTTCAAGACACGTGTGTTACCTGCAACGAAAAGCTGTGTTTTATTATCGTTAAGTTTCATTTTGTTGGAAGTCATCCAGTGTCGAATGTCAGTTATGCAAGAAGAGAGTTTGTTGAGTACTCGATCTGATTCACCTGCAATTGAAGGGTTGAAATAAGTATAAATTTGGGTGTCATCTGCATAAATGTGGTACATCATGTTATGACTCTCAATGATGGAACAGACTGGTTGAGTGTAAAAGGTGAAGAGCAATGGTCCGATAACAGAACCCTGCGGAACACCAAAATTAACGGGTTGATCATCAGAAACAGCACCAGAGATGCCAACACGTTGACGGCGTCCCGCAAGATAACCATCAAACCAATGCAGAACTGAACCTTGAAAACCAAACGATTTACAGAGTCGATGAATCAGAAGATTGTGGTCGATCGTGTCAAAGGCAGACGAGTCAAGCGCAACGAGCAGAACTGCCATATTTTTGTCAATGGCTCGCATGATGTCATTTTTAACACGTAAAAGACCTGTTTCAGTGCTATGGTTAGATTTGTAAGCAGACTGGAACGTCTGGTGGAGATGGTTGTCATGGAGATGATCATTGACACGGCTCAGAACCACCTTCTCTAAAACTTTGGAGAAAGGAATGTTAGAAACAGGCCGATAATTGTTGAGTGTGTTAGGATCCAGATTGTGCTTCTTGAGTATGGGCGTAACGATGGCTTGGCAAAGAGAACGTGGAAAAGTAGCAGTCGAGAAAGAAGAATTAACAATATGAGTGATGTATGGGACTAGGACATGAATATTTGCTTTTAGCAACCAGGTAGGCAGGGGATCAAGAGAGCAGTATTTGTTTGGAGAGCCACTGATAATGCTATGTATCTCCTGATCATCAACAATATCAAACTGTGAAAGAACAATATCAGAAGGAATGTTGGAGTCCTGGTATTTTGATGTTACAAACTCTACATTAAATGTACAATCAAGCTCGGATCTAATTTTAACAATTTTGTCAGTAAAGAAATGGCAAAAGTTGTTACAAACGTTTATCATTGATGAGGCTGATGTACTTGGTAATATCATTATTAAGCAGTTTGTGAACTGTTCTATACATGTCCTTCGTGTTACTCGTGGCCAGTTTCTCTTTGAAGTAAGCAGCTTTTGCGGTCTGGATGAGATGAGCTAGTACAGTGAGCTGTGATTGATAAGCTTGTCGTCGGTGTGAGTCCAACTTTGTCTTGCGCCACCTCCATTCAAATCGCCGCTTGATTTTCCTTGCTACGTGGATAGCGTTATATTGGAGTTAGCGCCACAGCGAGGAATTAAAGTTTTACATTTGAATGAAGGACCATACCATTACTTCAAAAGGGTGGATCAGACTGCATTACAAGGGGCAATCTACAGTTTGAGTCTCTCCGACATTAGCGATATATAATTAGACCTCCCATGGTCTGATACGCCTTGGTTTTTTTTAAAACAATAACAAAAGCGCCACCAAGCGGCAGTAAAATATAATTCTACCAACAAATCGATGGGGCGCACGCTGCACTGCAACGCGAACGTTTCCGAGAGCGCGAATTTGAATTTAAACTATATATGAAATAAATATATATCAATTGTAATATATTAGTTTCATTATATAGGAAAGTGCAAATTTATGTTTTAGCGTTTGTAAAACATTTCACATAAAACAGTTGTCGTTAATCATTCCAATATAATCATTCAAATCGGCGGCCATTTTAATCACACAATAAGCGAGTTTAGTCTGGTGCACTGGACCTTGCGTCTACAATATACTCCCAACAGCATGTACTCAATAACCACAAACAAAAAGGACACCACGGAACGTATATGACAATTTGCTTTTAAGAAATACTTTATTTTATTGCTACATGATGAAAATGATAACTTATCAAATCAATTAATGGCAAGTATAATCAGCAAGGACTGTTACAAACACAAGTGTGTCACTTATGCCAAGCACATACTCCAAGAATCACACACACATTCACACACCCTTACCGTTGGTGGCTTGCGGGGTCCTGCTATTGTTGTTCTATTATTCCCTTTTCTAAACAATTCTCCTGTGGGGTCCAGGTTCCACAAAGAATTCCCTTGTGGGGTCCATTGTTCTGTTGTGTTTGAGACCCCACAAGGATCAGTGGGTGTGTTCACACAACCTTATCGATCAGGTTTGTGGGGTCCTGCTATTGTTCTAATATTCCCTTTTCTATAGAATTCCTCTGTTGGGTCCAAGTTAAACAAAGAAACACTTTGTGGGGTCCATTGTTCCATTTGAAGTGCCCTTCTGTAAGGCCATGTATTTCAACCCAACAAATCAAACACTTCTCTTTGTTCGCCCATTGCTTGGATTTTTTTTTTAGCAACGTCACTTTTGGTTAGTACACCAAAGTGAAGTGGGTACATCCTCGCTCTGGTCACAACCTCTAGATCAATTTGGATAAAGTCTTTGGTTTCAATTGGTAGACACCCTCACGTCCCTCTAAAGATCCTCAAACTAGGTGCAACGCTCTTTCCTCAAGTCAGAGCTGTGCGTAAAGTCATACACCCGCACTTAACATGCTGGTAAATAGGCTCCCAGCCTGCATTTTGCAAATTGATGTTTTTATTTCAGCTGCTATTACAAACAAGAACATGTACTTAAAATATACTTTGCCTCTAAAACAAGAAATATAAGTAATTGGCCAGCTAACTGTTTATAAACAAATACATGTAATAATGATTGGAATGGGTCCACCATTTAAAAAATACTTGAAACAAACACTTTGCTTTTGAAGCATACTTACAAAAAATTAATCAAAACTGCCCTATCTTTCTTTTAGAATGTTAGTCTTTGCATTGCGCTCTTCTTCCTATCTTCTGCTGTGTTCTATTTATAGAACACCTTTCTCTTGATAGAAAACCTTTCTTTTTCTAGAAAACCTTTCTTTTTATCAAAAACCTTTCTTTTTCTAGAAAACCTTTCTTTTATAGAAAAACTTGCTTTTTGTAGGAAACCTTTCACCTTAAGAATTTGTATTCTACTTCTTTGTATCATTAAAGGACTCATTAAAGGACTCATAAAAAGTGATGTAAAGTTGGCCGACTAAAGATTAAGTACTATTTTTTTTACAAGAAGCTGTTCCTGCAGATTGCATTTATGAAAGCCCTGTGGCACCTGCATTTTTAAACATGGTTCAGGAAATCAGGAGAAATAAATAACTCTAGGTGTGGTTACTGAAAGTTCCGTTCGATGGAAATTTCTACGGCTGACTAAAAAATGCAAGCCTTGACGACCCTTCCGATACACAAACCCCCTTGCTCATATCCCTGAATCAAACCAAAAGCATTAGAGGCAGCACGAATATCCCCATAGATTTCATACCTGTCCTTAAAGAAGATCAGCAAAAGGTCAAGGGTGTCGATTACAAGTTTCGTACACTTCCCTTCTGTGCAGGAGACCAGATCCTTGATAAACTTCACCAGGGCTTTTGTGATGATGGTTTGGAGGCAAGCAATGAGGGTGTCCTTGACATCAATGAGGGCAAATCCAAACAGTTGGAGTCCTTTAAACACCTGGAAAAGAGAAAGTTAGTTTGACGGCAAGACTCAAGATTGATTTCCAGGGGACACTTCCAGATCCTGCAGAAGTGTAAGGGCTTCTGAGTTGCTTTAGCTACAGTTTGGCCCGCAAAAACAAAAGAAGTTTTTATCTAGCACCCCCCCCCCTCCCCATAGGGAAAGAGCATTTTACAGCCCGCCCCCTCCCCCAAGTTCGCATCAGGACCATTTGCCAAATAGTGGTTGATATCAACTGGTACTCATGCTCAAATGTGTTGGACACCAGGTAATATGGCCTCTAGTCGACAGATGGTCCTTGTGCTAGCCTGGTCCTTTTGGTATTAAGGGTACAGTTTATATAGCGAGGGCGTACTTTGTTTGGGCTGTTGTATGAAACTTGAAGACTAGAATGCACATAATCCATCGACCAAACTTGATCAGAAGTTGTTCCCTTTAAACCACTCTCTAGT
Organism: Pisaster brevispinus; assembly: GCA_023634235.1. Taxonomy (NCBI): domain Eukaryota; kingdom Metazoa; phylum Echinodermata; class Asteroidea; order Forcipulatida; family Asteriidae; genus Pisaster; species Pisaster brevispinus. Next base: position 15,056,902 of record JAMKCF010000012.1, on the reverse strand, counting down.
AAATAAAATTATAATACCTTTAGGCAAATATATGTGGAAGAGGACTTCCAAGGGCAGACCCAGAGGAAGCAGTAGAGGCCCTGGTAACCCCCCACCCCCCTCTTGGCAAAATAAATCTTACACCAGCCAGACCCCCAACAAATGACTCCTCACACGCCCATCCCCACCTCATTCAACAAATGAGCCCATTGGTGCTCCTGAAGTTTTGTGGAAAACAGAATTGGATCCTCACCTGTCCATCCTCAAAAGCTTTAAAAGACTGTCTGAATGCAGCAACGGTCTTGTACCCATCCTTCACGCACTCTTCGATGTAGGTATTTTCGATGCCCAGACCCTTGTATATTCCCCGAAAGACCTGCACCCATTCCTCCTCTTGACTGCCATTGTAGTATTCCACACCTGAAAAAGTCACATTTCTTATAAATCTTTAAGGAACTGTTTCTTCCTTCCTCATTAGCAACACACACTAACATTTTGTAAATACACTAAAACAACAGAGGGCGCTACTCAGGGGTTTGTCTAGTTTTTAGACAAGCCCCCATCCTTTCTTAACCAAGGATAAAGATGGGCTTTGATATGTACCTATTCAATTGACCATTACCCGAAGCACTCGTTCATCGGAACCTAAAGCCCTTTATAAAACGATGGCTTTGGCTTCGTCTTCAGCTCCTTTTTAAGCGGCTTCAACAGGCTGCGGACAGAGGCTAAGCCAGAGCCTTAAGACAAAGACATTTTTGTGCCCACTTTGTGTTTATTGTAAAAAAAAAAATTGTAAATGACAATGCGTGAGTTATAAATAACAGATATTAAGTGCGTTTCCTTTGTGCATTGTTGCAGAATATAATCACTTGGTAAAATCTGGCTATTCCATTTCACTCGACCTTGCCTCGTGAAATGGAATAGTCCAGATAACACATTGTGATTATATTCTGTGACAATGCACTCATGAGCATCCAGTATTTGGAGAGCAGTTGCAGACAAACCTCTTGATCGCTACAGTTTATACTTACTCTTACTCTTGTCGAAGACACTGACAAACTGTCTGTTGACAAGGTAGCGTACATCATATCTACCATTTGGTAACAGGGATGTCATCTGAACTGTTCCTTTGGGCACAGCTGAGCCTTTTGGATTCTGTTCTCCTTGAACGTATCTGCGGTACAACATAATTTGTTCATCATCGTAGAACATTTTCACTTTTACTTAGCTTGCAGATTGGAACTTGATTGTTGATTTCTTAGGTCTTTATTTGCTTATCTGAACATAACTGGGATTTTTTTTTTGCTGGGATCTTAGAACATGACTTCCTAATTAGATGACATTTTCACAGACTGTTTGACACATTTTTTCCTTCAAAACTAAAGGATTGGAATAAATGTACATTTAGTTTAAAACCATAACACTAAATATGTCTGCTCCATTAGACAACATCCAGCTGCACCATCGTCTAAAAATTTCAAAATGCTCCAAAAAAGGTAGAAGTTCTGCGGTTATGTACCCTATCAAACCAACCCTTCACAATTCAAATGTACGCCTTGTTTTGTTATGTTGAACTGAGGACTGCTATAGTAAACTGATTATGCTATACATGGGATCAGGCATACCACCATTATCAGAATCCAACAGTTTTTGGCTTGGAGTAACTGATTGGTGTTGGACTGAGGACCACACAAGTAAACTGATTATGCTATACATGGGATCAGGCATACCACCATAAGGCCCCCCCAAAAAAATTGTTGAGTTGCCCTCCAGTAGAAATATTTGAAGGGGTCGGTCGGTCCGATATTTTATTATTTTTAAAAAAATTTCCCCTCAACTGTCATTTAAAGATTGAAATGCATTGGAACTAATCCTAAACACAATGTCTTTCAACATACACTTCGAAAGCATTCGTGACTGGTTGCGGTGGTACGTCTACTTCTACTAGTTTCAACTTGAAGAGTATGTGCCTCATGCCCATGTCACGAAGGACTGTTAAAGATTTGTGCAGGTCTACATACTGCCACGGTCCTTGGGCGGTCGACGAGATCACTACTTCAATCAAAATAAATTCATGCTCTTGGCTATCCAGCTCTGTTAAATGTTTAACAAATAGTTCATCGAAGGGCCCGTTTAATGATATTTCGTGACACCCGACTGAAAATAATTAATTCTGGCGATGCAGTTATTGCAACTATGGACACCGTAAAATCATCCATGTTGCTACTGCGTCGATGTGTCAATGCACAACGTGTGATGGTTCATTTGATTTAAAACGTGTAGATTGAGTCATGGGTAATTGGGCAGTGTATCGGTGATTTGTTTTCTCTTGAAGTATCCGTTCTATATACTTGCAATAAAGCTGGCCAAGTTCCAAAAATGACCGTTTGATGTCAGCAGCCAATTCTACCTGGTACTTGCTCTCAAAGTAAGTGTTGGGTACCAGTGAAACCGCTTCTTGGCTCGCTCAAGCTAGCAATGCGATCGCCTGCCTATCCGAATTTGGGCTGTATACCAGCATTCTGTCTGCAGTAGTCCATGTCATGTGCAAATTGCGTGGGATCGCGAGTTTAGCGGCACAAAATGTCGATCTCCTGCATGTTTACTTTAAAATCTGTGCTTTGCAAACTTGTTTCAGCTTATTTGGCATTTATAGTTCGTTTTAATTTGGATAAACATAGAAAATGTGTAAGTTTCATTAACAAATAAATAACGGGAAAAAAAAAAAAAAAAAAAAAACCCGACCCGAGATTTCAGCATTTTGGGGTCGGTCGCGGAGGGCAACTCAACAATATTTTTTTGGGGGCCTAATCAGAATCCAACAGTTTCATAATCAGAGTCCAACAGTTTGGGTGTTGAGTTACTGAATGGTGTTGGACTGAGGACCACACTAGTGAACTGATTTTGCTTCACATTGGATCAGGCATACCACCATAATCAGAGTCCAACTCTAGGGATTTAATATTTCTTAGGGTCAAATTCAAAACTCACACAAAATCTACATATTGGTCATTGTCGGCACCTGCTGGGTAAATACCAATCCAGTCCATATTCGTCGCCTCATGAAGAGGGACCGACCATGACGCTGTGAGAGTAGTTCCTGAGGCCAGTCTGCTGGGTTCTACAGTCAGCGACCGGGCATGTTCTATTACAGTAACCTACAAATGTACAGGATTAATCAATTTTTTTTTAAAAGCAACGATAAGTATCAGTCTGAAAGTACCAACCCCTCCAGAAAAATAAATCCCTAGCCTACTAAGAACAGGGCAACATTCTTCTTACAACTTTGGTTTAAAAAGATTGTTTACATTATCCACGCAGCCTCCATGCATTTTTTTTCATCGTTCCAATCATGCATTCCTTCATCGAATACGTCTTGAACAAGACTTTGTACAAGCTCATCAGCCCATTCCAGCGGAGAACCGAGAGGAGAACCTCATTCATTGGCCGTGAGTCGACCATCGCACGATTAGTGTTCTAGGTTCTTTTACGCGCACTACCAATCTTAGGGACCTACGGCTTAATGTCCCATCCGAAGGGCTCAGCAATTATGGTAAGGTATCTTGTTCAAGTGTCAAGACCGGGACTCGGACCCACACTCAGCTGATCAGAAACACCAGAGTTAAAGTCCGGAGCTCTCAACCCCTCAGCCATGACACCCAACATTCAAATTGCCACACGTATGATTGTGCACAAAATCTCAGTCCCCCCCCCCCACACCTTCTCCCTCCCGATTTGTGACACAGGCTCACAATCCATTTGTTACAACTTACATTTCCATCACTTCCTAAACCAAACACAGTCTACCACAACTTCTCGTCTCTGGTGACAAAGGGTTTAGTGACTATAGGCTGAGTAGGGACAACTCCAGGTACCTCCTCCCATGACTCCCAGCTCTCTCCACGCTTAAACTGCCAAGAATGCCACAATCTGAAGAAGTAAAAAAAACAATACTGTATGGTTTCTATAAACACTAAAATTGACCACATTTCTATAAAAATTGTAACAAAAATAACCCAACATTATTTTCTGAACCCCATGCAAGAACAAATTACAATCATCAAAATTATCAAGATCACTAACACTCCACTTGTGTCTACAGCAAACAGCTCCCCGCCTAGATGTATATTCGTGCCTGCCGCAATGACGTTAGCACCCTCTGTAGGTGGCATTTTGCCACCGAGGTCATACCACGAGCTCCAGGTACACCAGCCCCAAAGATTGTCCACCCTGTCACACGTCGTCTGCCAAATCTGTTTGACCACTCCATCTGCTCCAATCGAGAAGACTTGCAGAACGCCATTGAAGAAGTCGCCAGACATCACTATGGCAACAGGACGACTTGTCCTTTCTTCTCTTGGTTGGAAATAACCTGCATCCGACAGTATTTAAATACTCCTCAACAAAAAGCAAAACTTCCCAGGATACATAGGGATTTCCCAGGACTTCCACCCAGGTGGGTACTCATGCCGAACTGTCGGGCCAATCCCCACTGCGGTTTGGATGATTCCAACTATAATCCAGATGATCCCAACTATAATCCAGATGCTCCTAACTATGTAGTTGAGGCGATCACAACCATTTTCAGATCTAAAATCTATAGGCCTAGTTAGGATGAAATAAACCCAAATATAGCAAGGCCAATCTCGGAATTACAGTTTGGATAATCCCAGTTAAATACTAGTAGGGCCAATCCAAACTGCAGTTGGATCCCCAAACTACAGTTGGGCTGATCCTGCCAATAGCTGATTCAAAAGATGGCAGGGAACTAGTTGTTAATCAGTTAAGCTCAGTTTATATGTATCACGAAAACGAATGCAACGCAATAAGTTTGCAAACAACCACTACGGGCCGTTTTCTAATTGTGATGTAAAACAATTTGCTTTGATTTTGCAATTTGCAGAAAGCATGATCCGGGCTCCATGCTGCTTCTGACTGCATTCTACTCCCCGACTGCTTCTGCTACACTAATTGTATGTGTGTGAGTTGTGTTGTCACTTAACCTTTGAGAAAGACTTTGCTTAGGGTCGAAACATCGGGCCATCAACAACCTTTGCCTTTACACCACTGGCCACTTTAGTTGGTTAGCAGTTTACAACGGTTTATATTCCCTTTTTATTTTTTATCTTTAACTAGTGTGCAACACCAATTGTAGTTAGTACTCATTCGAAATTTGTAAACCACAATCCTCAACTGAACCTACAACCATTAAAAATATTTAATCAATATTAATTGATTATTAAAAGATATTATTATTAATATGAGGAATATGTTTCACCCAACTATAGATTCCACACTATAGTTAGGATAATCCTACTCCAAGAACTACTAAGATTCGTGAAGTTCATCATAGTTCTTGGTAGGAGTAGGATGAACCCTAGTTGCGATAATCGTAACCCACCATCATCCCGACCCTCGAGAGGATGGCGGGTTACGATTATCGCAACTAGATGATTCCATCAATAGTTGGGCGAATTCCATAGTTGGGATAGATTTACTTCATTACCCAAGCTTCTCCAGCTTGCCCACACCATATCATTTCTTTGCCATGTTCGGTAAACATAACCGTCACTCATGACGGCAAACGCTTCATAATAACCACTGAAAGTATTATAGATGGCCGTTGCATCGGAAAAAAGATACGGTGTGGCATCGCCAATTCTCTCCCAAGGCGAGAATTTCACATCGGTTCCCTTACACCAAAAAAGGGTAGATTCACTGGAGATGGTACGAGCAAATACTACAATCTGGTTTTTGTAAAGCCCCACACTGACAGAGTCCATTCCATTCAATATCACTCCCTTTTGGAAGGCCAGTTCTGATGCGGAAATTTTGGTCCAACTGCCAAAATTGAACGATTTATTTCCAGGCAGCTGTTGCATCGTGTACACTTGGCCATCAGAAGCTTGAATGAAAAGCTGGATTTGGTTTTTGCTGGTATGCAAGCCGACTGGGTTTGAAACAACCGCGAGACCCACAGGTGCTCCCAAGTCAACCCATGATCGCCGGAGTGGCAAATTCGGTGAGATGCCGTTGCTGTACATCAAACTACCACCCCAGTTGTAGAAAGCCAGCGGTGCGTTGCCTTTGTCCAGGAGATTTTTAGTCACAAACAGTCGCCTGTCTATTTCTTCTGTGCCTTTTGTTTTTGTTGGAACCTTAGAGCATAACACCATCATTGGAAGAAGCAGAAAAGCCAGCCGCATAAGCATAATAATTCGAGACCACGCCATTTCTCAATTTTAAATGAAACTTGCAAGTTGAAAGAGGTGACATTCAATATGAAAATTGACAGTAAAAAAAAGTCGATGGTCGGAGGTAAGTTCATGCGTCATCAAAAAACTATTTCTCACCTTCCCCTTTTTCAATTGCAACATCAGTCACGAGATCCAGATGAATCCCTTTTCTGACACGTCCGTGTGCACTGACTTTTTACATGCCTTGTGTTTTTTTACAATGATATTATTATTAACATAAACAATAACAAAAGCGCCATCAAGCGGCGGTAAAATCCAAATTAACTATCGATGGGCACGTTTTGGCGCTGTGACCGTAAACATGTTTCTGGTTCGCGGCCGTTTTGGCGCTTCGGTTTCACTGAAATGACGTCATTGTTTCGACCAAAGTTGAACCGAGGTTTCCGGTCGGTTCACTTATGTTTCAAGATGGCGGAAAGGTAAACAAGCTTAGCAGACGACGTTACTTTTTACCATAAATGGGGTTTAAATAGTGGGTTTTTACCTTCAATTGGTACGAAAGTTGATACAGAATATCAGGCCTAGGCCTACTCTTTTAAGAACTTTAGGGAAACACTATAAAAATAACTCCCACTTTTGCTTTGAATGTTATTGTTAATCATTCATGTCCGGTCGCTGTGCGAATTTTTTTTGGGTTGTGTGTGGAGTCACGTAGGCAGTAACGTTAATTACTCGCGTATGTTGGACATGATACATGATACATGTCTGGACATTTACATGATAAAGAAGGTGATAAGTAGGGAGATTCGGTCCCCCATATGGATGGGCTGACAGAGGATGATTCAAAAGAGGGCGCTATCAGAAGAAGTTTGTACACTCCGGGGACACAGACATTATAATACCTTTCCATTGTTGATAAACAAACAGCGCTGGTTGGCATGGCCCGCCGAATGTTAGTAAAACGTTCAATCGTGTTAACAGATGTTTCAACCAAATGCAACATTTTCGGCAAACTTCTAATTAAATAAAATACCTCCTATGATCGGTTGCTTTGTTTCCAATAAATTCAACACTATTTTTTAATATTTGTGTAACATTGTTACAAACTATAGCTATCTGTTTTTATTTTGCATCTATGGCTTTCCATAGTTTTCCAGCCAGGGTTGGCAAAATCTTGGGCTGTGACGTTGCAAAAGAAAGGTCTATAGACGGACAGCAGGGGGCGCTAAACTGAAATTTTGGACTTTCTCAAACTATGGGCGGAAGTGAAGACGCGTCAACACTTTTTGTACACGTTTAGGCATAGCCGCGAGGCAGTGGACCCGTTTTCATGGACTTTTTCTGAATTTTCAGGAGATATTGACCCGATGATGGATTATAAATTAAGTGATGGAATTTAAGGAAATTCTTGTAATAACTGGAGTCGTCAAAAAAGTTTTTGATTAACTTTTGCTGATTTTGGGGAGGAAATCGTAAAAATTTGTAAACAAAATTATTATACATATAGCCATAGGCCAAGGCCTACAGGACTGTCACTTTCTACACGTTTGTGTCGTTTTCATTGTGAAAATCTAGTTTTTACCTTGAAATTTAAGAAACCACACTTCATGAACATTCCATAACAGCCGTTTACAATGTTGGGCGTTGAGGTTTAACCGTATAAAACGTCGTTTCTATAACTTCATTTTCGGGAAAGTCTGTTGGTGATTTTTTTCACCCTTAAAACACAAATTTTCTATCATCATCCACCCGCTCGCCCATTGCTTTACACGTGTTTTCGCTTGCGTTTTCGCGGATTTTGCCCATAGTTTGGGTATGGTCGGGTACTTTCAAAATTACGGTATCCAGACGTTGATTTCCATAGGTGCTGTCGGTCTATAGGTAATATATGTCTGTGTCCGGGGATCACCTCGGGAGTCGTAGTTTTAACCATAGCACTCGAAGCAGTCAATATTTGTATTCTATATCTATGTGGGGCGCACGCTGTGCTGCAACACGTGCGTTTCCGAGAGCGCGAATTTGAATTTAAACTGCGGTTCGTCACACGAGTGCTTCTTGTCGTGGCCCAGGGGATCGAGATTCAAACCAAAGATCGTATAGCGCCGCGTAGGATCTTGACCTAAATTTACATTTTCTGCCGTTTTTCATGTTAACATAGCAACTGTATTTCTAAAACAAAACAAATTCTCTGTTTTATACTACTTGTTCAGACACTTTAATAGGATTTTTAAATGTTGTAAAGAAATCCATGTTTTGGCGTACGGTGATGATTGTATAGAAATGAATGGTCTCTATAAGTTTTAAGCAACTCCTCCAAAAAGGGACTGTGTGTGCATCGGCGTAGCCAAGGGGAAGGGGCTGGGAGTGGGACACAAAACAAATGTTTGAATAAATATTTTGTTTATTTTACTCATTCTGTTTCTATTTTGAGTATGGGGCTTACACTTTGAAATAATCAAACAAAGACTGCGATTGAGTTCAGAACTAGCTATATTTCACACACAATACAGAATCAAGCGTATGCACTCATTTGGAAAACACTAAATGTAAGTTTACACAGTACGCACTCATTTTCAAAAATTAATTAAAAAATCAAAACTTCTATTGTAGAAAAATATTGTAGAAATGTGAGCATACTAAGAAGATTTAACACAAATTTATAAAAATTACATAAGCTCAAACTTAATTGATGCAATTTTTCAGTTAATGGAGAATTATGACAAATGGCACGCTCCAATAGTTTATTTTGACTCATTTTAACACCAAGGAATTAAAGAGGAAGGAGAAATTAAATTTTGTGATTTACTTTTTTTTTCTCTCAGAATGATGCGATCGGATTGGATGTTGACAAATTTTGCACTGGAAGTTTGGGTGAAAAAATACAATGGCAATTCACACCATTTTAACGTGAGGTTAGAGACTTGTAATTTATTTCCACATTCACATGAAGACCCTTACCAATTGGAAAATGAGTACATCACAGAATTGAATTTGACATTTTCCTTCCTCTTTAAACATTTCATTTAAAGCAACACACACATAATCAAGTCTTAAGTACACTTGAATCTTAAAAACAAAAAATTAAATTCGTAAAAAAGTGTTGTGACTATTTTAACCACACAGCCTTAATAGTTTGCTTTCTTTGCCTAATCAAACATTGTCCTTTCAGAACATTTACATACAATCTCGCAACTGGTCTGTTTTTTACAAATAACTGGAAAATAAAACTGAAATAAAAATTGTTACGTTCTAAGGACTCATTGACTCAGAATTCACTAATAAAACAGAAAGAAAGATCAAACAAAACGTTCCATAGCCCCTTAATCCTCGTATTAAAATGGAAGAAAATTACAACACCCTGAAATTACCTTATATTCAAACATCAAAAATTCCTCCACCTTTATTTTCACACATTATATAAAATTACTTCCAAACTAAAAAGGTTTTAAAAGATTACTTTAACAATTATTGATTCAAGTTATTACAAACAAGTCCATAGTTACGGTTTTATGGACTTGTTTATAATGCTTAATATGGACTAGTTCATAAGGCATAATATGGACTGGTTCATAAGGCATAATATGGACTGGTTCATAAGGCATAATATGGACTGGTTCATAAGGCATAATATGGACTGCTTCATAAGGCATAATATGGACTAGTTCATAATGTATATGGACCACTTAATAAGGTCAAGTGTAACTAGACCCGAGATGCTAAAACTGGCACAAAAGGTTTACAAAATGTTCTTGTTAACTAGTAGTTGGAAGCAACATGTTAAAATGGTTACACCTCTATGTTCCAAAACCCTTATGTTTTGATACCCCTATGTTCCGTCACCCTATAGTATTTTTCTGATCCTAACCCTAACTCTAACTCTAACCCTAACCCTAACCCTAACCATCGTGTAAATCACGGGGGATTTTTCGGAACATCGGTTTGTCGCTACAAAGGAGAGTCAGAATATAAAACAGTCACCGTTAAAACAATTCATTTAATGTTATAGCTTATAGATAGCTCTGCAGAAGTATTGTTTTTAAAAAGCTTCACTTCCTAACCATAAAGTGAAAAGGGTAAACACTAATTCTTCTTTTTCCCCTACCTAATTTCAACCCAAGGCTAAAACATCTAAGCATAGCGATCAGCAGAGATATAAACAATCCAAATTCTACTGGATTTGTCAAATTCTTGGTCCTGAAGTTCACGCAAACAGGTGGTCAAAACAGGCTGAACAAATTTTCAGGTAATGTTTGTTGGATGGTGTGTTCTAATGACCCAGTGTAGCTGATGTAACCGATCATATGGTATAGCTGTTGGTGACCATCAACGTGTATTTGAGTTGTGTGCCTGCTGTTTGCAATTTGCCAGTTGGCAAACCCAAGATTTAGAATTTGTCCAATCACAGCGTTGAATTTTTTGAATCATGCTAAACTATGCACATTGGTTTATGCATCATGCAGGCCGATGTGCATTATAAGCTTGTACCAAATTTACCAATAAATGTTTATACTTCAACTCAAAATACTCAACATTTCCCTCAATTGCAGAACATCCCAGCAACTCTTGCGGCTGCAGCTACAATCATTGCAAGAAGCGTCATGCTTGATCTCTCCACTCCCACAGCTCATACATTTTAAGTTGCATGATATTCTACAAATTGCTCAAAAGTTTGAAGTAAATCTGACGCAGGAAATAAATTCAGAGATATAACTGGATTTTTTTGTTTTTGGAACCAATGAAAAAAGTCACTTCTCAAAAACGTGGAGAATTCCTCAACTATGTTGATGTTTGTGGTGGATGATGATTATGCTCTGTTGCATAGTTACACAAGGGTCAATAGAAACATCTTATGCGCTGTCGTCAACCGATGTAACTACAAGGCTTGAGCACTTCATGCTGTGGCAGACCCAGTCAGAAGATTGGCACTGGGGGCTGCAGTAGGTTTGTTGACGGCACAAAGAGCACTCGAACTGACCTACCAGACCGCAGACACACAGCTTGGATATGTCTGTAAGAAAGAGAATAGAAAATGTAAGTTTCGAAGCTTTACCAAATCTAAGTCTGAGTCCAAAGGTCATATTATGTGACGTGTAGTTGGTGAATAAAAAGCAAACTTAAATTCTTGATTCTGATTGGTCAACCCATAATCCTATATTACAAGATCTGCATCACACCCTCCGTAATGCACTGTTCTAATTGCGGGTATTGTGCAATTTTAAGCCATACACTTCATTATATCATATTGCAGGCTGTCATAGTCTATCTATCATTCAAAACCATGGGGATGATATTAAATGGTCTGATAGTAGGAGGGCTGACTGTGTACTGTGTTCATCACATGGTATCCTACTGCAGGATGGCATGTCATTCACTACCATGTGGATGATATTAAATAATCAGATAGTAAGATGGTTGACTGTGCACAGTGTAAATAAATATTTAAAAAACTGGGAAATTAGATAAGCGCAGAATGCCGCATAAAGCAAAGCCGTGCAATGGGCCCAGAGTGTGAAAGACTGTGTGTTTTTAAAAATTAAAGACAGCCATAAAAATTTTTAAGTAAGGTAGAAGCAAATACTGAATGGAGAGAAAAAATCCACCGTCCTTAGGGTGTATCCTTACGTTGTTCTTGTTGTTCAGAGGATTCAGCGAATCCTGGAGGCAGGGCGATGACTGCAACCTCAGGGGTACGTTTCGGTGAGTTGGGGGTCAAGCGGCCATTGAAGTTCGGGTCTTGGAACCTATAGAGAGAAAGGAGAAATGAAATCTTGACTTATCTTTGAGCCAACAAGCTCCCTAGATCCACCCCTTAATACTACAAGGCATTACTAAAAGGTAAAATAATACAGAGCATTTGTAAAGCGCTATACAAAGAACAGAGCGCTTGTCAGGAAATAAGAAAAAAAATCTATCAGTGCATAAAATAACGGCTTCAAATAACAAGAATGACTTTGATAACACCAGAACTTTTTGCAATAGATCGCAAAAGTGTGGATTTGCTTTCTGAAGACAACCAAATCCTTCCCTATCCCATACTTCTTTGTTTCCCCCTGCCTCACAAAAAAATCTCCTTAAAAACAATCAATTCAAACCTTCCTTTCTTCACCATTTCCCTCATTTCTCATTCACAATAATCCTTTTCTAACACAAGACAATTTATATACAGTGGTAAATCTTGTCTCTCCACATCCTGATCCTTCCCTTCTCCATCCCCGTCCTCACATCAACTTCTCCCCCACCCCAAGTTCCTCTTAGTCTTTTCCCCTACTCAATCTACTTACACTGATCGTTCCCGTCCTTCAATTGTTGCAGTTACCGTGGTGTTATCAAGAGTCCTCGTGCTTGCAAAATCCTGCACCTTAAAGTTGGGTTTGGTCAAGCGTATAGTCTCCACCTTGTTTTTCTTCATACCTGACCAAATCCAAGATTTTAAAAAATTAAACTTTGTGTTTTAATTTTGGCATGTTTTGCGACCCTGATCAGAAACAAGTTTCTGACTTAAAACTCATTGACCACAACAATTTTAGAGAGCTACGCAAAAACGGATTGGTAACCAGAAACCGTTCAGGAAATAGAACACATATCTCAAAAAAATACTATCTTTATTTTGTTTTCAAGTACTGGAACTTAGTCTTAGTTAATAAACCACAAAGGAAACTGACAGGGTAAATTTTAAATAATATTGGGTTGAACAAAGAAAAATTTACTAGAGCATTAGATTGGTGTGCTTTAATTTTCTTTTATATATATTTTAAAAAATTCCTTTATCATATTTTGTTATTTTGTAGAATCCTCCATCTTGAAACCCTAAACTCTTCAAGCCTAACCTAGCCAACAACTCTGTTGCCGTTTGGTCAGAACAGCTGCATGACAGCTACTGAGCTGAACATGCAAAGACGCATAACCAATGATCCAACATGTGTCTGGTGGGGGCGCCAAAATGCGCTTCTGGTTGTCATTTTCTAAGAAAAGTTTTCATTCACTATAATTAGATCCCCACCACTGATGAGGTTTTGCCTTTTGTTGTTTGGCGCAGTTTTAGTTTTCAGCTCACTCAAATCAGTTATTAAACTAATGCTAGACGGAAGTAAGTCTGGTGCTTTTAATGGATGACAATTTATACTATCATTGTCATGTGGTATACAGGAAGGATGACGAAGATTGCTGTTGTACAATGACATTTGGTGCTCGAAATGGGGCATGGTGGTACCCCCACCACCTCTTGTGTGTCTTCATTGTGTGCTTGGAACCTCAGGAATTCTTTAATGGATTTTAGAAGGGGGGGGGTACTTCTGTCCCAAAGGGAAAATAGTGTGTTGATGTATGGGATCATTAGGGGGGCATCCTCCTCCCCCTTATTGAGCATGGTATAAACGATGAAGTTGTATTGACTACAAGGCTTACCTCCAGTAGTGCAGAATTTGCATGCGAGTAACACGATGATTACCATGATTATCACAACGATTGAGAAGACAAGGATAACGGCCCAACCGGGAAAGGGTGGCTGCAGACAAAAAAAAAAGACCAATAAATAAATTAATTCTTTAAAAAAAATAAAATAAAAAAATTCAAGATTATTTGTTTGGAGATGCATTTGCTACCCTCCATGGTATTTTCAAAATTGAAAGTATATCACAAGGGCCCAATTTCATTGAGCTGCTTAAGCACAAAAAAGAGCCAAGCACAACAAAATACTTACCAAAATAAGGTTACCAATCAAAATATCATGTCACATGTGCAATCTCTGACTGGTATCCTGCTTAAGCAGAAAGTTGTTAAGCAATATTTCCTGCTTATAAGCAGCTCTATGAATTGTGGGCCCAGCAATCAACTGATGATGTCCTATATTTAATTGATTTGAAAATGGCACATTGTTAAAATTGCACACTAAATAAAGAGGTAATTTGATCAGTAAATTGTGTATCTTACCGCTTTTGTTGCAGGCATTTCTATTGTGGTATCCTGGGGGGGGGGGGGAGGGGAATAAAATGAACAAAACTTGATTTAGATCAAATAATTGTATACATTGGATAGTCCTGGTTAGGGACTGCAAAGGATGCATATTATTAATGGGAATGAGATGATTTTATGATGACTGAGGTCAATAAATGTGCAGTTTTTAATAATTGTAGGTGTTATACAGTCTTTGACAACATTGTCTGTTACCTATTGCTGGTTATATACCAAACTTAGAGATCCTTGTCACTTGATTGGTGGAAAACCTGTCACATGTCACACTTTATTTTTAACACAATGTAAGAGTTATTAGATCGATAAAATTACAACTCTTACCACTACTGTTGCAGGCATTTCTGTTGTCGTAGCCTAGGGGAAAAAATTGAAAATGATTTAATTTACATTGTATACATTGGATAGTCTTTGATAGGGACTGCAAAAAATGCTTAATATTAATGGAAGACCGTTTTGATGATGGCTGACTGAAGCCAATAAATGTGCAGTTTGTGATAATTTGGGCGTTATACAGTCACTGAACCAAAATGCTTAATATATACTGTGAACTTGTAGATCCTTGTCATTGGCATTGGTGGAACATGCGTCACATGTCAAACATTATTTTGACGCTAAGTAAAGAGTTAATAAAACCTGTAAGTTACAACTCTTACCCCTATTGTTGCAGGCATTTCTGTCGTCGTTGGCTGGGGGAAAAACAATAGGAAAGAGGCTTAATTTACATTGTATGCATTGGATGGTCTTTGATAGGGACTGCAAAAAATCCTTATTATTAATGGGAATAAGACCGTTTTGATGATGGCTGACTGAAGTAAAAAAAATGTGCAGTTTGTGATAATTTGGGCGTTATACAGTCACTGAACTTCACTGCTTAATATATCCTGAACTTGTAGATCCTTGTCATTTGATTGGTGGAACACGCGTCACATGGCATACTTTATTTTGACACTACAAAAAGAGTTAGTAAGACCAGTAAGTTACAACTCTTACCCCTATTGTTGCAGGCATTTCTGTCGTCGTTGGCTGAAGGAAAAACAACGGGAAAGACTCGATTAACACCAAATAATTGTATATATTCAACGGTCTTCCATAGGGACTGCATAGAAAATGGATATGAAAAAGTTTTGTAATGGCTGAAGTCAGTGGCACTCTGAGATTGTCATCTTTTTGTTTGAAACTGAGAGAAACCAGATTTCAAGATAAATTGCATTCAACCTGTATGGACTTCTTCAGTTATGACGTAGGGTCTCAATCTCTGCTATCGATAACCTGTGGAATTATATCTTCAAGTTTGAACGTTGTTTCTGGTGCTGGGGGTGTGATACTGGTGATATGAGATCTAAAACACCAACTAATTGGCTTCATAAGAATGGTACACACAGTAAGAAGTAACTTGTGGGTACAACCATGTGTAGAATCTCTTTTGGGAGGAGTGTTGGCTCTGAAAAGAGCCGGTGTGGTCTTGACGTTTCGAACAGTATACTCTGCTCGTCTGTTCGAAACGTCAAGACCACACCTGCTCTTTTCAGAGCCAACACTCCTCCTAAAAGGGATTGTATGCACGGTTGTACCCAAGTTTGCAAGGTATTGTTACTTCTTATTTTCCACACCTTAAAAAGCTTCAAACATCACTAAGTACACACATTGCACAGTAACCACCGAAGACCTAATTTGCTTGTTGATCATATGCCATCGTTTAAAAGTTTTCCTGCACTGGTAGAAAAATGGCAAGGCAGTCTAAATTAATATATGATGGTCTTACCAGTTCACCGTATGTTACCCCGCCCACCTGGAGGTATTGGTCTGGGGTTAGAGTGTAGCCATTGAATGTCAGGGTAATGTTACCAGACTGAATGTCACTCCAAATGGCCTTCTGGGTGGCATCCAAGTCTCCTTGAATGTCAAACGAGACCAAGATGGATCCTAGGATTGCAAATGGAGAGAAGGATTCAGTTTTAGAAAAGTTTCATTTCATGAAATTATCAAAAGCAATCAAAGGTCAAATTCCTCACAATAAAAACTTCCCCAAAATTATGGAGGCCAAATAAAAAATATATAAAAAGGTTTACATTGAATGTATCAGTACACACAATTATGCTACACTTAAAGAAATTACACAAAATAAAGTTTTTAAGAATGCATGGGAAAAAAGGGAAATAAACGCTTGTAAGAAATCAATCCGAGGTACAAATTTACCAGCATCGGCCCAATTTCATGGGAATTCTTGCTTTTTTTTCTCTAGCATTTCTAATCTTAACCCAAGGTAAAAATCATGCCTATATATCAGTGGTCCTTTCTAAGAGTGAGTGGTGCAAAACTACACGAACCCATTATGAACAAATGTAGATGCTCCTTGCTTACATTCTTTTAAACAACTCAGCTGTTTGTTTATGAAATTTCCTTTAAACCCTCAAGCAAAATTTTCAGCTGCAGTGAGCACACAAAACGACTTTCTAGTAAAATAGCTTCATGACAGTGGGCTCTAGGTTTACATAGCTGGCAATGTCCTATGCACAAAGGGGCTATATTACCTCTCTCGATTGATACGTTGCTGAGCTTAACACCACTGTATCTCGCTCCAAAGTAATTCAGGACGTAGATCTCGAGCTGAGCTTCATTCCCAGCAGCCACCAGGTCGTAATCCACTGGGAACTGCATTCTGAGCCGACGAACAGGCCCCGTGTAGTTAATCTGCTGGCTGGACACAACATCGAACGGGTCGACCAATAGGGTAAGCTCGTAGGCACTCGACGGCATGGTCACCACGGTGACCTCCAGAATGTAGCTCAGGCCGGCTGCGTTGATCATCAGGTTGGTGAAATGGGCTTGGCCAGTGCTCAGGTCAAAGGTTGTTTCTAGTTGACCTCCGAGCTGACCTATGTAGTTGGTTGGCATGCTGAGGGCCATCATGGCATGCCACTCAAGTCCCTGTAGATCGTGGCAAAAAACACACAGATTTCATCAAGCCTTGAAAATTGCCGGTTTGCATTTTACTACAGATTCTTAGCTAATATAGACTGTGCAAGTCTCATACCTATTGGAACATCAACACCCGTTAAAGTATGCGAGTTTGATTCCTTCAAACCAAAGTGGTCCCAAACATTTCCGAATACGTGTGAGACTTGCACAGGCTATTGCCACAAAGTCCCCTATTTCCACATCAATGTACAAATGTAAGTAGTGATAGCACAAACATAAAAATCAGAAATAATAACTGTTGGTATAAATTTCCAAGGAGAAACAAGATAATAAGATACTCTGTTGCTCATATTTGAAATGTTACATTTGGTACCTCAGTTTCCACACAAATCTAACTATTGTAATTGACTGCTGAATTATTTTTGAGATATGCTTTTACATCAAAAACTTTATCAAAATTGTATACTCAATGTTTTTTACTCTGAGCTGTGTACACTTAGTGCCTGCAATAAGTCCGATGTCATTGAGTCCTTTAACATTTAAGGTTAATGAGTACCATCATCAAGTGGACTATGTTTGAACATACCTTGGTCATGAGTTCTCCAGGAATCATCATCGTGATTTCATCTCTCAGCTCAATGATCACCTCAAAGCTTGTGTTTTCATGCACCATGTCTGGCGCCGTCAACGTGGACAGATAATACGGCCGCACGGCCACGTCGAAGGCATTGGAGCTGACAGCTAGACGGGATGTGTTGGGCTTAGTGACCGCAAAGTCCAGGATGACTCCGGTTACAGACAAGTTGACAGCTAGATCTGTGAAGTTGGCCCAGCCATTGACAAACGACACGGTCAGGTTTCCTGAGAGCTGGCCGCTCGTACTTGATGGATTCAACGATGCCGTCAGTTGCCAGGGGTTTGAGGACAGTCCAAGTTGGGAAATTATACTTCCCTGTACAAAGAAAAAACATTTTTTTTATAAATGTTGAAAAAATGTGGTATAATTTAGCTTTTGCAGACACCTCAGGTGCAACTTGAACGCAAGACCTTCTGCAAGCACGATAAAACTATGCTTATCAGAATAAGGTTACCAGCTCAAATACAATTCCACATACATCTGTGACTGGTATCCTGCTTAAATTTGCTCAGCAGAAAACAATTGCTAAGCAATATTAAGCCAACAAATGGCTAAGCACCATGGATTAAAAGGTTGATTTTTAAATCCAAATAAATTTAAATAAATAATATGTAAGTAACATCTATATTTATTGGATTGGAAAAAATGATTCTCATAATCCTGGATTTATCAAACAATCCCGAGATGAACTTATTTATTAAATGATTTGCTAAACAAAATTTTCTGCATAACACCATATCAAACTGGGCAAGATGTAAGATAGACTGACAAAAATGTAACATCAAAGATTTATTTAACCAGTAAAATGATAAATATTACTAACATTACTTACAGTACAAAGTAGGTAAATGTGGAGCCATATGTTATCTTCAGTTTAAAGCATCAAACAGATAAAAGCGCTTAACAGTTTTCTGCTAAGCAAAACTACGCAGAAAACCAACGGCAAACAGTACATAACATGGTATTTTGGCTGGTAACCTTTTTCTGGTAAGCACAATTAACCTCATGCTTAGCAAATTATTTAGGTTTATAAAATCAGCCTCTCCATCAGAGATAACTATGTTCTTATGTGGACTCTCACCAGTGCATCCACGGCATAGATTGAGGGCTGCTCAGTGAAGGGTGCCCTTTCTCTGGCCCCATCAGGCTGTGTGTAGATGACAAGGGCTTCTGGGGTGCGGTAAACAACCTCTACTACAAGCTCAGCATTCTGTTCCTCTTCCTCCTCCTGTTGTACCTCAGAAAACCTGACAGAAACAAAAAGGATGAACCGTTCAGGATAAGTTCGGTGAGAAGAAAAGATATTACATGGTAGATAAATGTGGATTATGGTGCGCCGGAACATCATCAGCTTAGGGCATGTGAAATATATCAGTTACTGGCCTTCTAACCCAAGAGCATCTACCGAGCTTCTTGGAGTTGAATAAGAAATACACCAGATACTGGCCTTCTAACCCAAGAGGACCTACTGAACTCCTTGGAGTTGAATAAGAAATACACCAGATACTGACCTTCTAACCCAAGAGGACCTACTGAGCCTCTTGGAGTTGCGTCAGAAGTACACCAGATACTGGCCTTCTCACCTAAGAGGACCTACTGAGCCTCTTCGAGTTGTATCTTTGACTTTTTGGTTGGTGCAACAAAAAGTCCATTGCCAATGAGGGCTTCACATGATTATCAGCTATTTGCAAAAATTATTGCATTCCAATGCGCTCACAAGTGTGCATTTGACCAAAAAAACTTGCCCAGTGAAACTTTTAAGTGCGCAATAAAATAGCCCGTCTCTATCCTTAGATAAAGACAGAGGATCAGTCTTGGGTTGGGTTGATTATAAGGTTTGCACGGGTGCACTCTTGTCTGGAACTGTTGGTTACTTGACAGTTTAAACATCAAAGCTTGCAAGAGTGCTCTCTTGTCTGGGGCTGTTGGTTACTTGACAGTTTAAACAACAAAGTTTGCAAGAGTGTACTCTTGTCTTGGGCTGTTGGTTACTTGACAGTATAAAACATCAAAGCTTGCAAGGTTGCATTCTTGTCTTGAGCTGTTGGTTACCAGACAGTTTAAACAACAAAGCTTGCAAGAGTGCACTCTTGTCTTGGGCTGTTGGTTACTTGACAGTTTAAACAACAAAGCTTGCACAGGTGCATTCTTGTCTTGGGCTGTTGGTTACTTGACAGTTTAAACAACAAAGCTTGCAAGGGTGCACTTTTGTCTGGGGCTGTTGGTTACTTGACAGTTTAAACAACAAAGCTTGCAAGGGTGCACTCTTGTCTTGGGCTGTTGGTTACTTGACAGTTTAAACAACAAAGCTTGCACGGGTGCACTCTTGTCTTGGGCTGTTGGTTACTTGACAGTTTAAACAACAAAGCTTGCAAGAGTGCACTCTTGTCTTGGGCTGTTGATTGTTCGGCTCATCCTTATTGATTCCCAAGAAATATCAAACATGGTGATAGGTCTATACTCACGTTTTGGTCCCGTTGGGTACGTCACTGGTCCCGCCTGTTTCGTTGGTGGCCTTCACACCTCCTGTGGGGTCAACAGGTTCTGCTACAGGGTCAGTCATAGCCATGGAGGTAATCGTGATGTTGAGTGAATCTCCGAGGCTTCCCGACTGTAAGTCGTCAACCAATAACGATTGGATCTCAACCAATTCGTCAAAGTTTAGGGTGGTACTTGGTGCTGATGCTACAAAAGAAGAAATAATTGCACAAACTATTGGATGAATCTTTAACATTGTGGGGTGTTGTGGCCGAGTGGATAAGAGCATCGGACTCAAGTTCTGGTGGTTAAGTTATTGGTATGTGGGTTCGAATCCCGGTCGTGACACTTGTGTCCTTGAGCAAGACACTTAACCATAATTGCTTCTCTCCACCCAGGGGTAAAATGGGTACCTGTGAGGGCAGAGATGGTTCATGTGAATGATTAGCTTGGAGCGCGGTAAACTCGCAGCACCGGCTGTATACTCCCCAGGGAGCTGAGATGGTTTATGGAATGAAATAATGGCCCAGTGACCAGGGGTAATAATGTCAGAAGCGCTTTGATACGCCCCTCGGGCTGTGATAAAAAGCGCTATATAAGAATCGATTATTATTATTATTATATTATTATTAACATGAATTCCACTTTTAGTAAAAAATAAAAACTTCAAAAAGAATGATAGTTCTCAAAGTAGTTTTTAGGGTCCACATACTTTTATTCCATCTTATTAAGTTTATCTTTGATACAAATAATGAATCAATTCATTTTATTTTGTGTCTTTTTACAAATGTTTTCAGTAAATGAAATTTCGTAGTAATTATTGGGGGGGGGACACAAAAAGGTTAAGTTTTGTTGACAACACTTTATTTAATTTGTTAATTCAATCCTGAATACTCACTTGGATTGGTTTGTGGGGCTGGAGTAGTCGTATTATTCGTGTCATTCAGAGTATTCGCAGATCCGGGTGACTCAACTGTTGGCGAAGGCTGAGGTCCGATCTCAATCACCACCTCAGTCTCACCTTCAACAGCACGACGTCGTCGGCGTCCACTCGCCTCGCTGACCACATCCACGATACGGATCTGAGAAATGTCCACATTGAGCAGCCCGGCGAGATTCCGCACCAGGTTCACTTCAAAGAAGTCATCTACATGCACCGCGGGGACACCGAACGTGACCATGACGACTGGAGTGGTGCGAATCTCAATGGGCACGTGACCCTTTACGAGCATCCACAGGGTCTGGGTGTCACGATCAAAGTAGTTCTCACCGTAGACACTAGAGTTGACGGAGGGATTGTATTGGTCGGCAGGAAGACTAGGATCCTTGGCCTTCCACGTGAACTCACCAGAGCTGAAATCAGCGTTGTTGGGGGTCACGTAGCGATTCTGAAATACAAGATGCATATTTTGCTTTAAAATTTTTATTTTTAAAAATATTTTATTACACTTTACACTGGCAAAACACTAAAAATTCTAAATGGTACAATCTACAAAATAGATTTTCGGCTAATACTTATGGTTTAGTAAATAGGACAAAACTTCATCCCTTTATTTGATGAGTCAATTCATTCCAATCCTCTAGTTAAAAAAAAAACCCACACAATCAAACCAACCTTCAAATAAGATGGTCACATATTGGCTAAAAAAAAAATAATAATAATGTTTCTGTTTTGTTAAAGATGTTTCTGTCAACTTAAAAGAGACTAAAAGGTTTGTTAATACAGTATATAAGGAATTTTTACCTGATAGTAAACATCCAATCGTTGTGGATTGGCGTACCAGATTCCAATAACGACGGCCTGGCTGTCGTCAGAGTTCAGCAGGTGGAAACGAAGAGTCTGGGGATTGGTGCTGGTGAAGTACACCTCGTACTCCTTCCCGGTGGCAATCAAGGTATAGAACGTACTGATACGCTCCTGGCATGTATACCTGTAGAAGAGAATACAAGGTGGAGAAATTGAAGTGCAGTGGTATCTTTACTAACCTTACACCTCTGGGACCCCGGTTTGAATCCCGTCGGGGGCACTATGTGGATTGGGTTTTCAGTCCCTGCCTGATTGCGTGGGTTTTCCCCCCTGGAATAATTCTCTGGAGTTTTCCTCCCACATCTAAAACTGAAACTTCATTCCTTGTCTTCTCTCCATTGGGTTCTTGGCTAGTACAGTAAATAAGTTCAATTTTCAGAGAGTCCTTGGCTTCACAACCAGAATAAATGAAATCGTGACATGAAATGAAATTTAAAAATTTGGGATTGGTACTACACATTTCTAAGCATTCTTCACATACACAGCTTGTGCAGTAATTTGCCACTAACCGGCAAGCAGAGACTGTTAACAGTAAATGCAGAGGGCCAAGGTAAGATGTTCCATTGAACAAGGCCCCTACACACGTTATCTCGGTTGGGCCAACTTACCCATGACACCATCCATGATCCTGTGGGCCGTTGACCAAGTCCACGTAGCCGTCGCTGTACACGGCCACTGGTGAAAGACGTCTAACTTCAGTGTCTGCATCCATGCTCTCTATAACCAACATCATGTGGTCGATACCGTGGCATTCATAAGCCTGCCAGTTAGCTTTATACTCACATTCAT
This sequence comes from Pisaster brevispinus, assembly GCA_023634235.1. Classification (NCBI taxonomy): domain Eukaryota; kingdom Metazoa; phylum Echinodermata; class Asteroidea; order Forcipulatida; family Asteriidae; genus Pisaster; species Pisaster brevispinus. The sequence goes on along the minus strand of JAMKCF010000012.1, from coordinate 15,034,125 downwards.
TGTTTTTGCCTCTGTAGATACCTGGAGTATGGGCGGGGGGGGGGGAGGAGGGTCGGAAAAAGAACAATATACCATTATGTCCGGTAAGCTTGGGCGGTTCCTTTGGTCACTCGGTTCTAACCGGTTCCAAATTGAAACCGCGGTTCCACTCCTCTGTCTTTTTTTCAGAACTGGAACTGAGTCCCAATTTTCTGGAACGGCCCAAGTATAAATGTCCGGGTGTTGTCCATCCAACTAGAAGATAAGTAGACAGATGTTTCCTTTTGATTCAAACGGATACACCAGCTACATCAATCCATCAGACATGAAACATCTGCATGAGCTTTCGTAAGCAACAACTACTTCATCAGATGCAATGAAGAAAAACAACTTCAACTAAGGTCTCTATCCTGTCCAGCCACAGTCTAAACAAAAAAGGATGATCACAAGTCAGTGCTGTAGTGTGACAAAATGCCACGATCCCTATTCAGTCCACTACCAACACAGTCTTATGTGATCAATCCATCCAAAGTGGTTTGTTTGGGTCCTCTAACCAATGGGCTGACGCTACCCTACAAGGTTCTCTTTGTACACCACAGAGGAATTCTTTGGACAAAAGAACAATGAACCAACAATGACAATTCTCCACAATTCCAGGAGGACTTTGACAAAAAGGGGGATCTGGGTGTTATTGACAAAACCGTGAACGTCCTTAATTTTACTTTGTGTTACAAAACCAATGGAGGCATCACTGAAAAAACAAAAAAAACAATGGGCTGACGCTACCCTACAATGTTCTCTTTGTACACCACAGAGGAATTCTTTGGACAAGAGAACAATGAAGCAAAAATGACAATGCCAAAAAAGTACAAACACAAGAGGGACAATAGGAGGTCCCCGATTGCAGGTGTTTACACACTTGGCTTCACTTAACTTCACTTTACCCTTATTTGGTGCGATATCGTCCACTGGGATGCGAGATCCGTCCGGTCTGGTCAGCATGACCTTGGGGATACGATAATCACCCAGACCACGCCGTGGATCACCGTTCCACTCGAACTCAGACTGGGAGATGACTGTTCCCACTGAGCCAAGGAGGGTACCGTCCAAATCACGAATCAACGCTTTCTTCAGACCGTCACAGTCCATGTCCACACAGTCAGATGGGTTCACAGAGCTGAAAGTAGTGAAAAAGGAAAATTTTATTTTTTTAAATTACACTTGTTAGAAATCTCAAGATAGAATAAGCCCTCACTACAATTTCTCAAATTCATAGTTTCATTCTATTTTCTACCCCCTTGCTCTCAGGGCCATGCCAGACAGGACAATTTACAGGCAACCAGTTCCAGGCAATCTCTGAGAAGAAACAAAAAGCATTCACGTGTCAATTTCCACGTAATTGTCTCTCGTGCCGCCCAAGTGTACCTTGCACATGCAGTGCAGTTGGGTTGCCTCTAAGTTGCCTGTAAAAATTACCCTTTGTGACATGGCCATTAGATGAAAATGTTTCCCTTGTAGAAACAAGAGGTAGATATCAACGAAATTCCTACACGACTTTTATTGGGTTCAACATCACAAATTCCACATACAAGAACATGATCTTGTGATTGTGTACTTGAGCAAGACACATCACTATAACTCTTTCTCTTCACCCAAAGATAAATGGGTGCCTGTGAGGGCAGAGATGGTTCTTGTGATTGATTTAATAGCTTGGTGCACTAAATACTCGGCAGCTCAGGCTGTATACTACCCCCAAGGGAGCTGAGATGGTTTAAAGAATGAAATAAGTGGCCCAGTAGCCGAGGTAATAATGTTGGAGCGCCATGAGCATCACTGAGTGACAGAATTAAGACCTTTAGAAGAATCCACAATGAGAAGTTTTCCGGCTTCAGCCAAACACCTATTGTTACTGTTTGGTTTTTGTTTTTGTTTTTTTTTTTTTTTGGGGGGTGGGGTTAAAAGTTTTTCCTCTTCTTCTGCACGGATTTATCTGCAAACAAATGAATAGTTGCAAAGCTTGTATCAAATTTAAACTTGACGTGCAGTCAGACTGTAATTTGAACTTTCAGAAGAAGTTGTGTCGTCATGGTGGCGACATCAGGTGTCAAGGTTTATTATTTCAAAAAATGATAACTTCTGAACAACAAAAGCCGTTTTTATTTATTGTCCCATGACAGTATACAGCGTATTTTCAGCCTGCTCAACTTCCAACAACTTGCGATAATTTGCAACATTTTGTAATGACCTCCAACATCTTCCGATAGCTTTTAACAGCCTCCAACATGTCACAACGGCTTCCAACAACAACTGGTTCAGGGTTAGACAAAGGGAGCAGAAACTGTTCTTACCCAAGATTCGGTCGATGAATGTATACCTTACGTTCCTCATCCACATCTTCAAAGGTCAACCCCATGGTGGTCATAGGGTGTATTGCATCTTCACTGTGTCTATTGGTCACGATTGCAACATCTGTCCTTCCACAGTGCGTACCGAAACCTCGAAACACTATGTCTGTTTGAATTAAAACAAGGGATACAATAGTGGAATGTTCAGCAGACGAAATCTACTTGCCAAGTGCATGGAACAAATTTAAGGAAATATTTCTGCATACACTGTCTATATAAAAAACTTGAATTCAATCATTTGACAAAATTCTCGCAATATATAACTCATGAAGAAAGCAGGAATCAGCATTAAAAGGGGCCGTGTCGTCATGATCAAAGCAGTCCTGTGGCTGTACATGGAATTATGAACTCTCAGCTTTTACTGTTTTCTCAGCAAGAAGACACTGTATTCAGTTGAAACTTTCACATGCGACTTTTATTGTATCTTTTTTTTTTATAGTTTTGCATATAAATCAGCATTACGATGAAAGAATCCAATTGATGACCCTACGTCTAATGGAATGGGGGAGGAGGTGGGTAGAGGGAAAAAACCCCAAAAATCCTGTCAAAGTATCGACAAAATGATGACAGTGTACAGAAACCTACCCTTGAGTATGGTAATACCATTGATGGTCGGGTAACTCATGACTGACTGAAACCCAAAGCTTGGTGACGACTCAAAGCTGGCCCACACAACCCCACTGTGCCCTCTGCTTTGGGGTGAGTTCTCTGGTAACACCTGCAGGATTTTGTATGTAAATTTTAAGTTTTCGTGCAAAGGAGGAGGAACAGAGATGAAGCAAGACCCAGACAGGACAGGCACTCACAATATAAGCGGAGAGTCTGGTAGGGAATCATTCACACACACACACACAAATGCCAAGATTTATAAGCAAGCAGTGCAACAAAAAGGTATAAGAAAAATATACACTTTAACTCTTTCAGTGCCAAACTCGTACATGTACGAGGTATATTTGTTAGTTCAAAATCGCCAACCTCGTATATGTACGAGGTAATGTTCATACTTACAATTGCCAAACCCCGTACATGTACGAGGTAGAGTAAACATGTTATCACAAGGGGGCGCTCTTGCTCTTTCTAATGGTACCATTTTTATTCATGTACCACCTGTATGTTTTTTTCTTCGAACTCTTTTTTTTTACAGAATTTTGAAAATTTTACAAAAAACGCTTGAAGTTTGGCAATTTAGGGTTAAACTTTTTATATGTAGCGGGCACTGAAAGAGTTAACAACTGAACAAAGATTAATCAATTTATTATGAAACAGTTTTTCTCCTAAGATTCCAGGGAGTTGACCAATCATTAAAAATCATTCAACTGCAAATGGGCTTGTATGATGTCACAACTGTGCAAAGAACTAACTGTGTACATATAAGAATGTCTAAAAATTCTTCATCCCGATGCAAATATTACATCTATTATACGGATGTCTACTCCTTGAAACAGAGCACTTCAACTTGGCACATCGTGGCAGAGCGGTCAAGCACATCGGACTCAAGCTCTGGTGTTTCTGATAATCTGAGTGTGGGTCCGAGTCATGGTCTTGACACTTCTGTCTTTAAGCAATGCACTTCACCATTATTGCTTCGTCCTCCAGATGGGACATGAAGCAATGTTGTAAAATGCATGTAAAAGAATCCAGTTACACTTATCGCTAAGAGAAGGGGGGGGGGTTTATTGGTGGGTACGAGTGCTCTATAACCTCCAATATTAAAATTATTGTTACTATTAATACTATTAACCAAAAGGATCAAGATGTTTTGACAGAGTGGGGATGTCCTTGATTCGCTTTTGTGTAAAAGAAAACAAATAATGTGAGAACAAAGAGAAGTCCTTGATTTCTGGATAGACAAATCTGCCTATGTTTTATCAGGGGATACAAGAATACTTGATCTCAGCTGGCTTTTGGGTTTGACTTACAGAATCTGCCGTGCAATCGAAGGAGTCACTGACACCAACGATGAGCGACTTCTCGATGATGACAAACTTGTCCGATGTCACGTGGGACAATGCAGGGGGAGAGTACACCATCGGCATGACAGCAATATTGTTGTCAATGAGCGTCATATCTGTCAGAAGAATACTTGACGCCACCTAAAGAGTTCAAACAGGAACAAACTGAAGTTATGATGGGGGGGGGGCTCTTTTCGGTTTGGTTTGATGTTTAGAATTTAAAGAGGGGGCTTTAAGGTCAAATTTAGTTTTGCAATCCACTGACTTTCAAATTTTCCTTATGAAAGTGGAGGGAAAACCTCACATTCGTATTTGATACCCTTTCCGTGAGAACTTATTTGAAAATCCGAGAACATCTCATGCTGTCACATTTCAAATATGTGTTTTTTCCCCCATTTTCCTAATAAGGACTCTATCTATTGGAAAATGAGTGCATCACAAAACTGAATTTGACCTTGGAGCCCCTCTTTAATATGCCACAAGTCTTTTTTTTCCTGCTGTATTAAGTTGAAGGTCATTACGTTGCAAGCACACAGGTATGCTGCTTTTGGCAAGATTTTGGTTCCTTCCGGCTCCACAACCGATATAAGTTTGTGTGTAAATTTACCCCAAACCTTTGATTTTAACGTTTAAAGACATTTCTCATGACACTGGCGATCGGGTTGGCGTAGTGGTATCTTGGGACCCCGGTTTGAATCCCAGCGGGGGCACTATCATGCGGATTGGGTTTTCAGTCCCGACCTAATTGAGTGGGTTTTCCTCCCACATCTACAACTGAAACTTTCTTCCTTGTCTTCTCTCCATGGGATTCTTGGCTAGTATAGTGATTAAGTTCGCTATTCTGAGAATCCTTGGCTTCACAACCAGAATTAATATACTACAATAAATAGATAATTTAATACATACATGTACATCAATTCAAATGTAAATTGCCATACCTGGCTGTAGACGCCATAGTCCCAACACTTGTATATTAAGAAGTTGGAGATCTTCGCACATCCTGGTTCACTGGTTTTATGCATGTGGATACCGTGAAGCATAGAGTGTCCGACGTTACCGTACCAATCCGTCAGCGGGTTGGGTGCCTCAAAACACTTCTCTCCCTTGATCTTGAAGGCCACTCTCTCTGAGCCAGCCACGGTGTTGTTGATGAGGACCACCTTGTCTGCTGACTCCACCTCGATGCCTGCATTCCACATCAGGTTCTCTGATTCATAGACGACCAGGGTGACAAGATTATGGATGATTTCATTGTTGTTTTCCCACACGATTATACCTGGTGGAATTGGAATTGCCATATAAATTTATACCTGATGTACTACTTGCGTTGGGGTTAAAGAATGGTTGAATTTAATTTTACCCCACACAGATGAAGCGCCCACTGATGTCATCAAATTCAACTGGTCTTTTGACACTAGTCAAACTCTGTAGTCTCCGGGTTCAGACATCCGCTCCAGAATGCAAAAGGTTGTGGGTTCAAATCCTAACCCATGTGCCTGTGGAATTTTCCTCAAGATTCAAAAGAAGCACTGAGTACACAGTGCTTATCAAACTCAACGGTTATATCGTCAGCAACACCATAAAGTGCCAACAACTCTGCTGCAGCCATTCCTTAATGTTTGGAGAAAACTAAATCATAAAACAAGCAAACTATTACTGCATTTTGACCGGAAACTTTCTTCTAAATACATATTTTCTAAGATTTACAAATTTATTATTCAGATTTTCAAATCCAAATGGAAGAGAAGAACTAGACAGTAAACGTCTTTTAAAAATAGTTCTCTTTCCTGTGAAAACTTTGTGGACTAGTGGATTTTTTCATGAAACTCAATTGTTACACTGGACGACTAAAGTCTTGCATAATGGTTTGAATGAACAAACCTGGTCCAATGGTGTGATGCACCACGTTATCTTGTAGAAGTACTCCCTCAGTGCCATAGACACCGATGGCCGGACTGAAGCCGTTATGGAAGCTGCAACCTTTGACGAAGGACGGGGCAAGTTCATCCACCTCCCCTACATCCAAGAATGCCAGTGAGTAGCGGGGATCATAGAAGTCGGTGAAACCCTGCTGCCCGGTGTGGAAGAACTGCACGTTGGAGATGCGGGCATATCCTGTTGTGATGAGTTTTTAAAAAGACAGAAACATAAGAAAATAATTATTATTGAATTGTCGTATTTGTATTTTGTGGGGTAGAGGATTATTAACTTCAAAAATTGGGAAACTTTCACCATTTTAAGTCTTGTTCCCTGACTACTAAGGTGCTGTTCATGTGCAATGCTTACTTTGGTAACTGGCTGTTTGCAGGGGCAACCTCACCTTCAAATCTCAATGGTTTTTTTTTAAATTAAATAAAATAGTGTCATCTTAGAGCTGCTTAAGCAGCAAATAGTGCTTAAAATTGTTCTGTTAAGCAAAAATGAGCAGAATACCAGTCACAGATTGTACATGTGACATGGTACTTTAGCTGGTAACGGCTTAGCTACTTTTTGTGCTTAAGCAGCTACATGAAACTGGGCCCTGGAGTAAACCATGCAGATCGGCGTGCCTGTGACGTAATGACTTACAAAGTGAATGCAACAGAAAAAGTACTTGTGGCATTCAGTTTTGTAGCCCACTTCTTTTCCAATAATTATGTGGGAAACAAAATTACAAGTCTCGATCCGACATCTTGTTAAACTGGTGTAAAATGCCCTGTCTTTGATACCCTTCCAGTGTGATTTTTCTCAACATCCCAAAATGGTTGATGACGTCACATTTCAAATAATATAATATGGGTCTGTACACTTTTGTATGAGATCATTTTCAGTTTATTCCTGAATTCTGATGATATCCAATCATAACAGCATTGAATTTGAGCTCAGAATTTGAGCTCTAGGGGACTCCCTTCTTGGCAAAGTTTACCTTTGTATTGAGTTCCAGACTGGAAGAATCGGCCGACCAGAACACGCGCCCCATAGGACTCGTCAAAGAGGAGGTCGTAGTCATTTCCTTCTATCTTGATGTTACGGGTCAAGAGGCCGACCTCAGCTGCCAAGACGTAATCATCCTTGAACTCAGCTAATTGATAAAGAGTCAAAAGAGCAAGTATGAAAAGATAATAACATAGTTACAATCTGGGCATTCATACTGAGCTCTCACTCGATGGTAACACAACGTTTTGACAAAAAAAACATCTCAAACTTACCAATGTGTCTGTATTCAAATGTTCCATTAATCTGGAAGGTGGAAAAGTCTATGACTGCTACAATGGTAAATGTTTCTGTCTGCCAGGCCTCGTAGGACGTGGTTGCCACAACGATCTCATCACCAACAACCCAATCAGTCTCGGCCACCACAGTCAGAGTGTTCTCTCCTGGGGAGACTGTGGCTGACAGCTGGGTCCAGTAAACAGAGCGGTTCTTGCCATGAAGGTCCAGACCACCAAAGACACCTAAAGGGGGGAGGGGGAGACAAAGATCAAATTAACTTGATCATTTGAGATAGTTAACCAGTTGCAATAAGTTGAATAATTTGAAGCCAGTATACTTGTTTGTACAGATTGATCGTCCAATCAACAACACTCAGCAGGAATAAGGGAGGTTTGCCACTGACTTTTTCAGCGACTAGACAAGCGGGACCAGCTAGTCTGTTATTTCATTAGTCCGCCAGCTTTTACAGTAGTCCAATTTAAAGTTTCATTTTAACATTCTTTTTGAAGTTTCAATTCCAAGCTGTATAACCAATCTGTACAGGCATTGGTTTACATCTAGACCAATTGGAGAGTATTTTTTCACTAGTTCGTGGGTGTTTCAACTTGCATTTTGCGATTGGACTACTGCTTAGGGAAAACACTGCTCAGGGAAAACACTGAACTAGGGAAAACACTGAACTAGGGAAAACAGTGCTCAGGGAAAACACTGCTCAGGGAAAACACTGCTCAGGAAAAAACTGCTCATGAGAAAACACTGCTCAGGGAAAACACTGCTCAGGGAAAATACTGCTCAGGGAAACACTGCTCATGAGAAAACACTGCTCAGGGAAAACATTGCTCTGAGAAAACTCTACTCAGGGAAAACACCGCTCAGGGAAAATACTGCTCAGGGAAAACACTGCTCAAAGAAAACACTGCTCAGGGAAAAACACTGCTCAGGGAAAACACCGCTCAGGGAAAACACTGCTCAGGGAAAACACTGCTATGGGGAAAACACTGCTCAGGGAAAACACTGCTCCGGGAAACAACGGCTCAGGGAAAACACTGCTATGGGGAAAACACTGCTCAGGGAAAACACTGCTCAGGGAAAACTCTGCTATGGGGAAAACACTGAACATGGGAAAACACTGCTCAGGGAAAACACTGCTCAGGGAAACACTGCTCAGGGAAAACACTGCTATGGGGAAAACACTGCTCAGGGAAAACACTGCTCAGGGAAAACACTGCTATGGGGAAAACACTGACCATGGGAAAACACTGCTCAGGGAAAACACTGCTCAGGGAAAACACTGCTCAGGGAAAACACTGCTCAAGGAAAACACTGGTCAGGGAAAACACTTCTCAGGGAAAACACTGCTCAGGGAAAACACTGCTCAAGGAAAACACTGCTTGGGGAAAACACTGCTCAGGGAAAGCACTGCTCAGGGAAAACACTGCTCAGGGAAAACACTGAACAAGGGATAGGAACACCAAAGGCAAACACTCTGTTTCCTTTATATGAACAATTTCTTCATTTCTTTGAATTTGAACTGTACAAAAGAAATACCTACGACCTTTGAGACGTCCAGAAATAAAGCATCATACAAAAATTGTGTATATATTATTCCTTACCAAGAGCTTTGGAGCCAAGGTTTGGCCCGTTAGGCAGCGGCTGGTCTGGTGTGAAATGATTTCCATTTAATAAGATCTTGATGTCATGCTCGAAAGGATTAGACTCGTTGGATCCAATGATGAGATGCCCACCTTGGATCAGGATGTAGGTGGCTTCAAGCTTATTATCCCGAGTGTCTTCAATCTCTAGGTTACCATAGATGAAGAGTTTGTTCATGACGGGGAGCTGTATGTCAGCCACCATCCATTTATCTAAATCAGTGAGAAAAAAAACCATCAGTTACTTACAACTCTTACAACAGTCATTTAAAAAGTATACATATATTTTTTTTATGAGACATCGCCTAACATCACAAGGCCGGACGGCCAATTTAGAGTGAGGGCTACACTTAACTGATTTGGTCAATCGACCCGAATCAACTGTCACCAGGGGCACAACGCCACCTACTTCTGGGGCTGAAACAGGGTTACCCCCTACACAGTCCGTAAGGATGTAGGCATGGGTATCATCCACTAGGAGCCTGGCTAATAGAGCAGAATGCACTACCTTCCCAATTGTTTACAAAGCAATTATGGTTAAGTGCCTTGCTCAAAGGCACAATTGTCATGACCGGGATTCAAACCCACACTCTGCTGCTGCCTCAGTCATAGCCTGAGGAAGCTAATTAATAAAGATGATTGGAAATGTGAAGCAGGAAAAAACCCATAGAACTCTGACTGATCTCAACTAAACGTTGTGTCCAGCTTTGAAAGTGGATTACACCGTTTATTTCCGTTTAAATGATTAACTGGATAAACGTCCTAACCCTTTACTTGTGACAAACGTAATAAGAAAGCGCTGACACTAAACACACCGAGCTGACCACTGAACAAACAGTTATGGTTAATCACCTCCCAGGATTTGAACGTTGTCGCCATCTTGAGGGATGTTGCCGTCGCTGCCACCGTATCCATCTTCCACGCCTTCCCAGGAGGCCGCTTCAGACCACAGGACGACCCCTTCAGGTGGTCCTAGATCAGGGCCCGTTGGTGGCACCTCAGGAACAGGTGGGAGACAATTCTTAAAAAAGCACTGATAGACATCCAAGTTGACATCACGATTTACCAGACTTACATATCTTTTGCCAGAAACTAAGTAGAAGAAGAAAAATAGGGGTTAAACAAAGAAAAAATTGACTAGAGTGGGACTTGAGCCTGCAACCTCCGGATTAACGTGCCGGCACTCAGCTATCTAGCCCTAATGTAGGAGGTCTCTCTATTTTGTCAATTTCTCTTTATTACAAATATCAAGTAACAAACCACAAGATAAGATTATACGAGATTATATCACAAGACAGCTATTGTTTAGCTTTTCAACATGGTCGAAGGAAAGTAATGCGACTTACCGATGTAGGTTAATGTTCTGGTGTCATTGTTAAAGTGCCAATCGCCATTCTCATCATCGACGTATGTTGGCACCTCTTCGGTGCTATTCTTGATCACTCCGATCGTTGCAAACTTATCAGGTCGCTGAGTGAAGTTGTGGTTTATCAGCGAGAAGTCCCCATCCTTGTAGTTATAGAAGCGGGCCTGGTAGGAAATGTTGGTGACATGGTCCACGTCCTCGAAGAAGAAGTTGTAATTGTCTCCATCGATGAGAGTAATCATCCAACCATTAGGGTGAGTGATACGATTACTGCGAAACGGTATCCGGCTGGTTCCGTAGGCATTGGTGAAGAGGGTGTTCTTGTACCATAGTGAGTACGGGGAGGGATCATTGAAAGCCAGGCGGTGGAGACGGATGGTGTGGTCACAGCTAGAGCCGTTTACTGATCCAACACTATAGTCAGCATCCATCTCACAATGGTCAGTGTGGAGGTTTGGGTTGCTGGGCAGAACGATGTTGTCTGCGTTCCCCGACAGCGTGCCGTCCATGTCCTCAATCCAGCACTCATGCTCCCACTTGAACGCCACCTTGTTTGGAGAGTTAAAAAAATTGAGACCTTTTGTGCGGATTGAGAAACCCCCTTGGTTCTGTGTGCAATGGGCACATGCTCGGATGCAAGCGCATCGACTCTGGTCAAAGTTTATCAACTTGGCTCCATCCACTGTCAGACCATCAGCCTTCGGAGACTGGATGCCAGTCTGTGTGCACTCAGAAGCATCTGAGATACCACTGTAAGCAATGACAGTTAAATTACTAACCAAGGCGATCCAGGGGGCATCCACGCTTTGGTATTCAACCCCCGCCTTGTCCGCGTCTGAGATCACAAAGTCATGGAACTGGATGGCACCGACAACAACAGCCTCTGCACCGCGCTCCACCTCCCAGGCGTACAGGGAGTAAAACTTAGCCGGTTCCGCCTCCCAGGAATAACATTCACCGCCAACCTTCGGCGAGTAGACTGGGAAAATCCACAGGCCGTACCAGCCAAAGGCATGAGCAGTGTTGTTGCGGAATTCTCCAAGGGGAATGTTACGGGGACAGATTGACGATGAGAATGATGGCCCGCCGGGATGCCTGGGCATGTTGTACCAGAAACCGAAATGGGATCCACCAGCTGCCGCATTGTGACGGACAGTATTATTTGGATTAGTGACCCAATAAGTGGCCGGAGTGATGTCCACATTTAACAGACTGCTGCTCGGACGAACGAACACCCCAAGATTATACTGGATGATGTTCCCGGTCTCAATACCATCTTCCAAGAAATAGGCATGTCCCATGATATTGTAGGCGACGTTGTGTTCTACAAGGAGGTTGTGGACAGCATGAATAGTGACGGCACGGTTGAAAGTGTGATGGATACCACAGCCACGTACATAGGAGCCTGTCACGTTCCCGTTAAGATGGAAATGAATTGGGTAGCGACCCAGCCGGAAGGCTTGACCTGCGTGAGTGACCTCTACATACTCAATGCGACCTTTGACAAGCTGTTCGTCTTGGTACTTGGCGAACAACATGATCTGTGCACCAAACTGATCACTTCCGGTTTCTTCCCCAAAACGGCCAAGGAAGCAGGTCTGAGTGGCAAATTGATCTGAAAGGTTCAAGAAAAACAGAAAGTTACATTTAAAATATTGTTAACATTTTAACTTTTTCAATCAAAGATGAACCAAATATAGTTCAAATGGTTTTGCATAATTAAAGCATGAATCAGGTTTAAAATAATTGCTGCCCACCGGCAAAATATTTAATTGCACTGACGGTCTGTATAAGCAAAACAAAACCAAAAGTTTGTTGGCCAAGATTTCTCTCCCTCCCCCCACCCCACCAAAAAGGATGTTCTCTTTAAACACTTCATGGCGACATTTTAAAAGAAATTTTGGAACCACCCAAGGTATTATTTTTGAAGCTTCTTGAGTAATCTTTTCCTTTTTGAAATATCACTGCCACAACGAAACCCTGACTTGACAAAGGAAAGACAACAGTGGTTCTCAAAATTAGTTCCGGAATTTGGTGTTGTCATTTGAGAAAATTGAGTAGACTTTCACTGTGATTCGCAGAACCTTGGCCATGGGCTACAGCCGAAAATCTGCCATTGTATGCTTGAATCTCGTAACGCTTGGACTTGATACATCCCATTAAGCCAAATATAATGGCGAACAATGGTGCCAAACTGTCCATTCTTGTGTGCCACATATGTTGAACAACATGACAAAAAGTCTGAAATCGGGGGTTACACAATTACACCCAGAAATGGATTTTACAAGGCAGGTTTTTCAGAACCTATTGTCGCTCTTTGTATGGGTGAAACGAAGCTTATCACAGTAGAAGCCTGCCTCAACACGCTACACACTGGAAAGTCCGGGTAGATAAACACGTTGGGAAGGTTTCTGTTTCCTTTAGATCCTGTACTTACTGGTGTCGAATTCTTCTGGACATGCTTCAATCGTCTCCGTCCACTCTTCATGTACCGACCCTCGGAACTTGACGTTGCGCGTCAGCAGCCCGACCTCTGCACGCATTTCCACAATAACGTCATCTAATGTCTGAGAGATGCCAAGATGCTCGTACACAAGTGCTGGTTCGAATGTCAGTACAGTCCCATCTGCAGAAACAGCTGAAGGATACAAAAAAATTAAACATTGAAACTACCACAATAAAAACTAAAGAATCAGAACTTGAAGTGGAGCTTGAAAAACGTCATTAACCCTCCTACTCTCAGTACCATTTTCCAGTGAGTTGACCAACCATTCGCAACCTTTTGACAGCACAGGTTGTCCATGATGGCACATCTGCGCACTGACCTCACTTTGTGCATGTGTGTACTGTGAAGATGCATTCACCACATGATATCATAAAACAGACATCTATACTTCATAATATTGAAAGGTCGAAAAGTCAGAGAATTAAAGGGTGACAAATAACAATTTAAAGTAATAAAATAAATTTCCAGAAAGACAATGATCATCGATCCCATGTATAACCTAATCAGGGCCAAAATTCATAGAGCTGCTTAAGAAATATATGCTTACCAGAATAAGGTTACCAGCCAACAGACCCTGTAACATGCACCATTTCTGACTGGTACCCTACTAATTTTTGATAAGCTCAAAATGTGTAAGGAAAAGTATCTGCTTAAGCAGCTCTGAACTTTGGCCCAGGTTACTAGAGCAGTCTTCAGTCAAACAGAATCAAGAAGCCTTGCTGATGCAGTCAAATAACTGCGATTTCAGACTTGAAATCAAATCTAACAGAATCCAGAAGCAGAAGCAGTTGGATTTTGAAGGGTTGGGAATGATTCCGATTAAAGAAGAAAGCACTTTTTTTCTCCTACTGAGAAGCTGACAGACCTGTGATAAACACGTCTTCATTTTGTCTCTGGCTGTGTCGATTTCCAGTGGATGCAATGACGATTTGATCACCAGCTTTCCAGGTTACAGCCAGTTCGAGAACCAGCTGGGTGGAACCAGCGGTGGCCGTCTCGGCCAACCGTGTCCAGGTCACTGGGACAGGCATTCCTGAAAAAAAATCAACAAAATGTGTATTTACTACATTGTCTCATTCATTTTATCATTTAAGAAGGGAATACAATTGTTTGATACCAATATTTTAAGTGGTAATGAGCTGATGTGTCAATGTTAGTGTTGGATTGGGCAATGAAGAGATTGGGCAGCAATGTATGTGTGAAACACAAATTGTCAAAGTTGCATTCCACGCTTCAGATTTTGACCAGTCTGCAGCCATGTACAATGATACTCTTTTACAAGATTGACTCTAATCCTCATTCCATTAAAGAGGGACCAGACTATATGTCCTTCCAGATTCAGTTTGGTTTACATTGATTTGAATGGAAGAAAAGGACATAACAGCAGGTTTAATAAAAAACATAGTTTGAGAATATGAACTAGCCCCTTTTGGTTGATATTTAGAGAAAAGTATTTTTTCAGTCAGAAAAGAGAAATTAATTGCCAATTCAATTACATTCCAGGTAGTATTTAGTAATTGGAAGGGTTTAAATTTGTCCATCCTTTGATAACCTGACTCACCGTGTAGGTCTAGAGTGCCATTCCTGACAGCCAGGGTCTTAGCTCCAAACAGCGGCAGTTCCTGAGAGCGGACGTGGCCGTGCATCATAATGGTAGCCTGATGCTGGAAGGGTTCCTCCTCCGTACCGACTTGGAGGGCACCTCCTTCAACGATGAGGATGTTCTCAGCATGGAGTTCAATGTCTGCCTCATCAAACAACAATGTACCACCTGAAAGATACAACAACATCCCGAAACATCACTTAAAACTGTATTTATTCGCAAAATTTGTGTAATCCAGCCATGGTGGTTTAGCATCATGACATACATTGTATAGCCATTCAGATTGATACACATCTTGGCTCTTTGTGAAATCGAGCCTTGAATGCCCTTCGTCAATAAGCTCCGCTGCTGAACGTTTTAGACTATATCACAGCCATGACTGCATGCCAAAGATCTGACTCACTGAAGTCTCTTTTTTTTTTTAACCCAAGAAAACATGTGTTTGGTTAACTCAAATCTGCTTTGTTACTCAGAATCAGGGCTCAATTTCATAGCGCTGCTTAACCGTAAGCAAAATTTTGTGCTAACTATAGCAGAAAAATTTGCATTCTCTGTGTTCTATTTCTATATTGATACTCTATGGCCACAGCTGACATAGAGGGCGTGCACAGTTGACATAGACGGCCTGCACAGCAGACACAGATGACAACTGAGCTCAGCATTCTCTGTGTTCTAATTCTACATTGATACTGTACGTCTACAGCTAACATAGAGGGCCTGCACAGCAGACATGGATGACAATCGAGCTCAGCATTCTCTGTGTTCTATTTCTGTATTGATACTCTATGTCCACAGCTGACATAGAGGGCATGCACAGCAGACACAGATGACAATTGAGCTCAGCATTCTCTGTGTTCTATTTCTACATTGATACTGTACGTTTACAGCTGACATAGAGGGCACAGCAGAAATGGATGACAAGTAAGCTCGGCATTCTCCGTGTTCTATTTTTATGGTCTATTATTACAAGTGCTTTGTTAATCGGTTAAATGCTCCTACTAAGTTCCGTGAATGGAGGGGGGGGTGCAAAGATTCTTACCTTGGATAAGAAGCATCTTCAGGATTGGGGTGGAGATGTCCAGAAGTAACGTCTGTCCTGCTGGGACTATGACAAAGTCGCCCTCTATTGGTGGGTCCTGGTTACCCCAGGTGTATCTGGAGGACCACACATCGATGTAGTAGAAATCTGCATTGTCCTGATGTCAGAATGAGGTAAAAATGACATAGTGGAGATAAACTACTGCAAAAGTTCCTTTCTCTGAATGTAAAATAACTTTAAAATACGTACAATGCATGCATGAGCACACAAACCTGAGATTGCACACGTGCTAACACAAACCTCCAATTTGAGAACACACAAAATGTGCATATGTGCACCTTACCACTGCAGTTATGGCGTCTTCTCTATGGCAATGATTCAATGTTTAGTGCAACTATTTCAAAAAGAATGTACTGTCTGACAAAATAAAGATGCTTTAACCTCCCACCATCTCTCAGCTTTACCTGTGTAGCAATTCCTTTACTGATGACTTCAACTCTGACTTTGAGCATCTCTGGTGGGCTACGGGCTCCTGTCTGACAGATAATCTCCGTCGTTGATTCAGACGTAATGGTGCAGTCTGATCCACCGATGGATACAATGTTCCCAGATGACCTAATGAAGACACATAACCATGGACATTGAGACAGGTTTTCAAGACGCTTAGTGGCAGAGTTGTGGTCAAGTCACTGAGGTCGAGTCTGAGTACGAGTCTTGAATCATTTAGATCAAGTCCGCGTCTTGAGTTGTTTGGGTCATGCTCAAGTCACGAGTCACATAGATGCTTGTGCAATGTGCAAGATTAGTTAAATCAATCACTTGGTTAGGTGATGGAACACTTTTTTATTACTAACGAAATTAAAGATTAGAAAGGACCAGAAGTTTCCATGTTTTAATCTGCCTAATGTGAATAGTTGCTGTGGTATAAGGTAGAATTCAAAGTGCCAGCTACATCTATGGCTTTGACTGTTGCTAAGAGTATTGCTAAGGACGTCCTATACTTCGACACATGATGATGCGGCAATCCAACTGTAGCCATAGCTGTAGCCCCCAATTCAGACGTGACCTGAGCTGTACATTTGTCCTTACTATGGGGATTTAATTATATGTATCTAAATTATATAATTTTTTTTGAAAAAATACTGAGTCAAAGGTCATCATTGTGAAATCCAAGTCATGATAGTCGAGTCCGAGTCTTTCGCCGATGTGACTTAAGTCCAGGGACCTGACCGAGATGGCTCATGGGTGTTGATTAGAGAAGCGATGTGTTTAGGCGAGGAGAACTTTAATGCACGGCAAAGTGACGAGGAGGACTTCTTATGCAAGGCATTGTTCAACTGGCAACAAGTTTAGTCTTCAGATCATAGTCCAGTTGTATTTTTTTGTTGTACAATAGACCAAGTTGTACTGAGTAAAAACATCACTCCTGTCAGGGTACGGGACTTGCTTCCTGCACCACTGGTTGCTCATTAAAAAAAAAGGGGTTGTAATCGAGCAACAAATAATCAGTTACAATTCTTCTTGTGAAATTAATCCAAAATTGGAAACAACACTGAACCCTTTCCAGAGGCACACATACAATGAGATTCAACCGAATAATTCTTAAGTTTTTGATAGAAGCACAGAAATGTGCCTACCGCTGCAGCCCCTTGTCTTGTTGCACGGTTAACTGAACAGGGTTGTACTCTTCTTTGTTGCACTGAACTTATGAATTTCATTTGAAGTAGTTTATTTACCAAATATGTATTCTCGACCGGTGGGCAAATCTATGAGGGTTTGACCAAAACAAATGGTGCAGCAGAGGTTGACATGCAAGAGGTTTCTAATCTTGTTTTTTGACTAAATTTGTTTTCTTCGTATTTCAACTATAGCTTACTCAAAGCCTGATCCAGTGATGTTCAGCATGGTCCCTCCAGCTGTACCACCACGACGGGGCTCGACGGAGTCAATGACCGGTGTAAGACTCGTCTTGTAGGTGAAGCTGTCTGACTGGGTGATTGTTGCACCACTGGAGAGAGTGATTACAATGTCGCACAGAACATCACCACTACCCGAGTTGGCCGGTACCTCGCACTCGATGAAAGACGATGAGGAATTACTGATCGGACAGGAGTTGTTGCAGACCAGGACTACTGCTGTCTCGTCAAAGCCAGCTCCGTCTATTGTCAGCACTCTCCCACCACCAAAACTCCCTGGAAAATAGTTGTATTCAAATCATCAATGCTAGAACTTATTAGTACAATATCTATAATTATAAAATGCCTGCGTAGATCCTTGTCATTTGATTGGAGGGTTGTTGGTCATGCGGAATCATTAATCAAACCATTACATGGTACTATTCACTGTGCATTTTCGTCCTATCCTTTTTAAACTATTGCACGCCAAGACCACACCATGCTACACAGCAGTACAAAACACCCTCATAGTGGATGCCAAAATACAATTTGTTTATTCCTGTAGTTTCATCCCCCAATAAAATGACAAAGATCTACTTTTGCATTTGAGAAAATATTTCAAATTAAAAAGCTGCATCCCCTTAATGGAATCCCTCTCCTGCCACTTCCCAGGTTGTATCGTAAACTTGGGTATCATCTTTGTCTCTGATAAACACTTTAACCGCTACCAAGCTGACTAGCTTCACTGTCAAGCTACGGGACAAGCAAGCCCTTATGATCAATTCTTTTAAGAATATTCCTGCCCCATTGTGTCAGATCTCCCCTTTTTTCAGGGCAATGGCTTCACTCCAATAAAAACCCACAAACTAACCTTCGATTGGAGAAACCGAGTCAACTCTCAACTCATACTCGAACTGAGTATCATTAGCAGACAGCCCTTTATCTTTGATGTATACAACCACTGCATAGGTACCGGCAGAGTGGGCACCGACATCACATTCAATTGAATCTTCCGCTGCACTGGAGACTGTGCAAGCTACGTTGTCGATCGAGACGGAGACATCGGCTACGTTAGTGCTGAAGCTAGAGCCGCTGATGGTTATGTTTTGGCCGGTTGTACCTGCAATGAAGAGTGAGAGAAATGCTTAGAGTAAGACTGGAGTATTTAGACCTTCATCATGGTGTAGAATCTTGATTTCCTCACACTCAAATCAATGTAACCAAACTGAGGCTGGAAGGGCAAACAGTCTGGTGCCTTTTTGCACAATGAATATTAGCATTCATTACTGTTATTGGATAGAGGGACCAGGACCAAGATGGTAGCAGTGTGATATTAGGGAGAAGGTCTTCAGATGTGGATGTCTCTGGAATGCAGAAGTCAGAGAAACGGACCATCAAGTGCCTCATATTAATTTAACTGAGTTATTAGAAATATTGTACACTGATGTGTGTGTAAAGCACTGTATACTCAGCACTGAATTATTATGGAAAGTTAACTTATAAAAATGCTACACATTTTTAAAAAGGTAACCACAGACTCTCAAGAAAATTTATTACATGACAAATCAGAGACTTTATAAATACTACTTCAGAGAAGTTTGGAAAGACATTTACAAACTGAACAAGTCAGCAGGGTGGCAATCGTAGTGCATCACGACATGATGCTGCTTGTAATTTGGGCCTTATTAGAGAAATTTGACATTTAATCTCAACAAAGTTGACAGTGTGTGGACTTACCATTAGCTGGATAGACTAAAGTTATTGTGGGAGTAACCTCTGAAGAATAATTGTATCCTTCGGTCGGGTAATTTTCCCCGTTCGAGGACACGCCAAGATTGATTATTCCGGCAGCGTGGGCCGACGTCATGCAAACAATCTCAGAGAGTGTCACACTCTGGATGTCACATGCAGCTCCACCAATCGAGACAGCTGTGTCCCCATCGACGAAGCCGTTACCCTGAATACTGATGACCTGGCCTCCTTCCGTGCTGCCAGTACTTGGGGTGACACTGTCTATGTGATTAGAGCTGAAGACGGTGTTGCTGGTGTTGAAGAAAGCATTACCCCTACCGGGGATATTGACTACAACGACTTGGTAGCCAACCGGGACATAACTGACATCGCAGATGATCTCATCCTCCAAGGCGTAAGTGACTTCACATTCGATCCCGCCAACAGTAACGCTGATGGTCATAGTGTTGTTGATGAACCCTGACCCCAGGATGACAAGTGGGGTGCTGGGTCCAGAGACGGTGTTTGGAGAGAGGTCATCGACCTGTGGGGTCATGTCTACGGAGTACCTGAAGCTACAGTTCCCCTTGCAGTCTGCCCGTACTGAGTTAATCTGCAGGGTAAGCTGAGCGTATGCTGGATCAGATGCAGTGGTACTACACACCACCTCATTATAAGACACTGACTGGACGAGGCATCCGCTGTTCCCAATCCACACAGATACTTCCTCCAGTAAGCTGGCTGCGAAACCGTCCCCAGTGATGGTGATTTCTGTCCCACCACTCAGTGACCCCTCATGGGCAGACAGGGCATCGATCTGTGGTTTGAGAGTGAAGCCGAGCTTGGACGGCACTGAGATCTTGTTCAAGGCGAGCCCTCGGTTCTTGACGACCACAGAGACGGCCCGAGGCACTCCGACAGACATGGTGTCATTCGTATCGATCAGACACGTCAGCGAGACATTGGTGCTTGTCTGAGTGATGCAGGAGTACTCCCCGATGCTGATCTGGTTCTCACATGATACATCACTGAATCCCGATCCTGTGATATTGATAACTTGGTCTGGTGTACCCCTGTAAATATAAAAACACCCATTAACAAACGGCAAATTGTGACATAGCATTTTGGCCGGTAACCTTATTTTATTGTCAAAACAATATTGACAGAGAATGCAAAAAAGACTTTTTTCCGGTCACTAGATATCGGTACTTATGTTTCCATCTGTGTAGATCAACCCCTCTGCCTCCCCCGCCCCCCAACCAAAGATTCCCAACATGCCCATATGCCCTATTTTCCAACAATAAATCAAATTGAAATGTTATTCCATGTCAGCCTACATTTCAGCAACTATCCATGATTTGCTTAAGACTGTTCCCTTCTAGTGTCCATCCAAACATTTTTGTGGACCTTGGGTTTGTGAGTACATTGCTTTAACTTTCACAGACTTCAAGGTGATCCCCTGGTTGCCGCTTCCTAGTTTGTATCGTAAACTTGGGTGTGATCCCTGGCTTTATGGCAATTACAGGTTGAATTGCTTCTGACTGGCACCCCAGAACAATGATATCGACAAAATTAGGTAGACCGCCAACATAGGACTAGATAGCTCAGTTAGTAGAGCGTTGGCACGTTAATCCAGAGGTAACAGGTTCAAGTCCTGCTCTAGTCAATTTTTCTTTGTTCAACTCAAAATTATTCACAAATTTACCCAGTCAGTTTCCCTTGTGGTTTATTACTCAATATTCAGACTTTCAAAGTCCATGCTGTTTAGTTTGGCAGAGCATGTCATTAGCTCCCGCAGCAAACCATTTAAGAAGCAGAACAGATAGTTTTCAGAGAACGCTATCTTACATATTGGGGCTGATGTCTGTGATAAATGGGGTGCTGCAAATCCAGTAGGTGTAGTAGAAACTGGAGTCGTCTTTCTTGACAGCCTTTGGAATGATGCATGATGGGTCAACTAAGGCATTGCCCGGACAACTCTCTGATGCTGCTGGTTCTGAAGCGCCTGGTATTTAACAAAAAATAACATTAAACTAGTTTTGATGATCGCTGTTATTTTTGTTCAGATCAATTATCAGAGAAAATGTGAAAACAACATTTGACACAAAATATAACGAAGATTATATTTGTAAAATTGCAAAAGTGTGAGTAATGTTGTCATTCAAATAAAAAGAAAATCCAGAGCAATGGTCACCAGATCTGCCAGCATTTGAATCTTGCATTCAGTGAGATTTCGTACAACAATCAGGGAGATACCTAGAACTACGTTCAACATGTTTGGGAAAAAGTTTCCATACTCAGCGAGATTTTCAAATTTGCTCAACACAACATGGAAAGATCACTTTATTTTCAGGGAATTTTGTGCAGAAACAGGGTGAGTTGGCAGCTCTGGGTCACAAACTTATTTTTGTTTTCATGAATTTAAAGGCAGTGTATACTTTGGGTAATTTGTCAAAGACCAGTATCCTCACTTGGTGTATCCCAACATATGCATAAAATAACAAACCTGTGAAAAAAATGGGATCAATTGGTCATTGAAGTTGCATAAAAAATAGTGAAAGAAAAAAACACCCTTTTTGCAAAGAATCGTGAGCTTTCAGATGCCAGAGAGAAGCTTTCAGATGCCTGAGAGAAGCTTCATGCCTGAAGCCTTTCTCAGATTCATTTTTTGGGTCGAAAAAATTACCTCTTTCTCTAAAACTACATGACTTCAAAGGGGGTCATTTCTAACAATGTTTTATAATATCAACAGCTCAACAGTGCTATTTACCAAGTAAGTTTTATAGTCATTAACTTGTAGAATAATTACCAAAAGCAAAAGGCAAAAATAAGACCAGATATACAACTTTGTAACTGCAAAAAAATCCTGAACTTTGTACAATGGTTTTAATTTTTCTTGGCATTAAAAGAAGACAAGGAAATCAGGTGATCAGCTGAGAAGTTGCATGCCTGTATGAGACAAACCATGTTTCTACCTGACATAGTGTTATGAAGAGCTTCAAATCCAGCGACGTTAACAACGAGTTTGTGGATGGATGATGCCAACTCTTTGACATCTATAAATCCCTTCATATAGAGCTCACCATCATCATCGACAGGTCCACTAGAGTAGTAGTAGGTACCAGGGGCAGAGAACTTGTGGGCAAAGATACCTTCACAATCAGGAGCACAATTTCAAAGTGAGTTAAATCATGGATGCACCACTCTAAGATATACTCATGCTACATTGAGCACAAAATACAGAATCCTGTCGTGGCTGAGCGGTTAAGAGCACCAGACTCAAGCTCTAGTGTTTCTGATGAGTTGAGTGTGGGTTCCCGGTTGTGGCACTTCTGTCCTTGAGCAAGATACTTGACCATAATTGCGTTGTCCTTCAGATGGGACATTAAGCCACAGGCCCTGTGCACTAGGATTGGTAGTGCACAGAAAAGAACCCAGAACACTGAATGTGGAAGAGTAGGGGTTAACCCCAATTTTGTTGGTTCACGCATCAAGCACCCTTGTTTACAGGTTTCCTCAGGCCTGCGAGCTACAGCAATTAAGTTCACTTATGAGACATCATTGTCACGCTCAAAATTTGAAAAAAGAGGAGGGGATACGTTTTCAACAATTATGCTCTGATTGGTTTGGAATACTGTTTAGCCGTCAAACTAAGTTAGGGACTGCGCTCTCAAGTAGTGAGGAAAAATGAGAAGTGAGGAAAAACGAGTAAACAGTGTAAACAAAAAAACGCATTCATGCGAACGAATAACTTATTGAAGAATAAGGAATTTGTGCAAGCAAACAACTGTACGCTTTTTTTTCAGCCTTGTCTTTTTTCAGGTTCTGTACCAATCTTTATGTATTAAAGATTAAAACCCTCCCACAGGTCTCACCTTTTTTGGTCCGTTCTCCACTGATGAATCCCTTGCCGTCATAGTTCACAGCATCCCTGTTGGCTGTCTGCATGACAGCATATCCGATACCAGTAACGTACTGATCAACGACCCACTGCCAGACCACCACGTCACCCGCTGTCACACTCAAGAAGTTTGGGTTCCACCTGTAGCCAAGACCGTACGCTGAAAAGAGAGCAAAGTATCTTCAACGGGGGGCTCATATTCTTGGATCCGCTTACAGAAATAAACTACTACTAGTAACCAAACTTAAGAAAAACCAGCCAAAAATGTCATTTGTTTAGTGGAACATCCCTCACGTGTCATCCATTATTTTGTGATGTATTCTGCAGTGATGCTCCAAAATTTAATATCAGATAGTCGCCAGACCAATATGGATAAACGAACAATGCAACATCCGAATGACGCAGCGTCATGTCCCCACAGTCAAGGTTGGTGGAGTCCTCCACACTCTTTAGAAGTGGTTTATGAATATTTCAGAGTGAGGAGTGGACACATTTTCTGTGTCCATTTTGTGTTTATTGTGAAAATAAATTAAAACAAAAGCCCTTTTCATTACACAGTGTAGAGAGGACCAGTTATTGGAAAAATGATAAAGTTTGTTGATCAGACATTATTTTATGGTCGCATTGACATGACATGACTAGAGTTAATCGCACTTAAACTTCAGTGCGCATGCCCTACGTTTGTCACCCACCGACCACTAGTTGACCATTGGTCCTTGCACGAACTTGCTCCTAGTTGTTGGGAGGAGATCGAATATTGGTTTGTAAAACTTACTCTCATGCCTGCCAAAATTATTCACATGGTGAACCCGCTCTGAGGTGGTCATTTCACATTTGATCTGGTCGTCCACCACCGAGGTGACATTGCATGCGAAGTCGTCCATACTGACGGTGACATCACTGGCATTGGAGCCAAAGCCAGCCCCAGTGAGGGAGACCACCGTGCCCCCTTGGAACGAGCCTTGGTCTGGGAACATTCCTGTCACTTCAAGCTCATATTTGAATTGGATTTCGCTGGAAAATAGAATCAAATACAAGAGAGAAAATGTTTGAACACAATTGCTTTGGCCTTTGGATGAGGCGCTAAACGTAGGGTCACAGATTGGTCACTACTTCAATTCAAATTCAATTCAATTCACATTTATTTACATACTGTCAAAAACACAGCATTACAGAATGCATATACAAAATAGCGAACAGAGTAGTTTAAGGTTTATACAGTCAAAGAAAAGGAACAGTATGGAGGCCGATTTGATAAGCTGAGGCTTGTAGTAATCAGCCTGTGGACAGACAGAGACAAGATAAACGGACAAACAGAGGACGTACGAATAGGAACAAAACAACTTACAAACAACAACGCTTAATTAACTAAAATGAAAATATGATGTATATATGAAAAAGAACATATGAGGATATACCTGGCAAAGCAGTCAATGGAAAGAAAGCTACGTTACATACTGAGAGATAATTACTCTTTTGAAGGAGGCTTTAAAACACTGATGGTTGGCTTTTGATTAAAAAATTAATAACCACAAATACTTACTTGGTGAGAAGCACTGCAGCTGTTGATAGTGTATAGACTATTTTGAGAAAGGATTCCCTTCAAAATAATATGGTTTGGAGAATTCATAATGTTAAAACAAATAATTCTGAGAAGCGAATCATGCACGAATCATTTCTCAGACTTCCGAGGGTTGGTGTCTGATCATGAATGCTGCGGCCAGAGATGCGGTTGGTACCCGCTGTCACCTCACTAAATGTGGATGGATTTGATGTTCTTGTGAAAATACCGTGACAGTTTTTTGCTGTTTTGTCAGCAAGTAGACACTGTATTCAGCTGAAACTTTCACATGTGACTTTTATTGTATCTTTCTTTATAATGTTGCCTATAAATCGACATTACGTTGACAAAAACCAATCTATGACCCTACCTTTGAGTCATAGGTCTGCTCCACCAAGCTAAAAAGAGCAACAATCCATAATACTTATTAGGAACCAATGCGAGTTTAACCTGCGTTTTTCATTCACACAACCTTTTTCATTCACACAGCAAATAGAAAGCACCCAACTTATCCATCTTGCTCTTGATGTTTTTTACTTGCCACAGGAAGTTGCAGCCGAGCTCACAAGATTCAAGCTCTTGCGACTGAGCCATTAGAGTATGGGTTCGAATCTCAAATCAATTTCCTTAAAAATTGTTGATATTTGCGCCTCTCTAAAACAAAATTTTTGTTTGCAGATAACAATTGACCTACACTGCAGCGAAGTCCTGGCTGGTAACCGTCAGCTCAATGTAGTAGATGCCTGGAGAATTAGCTGGTATGGTGCAGTTGATCTCAGTGTCTGTTTGAACTTCAACCTCACACTCTGCGCTCCCGATTTGGATCTCTGCACCACTGACTCCAAAACCACTGCCAGAGATAACGAGAAGGTCTCCACCTAAAAAAGAGTAAATTTTGGGGAGGGAGGGAATTATTGCTTTGAAAGAGAGACTTGGGATGTTACGTGAAAGCAGACATATCAGGTAAATTTCCAGAGCGGAAAAAAACATTGGTTTAGGATTTCAAAAAAGATATCTCGATGCAATAAACTTTGTGAACCTTTTTAAAAACATAATAACATGAGTCTATATTTTATTACTGGGGTCGTTAACGGGGGCGCTATGATCTCATTTGGGAACAAAATCTGTATTTTAAGTTTTTCCACTTAAAAATAAATATTGCCACCAGCTTTTGGGGCCCAGGGTGCAATTACATGGCCTACTTGACAATTCTATAGTATTTCATGATCTGAAAATGTTAACGTTAATATGTAAAAAATATTCCATTGATAAAAAGCGTGATGTAATTTGACCCCTAAATACAGTCTGAAAACACAAAATCCAAGATGGCAGTTACACAAATGCTTTTAAAAATATCTGTTTGTTGTCTCACAGCACTCTCTACTTTCTGATCAATGCAAGAGCAACATACCACGAACGCTGGAGACATTTTGACTGATTGCTGTGATCGCTGGGGTCAGAGAGGGGTCAAAAAAGAAGAAGTCCTCCTTTGTGATTAAGTAACCATTCACCACAATGACCACGTCTACAGTGTTGACTGAACGTCTCCTGCGACGTGATGAAGCCTTCACAGACAATGAAAAAAAAGATGACTTGATTCAACTGAGAACTTTTGTTAAGTATTTATCACAGTTTTATTTTTCAGTCAACGCAAGACTTCATGGATTAAAAGAGTCCAGCTGCTGTAAATCACAGAGATATATTTTTATTGTATAATTCTGGTAATGAAACCAAGGATGCCTCATAAGTGAACGTAATCACTGTAGCTCACAAGCCTGAAGAAACCTGTAAGCAAGGGTGCTTGCTACGCGAACCAGAAACACCGGGGTTAACCCCTACACTTCCACGATCAGTGTTCTGGGTTCGTTTACATGCACTAACAATTTAAGTACATGGGACCTATGGTTTAATGTCCTATTTGAAGGACAAAGCAATTACGGTAAAGTATCTTGCTCAAGGAAACAAGCGCCACGACCAGGACTTGAACCCACACTCTGCTGATCAGGTCCATCCAATATAATCAACTGAACGTTTCCTTGTCATCATCTCTACACAGGTATCTTAGAGCCCAGGGGGTCAAAGTGCCAGTCAATTCTTGGTTATCCAAGATATCCAAGTACGAATTCAAAGGAAACAAGCGCCATGACCAGGACTTGAACCAACACTCTGCTAATCAGAAACACCAAAGCTTGAGTCAGGTGCTCGTAACCCCTCGGCAACGACACACCACCAGCGGTATCTCTCCCTGCTTTTCAGATCTGTCTACCCTGGATCAAATCCCATCTCAAAGCCTTGATTGTAAAAAAAAAATGTTTTACTTGGGGTTACTCTAATAACTTAAACTGATCATTTCTTCACCGATATCTCTACAAAGGTATCTTAAGGTCCAGGGGTCACACTGCCAGTCACTTTTTAAGATTCTTGGTTTTATTCAATACAATCAAAGTTCTAACACTAACAAGACACCAACCTGAGTATCCAAGGAAATGACGCACTTGATCTTGTCATATGATGATTCCTTAATGAGACACGGCAAGCCTCCGACTGTGACGTTGACATTTGAAATATCCTCACTAAACCCATATCCTGTGATAATTACTTTCGTGCCACCTGAACAAAAGTCAGACACAAAACTGTGAAAAAGTTCCCTTTTTAAAATTTAAGTTTATTTAGGGGATATGACTTAATGGAAAGTAATGAAAAACATTTCACTATTTTACATGAGAAAAACCGTTCCATAAACATGCAAAAAAGCAAAAGTTTGACATAACTGTAGATGAGGAAGGAATGGGTGCAGGATGGTAAGAAGGACAGTAGACCGATGTTTTATTGTTGCTACTTTTTAAAAATCCCTCTCTTACCTGCTTCGCTTCCCACAGTCGGGCTGATTTCAGTAACTCCTGTTTCATACTGGAAAGTGAACGATCCTGAAGCAATGAATAAAATCAACATATTGGTTTTGTAAAAAGTGAAATATCAATGATTCTATCTTGCTTATAATCCCAGTATTTTACTAAGATCATGGTTCTATTTCAGTTATTACTTCACTAAGTATTGCCTGCCAACTTCATTTGATGTGCAATAGTTAGCAGGGATCCAGTCATGAATGATATTTTGTATGTACAATTCAGACTGCTACTCTGTATTTGCGTTGACGAGCTTCTCTCTGCTTTACAAAAATGAGTGCATAAAATGGCCTCAAAGTTACAGATTAAGGTAAAGCTACTTTACTGCTCAGTAAATTCCATGCTAACTGTGCCAGAAAACATTGCATAATCTGAACAATGTAATTCTTAATGAACGATAAAGACAACTCAAACACAAAAGTGCTCGCAATGGATTTGCAACTGTTGCATCATCCTTCTGCTAAAAAGAACCAATGACAAATTAACATTCCTTTATGCGATGTGAACAGTGAATAGCGACCATAAAGTATAACTGGATTGTTCTTTGGCCCAAAATGACCTCTTCCAGGTTTTATGAAAGTGTGTCCAGGCTGGAGAAATAATAGCATAAATGATTTCAGGATAGACTCACCATTAGGGTACTCTGCAGAACCTTTTCCCCCCACGTCTACCAAGACATCAAACACGCCTGCAACAGACGCGCCCACGGCACACAAGATTGATGTCTCGTTAAAAGATGTGACATCACACACTACGTCGTTGATGGTGACATTGTTCTTGCCCGAGTTGGCACTGAACCCGGAACCAATTAGAGTAAGGATGGTGTTGTTGAAGGCAGAACCTTGTGTTTTAAAAGAGAGTCAACGTGTAAGAGACTCTATAAATTTGTGTTTTCTTTTGGTAATGAAAAACACATTTTACAATGAGAGACTTTGGAACGCTAGGTGGCAGCAGATGTACCAGGTAAAGTTTCATTGTTGACGTACTTCTTAGCATGTGCACATTACTGAGAACATTACCTGGAAAGTCTGCTGCCACCTGGCATCCCAAAAGTCCCCCCATTTTAGGAATAATTCCATCTATTTTTTGCCTTCATAACCATGATCAAGTTGCAGAGTTTTTTCAAAGTTGTAGACGCATCAACTCGAGCAAATGTAAAAAAAACAAAAAAAACACAATGGAACATTCCCTAAATCGGGGCCTCAAACTCATCAAACGGTTTCTTTCACTTGGAATTGTATTTGCTGAGCAAAGATTTTGGGGGAACCAGTTACAAGCGCATGGTAATGCATGGTACTTTAGCTTGTATACCGATTTTGATAAGCAAATATTATTTTATTTTCTACGAAAACTTTTGAGCCTTAAAAGCATTGTTCAGTTTGGCCATGCATCATAGTTTATACTTAACAAAAACAAGTTGAGCACAAAATGTCATCCGCTCTTCCCTTCAGCTTCACTCTGAGTTCGGAAGAGCTTTTCGACAAACCTGCGCCCAATTTAATGGTACAGCTTACTGTGGAATACTGAGCTTACGATCACCATTCTCCACTTACCGGGTAAGCACTGAATTTCGGCGCTAGCTGTGTAAGCAACAGATGCTTAGTAATGTGATGAACGCACGCACTGTGAAATACCCTTGCGTTAAGCTTGGATTTTTCTGCTACCACAAGCGCCGACTTTTCACTAACAGTTAATAGAGCCATGAAATTTGGACCCCAATGACTTACCGACTGATGGACTTGATGAGAGTGCTTTCGGTGTGACATCATTGCTGTACTGAAAAGTGCATTGACCTTCCGAGCAGCTTGATGGGATTGAGTTAACGATAACTTCTACCTGTTAAAAGTTATGAACAATTTTGGAAAATGGCATTTTTCAGAAGCATTAGATTTGTTGCAGACTGTTTATTGTAGAACAAATCGCAATTGGATTGGAAATGGTATCCATATTTTATAACGTCACAATTTCGGATAATTTTTACAATTTTGGTTATCCAAGATATTTATTAATGGCAATAACAGTGTGAAGACCCAGACTTCACTGCGCGGAAATGACCTTGGCTGGTGGCTGGCCGCTGTTATTTGGTCCATTATAAAACAGCGGCAAGCCACCAACTTGGTCATTACCATCCAGTGAAGACCGGCTCCTATTGCTTAAATTACTACCAGTAATTTCATTTCTATTATTACCCACTGTACGGTTGATAACATGTGCTTTTATTAATTTTGTGAACAGCTGGAGGAATTTGACTGATTTAGAAAGCTTACCTGAGGTGCACTGTGTGGAACCCTGAGGAATTCCCCAGGAATGGGACCCATGAACAGCTGACCCTCTTCACGACGATGACTGTTGACGCTCACTTCGTTTCCCGTCAATCTGCTACCATTAACCTGTACACACACTTAACTATTGGTTTTTTGTTTGTTTCTGTGTTTTTGTTGTTGTTGTTGTTGTGGTTTTTTTTTTGGGGGGGTTGGGGGTTGGGGGGAATGTTTACATGGGTGTGCATGGCGAGCCCTGGAGGGGTGAGTTAAACTCAATTTGAAAAGAGCAAAAAAGGAGAAGACATCAGTATGATGATTGGAGAACTGGATACAGATGTTTATTTCTTCACGAATGAATGACAGCAAAGCAATATAGAGTGGGAAAGCTTGCATTTCCTACTGGGGGTGCCTTAACCAATCAGAGGGAAGTGGTCATGGCAACTGGATCACACCCTAGCCAATCAGCTGTGTTGGATACCAGGAGTGCCACATGCACACACTTGAGAACTTGGAAATGGGAAGTTGTATTTTTTAAGGGGGGTGCGGTATTTTCTAACCCCTTTTAAAGGGGGTTCTGGGAGGGGCACAATATTTGTCTGTCTAGTAATAATGGGGAAAACCTGGCAAACCTACCTCCATTAAAGGTTGCCGTCCTCCTTTAGATGTCCACTCTACTTCCCAAGATAAACCCGCACAGGTTCCTTCCCTGGAGACTTCCAAAGAACCAATGTCCAGGTTAGCCTGCAGAAGCTCCTTGAGTTCGTCAGCAGTGGCCCGAGCAGGAACTGTTGACCAGACAGGTTGTGTACCATCAGTATTTTACCAGCAAGAATTGCACAGTCTTTCCG
Source organism: Pisaster brevispinus (assembly GCA_023634235.1). Lineage (NCBI taxonomy): Eukaryota > Metazoa > Echinodermata > Asteroidea > Forcipulatida > Asteriidae > Pisaster > Pisaster brevispinus. Next base: position 15,003,325 of record JAMKCF010000012.1, on the reverse strand, counting down.
CGATTATCGAAAACGAGAAAACTCCAATAAAGACTGCGTTTTTCTATGAAATCAAATTTCCTTTTTAAACTCCATTTATAAAAAAAATTGAAAATAAAAGCACCCATCGCGATTTGTTATAAATACAATGTCAATATTTATATAATACAAATTATTTTGTTAACATTAACATTGAAACAAAGTTAAAACTTGGGATGAGGATGCTTTTTACTTCCAAACCCCATTTGCCAATCACGCCCAAGTTCGTGCAGCCATTACATAGGGTTCATGATATCACGAACAGCAATTGGGCAAAATTCTCAATTCTTTACAAGTCACCGGAAACGGAGTTCAAGTCTTATTCTCAGGTTTTCTTTGATTTGTTAAATTTATTTCACTTTCATATATTTCATGGCTAAATTTTACTTTCCCGACAATATGATACAGTTTGAATAGCCATACACAACGTTAAACTAAAGTATATCAAGAAACAGAATCGCGCAAACGTAAAACTCAAATACGGTTGGGACCAACTTGGTTCCGGAAGTTCAAATATGCGCTAGACTTGCTCAGTCTATCACCAAGATTCGTCTTGACACAGGATTTTATACTCATAACTGTGATCTGTATTCTGATATCACAGAGCAAGATTGCTTCATTAGTCACATCCATGTCGCATGAAACTGAGCTTTGAACTATTTCTCACCTTGCAACACCTTGCCATACAGACTGATATCAAACGTTCCGCCGATTGGTGGCGAGGCGCTCACCGTGCGGGTGACTGAGATAGGAACACGTTCCGGCTGTGCAGAACTCTCATCAAGAGTGCTCTCACTGTCATCCACCTGGTCAGTGGCTCCAACAATACCAATGAGCGGGAAATCATAGCCGCACTGGGCTGGCGTCAGGATGACACTGAAACTGTTGCCCTGCTTGGTGACTGAAGCGTCTATGACGAATACACCATTAGGCTTTGCGGCACGTTGCTCACGTACATCTGTGTGACAAACAAAAAGTAAGGTCTGTTGACTTAGCCCCTTTACAAAACTAAAAGAGGGAATAATTCAAAGGTTTGGTGAATTATACTAAGTATTGATGTTTTTATTTTACAACTTATAGTAATTCAGTTGAAATCATTTGTTTTTGTGTCTTCCTGTATATTTTTATATGATTTATATTCTTTTGTTCGAGTTCCCTTGTTGGGAAGATCATCTAAACAAAGAACAAAACAAAACAGCATCAATAAATGAATGTGACATCGACGAAGGAATCCAGCCATGTCAGCGAGTGACCTTTTTATCCGGGCATTCCTGAAGAAAATAAATTATGCAAAAAGTTACAGGAAACCGCAAAATAATGTTTTCCATCTGAACTACTGCATAATACCTTTCATGTGTAAAATATATACATCAGTACTTAGTAATTCACTAAACCTTTAAAGCTTTCAGCTTCTTTTTTTAAAAATTGTACCATTGGTTATTTGTTTCCTATTGGTTTAGTGGCTAGGCCCTTTTATGATTTTCCCAAAACTAAAATAAGGGTCAAACTTTTAGCTCCTGGTAACAAAATTGGTATTACAATCATCAAGTGTTTGTTCAGTACAAAAGAAAACAGAACTAGCATTCCATGAATTGCATGTATAAGACAGTGAAGTCAAACGCTCAGCTTGTGTTGAAAATTTCTTAAACAGTGGGGAAACCAGGGGCCCCCCTGCACAGAACCCTTGCCCCTCCCCCTCTTGCCCCAGAAAAAAAGCACAAATGAATGGTTCGAAACATTAACTAGCCCCCTCAAACTATGTCTTTGCCCCTGCTTGCCCTCCCCCCCCATAAAAAAAAAATTAAAATAGAAAAAATGAAAATGTCTTTTTACGCCACTCTGCCTAATCTAACATAAAAGGGATGTGACTGTACAACAATAATAAAGATCCTGGAATGTTTGAAATAATGGATTCCTCTTGGTATAGGGGTGAAGCCTCCGAAACTTCCAGAGTGTTATTTTTAATCACTCCACATCGGTATTTTTTAAACATTGTCTGCGCCCACCTGCAGCATTATTAAGTTTTTTTGAGGCAAAGTCATCCAAGGCAAAGTGGTTAAGAGAACTTTCTCTCTGCATCACCACAGATTTCAAACGTGCCAACCTTGACACAAAAATACTCTAAGGATCTCTGCTTAAATGAAGTGAAATAAGCCATCCAGACAGGTACTAGGAGATCGACACAAAACAAATCAAGAAATCGGGAAACATTGTTTAAATCACAGGCCTGAAAAAACCCCCAGTAAACTACAGTAAAAGACATGGAAGGGTTTCTTGTGGGATCATATCAGTCTGAAGCTCACATTCTGGAACATTACTTCCGATGTACAGATTGTCAATAAAGAAATCTTGTCCGTTGTCCCTGAAGAGCCAGATTATTTCTATCAAAAGTGGCGTGCCGCTCGCAGCTTGACGAGACAGCCAGGATGTTTCGACCTGGGATTTTATGTCCAAACAGCTGTAAGACCAGCTACAAAAGACACAGAACAAAAATATATCATCAAAAGTTCCTTCGAATGACTCTGCTATCAAGTAATAAACCACAAGGGAATCGTCCCCAACGAGATAGATATAATCTATCACAAGTGGCGTGCCGCTCGCAGCTTCACCAAACAGCCATGTTTCGACCGGAGATTTCATGTCAAAACAGCTGTAAGACCAGCTACAAAAGTCATGGTTGCGCCATTTTGAAAGTCAGTTCCCTGTCTGCTGTTACCGCAAATGAGCATTTTAAGCAACAGGTGCACCTTCACACACACCATATCATTACTCCCAAAATGGCAGACTACAGCCACGTGTAATGTCAATGCAAACTTGATTGTTATAGAGTTGCATCAAAACTTATATCAGAAATTGGACAACTATCCCACCCAACCCAACTTACTCTTCTGAAGCCAACAAGTCGCTAGCGGCGACTGACAGCCAGCTAAATCGGTCATTGAAATTCTCGTCAATATAATGGATTCTGCAATAGATGTAGTTCCTAATTGGGCCACGGTGACCAAAGCAAAGCTAAGAATTAAGAGAGAAGTAACAACTTTTTAGATACAAATATTCTTCATTGGGCCAAGGTGACAATGGTGAAGAGAGAGTAAGATTATTATAGAGACAAACCCAGCAATTACAGATCAGGGCAAAATTTGAAGAAACCAGCTCAAATCAAAGCTCACATCGCAAATACCTCCACTAAAGAGGTTATGTTTTTGTCCTTTGTTTTTCTGTCTGAAAAACTTTGTTTCAACCAGGAGCTCCTAAGTTCCAAGCTCATCTTAAGCAGAGTTCATCGAGTCTCTACACTAACCTTTCCATTGTATCTAACATCATAAGCTTCAACTGTCTGCAATGATCCCGGTTTCAACGTTTGGCCGGCATAGAAGATATAACGAGGGTTCTTAACTGAAAAACGGCCACAGTATGGTTCTTCATCTTTGACGACCTCACCGTCTCTGATACCCGGAGATTCCCCTTCGTAGTCTTGAACATAGAATCCGCTGACCCTGCCGACTGTTTTACATTTGACGCTGAACATGTCCAAGAGAGCATTTTGCATCTGGTGAAAATGAAAATTTGATGAACAAAAATGATATTTCATTTGGAGTTGGCTCCCTCCAAAGGTAAATCGTGGCTGCACCACTGGCCTTGTAGATAATTGAAAGGATACATTTTATCAAGGCAATCTTGCCTCTTTAATTATTTCAATTATTTCAAATTATTTACGTAGTTACCTCTTCGGCTGTCGAGTCTGACGACAGTGCAGATGACATGATGTTATCATAGACGAGACGGAAACTGCTTGACATACTGGGTGCAAAGGAACTTACTCTTGCGACGGTCACCACAAGATTCGGGTTGCTAAGATTGACCAACAGCAACGGAAGATTCTCTAGAATAATGACAAAAATATGCAGTGTTGATATTTAGCAACTCAATCACTATCAAAATCTTTAAAAAACTGAGGCTTTCCCTGCCCTCACATTTACCTTTTTGCTCCAAGGTGAAGGGAAGCAATTAAAGATAGAGATTGAAATGTTTGCCCCTACCATTCATAAAACTCATTGTTTTACCTTCTGGAATGTGAAATACAACGAGGTACGTAGCAGAGATTCCATCGTCTGTCTTGGTGACTGTCACATTATCTGAGCCCATTGCTAGGTTCAGTGCAGACTGCAACTCCTCTGCAGAGGCCGTCGGATTGATGTTACCTAAAAGAAGACACAATGCAAGTTTATTGATTCTTTAGACACCACTGCTTGAAACAAATCGCTGCAAAAAAAAACAGCTGCAGGATTTTATCTAGCTCCACCCAGCCATAACAGACCATGGAGATACAACATATATTCAAATTAAAGCACTATCAACTGTTTCTGATTTTGGACTTTTTACCATGTGTTACGTGCGGCTAATCCCTAAGCGATCAAAAGAATCAGGCACGACAGAGACAAGTGGAAAGACAGAACATGAAGATACTTAGCACCAGCAATTATAATTAATAACAAATAATTTAATGCAAGAATCTTTATATACGCAAAAACAGTAAACTAAGCAATATAATTACATGTGGGAATATTAATACAATGCAAAATTAAAGACCCTAAAATACCGGTGAGAGATGACTGGGTTGCACTGGCAGTCGTCTTTATTGAAGTTAACGGCCCGTCCTTGCAGCGTCTTGGTAGTTGGGATGCAGTTGATTCTCTCTGTTGCACTGGACCGGTCTGGTCCAGGTCATCTAGGCAGAGCCTCAAAACCTAGCGTGGGTTTTAGGCCATCTAGGGAGAAAACCTCAAGACCGGGCGTGGGTCTTAGGCCATCGGCAGAGTGCAAGAACCGGGTGGTTCAAGCCGTCAACTTGAAGGAGAAACAGGGCAGTTAAGTGAGTGGCGGTCACTGCCTGTGATGAAGGTGCAAGAACCAGGTGGTTCAAGCCGTCAACTTGAAGGAGAAACAGGGCAGTTAAGTGAGTGGCGGTCACTGCCTGTGATGAAGGCGCAAGAACCAGGTGGTTCAAGCCGTCAACTTGAAGGAGAAACAGGGCAGTTAAGTGAGTGGCGGTCACTGCCTGTGATGAAGGTGCAAGAACCGGGTGGTTCAAGCCGTCAACTTGAAGGAGAAACAGGGCAGTTAAGTGAGTGGCGGTCACTGCCTGTGATGAAGGTGCAAGAACCGGGTGGTTCAAGCCGTCAACTTGAAGGAGAAACAGGGCAGTTAAGTGAGTGGCGGTCACTGACTGTGATGAAGGCGCAAGAACCAGGTGGTTCAAGCCGTCAACTTGAAGGAGAAACAGGGCAGTTAAGTGAGTGGCGGTCACTGCCTGTGATGAAGGCGCAAGAACCGGTTGGTTCAAGCCGTCAACTTGAAGGAGAAACAGGGCAGTTAAGTGAGTGGCGGTCACTGACTGTGATGAAGGCGCAAGAACCAGGTGGTTCAAGCCGTCAACTTGAAGGAGAAACAGGGCAGTTAAGTGAGTGGCGGTCACTGCCTGTGATGAAGGCGCAAGAACCAGGTGGTTCAAGCCGTCAACTTGAAGGAGAAACAGGGCAGTTAAGTGAGTGGCGGTCACTGCCTGTGATGAAGGCGCAAGAACCAGGTGGTTCAAGCCGTCAACTTGAAGGAGAAACAGGGCAGTTAAGTGAGTGGCGGTCACTGCCTGTGATGAAGGTGTAAGAACCAGGTGGTTCTAGCCGTCAACTTGAAGGAGAACAGAAACAGCATTTCTGCTAGCGGTTTCTGTTGGTATGATAAATTATGGTGACACTCATCGGGGAAGAGTTGGGCAGAGCCCCTGGCTGACTCAGTGGTGGTGGAGTGATGAGTGTGACCCAGCATGAGAAATACCATGGCTTATATAGTCCTACATAACTACACAATGCAGAGGGCAATTACTACTTAAATTCTTGTGCCCGCTGCAAGTAACAATAATGATTTAAGAAAACATTGTTACATTAATGACCACTGCATTAACCCTTTCAATACCATTGTCGAGTTTACTCGACCGTGCGCCATGTGTGCTTCCGTACCAATGTCGAGTTTACTCGACAAAAAAAGTCACGGCCTTTGAGACCCTGTATTTATTTTGTTTGGCGCCCTCTGTTGTTGACCCTTATATAGACGGGTAGCTTGTTTATTGAGCTTTCCAATGGTGTGTATTGTATAGGGGGTCGCCATTACGATTTTCCGAGAAAAACTACGTTGTGTGCTGCAGTACTTCCAGATTTCACACTTCCGTTTTCCCGATAAAAAATCACCATCATGGCTGTTCGTGACCCGGAGGTTTTGGTTGAAATATTTGTCGTTAGTGACTCCGAATTGGACTTGAAAATATTTGAAGAAGAACCTAGTGAATATTCGGATGAAAGTCGTGATGTTTTGTTGCAAGGTCGTTCAATGATGGCAGTGATCCTGACGATATACCGGTAGCTGGACCGAGCACTGCAACCCTTCAACGCCGTGGGCATGGGGCATGGGCTCGGCGGGCCTCGACCCATTCTTGCCGATCGAGGTGGCAAAGGACATGAAGATAATATATAAAAATTTGACATCATATGAAAGATCATTTCATTAGCTACAAATTGTATGCACAAAGTTTTTCCACAAAAATATGTCTTCACACAGAAAATCAAGATTGAAAAAAGTGAACACTGCACTTTGCTTTTTGTGTGAAAAAATGCGGTACACAGCAGTGTGACCCCTGTAAACAATGCGGTATTGAAAGGGTTAAGCAAACAATAAACATTTTATAAACAACATTCCATGTGGGACCTAATACCACAGACATTCTTCAGGTGTCCCAATGTAATCCACGACAATAGATTAACAGGTGAGTTTAAATGGGGAGAAGGAATCCCATCTGTAACACATGACATTTCCACCAGGAAAAAAGAGTAAGTCACACCAACAAAATTCTATGTGAGAGCCTTCAAATTCATTGCACCTTCATTATGGAACGACTTACCTCTTCATATTCGCCAAGCTGACTCTCTTCTTATTTTCAAGGGACTTTTAAAGACTCATTTGTTTCAATCTGTTCTTTTTTTTCTTCAACAAATTGATTTATATGTTAAATTTTCCCGTTTTATTTTTTGGGTTGTGCAAATAGGCTCCTGCATTATGCGCTACATAAATGGGGGTATTTTGGGGAGCCTGAAGTTAAAGAATAAAGCAACAAATTGATACTGGGGAAGATATGCGTGAAATTTAACTTTGTACTCAACAGACCTGTCACAAAATTATTAAACTGCAATGTGAAGTGTCCAGTGGCGTTGCATTCTTCGCTGACATTGCTTGCTGTCGGGCAGGTGGGCAACGTGACATTGATCTCCTGAGTTTCACTGGAAGGGTCCTCTATAGTCAGAGTCTAGGTGGGAAAGAAATGAGAAAGATACCAGCATCAATCTCTGATGGAAGTTAGGAGATACAAGCGAATAAGAAAAGAGATCATCCAGTTTCGATGAAAACAACTGCAGATTAGGAGATTAAGCTATTGACCAATCAGGGTTAAGCATACCTGCTGCTCCAGCTGTACGGTGGACGTTGTGACTATCTCTTGCACCTCATTGGTCGCATCAGTTATATTTGCATGGGAAAGTGGCACATCAAAGAAGACTACACCCACTTGGATGAAGTCATTCCCACTTAATTCTCGGTGACGAGCTTCCAGGTAGTAGCTTTTAAATATAAAATATTCAAAAATGGCAAGAACTTGATGGAATTCAAAAGAAATCAAATTTTTTATTACTTTATGTTGCATATCAGGAAAAAAGTGTTTCAGCTAACAATTAAGGCACTACAACCAGAAGATGAACTTGATGTATACAAAAAGAGGAGTTGTGATTTGAAGAATACTTTTTTATGTCCATTTGTTTCAAAAAGTTTCAAGACAAAAATGAGGTCTATGAAAACATTCTAAGAACCAGAAAAAAGGGGATTAAGTATTAGTAACAGACTGTTTTTTTTTTTTTGGGGGGTGGGATAGTTGCTGGGTGCCTATCCTTCACAGAAACCATTCTTACCTTTCATTTCCAATGAGGGTAAATCTATCGGAGACCTGGGTGTTCCTTGAGCGCCAACTATAACTGTAACTACTATGGTAAGCAATCTTTGTCTATCAAAAAAGAAACAACACTACAATTACGAGTGAAAGCATTTTGATAATACTTTCTGGGAAGAACATATTTTCTGGGGACGGATTGAGGAGTAACAGGCAGGTCGGTTTCAGGTGGTTTGAGGACTGAAGGGTTAACATATAAAAAAGCAATTTGCTAACCAGTTCAGAAGTCCTGTTTAACCTAAGCATGAGCTCTCCAGCATGGTTAGCATGAATTAAGAACTCGTACTCTCCCGTGCGAGGCGGAACAAAGAAACCAGTGAGACGGGAGACGAAGTAGTTTTCTTCACCAAAGTGGTGCTCCTCCGTGGAGCTTGCATCCAGCACAACAGTGTAGTTGTAGTCGGTGGCATTTGTCTCCCAAACTGCATCAGAGAGCCTTTGAAAATGATGAGGGAATCAAATGAGAGTGTGTCAAGCTATTTCAGTTTGTTAGGAAACTCCTACATGACCCCTCAAATTCTCTGCGACTTTGAACAAAACCTCAAATGAATAGAAATAAGTAACATTCCATGCCAAGACCAGGGGCTTCTTGTCCAAACTCAAAACTTGGTTTATTTACTAATCAAATAGTTGAAAAGCGAAGCTTTCAAATAACAGCACATATAGATTGTTGATTGATATAATGTTTCAGTTCAATCAATCAAACAATCAATCAATCAATCAATCAATCAACCAAAAGTCATTTATAAAGCGTCAAAATCAATAAGTTTGCTACAAGGCGATGGAGTACAGTTGAATGGTTAGTAAGGCGCGCGGTCCATTTAGGGTCGGTTCGGCAACCGTCAAACGGTTGACAAACGGTTGAAGTTAGAAACGGTTCAGCAGCATTTGTGAAACGGTTGGGGGATAGTTTATTCAATGCTTCAGTGCGCTGAGCTTATCTGGTCCTCCAGAGTCCGAACAAAAGGGATATATAATCGGATTACTGTTCATTGTGTTGGGATTATAGCTGCGGTTGTTGAAGCACTAACAGTAAATATGAATTTCAAAACTAAAAAGCCTAACGCTTCATAACTGCGCTCTGTTTTTGCTATTTCTAAAATGCTAGCCGAAAGTTACCACACATATTACTTTTAATCATAAAAAACGATAAAGTAAAACCTGAGATCGTAGCTACCTGTTTACGTTATGTATTTGCTGGTTGGCTTTGCAAGGCATTGGCAATGCCAAGTGCCCGTCGGGTGTGTACATGTATTTGAACGTTCGTGACCAAAACGATCTCAGTTTTCGGTTGATTGTGAACAACTAAGAATGTTTCCCAACTGATGTGTATGTTATTATGGAATATATGAATAGGTTGTACGAATTTGGGTGTGATTTGCAAATGGGGTTTCAATCAATACATCCTCGTCTAAAGGTTTAATTTATAATTATTGTTAAGACACACTATTGGAATTGTAAAGCAAATGAAATTGCATTTATTAAAAGACTGCAATAAAAATGATTTATATGCAAGATTTTTTCTTTAAATTTTTATATAAATAATGACGTGGCATTGATATCGAATCCCGAACTTTAAATTGCACAGCAATATATTCAAAGCCGTTTTGTCCAAAAACCTCCATTCATTCATGAATGGAAAGAAATAGCTACAACCTGGGCGTACATGTACATGCACCTACCCAAAACACAACCATTGTTACCAGCATTCCCAACTGTGTAGGATTAGTTAGGATTAGCGGCGGAAGTGTCAGTGATAGCCTGGCATGAGACAACTCCTTTGTTAGGTGTAAACCCCAGTCAAACAGCACTCCTTTTGTCTGTCACCAGAGGTTAAGCCTCAAAAGACTGTCTTTAATCCCAGAGAAACGATTGCTTGCCGAAACTAAAACGGTTGGCGCTCTGTAAATGAATCAATTTTGGCAACCGTTTGACGGTTGCTGAACCGGCCCTAAATGGACCGCGCGCCTAAGCCAGTTGGAACAAGTGAGCTTTAAGGAGTGAGTGTCTTGAATGAGGTGAGTGAGCTGGCATTTCTGATATGTACAGGAAGCTTATTCCACACTTTGGGGCCATATACAGAGAACGATAGATCTCTGCAAAAGTTGAATATTAACAACCAATCTTGCAGAAGTCTTTTCAACATTATGAAGCCGTTTTTCCAGGTTTTTGTTGATGCCAGTCAAGAGACTTTTGCAATAATACAGTTGTCTCCAAACAATTAACGCCTGGGGCAGTTTATAGAGGACGCTGACCACTCAACGACCACAAACTGCAATGAAAAGGCTTTGCATTGCAATTACAGCATCTGGCATCAGTTTATTAGGAAACTCCTACGAATTTTCTGCGACTTTGATCAAAACCTCAAACTAATAGAAATAAGTCACATTCTATGCCAAGACCAGGTGATTATCATCGCACTGGCATTTCTGATACGTACAGTTTTGGTGCCAAACATAGAGAATGATCTCTCTGTAAAATGTGAATAGCGAGTTCTTGGCTCAACAAAAAGGGAACAAGAGGAAGATGACCAAAGATGTCCTTGTTGAGATCGCAATTTGAACATGTTTGTGATATACTTAAGGCTTGTTTATGGTATGCCTTATACACCAGGATTATAACTTTGTAGATGATTCTTTGAGAGATAGGAGGCCAATGTAAGTTGCTTAGATGAAGACTGATGGAATTATATTTGCATTTATTTAGAATTAATCTTGCAGCAGTCTTTTGAACATTATGAAGCCCTCTTTCCAGGTTTTTGTTGATGCCAGTCAAAAGACTACAGCAATAATCCAGTTGCCTCCAGTTTGAATGCCATTTCACTATTTGTCCAGTAAAATTTTTGAGTTAAGACCAGTGACCTGGTGGAGATTTGTTTGTTTTTTAATTCTTGTTAATATTATAACTATTGTTATGATTTCTGGTAATGAAACCAAGGATGTCTCATAAGTGAACTTAATAACTGTAGCTTGCAAGTCGGAGGAAACTTGTAAACAAGGATGCTTGCTATGTGAACCAGAAACACCGTGGTTAACCCCGACTCTTCCACGATTACTGTTCTTTTTTACATGCACTACAAATCCTAGAACACAGGACCTACTGCTTAATATCCCATCCGAAGGACAGAGCAATTATGGCAAAGCACCTTTCTCAAGGAGACAAGTGGCACAACCAGGATTCGAACCCACACTCTGCTGCTCAGAAACACCAGAGCCTGAGTCCGGTGCTCTTAACAGCCTGGGTACGACACGCCTTGGTTAGAATTTCAACAACTTACGATGCTGAGGTGTCCTTCCAGACCTCATACAGCAAGCCTCTCTCTCCAGGGTAGACTGCCTGGATAGAAGGGGCTGGTCCAGTCACACACAGTATCTCTGTAGAATTAATGCTGAAAATCTCACAAGGGACACCTATGTAAAGAGATAAAGGGCAAGAGTCGTTGCTTTGGAAAAGTAAATTCATTCCTATCCTTGGCGTGTTCAAATAACATGTCATCCAACCAAACTATTTATTTATTTTTTACACCTCTTTGTGAACACCCCACTTTGACTCAACATTTTCTGTATGCTATGCGCATAAATGAAAACAGCCCTAGGCCACACCTTGCACTCACTCCATCTGTAAATAAGGGTCAATCAGTGCTCCCATGTTGCCACTGTGCAAAAAAGGGGATTTGAACCAACGACCTCCGGATTACTTGTGGTTTATTCTTTACATAAATAGGTTACAATACTACCATACTATACATCGCTAACATGGAACAATTGTGACAGTTACTAATGGTGTTTCTTTTTGCTACCACTGTGGGGAGGAAAACAATTGAAGGATTCGGGGAAAAAATCCTTTCCTTTAGGGTTCACAGGATTGAAGCCCTGTTATGTAGTGTCGGTGATTTTTACAAAGAGGTCTTTTATTGTCGCCCAACCTAGGAGATGAATAACAGGATGGTATCCTAGCAACTGAGCTTCTTTGTACAAACATTTGTAACAGTTTTCAGTTACAGAAATATTGTGAAAAATCTACGCATGAATTGAAAAGCTTTTATGGGAATATGATAGGGTAGTGTGCATTGTGTATTCCACAAAATTTGTATGGTCCTGTTACTATGGCAAACAAACAGGGAAAGTTAATGGTGTAAACAGTTTTTGTTTACCCGTACGAGATAGAGAAGCACTGTACAATGTAAATTGTAAAATTTACAACACAACTGTGTTTGATTTTACAGAATTAATTAACAACAAGAAATTGCCCAGGAAATGAAAAAGCATGGGGCCTATTTTGACAACCCTGACCAGAAACACGTAGTGTCGGATGTAAAAATTCACAGATTGAAACACTTTCTGTGAGCTAGGCAAAAACCGGTTGTTACCTACAAAAACGTGTTACAAAAATGTGTTACACGTCTTAAAACCTAATGTTCTCAAAATTTACAGCATTTACTTCATTTTCACATATTGGAACTTAGGTAAAGACCATATGGCTTCTGACTGGAACCCCCAAACAAAGGTGTTGACAAAATAGGGAAAGTAGGATCAAAATTTACACAAACCTTTGAATTAAAAAGCTCACAACAGTGAAATCAATTTGTGGTTGAACAAAGAAAAATTTACAAGAGCGGGACTTGAACCTGCGACCTCCGATTTAACGTGTCGGTGCTATACCAACGGTCACATTAATCGAGAGGTTGCAGGTTCCAGTCCCGCTCTAGTAAATCTTCCTTCGTTCAGTCCAAACTTTTTTACAATTTACCCAGTTTCCCTTGCAGTTTACAAGTATTACTTAATATTTGAAATAACAAGAGAACGAGGAATTCTTACCTCCGACACGTACAATGGTGTCAGACTCATCCAAGAACTGGCCAGTGATGGTCAATACCGTACCTCCTTGTGTGCTACCCACTTTGGGCTCAAAATCCAAAACATCTACAGGTGGTGAAGATTGAGAAACAAACAAAATTGACTTATCAAAATAGTATATCTAGAGCTATGTAGAATAGCAGATTATCTTTAAATATATTCTGGAATAGAAGTTGTGCTACGGGCTGCTTACATTTTTTTACAAAATTGGCTTCTTGGAATTTCTATATAAGAATCCTGTAGGGTCATATATTTTTTTTATCAACATAATGCTGATTTATGGGCCAAATTGTCAATTACCTAATTGCACATTTCTATAAAAGAACAGAAACAGATTTGTTGTATTTCTTAGTTCTCAGATGAAGAGAAAACTAAAATGTCAAATTTTTGGTTAGCGTGATTTACCCTCCTTTTGAAAAACGTGCAGTGCTTTTAATGAAACATCTAACCTCTGTTGTTGGAAAGTAAAAGACACTCACCAGCATGAGATTGGAAGAGATACAGCTTACTCTTGCCACTAACAAGGAGGGCGGCGTTGTCAGTCCGAGAACGGCCATACTCATCAGAGATTATGAAAGCAATCCTTTGAGAGGCTGTGGTCAAGAAATTGACAAATCAGAAGCTCAGTAAAAGATCTCTAGGAATGCAGACTTTGTGAAGTAAGGCGGTGATTTTTTCAAACAAACAAAATTGGTTTGTTAAGTAATTGAGGAAACTGCTGGGTCCCTGTAACTGTAAACAACCAAGAATGAACAAGCCGTTTTTTTAATTTGGGAGTAGCAGGCTGACAAAGGTTTGTAAAACTCAAATTGTTTCCCTTTAAAAGTTAAGATGTCTCGGTCAAGTTTTACCTTGCACTCAGTCCAGTGAACACTAATTATAACAGCAGTGTGAAGACCATGTCACCTTATTTACACAGTGACCTCGTACATTCCAGGGCATTCCTGGCAGGCAAGATACTACTCATTAGCCTGAGGGGTGTCTTGACATCTTTTGGGCAGTGGTGTTACCAGAGAGGAGTCAGGGAAGTTGGAGCCCTGAGCCCCTTGATTTCAATACCAGGAAGGTGTGATAATAATAACCAAATAATAAACAACACAACAAAGCTGTGGAATTGACCGCAAGTAAATCAGTATTTACATTGCAATGTAACTTTGAGTCCTACTCTCAATGCCATTATTGTTAATATGTACTTGGCACATTATACACGGGTATTTCATTTCATGCTTGGTTGAGCTCTTCAGCAGCAACAACAAAAACACTTTTATTGTATGTCTAGTAAGTTTCAGAGGCATTGAACTTGTATGTCGTACTGATTTTCCTTTTTCAGCCGAATGATTGATTACAATAAACGCTCACTCCTAATGAACGTTTCAGGGCAGGTTAAGAATCAAGTTATTTGGATTGTCAATGCTACACAATGATGAGGTATGCACCTCATTGCCTTTGTCCAATGATACAAATACATGAGACGAAGGTGCGACAGTGTGGGGGGCGGGGGACGGGCTAGGCCATTTTATGTGAGGCATTGTAGAGCGTTGTGGTTGAGCGGTTTTAAAGAGGGGCGCTAAGGTAAAAATCAGTTTTGTGGTGAACTGGTTTTCTGATAGAGTCCTCATGAAAGTACGAAGAAAAAATTGCAAGTCTCTATACCTCACACCAAAATGGTGTGCATTGTCAGTGTATCAAACCATTCATTTGTGCATTTTGTCGATCTCATTTGGGAGGACAAGAGGGGGGGGCAAGGATCTGAACGGGCTAATAAAATGAATAAATAACCACTACAATTAGTGATTTACTGGTCTTCTTTAAAAATAGTGTCACACACACAAATAGTAAAACATTTCACAATACTAACCGATAAATGTTCCTGAAGGAACACACTCAATGGTTCCATATTTGGAATACACACTAACCAAGGCAATATTGTACCTTCAGGAAGGGAAAATGAAAAAAAGGTCAATTATTTCACACATTTTACCACTCACCCCAAACAAGTATCAGCAGTGCTCAAACACTTTTGGGATTCTTTGGTTCTCACAAGTATGTTGCTTTAACACTTGAAGGAAAATGAATAGCACACTTTCCCAACGGAGCCAAATATCTGAATATGCATGAGAATTGTACTCTCCAGATACTGAGTCTGTGTTTCACAAAATGTACATTTTGAAGAAAAATAATTGTATAGTATGGCTGATAAAATTCAAAAAGAGAGATATGCTGAGTAAGGTCTGCCAACTAACTGTCAATTTTTCAATCAATACTTTTACTTCTGAAACATTTTAAACACACTTGCGACAAAAAGACAAACTTGTTTGATTGAATCAATGAACAAGGTCACAAACCAATAAAATTGTAAAGATATTAACAAACACATGAAACTAACCCATTTCATGTTGTATTGGACAAAGGTATCTGAATGTATGAAGCTGCAACCATACAAAACAACAATATGCAGCTAAAAATGTTTACTATTTGCAGGTAATTAGTCGTTCCTCCATGGCCTTCTTTCCAAAAGGGTTAGGGTAAGGGTAAGGGTTAGTATTAGGATAAGGGTAGGAAAGGGTAAGAGGAAGGGTTAGAATTAGGGTAAGGGTAGGATAAGGGTAAGGTTTAGGATAAGGGTTAGGTAGGATTAGGGTAAGGTAGGATTAAGGTAGGGGTGAGGGTTACAGATAAGATAGGGTTAGGATAAGAGTTAGGTAGGATTAGGGTAAAGGTAGGATGAGGGTAAGAGTTACAAATAAGATAGGGTTAGGATAAGGGTTGGGGTTATTATGGTAAGGGTAAGGGTAAGTGTTAGGGTTAAGGGTTACAGTTAGGGTAAGGTTTGAGGTGGCTGAATCAAAACACAGCAGATATTACAAGCAGCGAGAACTCCCTGGGCTCATTTGGTTTACACACACACATTTTTAAGGATGCGCAAATGTACATTGCCATTGGAAGCCAAAATAGTCTAGCTTCAAACATCACGATGCATGTCTTGCCACGTCTAGATGTACATAAACAGCCCTACTTGGGATTGACCCCACCTGTAGGGTAGGATGGGCCCAACTGTAGTTATTTTGAGCAGATTCCCGATAGGATGATCTGAGTGATAGGTGGGGTGCAACATGCATGCCTCTCATTGAGCTACAAGAAGGATAAGTTAGGACCCACCTTGCTTGTTGAGCTATTGTGGCTCTTTTTAAATATCTGTCTCATCATAGAGATAGTGTACGAAACCTTGATAGCGCTCGGCGCGTTGAATAAGTCTGCTACTGATTTGCTCAGTACCCCGAGTGGATTGGCCTGATTTATGGGGCTAGTATAGTAGTATGTGATAGTTGCTATTTAGTATCAAGTAAGACTGATGCTAATAATTAAAAGAGAGCCATAGGCCTACCGTCATTACATCCTGACAAGGTGGGCTAAATCTAAGACAGCTCCATGCTATTACTAATTTAATACTTCATTTACTTAGACAGCTTAAACATAAAAAAGTGTTAATTGTAAATGCAGTCTTGACCAATTGGCAACCGAAAGACTCAATTTATTGAATGTCGGTCACTTCGTACCCAAGTCACTTCGTACCCAAGTCACTTGGTACCCAGGTCGTTTCGTACCCAAGTCACTTCGTACCCAAGTCACTTCGTACCTACGTCAAGTCTTAAATATAAACCAACCTCTGTGTATCGCTCGTTTAATAACGAAGTAAAAATCCTTTTAAAAAACTTTTTTTGACCAAACAAGAATGTGTATCTAAGTTGAGTTGTGTGCAACTTAAGAGTTTGTTTTCTGGTTTGGGGACGGGATAGGAAACTTCAGAAAAAATAATAACTGTGCACCTATTCAGTAACAAAGGTTGAGGAATTGTTCTTCTAATCGGAGGCTGGTCCTGATGTCCACATGCAAGAAATAAATGAACGCACAACCAAGGCTGAATGCCTGACACTCAGGTCTGAATACCACTTAGTTAAAAAAAAATTTTTAGTGAACCCGAATTCGGCAATTAAAAACAAAAACAACGTAAATAAATCACGCACGACCGACAACGCGTGATATACATGAAAGGTTCTTTGTCCAGTTTGACTGCCGGCAGACAATCAAGGTACGAAACGAGGGTACGAAACGACTTGGGTACGAAGTGACTTGGGTACGAAGTGACCGACACCCAATTTATTTACTTGACTTACAATTCATCCGTCTGGGGATCAAAAGGGTCACACTGGTAATTTCCCCAATAGATTCTGAAATGCAGAGAAAAACAGCTGAATAAATTGTTCGCACACTCTGATGAACTAAGACAAAAAATTTGATAATGCACAAAATGTTGTGACGTTAAAATAAGTAAGTTTGAGAATCTGGTTGGATCAACGTTAATTTACTGACAGGATGGTCCATCTTTTCCAACAAGCAGAATCCGCACATGTGTCATCCTGATCGCAAAATTTATCAATGTAAAATATACTTCAATGAATAAAGATACCAAATAGATATTTTACTTCAATGATATCACAGCTTAAAAGAGATAAAACAGGGTGGATTTGTTCACTTACCGCAGCCCCCTGGACGCACCCTGGGCGCCGCCATTTTAAGTGAAATGCATTGTGGGATTAAACAAACACTGCGTCGTCTGCTAGAGTACGGTGCAGTAAAATTAATGATGTACATGTAGATCTTCCCGTTTTTTAGACCGTTTTTAAGGCTACGGCTACAGCTACGGCTGTTGCTAAGGACGTCCCATGATCCTGCCGTAGCCATAGCCGTAGCCACCAATTCGTTCACTACATAAGTCTGATGTATTGGAGCAGGGAGTGCAGTGTGTAAACGAATATCAATGAACACGTGTGTATACCGTTTGTTTAAATTGCACTTCAGGCGTCCTTGGAAAATCTGCACCCCGGAAATTAACGTGGGCTCAAAAAAGGAGGATGATTTAAAAGAGGGCGCCATCAGAAGAAGTTTGTACTCAGTTCACCATAAGGGGACAGAATCTCTGGGGACAGAATCTCCTGCCACACCGGCTCCAAAACGTCTTAACTTACCAAGAAGATAGCAACCTTATCCACCATTGTAGCGCTCATGGCGCTCGCTTCAGGAATTCTTTCTAACACACTTTCCAAGTTGCAAACCAATTTAAGTTCTAGCCAAGTGACCGGGTGATTGCTCAACGAAACAAACATTGGTGCGGAGTTCCACGCTCTTCATTTTCAATTGAATGTTCTATTATAATGTCGTATTTGTGTCATTTAAACCGTGTTAAACCATACCTGAGAATCTTCGTTTTGCCTTCATAGTTGTCATCTTCGTCCTCCAACGCTTTACTCGGATCATAAACATCGGTTATGATTCTACCACCAATCACAACGTGTGTTCCTGTTATCATAAAATATAAAGTAATACACCACAAAGGAAACTGACTGGGTGAATTTTAAATAGTTTGGGTTTGAACAAAGACAAATTGACTGGAGTGGGACTTGAACCAACGACCTCCGGTACGTTAATAGGGACGATGAGGCCCTCATAGCATACCGCAGGCAGGAAATCCACCGAGACTATTTTCATTACATTTCCTGGTCGCTGGGCATAATGAATGATTTAAAACACAAACTTTCTTTCAAATAGAACGAACAAATTGGATCATACCTGGCAACCCACTGGGGGGTTTGACGGAAGTGATGGTGGGAGTGTTGTAGTTTCTATACTGTTAGGAATAATAGATAGAAAGCAAAATCAATCGTCTTCAACTAATTATTCGGGGAAAATTTACCTACTTCGGCGTTTTGGGTGCCCTATAGATTTTCATATGAGTGAGGGAAGGTTGAGCATTTTTACATTTTTCCGTGGCCCCCCTGCCTGGCCTAGAGGGTTCACTGGTTTATAACAGCACCTGTTAAATATGTCATGTTTTTGCGGACAACAGTTACTGTCAATGAAAAAGGGTATTATATGTAAATATAAAAATACATTGTAAAATTATTGCAACATAACATAGTATTGGTTTTCCTATTGGTATTTTGTTTCATTTTATTATTACATATCCAACACCACACAATTAGCGCCAATAACAGGATTAGCATGGGAAACGAGACAAAATGTCCTCGTTAATTCAAATTAAATATTGATTAAGTAGTGTCCAAAATTTAGAAGGGTGATTATTATTTTTGAGTTTTTATGACACGAACTTGGAAGTTAAGGCTTCACTGCAAAAACTGGGGTTTTATAATTGACATGCACCGTGGGAGTTGTCACATGATCATGGATACCGAAGAGAGAATCAAAATTAACACCATAGGGTGTTAAAAAAAACGTGATTGTTTTGGAAGACATTTTTGTTATTTTTAACACCCTTTAACGGTGTAAATTTTTATTCTTTTGGGTATCTGTATGTCAAAAACACCCGTGGTGTCAATTTTATCACGCAAGTTTTTTACAGAGTATCTGTAGCATTGCTTCAACCTTATTTCAATACTGGCACTTTCTCTCCCTGCAACAACGAGTCTTTAATCAAGCGTAAACTATTGCAATTAACATCAAGAGTATTGATATTTTAATATTGTGTTGTGATGCCGCCATAGCAACCGGTGGAAGAGCGCCTGCTGGAAGTTGAATAGACGGATTGTACATGACGTCATTGACTGCCATCTTTGATTATACGCGAGTACGCGCTGGGCACAACTCTGAGCCAATGGTAAGCCTTTCACGCGTGCACGTTTCAGCACAACGATGACAGCCAATGCAAGGGGTCTATTATTCACAACTTCAAGGTATAAATCGAGTTCACCTGCATGAACGCGCAGGCGCAGAGTTTTTTTGCAGAGTCACTCATTGAGACACCAACAATTAGGACAAGAAAAATTAACCGGCAAGTTTAGTAAAGGATGAGTGAATGTGTGTTCTATCACAACGGGTGGATTGATATTGTGCACCTAAACATCGCTGGGTTTTTTTGTAAACATAGGCATAATAATACAGAAAATGGCACTGTTTTGCCTGATACTGATGCTGCATGACTACACCTGCCGTTACCTCAACATTTCCCGCGTAAAAGTTTGAGTACCGCCGCAGCAAAGGACATTCAGGAGAGAAAATGTTTGTTAGTCGAAAAACTTATTTTCAAAAGCAGATTTATAAACGACAAACAAAAATTGAAAAATCAAAGTTAGTGTTTAACCCTGTACTTTGATGAAGCAATAAACGCATACAAACTTTGGCCATGAGATGTGAAACAATCTTGTTGGTGTATTAGAGACGACAGTGAAGAGTTAACACAAAATTTTAGTGGGCATTTTTGTTAACCATTCGTTTACATTGCACTTCCGCCTCGAAAACTAACCCAAGAGTTATGCACTGCCATTAACGGACACTTTTTCAAACCTAAGTGTCCACGTGCGGCCGTTTAGGCGCTGTGCATTTTGATGCAACTTCTTTGTTCAAATGCCATTGTCAAAGGAGCAAATTTAAGATAATGTTGTTTTAAGAAGTAAGGAACGTTGTTATTCGAAGAAAAGCCAGGAACGAGGGAAATAAAACATACGTAGAAACGGCAGTAGTAATAGCACACAGACTCCACTGGTACCCCATCTACGATGACGTAGATACTGTATGTGCCATCTTCGCTCACAGACCTACAGAAAATAATACAAAACACGTACGTAATGAAGGGGGAAATTCAATGTGTTAAATTACATACAGTGAACCCTTTCTATCTTTAGATGAAACATAGGAACAGTTCCCTCAGAATTGTTGGACACATTATACCAGGACACCATTCAGTTTAGGTAAATTTTGTCTGAAGGCCTATATACATCCAAACGGAACAGTGCACTCTTATAGTGTCAAGCATTATCTCGACAAGGCTAATGATCTTGAACGCATGATTTGTATTAAGCTGCATGAAAGTACATCCAACGAGCCTATACTTGTCGTGAAGGCGTTAATACGGTCAGTTAGTTTGGCTCATCGGTTTCTGTCCCTGCCTTTCACCTCTGTGGACCCCGGTTCGATACCCGCGGACTGTAGCCTTGCATGTGGATTGGGTTTTTCAGTCCCTGTGTGGGTTTTCCCTATAGGGGTTTTCCTCCCACGTCGAAAACTAAAATTCCTTCGTTGTCTTCTTTACAAAAGTTGATGTGATGTTTCACACTAGGATGCTTTGCCGACTATATAGTTCAGATTCAGATTCAGATTCAGACGATTCGTTGAAATTCGCGTCAATTAGACCTATGCGAACTTGTGAAACGACAGGAGAATTGTTCAAACAGCGTAATAGAGCCGTTTATAGTATTAAAGGTTAGACGTTACCTCGTGTCGCAAACGATCTTCTCCTTGTTGCTGTAGTAAGGTAAAACATCGCACTCTATGGAGGTGAACTTGGTTCTTAGAAACACCAAGTTGCCTTTATCTTCGTTGCCAGCTCCAAAACTAAAGGGATCCGGAGAAAATCCTGAGGACCAAAACACAAACAATGCTCATTCAAATCGTAAATGATCTAAAATGCATGTTGAGCAAAAGCGTATAGTAATAATGACATCACATCACTAAATAATTATACTAAGACTTACTATAAATTTGTTATCTGAAGAAATTTAATCTTTCAACAAATGGAAAGTTTGTTGTAATTGAAAGCCAAAAACCTCACATGACCAAAGGACAGGTGACATCCTGAATATAAAAAAGCGATCTTCATCTCAAAGCTATTTTATTCGAAGACAATTAGACGCTTGTAAAATAAACGTACGGAGCTTCAGTAGAGTCACGCCACACTCTAAAAACATCAGGGTCAGACTATTGACCCCTTGCATTGGCATGGCCGCCATCGCTGATGAAACGTGCCAAGTGAGAGGCCATCATTGGCTGAGAGTCGTGCATGCGCAGCGCGTACACGCGTGCTACTTTTCCACTGGTTGTCATCAAAGATGGTGGTCAGTGACGTCATGCTTGACCCACTTCTTGGTGATGCTGACCCGGAAACTGATATATTAAAAACAGGTTTTGACCCGTACTCTGCGTGAATTTGACCCCTATCTGGGTCAATTTAACACAGATTCTGGGTCATATTGACCCAGTAATGGGTCAAGTCCCATTCGATCCGGATCCGGGTCAAGTCTGATCTGGAAGTGTTTAGAGTGAACTTGAAATAAATTAGGGGACTTGTCTAACCTTAGAGCTGCAACACTTCTATAAAATACGATCTCTATAGTTGAACCTTTCACAACTAACATTGACAAAACAATTCCCTTAAAACTGCAACAAAACTATTCTGGGAACAAAAGAATTGCCTTACCTTCTCCGTAAATTGTCAAACGAGTTGCCCCAGCTAAACTGCCGTAGCGCGGTGAGATTGAAGTCACTCTGGATCCGCTTGCTGCCAGAAAAAAGAAAAAGACCAAAGGCATGTATTTGATTTACATAATGGTACGTCCAATAAAACTATTACGACCGAGAAAATCTTGGTGATGATTTAGACGATCAAAAGTTATTTAGTAAAATAAATTCCGGTACCGGTTCAAAATCTTCCGAAATATTTCCTTGTAAATTATGTTCTAGCAAAATAAATGCCATCATCGAAACCTTATTTTGATATGCGGAATCTAAATACAGCAGTTAATTTAGGCTGCCAATGGCTTTTATGGAGGAAGAGTTGACATATTTAGTTATATATTTTGATTGGTTTGTTGTATGTTTATTGAAAACTAAATTGAACTGTACTGTGTATTTCTAATGAGAATTTGGGATCCTTTCTCACAGCTGAGAAGCTGGACCGGGAAGGACGCGGCTACAATGTGTTCGAGCCGCAGGCGTGCACGGGCACCATTGGCAGCCATCCACATCAACCAATTGGACCGCGGAGCTGCCTGAGATCGAAAGATGTTTTTTGTTGTAGTTATTTTCCGCTGGTAAAAAAACTGGAGGAACCGCAGGAAGAAAAAAAAGAACCAACACAGAACTCCACTCCAAAATGGGCTTGACCGTGTTTATGTACTATTTTATCAATCTTTTTTATTTAAATACTTTGATACTTCTGAAATGTTCGTAGTTGTCAACCAACAAATTACCCCAACGTCACGGGTAAAAAAAAAACTCGTTAGTACACTTCTGCAGTTAAAATGGCTATGACGTCACAAGAGTGAATTCGTCACTAGACTTTTCGCGAATCTTTCTGAAGAAGAAAAAAGCGCTGGGAAAAAGTCACTAAAAATGAGTGTACTTTTGTGCAATTTAAAACCTGTTCAACTAGTTAGAAATAATGAGGCTGTATTTATTGAAAATTTATGAACTGACTTCCAGCCAAAAAAACTCATCATACCTTTTCGTTTAATAAGCTGAGTACAATTTCGTAAAAACTGCTTTTTAAACAGACACTTGTGCTTATTAATAAATTGCTGCAAAGCAAATGAGCAAATATCTAAACTCAGAGTCTGCGTCAGTTTGCCCTGATTTCTAAATCTGGGTCATTTTGACAAACCTTCCGGGTCAGCATGACCCAGAAATGGGTCAGTCCCCACGTGACCCGGAATCCTGAATCTGACCCTGGAGTGGCTTAGAGTGTAAGGCCTAATAGTTACGAATCACAAAAACCCAGATAATTATTTTAGAATTAAAAACACTTTTCCATGGTTGAACATTATTGTTGGTTTAACCGTTTTCTGTTGTCTGTCTTTGTACGACGATCTAACGTCTAACCCACACAAAAGTGGTCTACGTGTGTTAACAAAATACAACTTTCAATAGATGGTTTCAGATTAAATATGTTATTCTAAGTCAAAGTTTCCTTCAAATTTGACAAATATTTACACGGTTGGCGGGGCAACCGGGACGCTTTCTTTAATACAGACAAGTTCATTCACAACAAACACAAAGTTGAGGCGCATGCACAAGCTCTAACAAGCACCGCCAAGTTCACATGCAAGTTCAGCCCGGTTTTTCGTTGAACAAAACTTGGTTACTGGAGCATATCGTTCACATTAACACAACATACCAGTTCCTCTTTGGCACCCGCTCTCTGGTACAAGTAAGCCGATAGTATAGACCCATTGTGAACAAGCAAATGCACAAACATTGCCGAAGTTAATCAAAGCTCACGCGTCAATAGTTTTATTCAATTATAGACGGCACTTTTCCTGGGGCGGGGGGGGGGGGGCGTTTCTTAAAGTTTTTGCCAAACGCGTTGCTTAAAGATTTGTATACTGATTAAAAGAAAATTGAAGGACACAATACATCTTGGAGTAGTGTCTATAGCCAAATGACGTAGTTTGTGACGTGTAAGGCTTCTGACGGAGGGCGTCACGGGAGGGGTGTATGGCCGAGACGGGATGATTGCACTTTGAAAATCACGGGGTGGGAGACATCTGCAAAGCACTGTGTTTGTAAAAGCACCCTCAGTATTTCACCGTATTGTGCTGTTCCACAGTTTGTTGAGGAGAGTTTGTTTCCCTCAGTATTTCAAGACCATTGGCAATTTATAGCTGACACACTTATTCATCAGCAGACGCAGCAATCATCTGACGCAACAATATTCATCACCTTACCCCAAATGGCATTATTCGTTTCATCATTTGTAAAAGAAGTCGACGTATACAGTGCTGAACCCTAGCAGAGTCTTTAGCAAAGTACCTTGCACTCTCCATTTCGAGGCTTAGGAAAAGAAGGCATTTCAAATAAAGTACTATTTTATTGTGATTCAGAGGTAAGTTTTTACTATTGAGTTGTCTACACTGTAGAAAGTGTATAGGCTACTATGAAAAGCTTGGCAAATGATTTGCCTAAATAAAACCTTTGGGGAAACTCACAATTCGTTCCCTGTGGTTGGACCGGACAAAAAAGCCCGTTCAGGTCACTCATTGTAAAGTCTCCAGTGTATATTGTCCCATCCACAACCAACAAATCGATGTGGGACTTTTTCTCGAGATTTTTTTCTCCCGTATCAATTTCGACCAATGAAACTGTTCGAACGTATTGACCCGCAGTTTCAACAAGATGCCCGGCATTATCTTTGGTTGGGAGGATCATTCCAACGACTACAATAACAGCTGTCCATTGATGGGCCGCAAAAGCCATTTTATGAAGATTTGTTTCAGAGGATGCCATGAAAAGAAAAAAGAAAGTAATTAAAGGTGGTTGCTGGGTTTGTGTGCGCGGGTATGAGGAACGGGTGTGGTCCGGTCGGTTTGAAAAGACGGTACCAAACTGTAGGTAAGCCAATCAAATTTGGCAAGTCATCGACGGTTGTCCTTGTATATAGAGGTAACATAATGGTACATATAACGGGTCAAGCAAACACTTAAGAGGAAAAATAAAACAGTTTTCATCTAGCATCAACTTGCTTAAAAGTGGGGGGAAAGTTTACACAAGAAAAAGAAAAGAAAACATAAAGTATAGAATTCATGTTGGGGTGTTGGTGTATTTACTTTGTTTAGGGTTTTTTCTTCTTCTAGCTTTCCTTTTTCTTAAGTTTGTTATGTTTACTTGATTACTTTATTTTACCTTATACCTTTTACTTTTGTTCCTTGTACATTTTGTGTTGTTTTGGTCGTGAATAAAAGACAAGTAGTATACCAACAAGGAGATTTAATACCCGCCGTTCCTCATTTCCGCCCGTGACTGTGAGCCACTCTCGTTATTTCAGTCATGTCAATGCCGCAATGCACGTCTAACATTTTCCCGCGCTTTTCTGTTGCCATGCCGAAATTGTGCGTACTATTATGCGCCTATTCTTATAACATTTTTACGGCAAATTTTTAAGACGTGGAGAACGAGGGCGAATGCTCATAGTATGAACATGAAAATCACCATGGTTGAACATTATTGTTGGTTTAACCGTTTTCTGTTGTCTGTCTTTGTACGACGATCTAACGTCTAACACACACTAAAGTGGTCTACGTGTGGTTAACAAAATATAACTTTCAATAGATGGTTTCAGACTGAATATGTTATTCTAAGTCAAAGTTTCCTTCAAATTCGACAAATATTTACACGGTTGGCGGGGCAACCAGGGACGCTTTCTTTAGTAATACAGACATTAAGTTCATTCACAACTACACAAAGTCGAGGTGCATGCGCAAGCTCTAACAAACGCCGCCAAGTTCACATGCAAGTTCAGCCCGGTTTTTCGTTGAACAAAACTTGGTTACTGGAGCATATCGTTCACATTAACACAACATACCAGTTCCTCTTTGGCACCCGCTCTCTGGTACAAGTAAGCCGATAGTATAGACCCATTGTGAACAAGCAAATGCACAAACATTGCCGAAGTTAATCAAAGCTCACGCGTCAATAGTTTTATTCAATTATAGACGGCACTGTTCCTGGGGCGGGGGGGGGGCGTTTCTTAAAGTTTTTGCCAAACGCGTTGCTTAAAGATTTGTATACTGGTTAAAAAAAAATTGAATGACACAATACACCTTGGAGTAGTGTCTATAGCCAAATGACGTAGTTTGTGACGTGTAAGGCTTCTG
This sequence comes from Pisaster brevispinus, assembly GCA_023634235.1. NCBI lineage: Eukaryota > Metazoa > Echinodermata > Asteroidea > Forcipulatida > Asteriidae > Pisaster > Pisaster brevispinus. Next base: position 14,976,965 of record JAMKCF010000012.1, on the reverse strand, counting down.
ACGGAGGGCGTCACGGGAGGGGTGTATGGCCGAGACGGGATGATTGCACTTTGAAAATCACGGGGTGGGAGACATCTGCAAAGCACTGTGTTTGTAAAAGCACCCTCAGTATTTCACCGTATTGTGCTGTTTCACAGTTTGTTGAGGAGACTCGAAAAGTCTTGTTTCCCTCAGTATTTCAAGACCATTGGCAATTTATAGCTGACACACTTATTCATCAGCAGACGCAGCAATCATCTGACGCAACAATATTCATCACCTTACCCCAAATGGCATTATTCGTTTCATCATTTGTAAAAAAGGTCGACATATTGTAGGGACTTGAAACACTGTGGAATAACACATGTCCACATAGTGCTTTTTACAGTGCTGAACCCTAGCAGAGTTTTAGCAAAGTACCTTGCACTCTCCATTTCGAGGCTTAGGAAAAGAAGGCATTTCAAATAAAGTACTATTTTATTGTGATTCAGAGGTAAGTTTTTACTATTGAGTTGTCTACACTGTATAAAGTGTATACTATGGTGGCCCTGAAGGGACATCGCATATCGCAAACGTGTGCGCATACGTATATACGATGTCGCGAAATTTATCGCGAATATGTGCGCACACGTATGCAATGTCGTGAAACAATTCGCGAATATGTGCGCACACGTATGCAATGTCGTGAAACAATTCGCGAATATGTGCGCACACGTATGCAATGTCGTGAAACACTTCGCGAATATGTGCGCACACGTTTGCGAATTCATTTGCAATGTCGTGAATTTTATTGCATACCTTGTCGCATACCATTCAATAAAATTCCTAATGAACTGGGGAGTTGTAGCAGCTAGTCTGGGATCGAGACGTACAAATATATATAAATAGGGTCTGACTAATTTACCTTCGAGCGCACTCTGTTCCTCACGCTTTTCTAATAAGTGAATAACTATTATACTAACCATTGTACCGGTGCTCATTTTAGTGAGAATAGTCCGACGATTGTTTGCATGGACCTTTTGTTTTATGATATGATGCTGTACCATCACCATGTGGCTGGCCGGCTAGGCATGGCCGCACTAAAATGTACCTGCCTGGTACCCAAGCTCCTGCCTTGAAGTATCTTTGGTTTACAAGATGGGACCGGGCCACTTGCGTACTCCCTAGGTTACTAACAAATTGCCCGCAAAATGACACCACCCCAAAGGTATGCGACAAGGTATGCAATAAAATTCACGACATTGCAAATGAATTCGCAAACGTGTGCGCACATATTCGCGAATTGTTTTACGACATTGCACAAGTGTGCGCACACATTCGCGAATTGTTTCACGACATTGCACAAGTGTGCGCACATATTCGCGAATTGTTTCACGACATTGCATACGTGTGCGCACATATTCGCGATAAATTTCGCGACATCGCATACGTATGCGCACACGTTTGCGATATGCGATGTCCCTTCAGGGCCACCATAGTATACTATGAAAAGCTTGGCAAATGATTTGCCTATAAATAAAACCTTTGGGGAAACTCACAATTCGTTCCCTGTGGTTGGACCGTACAAAGCCCTGCGTCCCGGTCAGGTCACTCATTGTAAAGTTTCCAGTCGCCGCGTGGGTAAATTGTCCCATCCACAAGCAACAAATCTATATGGGACTTTTTCTCGAGATTTTTTTCTCCCGTATCAATTTCGACCAATGAAACTGTTCGAACGTATTGACCTGCAGTTTCAACAAAGAATTATTTAGGTTTATACTTTACTCAAGTATCTGTGGTTAACGAAAATCTTGATGCACGTGCGAGCAGAGGGGAAGTGTATATTTCGAAGATAAAAATACTGCACAAGAAGGAAGCGGGTGTCAAAACTTCTTTTTGTTTATTTAAGTTGACTGACGGTTGTCAAGTGCAAACTAAATCTAGCTAAGTACATGAGAGTCAAATTTCGGATGGTGCTACAAAGGCAAGACGGCACGTCGAATGTACAAGAATCCAAATGATAAAATGGAAGGAAAATTTGAGGGATGATTGTTTTAAGGGTTTTTTTGGTGGTGGGGTTAATTGATTTAGAAAATTCGTCACACAGAATTAAACACACGATTGGTGACATTATTTCTTAGAGCGAAGTTATATGACGCTAAGGTCATTAGGGAAGTTTCTGGTTTATGCGAACCTTGTAACAACAGATTATACTACCTGTTGACGTGTATATGGGGAGAATCCTGAATTTGATTGGAAATCAATCGAAATATTAAGTACGTCAATAAATGTGTACATAATTGTGACATGAAAGACGTGTGTTTAAAACCAAAAGTTATCAAATCAAATGCGGTTTATTTTGGTCTGTCTTTAACGTTGAAATTTCATCCTCAAGAAGTTTATTGTTCTGTGTGAAAATTGATCTAAAGCTCTAAACCAAAGTGTGCATTTTAGAAACTTGTTTTTCTTCGACTCGGGCACTTATTTTTGTTGCTTTGATTCGCTTTGTTTACTCCACACAGATGGAAAATATAAATAAGCAGGGAACAATAAATAAGGTTAAACAATAAATCTAAATTACATGGAATTACAGTGGGGGAAAATACTTTAAATCAAGTATATAGCCCCATAACACACCGCTTTCGAAATATAAAGTAATATGTATAAAGACTACCGGTACTTTATAGCACAATTACAACATAAAATATCTCATAGAAATAAAAAACAAACTCATCTGTCATGCCCCTGGAAACATTTCTCAGGGATCAAAATTAACAAAGACGAATTCTTCCAAAGACACATCTTTGTGCGAAATGGAAGAAGACATAACGGCCATGCTATTTTCTACTCGGTGGTTCGACAGACCGTTTCAGTAGTTAATTTATTCAACCGAAATCTGGAATTCTTGAAACAATTGGCATAATTGGAACTCATTTCGTACGAAATATAGTTACAACTAGGTTTTAGAGATATTATATTATTATTAGGACTAAGATAAAAAGAGAAAATGAGACAAACTGAGTGTAAGTTTTCAAAAACGCGAGCACACCAATTCAATGCCCGTTTTCTCAATGTTGAAACAAATAACGGCTCGCATAAACTTTTAAATTATTTGTGGTGCTTTTGATAATGCAGACATTTGTGTTTTAACCACACTAGAAATTTGTTAAAGACAAAGTAAAAATTAATAATAGTTGAAAATTTGTTTTCATCTGAAAGCTGAAATATTGAATTATAAAGAAAATCAATGTTTCTGTGTGGAATACCTTTATGAGTCTAGGAAATAGCATTTATGCCCCCACATAAATCACTATTGCTTATTTCAATTCCTGCAATCGAACTAAGCTCGAAATGTAATGCTGAAAATCCAAGATGGGGCGCTGGAGTGTTTGCTTGTTAGCTTGTTTGCTTTTTCTTTGTTTGTTTTTTTTGTTTTTTGTTTTTTTTTTTTTTTTGGGGGGGAGGGTATACTAAAACTGGACCAACAAAATTTGTGATTTTTTTTTCAAGTTGCTTGCATTGTGTGCTAATTGAAAACTGTAGAATTGAATTGCATTTTACTCAATCCAAAAGCAACAACAGGCCTTTATTGTCCATTTAACAATAAATCATAACAGTGCGAAATGAAGGAGCTTACCACTAGCTCCCAGCAGAGTCAGTAGAGCGATCATCAGCAGCAGCAGCAACGTGCTGGTCGTCAGGGACGCCATGCCTGAAGCGCCCGTTCCACTATACCGCACCTGAAGAGAGCCAGCCCCGGTGTCCACAACGTATACTGGCCAGAATCTCCCCTTGACTAAAACACCACTTCACCCAGGCGTACCAGACGCTGGACAAGGGAGGCCTGCCTTGAGAGCAAAAATCGTTTAAAAAAAAATCACTGTGGTTATAGATAACTTGATGAGGACGACTAAAGCAGACGGTGGTTTATTAATTAATGAGACATCACCGGCTTGTACCGAGTGGTAGCGTGAACTACCACAATGTACGACTATTGTTGCTGTATAATATTATACTATGTTCATATAACTAAATTCGATATGCACGTATATCGTGCACTAAATCCAGGCGAACAAAAAAAAACCCACCATAACCTGTAACAGACCCCCTTGCATGTGACGTCACAAGCCCAAAGCACTCCCCCTCACTGAGGTCGATGAAGAGCTATCATTGGCTAAGAGTTGTGCGCAGCGCGTAAACACGCCTTCACGATTCCATTGTTTGACATAGGTGACGGCGACCAATGCAGTTAGGGGTCTACTTATTCAGTTTTCTTTAATAAAACTTGTATGGATTGAACGGATCATATCGTGGACTATCTGCTGTGTTTTTGAATGTATGTGTCGGGAGGAATGCTTGATAATTGGTTAAGCTACTTTGCCCAAGGACTGTCCGCCGGGACCCCCCCCCGCCCCCATGAGTGACGTCTGAACAAACTGAAATCCTGATTGGTTGCTTGATAGTGACATTGGAGCTGACGAGTGTCACTGGTGAACTGTACACCCCTAGAGGATGTTCTACCTTAGTTTAAGCTAGGTATGCCGCAGCGATGTGTTTTGGAAGAGCAAGTTCATTCCCAGCCTTTAGTTTTCAATAAAAAAACCAAAACACACCAATTTGTGATTAAGAAACTTATATAATTCGCCGATTAGTGTAGAACAAAACAGTTCATGTTTTGTCAGGGGTATTGTGGACTTCATCATGGCCAAATTTCACAGTGCATGCTGCTTAAGCATAAAAGGTAGCTAAGCACAACCCGCCCAACAAATTTATGCTGACAAGAGTAAGGTTACCAACCAAAATACCATGTCACATGTACCATTAGTGACTGGTACCCTGCAATATTGTCTGCTTATGCAGCTCTATGAAATTGGGCTCTAGTGCCAATCAATTTTCAAAGCAAAATAAGAGCATGGATGTACTCTTCCAAAAATCACAACCAAATGTGTGATTCAATGCACACAAGAATAAAAACTGGGGTTTAGGGTTTATTTCATGTGAGGGAAAAAAAATCGAGCGAGAGTTTCTTGCCAACGGCTTGTGTTGTTTTGTAAACACAGTGGTAACGTCTCTTACCCGTCAAGGTTTTCCACATCGACACGATCATTGGAGGTTATAAACACCGCCTATATACGGGACTTAGCGGGGAAATTCCCCGTTGCATATCATTTCGAGGGGCCAAAAGTGGCATGTACCGAATGAGGTCAGACGAACCTCTTGAGGTGCCTTGTTGTTCGTTGGTGCTGATTTACGTATAATATACATGTATGTGGGTCGTACAACCTGCACAGTGAAGAGGATGTACACCCCCTTGTAAATAAATGATTTGATCCGCCACTGTACAGTGTACAAAAGACCGACTATTTTGAACACGATTTTGTTTTCTCCCAACATCCTGGACAACAAGATTATTGTCCCCACAACAGAATGCGTCCACTGACGTCAAATTACGGTTGACGTCAAATTACTTCAATTACAATCAATTAATTAGTAGGAGTAATTGTTTTTGTAAATAATACACACACACACACGTGAAACACCAGCTCAATCATCACAACTGACACTTGACCCCATAACCTTTGACCCAAACAACCCCACCCCTTCCCCTCTACAACTCTTGCAGCGCAACATTTAAAAAAATCACACTTATTAAAACATTGTAGCCAATGAACATACCCATTGAGTATTGGGGACAATTTTGATGGGAAAATACGGTGAGGAGATAAAAAGTTTTAGTTACAAAAGTCATTTATGGAAAATTACACTAATATCAAATAGCGTCGTTTGTTTGTTCTTTTTTCCCTTCAAATTAATCCATAGGTAAAGGCGATCGTGTTCTTTTCTTGGGTAAAAAATTTGGACCTGACAAAAACAAAACAAATGAACAAAGCTGGCTGATAAGCAACCTGCCGGAGATCTTTGGGCAAATCTGTACAATCAATATTTTCAAATTTTCGGAAAATTCACTGAAGGGAAGGCATGAAAAAAAAAGAGTGGTCAATCATGGAGCAATAAACTCATGGGTCAATAAAAGTTGATTGTGCCAACTGGAGGTCATGGCAAGACGGTAACTACTAGAGCAGTGCTGCGGGATATTGCAAGCGAGTGGAACTGATATTGGTTGAATGGATCATATCGTGGACTATCTGCTGTGTTTTTGAATGGACGTGTCGGGAGGAATGCTTGATAAATAGACCTTTATGCATTGACGTCATCGTCAGCTTGACAACCAATCACGACGCAATCTTAAAAGGCCATGTCACACAGGGCAACTTACTGGCAACCAGTTCCAGGCAATCTCCAAGAAGAAAAGGCATTCACATTTAAATCTTCACATATTTTTCTTAGGGATTGTAAGACATTGCTTGAAAAATTACTCCTGTGCTACTAAAGTGGTCCGGTAGCGTACACTGTGGTTGGTTGCCTCCAAGTTGCCTGGAAAAGTTGCCTCGTGTGACAAGGCCCTTAGAGGTCAATGAATTTAGTGTGAAACTTAACTCATAGTGTATTTACAATACAAAAGTCACGACCGCGACACCGTTATCGATCTTTCACGGTCTAACTAACTATTTCAACAGAGATCGATCACCAAAGTCAGTGGATGTATCTTTTTTTCTCCCATTAAGACTAGCTTGAAATATTTTGTCTTTTTGATAGGCATGGAAGTCAATGACGGGGTCGGACAGCTTTGTTGAAGCTGGGTGGGTACATGACATGGGGCTGTACACGTACAACACTAAGAAAGGTGTTCACATTTGTTGTTGTCGGTCGTGTGAAGCACAGTCAAAAGATGTCTGCCACTCCACTCACTCCATGGTTTGCTGTTCAGCAATCAGGCGAGATACTCAGGGTAAGATATTGTGATTGCATCTCAAGTTTGAAAGTTCATAGAAATGGATTAATGTCTTTCAATGATTGGAATGGTTTTTCTTCACACCATGATTAAGACGACATTTTCATGCTTATATAGTTACATTTTGGGGGTGGACCGTAAATTCTTGGGGTTTGGTTTGTCAAGCTTAACCCAAAAATATTTTTCCAAACACAAATGGGATTATTTGAATTTCTTCTTAATCAATATGAATATTTTATTATCCCAGGTTAGGAGAGGCCTTATATCCTGTGTAGTGAAAGCTGTCCAACAGAGAAATGCACTTGGATCTGATGCGTGTACTTCAAAGAAGTGTACATGGTTAATACCAGCCAAGAGAAATGTAAAAACTTAACAAAATGTAATTGTGGGGAAACAAGATTTAAATAAAAAAAGTCACCTTTGTGTTGTACCAAAAAAAAGCAAAAAAAAAAAAAAAAAGCAACAATGAAATAAACCCATTAAAAACGAAAACCACCAAACACTGCAGTGTTATAGTCCTCCTGGTGAATGTGCACCCCATTGAATGTAAGTATGGAGGTTGCAGCTGACCGGCTGGAAGTGCTCATGTGCAGCTTGTTCCGTATGCTAATTGCCAACATGATATTTCACATGATCTCATGCCAGGATACCTTTTGAAAATCATCTCTTTCAAGCAGTAAAAAAATTGAAATTAGTATTGATGAAATGTTGAAACATTGGGATTAAATGAGGGGCTAGTATTACTAAGAGGCTAACAAGAGGATGTTTGAATACCAGAGGAATACTTAGAGCTAACTTTTTGCTCTTGGCATCAGTATTTCTCATTAACATCAGAGGGTGCTACACTTTCCCTTGGTGAACCTCCCCCCCCCCCCCCCCACCCTGGGATAGCCCCCTGGTATCTCCCTACAAAAAGTTTAGTTGTCCGAAAATATGTCTGATTGGTTTTCAAGAGGCTGAGAGACTAACACGATTTTTTTAGTATTTTTGAATATTTTTTATCATTTAGCATTGTTTTGTGTGGTGCGCCCTGGGGCGCACGCTGCGCTGCAACGCGCGCGTTTCCGAGAGCGCGAATTCGAATTTAAACTGCGGTGGTGGTTCGTCCATAGAGTTATAACTATATGGGTTCGTCACACGAGTGCTTCTTGTCGTGGCCCGGGGGCCCAAGATTCAAACCCACACTGTGTGAGATTCAACCTTGAATTCGGTGCACAACCACTGAGTGAATGTTCTTGACAGTAATTTTGTTCCCCTCTACCTTTGCATTATTAGACGATGCTGATCGTGACTGAAGTGGAAAAAACGATGAAAATTGAAGTTCATTTCCAGAGCCGGAAAAAAAACACGGTGAAGCTGTTTTCTTCAGTACGTTGCCGAGTGTAATAAGGAGCCTGGAATGAACAGGAATGTCAACTCAATTTCCTTTCGCAGGTAAGTGTTGCAAAAAAGTGAACTCCATTGCATTGCGTTCTACTTCATTTCTTGTCATGTAAGTTTTTGGCAATGCTGTTCCCAAAAGTATACTCTTTTTAATATGGCTCACGAGTTTTTTTTATCATCATATTATTAACTCTCCTTTAACACTCTAACGCTGTTTTATTTAGAAAGGGAATTGTTTTTTGGCAAAGTGCAACTTTCGGTGAATAAGTTTCCACCTACTACTTTTACTAATATACAGTTTAAACCAGCTATAGGCTTGGCCTACAGCACACAGAACAGGTTCATAAACTCTCATACAATTCAATTATTTGGCTGCTGTTATTGCAAATACATGAATGAATTTAACTAAAAAGCCATGGCCGATTTCAGAAAGAGTTAACTGGTTAAGATTGATCTTAACTCATCAATCTAAATTGCTAAGCAAAGTGTGACAGTAATGTTTACAATACAAGTCATGATGGTAGGCTAATATTATTGACAACTCGTCATCCTAAGATGAATCTTATTATAGTGCTTTGTGAAATCGAGCCCAGCAATCTTGATAACTTGTGATGGTGAACTCATAGCCTAACTATAACACACATATAGTTTTGTGCTCGTTGTGCCACAGTACTTAACCAGTGCAGTTGTAATGGTTTTCAAAACTTTTGATCCACTCGCTTGCAATATCCAGCAGCTCTGCTCTAGTAGTTACCGTCTTGCCATGACCTCCAGTTGGCACAATCAACTTTTATTGATCACTCTTTTTTCAGTGAATTTTCCGAAAAATTGAAAATATTGATTTTACAGATTTGCCCCAAAGGTCTCCGGCAGATTGCTTAGCAGCCAACTTTGTTGATTTGTTTTGTTTTCGGCAGGTCCCAATTTTCGACCCAAGAAAAGAACACGACCGCCTTTACCTATGGATTAATTTGAAGGGGGGGAAAAAGAACAAACAAACGACGCTATTTGATATTAGTGTAATTTTCCATAATTGACTTTTGTAACTAAAACTTTTTATCTCCTCACCGTATTTTCCCATCAAAATTTTCCCCAAAACTCAATGGGTATGTTCTGTGGCTACAATGTTTTAATAAGTGTGATTTTTAAAAAATGTTGCGCTGCAAGAGTTGTAGAGGGGAAGTGGGTGGGATTGTTTGGGTCAAAGATTATGGGGTCAAGTGTCAGTTGGGATGATTGGGCTGGTGTTTCATGTGTGTGTGTGTATTATTTACAAAAACAACTAAGAACAACTATTATTGACTATCAATAATTGGCCTGGATTAACCATGTACAGGGTTTAAATTACTCTCACTAATTAATTGATTGTAATTGAAGTAATTTGATGTCAACCCGTTAAAAAGTCTTCAGTGGACGCATTCTGTTGTGGGGACAATAATCTAGTTTTCCAGGATGTTGGGAGAAAACAAAATCGTGTTCAAAATAGTCGGTCTTTTGTACACTGTACAGTGGCGGATCAAATCGTTTATTTACAAGGGGGTGTACATCCTCTTCACTGTGCAGGTTGTAAGACCCACATATATTATACGTAAATCAGCACCAACGAACAACGAGGCACCTCAAGAGGTTCGTCTGACCTCATTCGGTACATGCCACTTTTGGCCCCTCGAAATGATATGCAACGGGGAATTTCCCCGCTAAGTCCCGTATACAGGCGGTGTTTATAACCGCCAACGATCGTGTCGATGTGGAAAACCTTGACGGGTAATAACATATGTTACCACTGTGTTTACAAAACAACACAAGCCGTTGGCAAGAAACTCTCACTCCATTTTTCCCCCTCACATGAAATAAACCATAAACCCCCGTTTTTATTCTTGTGTGCATTGAATCACACATTTGGTTTTGATTTTTGGAAGAGTACATCCATTCCCGTCCTCAAATTAACAAGTTGCCGGTGGCCAAACACCAAAAGGTTGCATGATCTTGTTGGGGATGTTAGTCAATTCCAAAGTTTGCTTATTTCGATTTCGGCAAATAGAAATAAGAAACTGACTATCGGTTGACATGGTTTCTCTCATCATATTATCGTATTTCAGACAGAAACATTTCTCAAGACACCGGTACTGGTACAGGGTAAGCTTTCACAATTTTAACAGTTATAAGTTTTTCCAATCATAATTAAACTACATTGTAGGTCCTGTTTATGAATTGTGCCAGCGGTTTTCCTAAATCTTCCCACCTCACCACACCCACACAAAATTACTTACCCTCCGTGACAGTAGAATTTACACAACGCTTCCGAGAAGAAGATAAACGGGCGTTTGTCGCTTTGAGACAATGTTATAAACAAAGTTCGGGGAAACAAGGATGTGAAATAAAATTGCATAAAAGGTTGGGTACTTGATTGGTGACGATCAAAACAATCGAAACGATTTTTAATCTCAAAGATTACTTTTCGTAAGAAATATGTCTGAATCTGAATTATGTTGTCAATGTGTTGAATGAAATTGTTTCTCAGTGCTCTTATGTTTGCTTTGAAAATTGATTGGCACTGGAGCCCAATTTCATAGAGCTGCTTAAGCAGACAATATTGCTTAACCATTCCCTGCTAAGCAAAAATAAGCAGGATACCAGTCACTAATGGTACATGTGACATGATGGTATTTTGGCTGGTAACCTTATTCTTGTAAGCATAAATTTGTTGTGCGGGTTGTGCTTAGCTACCTTTTGTACTGTGAAATTTGGCCATGATGAAGTCCACAATACCCCTGACAAAACATGAACTGTTTTGTTCTACACTAATCGGCGAATTATATAAGTTTCTTAACCACAAATTGGTGTGTTTTGGTTTATTTATTGAAAACTAAAGGCTGGGAATGAACTTGCTCTTCCAAAACACATCGCTGCGGCATACCTAGCTTAAACTAAGGTAGAACATCCTCTAGGGGTGTACAGTTCACCAGTGACACTCGTCAGCTCCAATGTCACTATCAAGCAACCAAACAGGATTTCAGTTTGTTCAGACGTCACTCGTGGGGGGGGGGGGTTGGTCCCGGCGGACAGTCCTTGGGCAAAGTAGCTTAACCAATTATCAAGCATTCCTCCCGACACATCCATTCAAAAACACAGCAGATAGTCCACGATATGATCCGTTCAACCCATACAAGTTTTATAAGAGTTGATGTTAACATCTTAAAGAAAACTGAATAAGTAGACCCCTAACTGCATTGGTCGCCGTCACCTATGTCAAACAATGGAAACGTGAAGGCGTGTTTACGCGCTGCGCACAACTCTCAGCCAATGATAGCTCTTCATCGACCTCAGTGAGGGGGAGTGCTTTGGGCTTGTGACGTCTCATGCAAGGGGGTCTGTTACAGGTTATGTTGGGGTTTTTTTTCGCCTGGATTTATTGCACGATATACGTGCATATCGAATTTAGTTATATGAACATAGTATAATATTATAGAGTAACAATAGTCGTACATTGTGGTAGCAGCCGATGATGTCTCATTAATTAATAAACCACCGTCTGCTTTAGTCGTCCTCATCAAGTTATCTAACCACAGTGATTTTTTTTTTTGGTTAACGATTATTGCTCTTAAAAGTATAAGGAGGTGACAAGGCAGGCATCCCTTGTCCAGCGTCTGGTACGCCTGGGTGAAGTGGTGTTTTAGTCAAGGGCGAGATTCTGGCCAGTGTACGGTGTGGACACCGGGGCTGGCTCTCTTCAGTGCGGTATAGTGGAACGGATGCTTCAGGCATGGCGTCCCTGACGACCAGCACGTTGCTGCTGCTTCTGCTGATCGCTCTACTGACTCTGCTGGGAGCTAGTGGTAAGCTCCTTCATTTCGCACTGTTATGATTTATTGTTAAATGGACAATAAAGGCCTGTTGTTGCTTTTGGATTGAGTAAAATGCAATTCAATTCTACAGTTTTCAATTAGCACACAATGCAAGCAACTTGAAAAACAAATCACAAATTTTGTTGGTCCAGTTTTAGTAAGCCCTCCCCCCCAAAAAACAAACAAAAACAAAACAAAAACCAAAAACCAAAAACCAAAAAGAAACAAAAACAAACAAACAACCAAACAAACAATCAAACAAACAAGCGCCCCATCTTGGATTTTCAGCATTACATTTCGAGCTTAGTTCGATTGCAGGAATTGAAATAAACAATAGTGATTTATGTGGGGGCATAAATGCTATTTCCTAGACTCATAAAGGTATTCCACACAGAAACATTGGACATTTCCTTTATAATTCAATATTTCAGCTTTCAGATTCAAACAAATAAATTTCCAACTATTATTTATCTTTACTTTGTCTTTAACAAATTTATAGTGTGGTTAAATATGGGCGACCATTGGGGCAAAAAAGGAAGAGTTTAAAATAAAAACAAAACAAAAAAATAAATGATATTAAACAACGTTATACAAAACAAAACAAATTTAATTAACATTATGTGCTATTTTCCTGTGAGGGGAGTAAACAAAGCGAATCAAAGCAACAAACAAAAAGGCCTAAGAAAAACAAGTTTCTAAAATGCACACATTGGTTTAGAGCTTTAGATCAATTTTCACACAGAACAATAAACTTCTTAAGGATGAAATTTCAACGTTAAAGACAGACCAAAATAAACCGCATTTGATTTGATAACTTCTGGTTAAACACACGTCTTTTATGTCACAATTATGTACACATTCATTGACGCACTTAATATTTCGATTGATTCCCAACCAAATTCAGCATTCCCCCATATACACGTCAACAGGTGGTGATAATCTGTTATTACAAGGTTCGCATAAACCAGAAACTTCTCCAATGACCTTAACGTCGTTTAGGCCTAACCACGCTCTAAGAAGAACAAAAAAATCACCAATCGTGTGTTTAATTCTGTGTGACATGATTTCTAAATCAAGACTTAACCCCACCACCCCCAAAAAAACCTTCAAAACATCCCTCAAATTTTCCTTCGATTTTATCATTTGGATTCTTGTACATTCGACGTGCCGTCTTGCACTTGGCAACCGTCAGTCAACTTAAATAAACAAAGAGAAGTTTTGACACCGGCTTCCTTCTTGCGCAGTATTTTTATCGTCGAAATATACACTTCCCCTCTGCTCGCACGCGCATCCAGATTTTCGTTAACGTATGGTGGCCCTGAAGGGACATCAAACATATATATTTACGTGAATATTTATGTAAATATTTACGGCTTTTGCCCCAATTCGCAAATATTGACGTATATATTCTCGTAAAAATTTGCGATTGAGGCCAAAATCATGAATATTTACGTATTTACGTAAATGTAAATATTCAAGATTTTGGCCTCAATCGCATATTAACCACAGAAACTTGAGTAAAGTATAAACCCGAATAATTATTTGCGTTACACTAGCATTAGTGATTTGTTCATAACAAAACTTCTGGATTTTGGCTTGATTAAACTGGGCCCAATTTCATGTCTCTGCTTACCGTGTGCAAAGAATCGGTGCTTCCGAAGCATGGAATTCCGCGCTTACGTCTTTTTTACGGGTTAGCAGTGAATTTTTGCTTGTGCGCGTGCGTACTCCCCGTTACTAGGCATTACTACGTCCGGGTCACGTGGGGACTGACCCATTTCTGGGTCATGCTGACCCGGAAGGTTTGTCAAAATGACCCAGAATTAGAAATCGGGACAAACTGGCGCAGAATCTGAGTTAAGATATTTGCTCATTTGCTTTACAGCAATTTATTAATAAGCAAAAGTGTCTGTTTTAAAAGCAGCTTTACGAAACTGTGCTCAGCTTATTAAACGAAAAGGTATAATGAGTTTTTTTCTGAAAGTCAGTTCATCAATTTACAATAAATACAGATTATTAGTTCTAACTAGTTGAAGAGCTTTTAAATTGCATAAAAGTACAATCATTTTTAGCGACTTTTTCCCAGCGCTTTTTTTCTTCAGAAAGATTCGCGAAAAGTCTAGTGACAAGTTCACTCTTGTGACGTCATAGCCATTTCAACTGCAGAAGTGTACTACCGAGTTTTGTTTGTTTACCCGTGACGTTGGGGTAATTTGTTGGTTGACAACTACGAACATTGGCAGCCTACGTTAACTGCTATATTTCGATTCCGCATATCAAAATAAGATTTTGATGAGGGAATTTGCTAGAACATATTTTACATGACAATATCTCGGAAGATTTCGAACCGGTACCGGAATTTATTTTACAAAATAACCTTTGATCGTCTAAATCATCACCAAGATTTTTCTCGGTCGTAATAGTTTTATTGTACCATTATATTAATCAAAAACATGCCTTTGGTCTTTTTCTTTTTCTGACAGCAAGCGGATCCAGAGTGACTTCAATCTCACCCACCTACGGCAGTTTAGCTGGGGCAACTCGCTTGACAATTTACGGGGAAGGTAAGGCAATTCTTTTGTTCCCAGAATAGTTCTGTTGCAGTTTTAAGGGAATTGTTTTGTCAATGTTAGTTGTGAAAGGTTCATTTATAGAGATCGTATTTTATAGAAGTGTTTCAGCTCTATGGTTAGACAAGTCCCCTAATTTATTTCAAGTTCACTCTAAACACTTCCGGGTCAGACTTGACCCGGATCTTGGTCCAATGGGACTTGACCCATTTCTGGGTCAATATGACCCAGAATCTGTGTTAACAGAGTCCGGGTCAAAAAAACCTTTTTGTATCAGTTTCCGGGTCAGCCTGACCAAGAAGTGGGTCAGGCAACCGGGGCCCGGAATTCGGGTCAATGGATGGATTGCACATGACGTCATTGACCACCATCTTTGATGACAAGCAGTGGAAAAGTATAGCACGCGTGTACGCGCTGCGCATGCACGACTCCCAGCCAATGATGGCCTGTCACGTGTGCAGCACGTTACATCAACGATGGCGGCCAATGCAAGGGGTCAATATTCCGACCCAGAAGTTTTAAGAGTGTGGTGTGACTCTACTGAAGCTCCGTACGTTTATTTTACAAGCGTTGTCTTCGAATAAAATAACTTTGAGGTGACGAGCGCTTTTTTATATTGAGGGGTTTCACCTGTCCTTGGGTCATGTGAGGGTTTTGACTTTCTATTACGACAAACTTTCCATTCCTTGTTGAAAGATTAAATTTCTTCAGATAACAAATTATAAGTAAGTCTTAATATAATTATTTAGTCCTGTGATGTCATTATTACTATACGCTTTTGCTCAATATGCATTTTAGATCATTACGATCTGAATGAGCATTGTTTATGTTTCGGTCCTCAGGATTTTCTCCGGATCCCTTTAGTTTTGGAGCTGGCAACGAAGATAAAGGCAACTTGGTGTTCCTAAGAACCGAGTTCACCTCCATAGAGTGCGATGTTTTACCTTACTACAGCAACAAGGAGAAGATCGTTTGCGACACGAGGTAACGTCTAACCTTGAATATTAACGGCTCTATTACGCTGTTTGAACCATTCTCCTCTCGTTTCACAAGTTCGCATAGTTGACGCGAATTTCAACGAATCGTCTGAATCTGAATCTGAATTATACTATAGTCGGCAAAGCATCCTAATAGGAACACCACATCAACTTTTGTAAAGAAGACAACGAAGGAATTTCAGTTTTCGAAGTGGGAGGAAAGACCCCTATACGGAAGACACCCACGCAGTGAAATAGGGACTGAAAACCCAATCCACACGCAAGGCTCCAGACCGCGGGTATCGAACCGGGGTCAACAGAGGTGAGAGGCAGGGACAGAAACCGAGGAGCCAAACTTACTGACCGTATTTAACGCCTTCACGACAAGTATAGGCTCGTTGGATGTACTTTCATGCAGCTTACAAATCATGCGTTCAAGAGAATTGGCCTTGTCGAGATAATGCTTGACACTATAAGAGTGCACTGTTTTTCGTTTGGATGTACAATATAGGCCTTCAGACAAAATTTACCTAAACTGAATGGTGTCCTGGTATAATGTGTCCAACAATTCTGAGGGAACTGTTCCTATTATTATGTTTCAACTAAAGATAGAAAGGGTTTCATTGGATATGTAATTTTACACATTGAATTTCCCCCTTCATTACGTACGTGTTTTGTATTATTTTCTGTAGGTCTGTGAGCGAAGACGGCACATACAGTATCTACGTCATCGTAGATGGGGTACCAGTGGAGTCTATGTGCTACTGCCGTTTCAACGTATGTGTTATTTCCCCCCGTCCCTGGCTTTTCTTCGAATAACAACGTTCCTTACTTTTTAAAACAACATTATCTTCAATTTGCTCCTTTTTGACAATTGGCATTTGATCAAAGAAGTTGCATCAAAATGCACAGCGCCTAAACGGCCACACGTGGACACTTGTACGGTTTGAAAAAGTGTCCGTTAACGGCAGTGTATAACTCTTGGGTTAGTTTTCGAGGCGGAAGTGCAATGTAAACGAATGGTAAACGAAAATGCCCATTAAAATTGTTAACTCTGCACTGTCGTCTCTAACACACCAACAAGATTGTTTCAAAACTCATGGCCAATCAAAAGAGGTTTGATAAAGTTTGTTTAATGCGTTTCTTGCTTCAATGCTATGTTATGTTACAAGTATTTTACAATGTATTTTCATATTTACATATAATACCCTTTTTTATTGACACTTGTCCGCGAAAACATGGAATATTTAATAGGTGCTGTTATAAACCAGTGAACCCTCTAGGCCAGGCAGGGGGGCCACGGAAAAATGTAAAAATGCTCAACCTTCCCTCACTCATATGAAAATCTATAGGGCACCCAAAACGCCTAAGTAGGTAAATTTTCCCCGAAGAATTAGTTGAAGACGATTGATTTTGCTTTTTATCTATTATTCCTAACAGTATGAGAACAACTACACCCCCACCATCAATTCCGTCAAACCCCCCAGTGGGTTGCCAGGTATGATCCAATTTGTTCGTTCTATTTGAAAGAAAGTTTGTGTTTTAAATCATTCATTATGCCCAGCGACCAGGAAATGTAATGAAAATAGTCTCGGTGGATTTCCTGCCTGCGGTATGCTATGAGGGCCTCATCGTCCCTATATTAACGTACCGGAGGTCGTTGGTTCAAGTCCCGCTCCAGTCAATTTGTCTTTGTTCAAACCCAAATTATTTAAAATTCACCCAGTCTGTTTCCTTTGTGGTTTGTTACTTTATATTTTATGATAACAGGAACACACGTTGTGATTGGTGGTAGAATCATAACCGACGTTTATGATCAGAGTAAAGCGTTGGAGGACGAAGACGACAACTATGAAGGCAAAACGCAGATTCTCAGGTATGGTTTAACACGGTTTAAATGACACAAATGCGACATTATAATAAAACATTCAATTGAAAATAAAGAGCGTGGAACTCCGCACCAATGTTTGTTCGTTGAGCAATCACCCGGTCACTGGGCTAGACTGGCGGAACTGAACGCAAAAAAAAAAAGGCACATTATACGATACATAAAACCACAACCGTCCATTCTTCTGTGAAAAGAAAAGAAGAAAAAAAACCACATTTTATTGTGGTTAAATTGTGTTGCTTTGTGAGACATTTCGTGGTATAGTAAACCAGAACTTAAATTGGTTTACAACTTGGAAAGTGTGTTAGAAAGAATTCCTGAAGCGAGCGCCATGAGCGCTACAATGGTGGATAAGGTTGCTATCTTCTTGGTAAGTTAAGACGTTTTGGAGCCGGTGTGGCAGGAGATTCAGTCCCCCATATGGTGAACTGAGTACAAACTTCTTCTGATGGCGCGAGTCTTTTAAATCATCCTCCTTTTTTGAGCCCACGTTAATTTCCGGGGTGCAGATTTTCCAAGGACGCCTGAAGTGCAATTTAAACAAACGGTATACACACGTGTTCATTGATATTCGTTTACACACTGCACTCCCTGCTCCAATACATCAGACTTATGTAGTGTACGAATTGGTGGCTACGGTTATGGCTACGGCAGGATCATGCGTCGGGGTATGGGACGTCCTTAGCAACAGCCGTAGCTGTAGCCGTAGCCTTAAAAACGGTTTCAAAAACGGGAAGATCTACATGTACATCATTAATTTTACTGCACCGTACTCTAGCAGACGACGCAGTGTTTGTTTAATCCCACAATGCATTTCACTTAAAATGGCGGCGCCCAGGGTGCGTCAGGGGGCTGCGATAAGTGAACAAATCCACCCTGTTTTATCTCTTTTAAGCTGTGATATCATTGAAGTAAAATATCTATTTGGTATCTTTATTCATTGAAGTATATTTTACATTGATAAATTTTGCGATCAGGATGACATGTACGGATTCTGCTTGTTGGAAAAGATGGCCCATCCACTCCAGTCGAGTCCGACCATCACCATGCATAAGCTAGTTAATTAACGTTGATCCAACATGTCCAACCAGCCAGATTCTCAAACTTATTTATTTTAACGTCACAACATTTTGTGCATTATCAGATTTTTTGTCTTAGTGTGCGAACAATTTATTCAGCTGTTTTTCTCTGCATTTCAGAATCTATTGGGGAAATTACCAGTGTGACCCGCTTGATCCCCAGACAGATGAATTGTAAGTCAAGTAAACTGGTAAATAAATTGAGTCTTTCGGTTGCCAATTGGTCAAGACTGCATTTACAATTAACACTTTTTATGTCTAAGCTGTCTAAATTAGTAATAGCATGGAGCTGTCTTAGATTTAGCCCACCTTATAAATAAAAATCAGGATGTAATGACGGTAGGCCTATGGCTCTCTTTTAATTATTAGCATCAGTCTCACTTGATACTAAATAGCAACTATCACATACTACTATATTACTAGCCCCATAAATCAGTCCAATCCACTCGGGGTACTGAGCAAATCGGTAGCAGACTTATTCAACGCACCGAGCGCTATCAAGGTTTCAGACGTACACTATCTCTATGATGATGAGACAGATATTTAAAAAGAGCCACAACAGCTCAACAACAAAGGTGGGTCCTAACTTAGATCCTTCTTGTAGCTCAATGAGAGGCATGCATGTTGCACCCCACCTATCCAATCATCCTATCGCGAATCTGCTCAACACTAACTACAGTTGGGCCCATCCTACACTACAGGTGGGGTCAATCCCAAGTAGGGCTGTTTATGTACATCTAGACATGGCAAGACATGCATTGTGATGTTTGAAGCTAGACTATTTTGGTTTCCAATGGCAATGTACGTTTGCGCATCCTCAATTTTCCATAGGATTTAAATGTGTGTGTGTAAACCAAATGAGCCTAGGGAGTTCCGCTGCTTGTAATATCTGCTGTGTTTTGATTCAATCACTCAAACCTTACCCTTACCCTTACCATAATAACCCCAACCCCAACCCTTATCCTAACCCTATCTTATGTGTAACTCTTACCCTCATCTTACCTTTACCCTAATCCTACCTAAACCTTATCCTAACCCTATCTTATCTGTAACCCTCACCCTTACCTTAATCCTACCTTACCCTAATCCTACCTAACCCTTATCCTAAACCCTACCCATATCCTACCCTTACCCTAATTCTAACCCTTCCTCTTACCCTTTCCTACCCTTATCCTAATACTAACCCTTACCCTTACCCTAACCCTTTTGGAAAGAAGGCCATGGAGGAACGACTAATTACCTGCAAATAGTAAACATTTTTAGCTGCATATTGTTGTTTTGTATGGTTGCAGCTTCATACATTCAGAAACCTTCGTCCAATACAACATGAAATGGGTTAGTTTCATGTGTTCGTTAATATCTTAAAAATTTTATTGGTTTGTGACCTTGTTCATTGATTCAATCAAACAAGTTTTGTCTTTTTGTCGCAAGTATGTTTAAAATGTTTCAGAAGTAAAAGTATTGATTGAAAAAATTGACAGTTAGTTGGCAAACCTTACCCAGCATATCTCTCTTTTTGAATTTTATCAGCCATGCTATACAAATATTTTTCTTCAAAATGTACATTTTGTGAAACACAGACTCAGTATCTAGAGAGTACAATTCTCATGCATATTCAGATATTTGGCTCCGTTGGGAAAGTGTGCTATTCATTTTCCTTCACATACTTGTGAGAACCAAAGAATCTCAAAAGTGATTGAGCAATGCTGATACTTGTTTGGGGCGAGTGGTAAAATGTGTGAAATAAATGACCAGTCCTTCTGATTTGAAAATTCCAGGTGTGTGAAAAAAGCACACCTGGATTCTTCTAGGCGTGTGATTTTTGTGGTACTGGCTGGTCAATTTAAAGTCGGTTTTCTTAAAACTAAACAGCGGGTAGTGATGTACTTAAAACGACATGGCAAGGGATCTTGTGAAGGTACAATTGGTTGTACACTGGACACTTTATCAACAAAATCTCCCATACACTTATTTATCTAAACACTCAAAAGTGCATACAATTGTCGAAGCTAAAAAAAAAAAAAAAAAAAAAAAAAAATGGAAGTGAAATTCACAAACTTGCGTTTTTGAACGATCTTATCCCCTAATTTCTGCCCTTAATAATACCATGGGGGTCTATTTTACCTACAAAATAATACTTTTTTCATCAACAATCATTTTTAATGGATTCGTAAATAAAGGATCGCTTATTTAAAGCTTCTTTTGCAATACATTTTCCATTGAACGATCGGTCGAACGATCGGCCCACATTAGGGAAAATTGTGCGGCGAGAGCGATGTGTTTATGAGTACGAGGTTAACATTTTGTATAATATATCACCGGAAGGAGGTCGCGATTAGACTCCACCGCACGTCTTCTAACCCCTGGAAAATCGAGGTGTGTGTTTCCCTACTCGCCTACGTATTGTGGTATGGAACATGGAGGAGAGAGCCAGACTAACAATGTGCATGCATGTTTTAACGTTCGTTTACTGAAATGAACGATCGCGGCTAGTAAATATCAAGACTAGGGACTTTATCGCCAGAATTTTGAAGGATTTTGAAAATAATAAACAATTAATTTTACAACGTTATTTTAATTTACAAATTATGAAGTATGATGACGCTGTAAATGTTTCCCAAGGCGTGCGTTATGGAGGGATCAGGCGTGTGATTTTTCGCACGCCTGAGGAAGCTTTTAGGCGTGCGATGGCGTGCGGGTGCGATCGCACGCCTCAAATCAGAAGGACTGAATGACCTTTTTTTCATTTTCCCTTCCTGAAGGTACAATATTGCCTTGGATAGTGTGTATTCCACAGATGGAACCATTGAGTGTGTTCCTTCAGGAACATTTATCGGTTAGTATTGTGAAATGTTTTACTATTTGTGTGTGTGTGACACTATTTTTAAAGAAGACCAGTAAATCACTAATTGTAGTGGTTATTTATTCATTTTATTAGCCCGTTCAGATCCTTGCCCCCCCCCCCTCTTGTCCTCCCAAATGAGATCGACAAAATGCACAAATGAATGGTTTGATACACTGACAATGCACACCATTTTGGTGTGAGGTATAGAGACTTGCAATTTTTTTTCGTACTTTCATGAGGACTCTATAAGAAAACCAGTTCACCACAAAACTGATTTTTACCTTAGCGCCCCTCTTTAAGACAACCACAACGCTCTACAATGCCTCACATAAAATGGCCTAGCCCGTCCCCCCCCCCCCCACACTGTCGCACCTTCATCTCATGTATTTGTATCATTGGACAAAGGCAGCGAGGTGCATACTTCATCATTGTGTAGCATTGACAATCCAAATAACTTGATTCTTAACTTGGCCTGAATTGTTCATTAGGAGTGAGCATTTATTGTAATCAATCATTCGGCTGAAAAAGGAAAAATCAGCACGACATACAAGTTCAATGCCTCTGAAACTTACTAGACATACAATAAAAGTGTTTTTGTTGTTACTGCTGAAGAGCTCAACCAACCGTGAAATGAAATACACCGTGTATAATGTGCCAAGTACATATTAACAATAATGGCATTGAGAGTAGGACTCAAAGTTACATTGCAATGTAAAAATTGATTTACTTGCGGTCAATTCCACAGCTTTGTTGTGTTGTTTATTATTTGGTTATTATTATCACACTTTTCTGGTATTGAAATCAAGGGGCTCAGGGCTCCAACTTCCCTGTCTCCTCTCTGGTAACACCACTGACCAACAGATGTCAAGATGCCCCTCAGGCTAATGAGTAGTATCTTGCCTGCCAGGAATGCCCTGGAATGTACGAGGTCACTGTGTAAATAAGGTGACATGGTCTTCACACTGCTGTTATAATTAGTGTTCACTCTGGACTGAGTGGTAAAACTTGACCGAGACATCTTAACTTTTCAAGGGAAACAATTTGGGTTTTACAAACCTTTGTCAGCCTCCTACTCCCAAATTTAAAAAACGGCTTGCTCATTCTTGGTCGTTTGCAGTTACAGGGACCCAACAGTTTCCTCAATTACTTAAACAAACCAATTTTTTTGTTTGAAAAAAGCACTGCCTTACTTCACAAAGTCTGCATTCCTAGAGATCTTTTACTGAGCTTCTGATTTGTCAATTTCTTGACCACAGCCTCTCAAAGGATTGCTTTCATAATCTCTGATGAGTATGGCCGTTCTCGGACTGACAACGCCGCCCTCCTCGTTAGTGGCAAGAGTAAGCTGTATCTCTTCCAATCTCATGCTGGTGAGTGTCTCTTCCGGTCCAACAACAGAGGGTAGATGTTTCATTAAAAGCACTGCACATTTTTCAAAAGGAGGGTAAATCACGTTAAAAAAAAAAAAATTGAAAAGTTCTCTCTTTATCTGGGAACCAAGAAATACAACGAATCTGTCAAAAGTTAGTCACAAAAGGTTTGTCATTCTATGTTTCTGTTCTTTTAGAGAAAATTGCAATTAGGTAATTGACAATTTGGAAAAAAATCAGCATTATGTTGATAAAAAAATCCTATGGCCCTACAGGATTCTTAAATAGAAAATTTCGTAAAAAAATGTTAGCTGCCCATAGCACAACTTCTATTCCAGAATATATATAAAGATAATCTGCTATTCTACATAGCTCTAGATATATTATTTTTATAAGTCAATTTTGTTTGTTTCCCAATCTTCACCACCTGTAGATGTTTTGGATGTTGAGCCTAAAGTGGGTAGTACACAAGGAGGTACGGTATTGACCATCACTGGCCAGTTCTTCGATGAGTCTGACACCATTGTACGTGTCGGAGGTAAGAATTCCCCGTTTTCTTGTTATTTCAAATATTAAGTAATAAGCTGCAAGGGAAACTGGGTAAATTGTTAAAAAAGTTTGGACTGAACAAAGGAAGATTTACTAGAGCCGAACTCGAACCTGCAACCTCTCGATTAATGTGACCGTTGGTAGAGCACCGACACATTATTCCGGAGGTTGCAGGTTCAAATCCCGCTCTTGTAAATTTTTCTTTGTTCAACCACAAATTGATTCCACTGTTGTGAGCTTTTTAGTTCAAAGTTTGTGTAAATGTTGACCCTATTTTCCCTATTTTGTCAATACCTTTGTTTGGGGTTTCCAGTCAGAAGCCATATGATCTTTACCTAAGTTCCAATGTGTGAAAATGAAGTAAATGCTGTAAATTTTGAGAACATTAGGTTTCAAGACGTGTAAACACATCACACAGTTTTTCTAGTTAACAACCGGTTTTCGCCTAGCTCACAGAAAGTGTTTCAATTTGTGAATTTTTACATCAGACACTACGTGTTTCTGGTCAGTGTTGCCAAAACAGGCCCCAGGCTTTTTCAGTTCCTGGGTATCTTCTTGCTGTTGTTAATTCTGTAAAATCAAACACAGTTGTGTTGTAAATTTTACAATTTACATTGTACAGTGCTTCTCTATCGTGTACGGATTAACAAATACTGTTTACACCATTAACTCTCCCTGTTTGTTTGCCATAGTAACAGGACCATACAAATTTTGTGGAATACACAATGCACACTACACTAACATATTCCCATAAAAGCTTTTCAATTCATGCATAGATTTTTCATAATATTTCTGTAACTGAAAACTGTTATAAATGTTTGTACAAAGAAGCTCAGTTGCTAGGATACCATCATGTTTATATCCTGTTATTCATCTCCTAGGTTGCGCGACAATAAAAGACAGTGACCTCTTTGTAAAAATCAACGACACTATATAACAGGGCTTCAATCCTGTGAACCCTGAAGGAAAGGATTTTTTCCCCCAATCCTTCAATTTTTTTCCCCCACAGTGGTAGCAAAAAGAAAGACCATTAGTAACTGTCACAATTGTTCCATGTTAGCAAAGTATAGTATAGTAGTATTGTAGCCTATACATTTAAAGAATAAACCACAAGTAATCCAGAGGTCGTTGGTACAAATTCCTTTTTTGCACAGTGGCATTATGGGAGCACTGATTGACCCTTATTTACAGATGGAGTGAGTGGAAGGTGTGGCCTGGGGCTGTTTTCATTTATGCGCATAGCATACAGAAAATGTTGAGTCAAAGTGGGGTGTTCACAAAGAGGTTTACAAAATAAATAAATAGTTTGGTTGGATGACGTGTTATTTGAAAATTAAAGGATTGCCCTTCATCTCTTTACATAGGTGTCCCTTGTGAGATTTTCAGCATTAATTCTACAGAGATACTGTGTGTGACTGGACCAGCCTCTTCTATCCAGGCAGTCTACCCTGGAGAGAGAGGCTTGCTGTATGAGGTCTGGAAGGACACCTCAGCATCGTAAGTTGGTAAAATTCTAACCAAGGCGTGTCGTACCCAGGCTGTTAAGAGCACCGGACTCAGGCTCTGGTGTTTCTGAGCAGCAGAGTGTGGGTTGGAATCCTGGTTGTGCCACTTGTCTCCTTGAGAAAGGTGCTTTGCCATAATTGCTTTGTCCTTCGGATGGGACATTAAGCAGTAGGTCCCGTGTACTAGGTTTTTGGTAGTGCATGTAAAAAAGAACAGTAATCATGGAAGAGTAGGGGTTAACCCCGGTGTTTCTGGTTCACATGGCAAGCATCCTTGTTTACAGGTTTCCTCCGACTTGCAAGCTACAGTTATTAAGTTCACTTATGAGACATCCTTGCTTTCATTACCAGAATTTATAACATAGTTATAATAATGAAAATAATTTAAAAACAAACAAATCTCCACCAGGTCAAAACCACTTAACTCAAAACTTTTACTGGACAAATAGTGAAATGGCATTCAAACTGGAGGCAACTGGATTATTGCAATAGTCTTTTGACTGGCATCAACAAAAACCTGGAAAGAGGGCTTCATAATGTTCAAAAGACTGCTGCAAGATTAATTCTAAATAAATGCAAATATGATTCCATCAGTCTTCATCTAAGCAACTTACATTGGCCTCCTATCTCTCAAAGAATCATCTACAAAGTTATAATACTGGTGTATAAGGCATACCATAAACAAGCCCCCTAAGTATATCACAAACATGCTCAAATTGCAATCTCAACAAGGACATCTTTGTTCATCTTCCTCCTGTTCCCTTTTTGTTGAGCCAAGAACTCGCTATTCAACTTTTGCAGAGAGATCATTCTTTATGTTTGGTCCCAAAACTCTACATATCAGAAATGCCAGCGCGATGATAATCGCCTGGTCTTGGCATAGAATGTGACTTATTTCTATTAATTTGAGGTTTTGATCACAGTCGCAGAAAATTTGTAGGAGTTTCCTAATAAACTGATGCCAGATGCTGTAATTGCAACGCAAAGCCTTTTCGTTGCAGTCTATGGTCGTTGAACAGTCGGCGTCCTCTATGAACTGCCCCAGGCGTTAATTGTTTGGAGACAACTGTATTATTGCAAAAGTCTCTTGACTGGCATCAACAAAAACCTGGAAAAACGGCTTCATAATGTTCAAAAGACTGCTGCAAGATTGGTTGTAAATGTTCAACTTTTGCAGAGAGATCTATCATTCTCTGTATATGGCCCCAAAGTGTGGAATAAGCCTCCTGTACATATCAGAAATGCCAGCTCACTCACCTCATTCAAGACACTCCTTAAAGCTCACCTGTTCCAGCAGGCTTACTAACCATTCAACTGTACTCCATCGCCTTGGAGCAAACTTATTGATTTTGACGCTTTATAAATGACTTTTGGTTGATTGATTGATTGATTGATTGTTTGATTGATTGAACTGAAACATTATATCAATCAACATTCTATATGTGCTGTTATTTGAAAGCTTCGCTTCTCAACTATTTGATTAGTAAATAAACCCAGTTTTGAGTTTGGACAAGAAGCCCCTGGTCTTGGCATGGAATGTTACTTATTTCTATTAACTTGAGGTTTTGATCAAAGTTGCAGAGAATTTGAGGGGTCATGTAGGAGTTTTCTAATAAACTAAAATAGCTAGACACACTCTTTTGATTCTCTCGTCATTTTCAAAGGCTCTCTGATGCAGTTTGGGAGACAAATGCCACCGACTACAACTACACCGTTGTGCTGGAGGCAAGCTCCACGGAGGAGCACCTCTTTGGTGAAGAGGACTACTTCGTCTCCCGTCTCACTGGTTTCTTTGTTCCGCCTCGCACGGGAGAGTACGAGTTCTTAATTCAGGCTAACGATGCCGGAGAGCTCATGCTTGGGTTAAACGGGGCTTCTGAACTGGTAAGCAAACTGCTTTTTCAGATTATGTTGCTGACTTTGATGCATGATTTATATGTTAACCCTTCAGTCCTCAAACCACCCGAAACCGACCTGCCTGTTATTCCTCAATCCGCCCCCAGAAAATATGTTCTTCCCAGCAAATATTATCAAAAAATGCTTTCACTCATAATTGTAGTGTTGTTTCTTTTTTGATAGACAAAGATTGCTTACCTAAGTAGTTACAGTTATAGTTGGCGCTCAAGGAACAGCCAGGTCTCCGATAGATTTACCCTCATTGGAAATGAAAGGTAAGAATGGTTTCTGTGAAGGATAGTCACTCAGCACCTATCTCACCCCCCAAAAAAAAACAGTATGTTACTAATACTTTATCCCCTTTGTCCCCAGTGGGACATAAGGCTGCAAAACAGTCTGTCGACCAGAACAAATACATGCTCGTGACTTGTCAGAATTTTTTGGCGGTTTTTAGAATGTTTTCATAGACCTCATTTTTGTCTTGAAACTTTTTAAAACAAATGAACATAGAAAGGATTCTTCAAATCACAACTCTTCTTTTTGTATACATCAAGTTCATCTTCTTGTTGTAGTGCCTTAATTGTCACCTAAAACACTTTTTTATGGCACCTCCTGATATGCAACATAAAGTAATACAAAATTTGATTTCTTTCGAATTCCATTGAGTTCTTGCCATTTTTTTATATTTTATATTTAAAAGCTACTACCTGGAAGCTCGTCACCGAGAATTAAGTGGGAATGACTTCATCCAAGTGGGTGTAGTCTTCTTTGATGTGCCACTTTCCCATGCAAATAAAACTGATGCAACCAATGAGGTGCAAGAGATAGTCACAGCGTCCACCGTACAGCTGGAGCAGCAGGTATGCTTAACCCTGATTGGTCAATAGCTTAATCTCCTAATACGCACTTGTTTTCATCGAAACAGGATGATCTCCTATCTTTTTCTTGTTCGCTTGTATCTCCTAACTTCCATCAGAGATTGATGCTGGTATCTTTCTCATTTCTTTCCCACCTAGACTCTGACTATAGAGGACCCTTCCAGTGAAACTCAGGAGATCAATGTCACGTTGCCCACCTGCCCGACAGCAAGCAATGTCAGCGAAGAATGCAACGCCACTGGACACTACACATTGCAGTTTAATAATTTTGTGACAGGTTTGTTGAGTACAAAGTTAAATTTCACGCATATCTTCTCTTGTATCAATTTGTTGCTTTATTTTGTAACTTCAGGCTCCCCAAAATACCCCCCCCCCCAAAAAAAAATTGTTAATAATAGTACGAGAAATTTATGTAGCGCATAATGCAGGAGCCTATTTGCACAACAAAAAACATAAAACGGGAAAGTTAAACATATAAATCAATTTGTTGGAAAAAAAGAACAGATTGAAACAAATGAGTCTTTAAAAGTCCCTTGAAAATCTGAAGAGAGTCAGCTTGGCGAATATGAAGAGGTAAGTCGTTCCATAATGAAGGTGCAATGAATTTGAAGGCTCTCACATAGAATTTTGTTGGTGTGACTTACTCTTTTTCCTGGTGGAAATGTCATGGTAAAAAGTCCAAAATCAGAAACAGTTGATAGTGCTTTAATTTGAATACTTGTCGTATCTCCATGGTCTGTTATGGCTGGTTGGAGCTAGGTTAAGTCCTGCAGCTGTTTTTTTGCAGCAATTTGTTTCAGGCGCTGGTGTCTAAAGAATCAATGGAACTTGCGATGTGTCTTCTTTTAGGTAACATCAATCTGACGGCCTCTGCAGAGGAGTTGCAGTCTGCACTGAATCTAGCAATGGGCTCAGACGATGTGACAGTCACCAAGACAGATGATGGAATCTCTGCTACGTACCTCGTCGTATTTCACATTCCAGAAGGTAAAAACAATGATTTTTATGAATGGTAGGGGCAAACATTTCAATCTCTATCTTTAATTGCTTCCCTTCACCTTGGAGCAAAAAGGTAATTGTGAGGGCAGGGAAAGCCTCAGTATTTTAGAGATTTTGATAGTGATTGAGTTGCTAAATATCAACACTGCATATTTTGTTCATTATTCTAGAGAATCTTCCGTTGCTGTTGGTCAATCTTAGCAACCCGAATCTTGTGGTGACCGTCGCAAGAGTAAGTTCCTTTGCACCCAGTATGTCAAGCAGTTTCCGTCTCGTCTATGATAACATCGTGTCATCTGCACTGTTGCCAGACTCGACAGCCAAAGAGGTGAATACGTAAATAATTTGAAATAACTGAAATAATCAAAGAGGCAAGATTGCCTTGATAAAATGTATCCTTTCAATTATCTACAAGGCCAGTGGTGCAGCCACGATTTACCTTTGGAGGGAGCCAACTCCAAATGAAATATCATTTTTGTTCATCAAATTTCACCAGATGCAAAATGCTCTCTTGGACATGTTCAGCGTCAAATGTAGAAAAGTCAGCAGTGTCAGCGGATTCTATGTTCAAGACTACAAAGGGGAGTTTCCAGGTATCGTAGACGGTGAGGTCGTCAAAGATGAAGAACCATACTGTGACCGTTTTTCGGTCAAGAACCCTTATTGAAACCTTTGCAGTCTTTCCTTTATCAAGTCGGGGTTTCATTGTGGCAACGATATATTCAAAGGAAGTGGTTTCTCAAGAAGCTCAAAAAAACGTAATAATGCTGCAGGTGGGCGCAGACAATGTTTAAAAAATACCGACGTGGAGTGATTAAAAATAACACTCTGGAAGTTTCGGAGGCTTCACCCCTATACCAAGAGGAATCCATTATTTCAAAAATTCCAGGATCTTTATTATTGTTGTACATTCACATCCCTTTTATGTTAGATTAGGCAGAGTGGCCTAAAAAGAAATTTTCATTTTTTCTATTTTAATTTTTATTTCTTTTTTGTGGGGGGAGGGCAAGCAGGGGCCAATACATAGTTTGAGGGGGCTAGTTAATGTTTCGAACCATTCATTTGTGCTTTTTTTCTGGGGCAAGAGGGGGAGGGGCAAGGGTTCTGTGCAGGGGGGCCCCTGGTTACCCCCACTGTTTAAGAAATTTTCAACACAAGCTGAGCGTTTGCCTTCACTGTCTTATACATGCAATTCATGGAATGCTAGTTCTGTTTTCTTTTGTACTGAACAAACACCTGATGATTGTAATACCAAATCTGTTACCAGGAGCTAAAAGTTTGACCCACCTTTTTTTAGTTTTGGGAAAATCATAAAAGGCCTAGCCGCTAAACCAATGGGAAACAAATAACCAATGGTACAATTTTATTAAAAAAGAAGCTGAAAGCTTTCAAGGTTTGGTGGATTACTAAGTATTGATGTATATATTTTACACATGAAAGGTATTATACAGTAGTTCAGATGGAAAACATTATTTTGTGGTTTCCTGAATGTTTTTGCATAATTTATTTTCTTCAGGAATGCCCAGATAAAAAGGTCACTTGCTGACATGGCTGGATTCCTTCGTCGATGTCACTTTCATTTAATGATACTGTTTTGTTTTGTTCTTTGTTTCCCAACAAGGGAACTTGAACAAAAGAATATAAATCATATAAAATATACAGGAAGACACAAAAACTGATTTAAAAACATCAATACTTAGTATAATTCACCAAACCTTTGAACTATTCCTTCTTTTAGTTTTGTAAAGGGGCTAAGTCAACAGACCTTACCTTTTGTTTGTCACACAGATGTATGTGAGCAACGTGCTGCAATGCCTAATGGTATATTTGTCACAGATGTTTCAGTCACCAAGCAGGGCAACAGTTTCAGTGTCACCCTGACGCCAGCCCAGTGCGGCTATGATTTCCCGCTCATTGGTATTGTTGGAGCCACTGACCAGGTGGATGACAGTGAGAGCACTCTTAATGAGAGTTCTGCACAGCCGAAACGTGTTCCTATCTCAGTCACCCGCACGGTGAGCGCCTCGCCACCAATCGGCGGAACGTTTGATATCAGTCTGTATGGCAAGGTGTTACAAGGTGAGAAATAGTTCAAAGCTCAGTTTCATGTGACATGGATGTGACTAATGAAGCAATCTTGCTTTGTTATATCAGAATACAGATCACAGTTATGAGTATAAAATCCTGTGTCAACGGTCAAGACAAATCTTGGCGATAGACTGAGCAAGTATCGCGCATATTTTGAACTTCCGGGACCAGGTTGGTCCCAACCGTATTGAGTTTTACGTCTGCGCGATTCTGTTTCTTGATATACTTTAGTTTAACGCTGTGTATGGCTATACAAACTGTATCATATTGTCGGGAAAGTAAAATTTAGCCATGAAATATATGAAAGTGAAATAAATTTAACAAATCAAAGAAAACCTGAGAATAAGACTTGAACTCCGTTTCCGGTGACTTGTAAAGAATTGAGAATTTTGCCCAATTGCTGTTCGTGTTATCATGAACCCTATGTAATGGCTGCACGAATTCGGGCGTGATTGGCAAATGGGGTTTGGAAGTAAAAAGCATCCTCATCCCAAGTTTTAACTTTGTTTCAATGTTAATGTTAACAAAATTATTTGTATTATTTAAATATTGACATTGTATTTATAACAAATCGCAATGGGTGCTTTTATTTTCAAGTTTTTTTATAAATGGAGTTTAAAAAGGAGATTTGATTTCATAGAAAAAATGCAGTCTTTATCGGAGTTTTCCCGTTTTCGATTAATCGCAAGACTTGCATAGTCTGGAAAGACTGTGCAATTCTTGCTGGTAAAATACTGATGGTACACAACCTGTCTGGTCAACAGTTCCTGCTCGGGCCACTGCTGACGAACTCAAGGAGCTTCTGCAGGCCAACCTGGACATTGGTTCCCTGGAAGTCTTCATGGAAGGAACCTGTTACCGTTCCTCTTGGGAAGTAGAGTGGACGTCTAAAGGAGGACGGCAACCTTTAATGGAGGTAGGTTTGCCAGGTTTTCTCTATTATTACTAGACAGACAAATATAGTGCCCCTCCCAGAACCCCCTTTAAAAGGGGTAAGAAAATACCGCACCCCCTTTAAATAAATACAACTTCCCATTTCCAAGAGTGTGCATGTGGCACTCCTGGTATCCAACACAGCTGATTGGCTGGGATGTGATCCAGTTGCCACGGCCACTTCCCTCTGATTGGTTAAGGCACCCCCAGTAGGAAATGCAAGCTTTCCCAGTCTAGGTTGCTTTGCTGTCATTCTCATTTGTGAAGAAATAAACATCTGTATCCAGTTCTCCAATCATCATACTGATGGCTTCTCCTTTTTGCTCTTTTCAAATTGAGTTTAACCCTTTCAATACCGCATTGTTTATAGGGGTCACACTGCTGTGTACCGCATTTTTTCACACAAAAAGCAAAGTGCAGTGTTCACTTTTTTCAATCTTGATTTTCTGTGTGAAGACATATTTTTGTGGAAAAACTTTGTACATACAATTTGTAGCTAATGAAATGACTTTTCATATGATGTCAAATTTGTATATATTATCTTCATGTCCTTTGCCACCTCGATCGGCACGAATGGGTCGAGGCCCGCCGAGCCCATGCCCAAGCCCACGGCGTTGAAGGGGTGCAGTGCTCGGTCCAGCTACCGGTATATCGTCAGGATCGCTGCCATCATTCTACGTGCCTTGCGACGAAACATCACAAGTTTCATCCGAATCTTCACTAGGTTCTTCTTCAGATATTTTCAACTCCAATTCGGAGTCACTAACGGCAAATATTTCAACCAAAACCTCCAGGTCACGAACAGCCATGATGGTGATTTTTGTCAGGAAAACGGAAGCGTGAAATCTGGAAGTACTACTGCATACAATGTAGTTTTTCTCGGAAAATCGTAATGGCGACCCCCTATACAATATACACCATTGGAAAGCTTGATAAACAAGCTACCCGTCTATATAAAGGTCAACAACAGAGGGCGCCAAACAAAATAAATACAGGGTCTCAAACGCTGCTACTTTTTTTGTCGAGTAAACTCGACATTGGTACGGAAGCACTACACGGCGCACGGTCGAGTAAACTTGACAATGGTATTGAAAGGGTTAACTCACCTCTCCAGGGCTCGCCATGCACACCCATGTAAACATAACCCCCAACCCCCCCAAAAAAAAAAAACCCCAAACAAACCCCAAAACAACAACAACAACAACAACAAAAACACAGAAACAAACAAAAAAACAATAGTTAAGCAAGGTTCATTGAAAAAAACAAATTTGAAGCAAATTGTCATGACACAAACATCAAATGCTCTGTTTTTTTCCAGTGTGATGCAAGACAATTTCTCCTGCTTTGACAATAGGTGTGGGAAGTACAAACCAAGCCTTTAGTTGTCACTTCTCAATTTAGTTTAGTTTAGTTTAGACTAGTTTATGCTTAAAGTCAGTCAGAAAACAGTTTCCATTTGTATCTAACATTAATTGAGTATTCAAGCTCCAGTTTTTTGCAGGTGCCAAGCAAACATAATTTACCCCACATAATTAGGTAGACATTTTAATCAAAAGGCAAGGTTCTGGTCCAAGATGGGATTGGAACCAGAGTCTGTCGAGGTGAAAAGCAGGAAAAGACACCACCAATGCAGCCTTACACCCATGATGATCTTTTGTATTGTATCTTTTGTGTGTGTGTGTACAGGTTAATGGTAGCAGATTGACAGGAAACAAAGTGCGTGTCAACAGTCATCGTCGTGAAGAGGGTCAGCTGTTCATGGGTCCCATTCCTGGTGAATTCCTCAGGGTCCCACACAGTGCACCTCAGGTAAGCTTTCTAAATCAGTCAAAATCCTCCAGCTGTTCACAAAATAAAAGAAATGACAAGAAATGAAATTACTGGTAGTAATTTAGGCAATAGGACCCGGTCTTCACTGGTTGGTAATGACCAAGTTGGTGGCTTGCCGCTGTTTTATAATGGACCCATTAACAGCGGCCAGCCACCAGCCAAGGTCATTACCATGCAGTGAAATCCGGGTCCTCACACTTTTATTGCCATTAATAAATATCTTGGATAACCAAAATTGTAAAAATTATCCGAATTTGTGACGTTATAAAATATGGATACCATTTCCAATCCAATTGCAATTTGTTCTACAATAAATAGTTTGCAACAAATCTAATGCTTCTGAAAAATGCCATTTTCCAAAATTGTTTTTGCCATTATTACTTTTAACAGGTGGAAGTTCTCGTTAACTCAATCCCATCAAGCTGCTCTGAGGGTCAATGCACTTTTGAGTACAGCGATGATGTCACACCGAAAGCATTATCATCAAGTCCGTCAGTCGGTAAGTCAATAGGGCCCAAATTTCATGGCTCTATTAACTGTTAGTGAAAAGTTGGCGCTTGTGGTAGCAGAAAAATCCTAGCTTAACGCAAGGGTGTTTCACAGGCTTGTGGGGAATTTCTTGCTGGGTGCGTTCATCACATTACTAAGCATTCATTGCTTACTCAGCTAGCGCCGAAATTCAGTGCTTACCCGGTAAGTGGAGAATGGTGATCGGAAGCTCAGAATTCCACAGTAAACTGTACCATTAAATTGGGCGCAGGTTTGTCGAAAGGCTCTTCCGAACTCAAAGTGAAGCTGAAGGGAAGAGCGGATGACATTTTGTGCTCAATTTGTTTTTGTTAAGTATAAACTATGATGCATGGCCAAACTGAACAATGCTTTTAAGGCTCAAAAGTTTTCGTAGAAAATAAAATAATATTTGCTTAACAAAAACAGTATACAAGCTAAAGTACCATGCATTATCATGCGCTTGTAACTGGTTCCCCAAAAATCTTTGCTCGGCGAATACAATTCCAAGTGAAAGAAACCGTTTGATGAGTTTGAGGCCCCGATTTAGGGAATGTTCCATTGTGTTTATTTTGTTTGTACATTTGCTCGAGTTGATGCGTCTACAACTTTGAAAAAACTCTGCAATTTGATCATGGTTATGAAGGCAAAAAATAGATGGAATTATTCCTACAATGGGGGACTTCTGGAATGTTAGGTGGCAGTAGACTTTCCTGGTAATGTTCTCAGTAATGTGTGCATGCTAAGAAGTACATAAACAATGAAAATTGACCTGGTACGTCTGCTGCCACCTAGCGTTCCAAAGTCTCTCATTGTAAAATGTGTTTTTCATTACCAAAAGAAAACAAAAATTTATAGAGCCTCTTACACGTTGACTCTCTTTTAAAACACAAGGTTCTGCCTTCAACAACACCATCCTTACTCTAACTGGTTCCGGGTTAAGTGCCAACGCGGGCGAGAACAACGTCACCATCAACGACGTAGTGTGTGATGTCACATCTTTTAGTGAGTCGTCAATCTCGTGTGCTGTAGGCGAGTCTGTTGCAGGCGTGTTTGATGTCTTGGTAGACGTGGGGGGAAAAGGTTCTGCAGAGTACCCTAATGGTGAGTCTATCCTGAAATCATTTATGCTATTATTTCTCCAGCCTGGACACACTTTCATAAAACCTGGAAGAGGTCATTTTGGGCCGAAGAACAATCCAGTCATACTTTATGGTCGCTATTCACTGTCCACATCACATAAAGGAATGTTAAATTGTCATTGGTTCTTTTTAGCAGAAGGATGATGCAACAGTTGCAAATCCATTGCGAGCACTTTTGTGTTTGAGTTGTTCTTATTGTTCATTAAGAATTACATCGTTCAGATTATGCAATATTTTCTGGCACAGTTAGCATGGAATTAATGAGCAGCAAAGTAGCTTTACCTTGATCTGTAACTCTGAGGCCATTTTATGCACTCATTTTTGTAAAGCAGAGAAAAACTCATCAAAGCAAATACAGAGTAGCAATCTGAATTGCACATGAAAAATATCATTCATGACTGGATCCCTGCTAATTATTGCACATCAAATGAAGTTGGCAAGCAATACTTAGTGAAGTAATAACTGAAATAGAACCATGATCTTAGTAAAATTCTGGGATTATAAGCAAGATAGAATCATTGATATTTCTCTTTTTACAAAACCAATATGTTGATTTCATTTATTGCTTCAGGATCGTTGACTTTCCAGTATGAAATGGGAGTAACTGATATCAGCCCGACTGTGGGAAGCGAAGCAGGTAAGAGATGGATTCTTAAAAAGTAGCAACAATAAAACATTGGTCTACTGTCCTTCTTACATCCTGCACCCATTCCTTCCTCATCTACAGTTGTGTCAAACTTTTGTATAAGTTTTGCTTTTTGCATGTTTTTCTCATGTAAAATAGTGAAATGTTTTTTATACTTTCCATTAAGTCATATCCCCTAAATAAATTTAAATTTAAAAAAGGGAACTTTTTCACAGTTGTTTTGTGTCTGACTTTTGTTCAGGTGGCACGAAAGTAATTATCACAGGATATGGGTTTGGTGAGGATATTTCAAATGTCAATGTCACAGTCGGAGGCTTGCCGTGTCTCATTAAGGAATCATCATATGACATGATCAAGTGCGTCATTTCCTTGGATACTCAGGTTGGTGTCTTGTTAGTGTTAGAACTTTGATATCTTTCTTGTTTCTTGAATAAAACTAAGAATCTTGAAAAGTGACTGGCAGAGTGACCCCTGGACCTTAAGATACCTTTGTAGAGATAACGATGAAGAAATGATCAGTTCAAGTTATTAGAGTAACCCCCCAAAAATTTATTTTTTTACAATCAAGGCTTTGAGATGGGATTTGATCCAGGGTAGACAGATCTGAAAAGCAGGGAGAGATACCGCTGGTGGTGTGTCGTTGCCGAGGGGTTACGAGCACCTGACTCAAGCTTTGGTGTTTCTGATTAGCAGAGTGTGGGTTCAAGTCCTGGTCGTGGCGCTTGTTTGCTTGAGCAAGATACTTTACCGTAATTGCTTTGTCCTTCGAATAGGACATTAAACCATAGGTCCCATGTACTTAAATTGTTAGTGCACGTAAACGAACCCAGAACACTGATCATGGAAGTGTAGGGGTTAACCCCGGTGTTTCTGGTTCACATAGCAAGCACCCTTGTTTACAGGTTTCTTCAGGCTTGCAAGCTACAGTGATTAAATTTACTTATGAGGCATCCTTGGTTTCATTACCAGAATATTACAATAAAAATATATCTCTGTGATTTACAGCAGCTGGACTCTTTTAATCCATGAAGTCTTGCGTTGACTGAAAAATAAAACTGTGATAAATACTTAACAAAAGTTCTCAGTTGAATCAAGTCATCTTTGTTTTCATTGTCTGTGAAGGCTTCATCACGTCGCAGGAGACGTTCAGTCAACACTGTAGACGTGGTCATTGTGGTGAATGGTTACTTAATCACAAAGGAGGACTTCTTCTGTTTTGACCTCTCTCTGACCCCAGCTATCACAGCAATCAGTAAAAATGTCTCCAGCGTTCATGGTATGTTGCTCTTGCTTTGATCAGAAAGTAGAGAGTGTTGTGAGACAACAAACGGATATTTTTAAAAGCATTTATGTAACTGCCATCTTGGATTTTTTTGTTTTCAGACTGTATTTAGGGGTCAATTTACATCAGTTTTTTTATCAATGGAATATTTTTCACATGCTAGCTTCCAATTTTTCAGATCATGAAATACTTGTTAACTAGGCCCTGTCATTGTACCCTGGGCCCTGAAAGCTGATGGCAATTTTGATTTTGGACAAACTGAAAATACAAATGTTTTCCCCAAAATGGGATCATAGCGCCCCATTAATGTACCCAGTAATAAAATATAGACTCATGTTATTACTTTTTTTTTTAAAGGGTTCATTTTACTCTTTTTCAGGTGGAGACCTTCTCGTTATCTCTGGCAGTGGTTTTGGAGTCAGTGGTGCAGAGATCCAAATCGGGAGCGCTGAGTGCGAGGTTCAAGTTCAAACAGACACTGAGATCAACTGCACCATACCAGCCAATTCTCCAGGCATTTACTACATTGAGTTGACGGTTACCGACCAGGGATTTGCTGCTGTGTAGGTTAATTGTTATTTGTAAACACAAATTTTAGAGTTTTAGAGAGGCGCAAATATCAACAACGATTAAGGAAATTGGTTTGAGATTCAAACCCATACTCTGATGGCTCAGTTGCAAGAGCTTGAATCTTGAGAGCTCGGCTGCAACTTCTTGCAGTTTACAATGGTAAAGAACTTCAAGAGCAAGATGGATAAGTTGGGTGCTTGCTATTTGCTGTGTGAATAAAAAAGGTTGTGTGAATGAAAAACGCAGGTTAAACTCGCATTGATTCCTAATAAGTATTATGGATTGTTGCTTTTTTTAGCTTGGTGTAGGAAACCTTCGACTCAAAGGTAGGGTCATAGATTGGTTTTTGTTAACGTAATGTCGATTTTGTAGTACTATTATAAAGACAGATACCATAAAAGTCACATGTGAATGTTTCAGCGGAATACAGTGTCTACTTGCTGACAAAACAGAACAAAAACTGTTACTGTATTTTCACAAGAACATCAAATCCATCCACATTTAGTGAGGTGACAGCGGGTACCAACCGCATCTCTGGCCGCAGCATTCATGATCAGACACCAACTCTCAGAAGTCTGAGAAACGATTCATGCATGAATCGTTTCTCAGACTTAAATGTTTTAAGGTGATGAATTATCCAAACCATATTATTTTGAAGGGAATCCTTTCTTGAAATAGTTTTAGCTATCTATAGCTGCGGTGCTTCTCACCAAGTAAGTATTTGTGGTCATTTATTTTTTTAAGTAGTGACCAATCTATGACCCTACGTTTAGCGCCTCATCCAAAGGCCAAAGCAATCGTGTTTAAACATTCTCTCTCTTGTATTTGATTCTATTTTCCAGCGAAATCCAATTCAAATATGAGCTTGAAGTGACAGGAATGTTCCCAGACCAAGGCTCGTTCCTAGGGGGCACGGTGGTCACCCTCACTGGGGCTGGCTTTGGCTCCAATGCCAGTGATGTCACCGTCAGGATGGACGACTTCGCATGCAATGTCACCTCGGTGGCGGACGACCAGATCAAATGTGAAATGACCACCTCAGAGCGGGTTCACCATGTGAATAATTTTGGCAGGCATGAGAGTAAGTTTTACAAACCAATATTCGATCTCCTCCCAACAACTAGGAGCAAGTTCGTGCAAGGACCAATGGTCAACTAGTGGTCGGTGGGTGACAAACGTAGGGCATGCGCACTGAAGTTGAAGTGCGATTAACTCTAGTCATGTCATGTCAATGCGACCATAAAATAATGTCTGATCAACAAACTTTATCATTTTTCCAATAACTGGTCCTCTCTACACTGTGTAATGAAAAGGGCTTTTGTTTTAATTTATTTTCACAATAAACACAAAATGGACACAGAAAATGTGTCCACTCCTCACTCTGAAATATTCTTAAACCACTTCTAAAGAGTGTGGAGGACTCCACCAACCTTGTCCGTGGGGACATGACGCTGCGTCATTCGGATGTTGCATTGTTCGTTTATCCATATTGGTCTGGCGACTATCTGATATTAAATTTTTGAGCATCACTGCAGAATACATCACAAAATAATGGATGACACGTGAGGGATGTTCCACTAAACAAATGACATTTTTGGCTGGTTTTTCTTAAGTTTGCTTACTAGTAGTAGTTTATTTCTGTAACCGGATCCAAGAATATGAGCCCCCCCGTTGAAGATACTTTGCTCTCTTTTCAGCGTACGGTCTTGGCTACAGGTGGAACCCAAACTTCTTGAGTGTGACAGCAGGTGACGTGGTGGTCTGGCAGTGGGTCGTTGATCAGTACGTTACTGGTATCGGATATGCTGTCATGCAGACAGCCAACAGGGAAGCTGTGAACTATGACGGCAAGGGATTCATCAGTGGAGGACGGACCAAAAAAGGTGAGACCTGTGGGAGGGTTTTAATCTTTAATACATAAAG
This sequence comes from Pisaster brevispinus, assembly GCA_023634235.1. NCBI lineage: Eukaryota > Metazoa > Echinodermata > Asteroidea > Forcipulatida > Asteriidae > Pisaster > Pisaster brevispinus. The sequence continues at coordinate 14,937,449 of JAMKCF010000012.1, read as the reverse complement.
ATTGGTACAGAACCTGAAAAAAGACAGGGCTGAAAAAAAAGCGTTCTTAAATAAGTTATTCATTCGCATGAATGTGGTTTTTTTTTACACAATTTACTCATTTTTCCTCACTTCTCATTTTTCCTCAATACTTGAGAGCTAAACAGTATTCCAAACCAATCAGTGCCACAACCCGGACTCGAACCCACACTCAACTCATCAGAAACACTAGAGCTTGAGTCTGGTGCTCTTAATCGCTCGGCCACGACAGGATTCTGTATATTGTGCTCAATGTAGCATGAGTATATCTTAGAGTGGTGCATCCATGATTTAACTCTCTTTGAAATTGTGTTCTTGATCGTGAAGGTGTCTTTGCCCACAAGTTCTCTGCCCCTGGTCCCTACTACTACTCTAGTGGACCTGTCGATGACGATGGTGAGCTCTATATGAAGGGATTCATAGATGTCAAAGAGTCGGTGTCGTCAATCTACAAACTCGTTGTTAACGTCGCTGGATTTAAAGCTCTTCATAACACTATGACAGGTAGAAACATGGTTTGTCTTATACAGGCATTCTACTTCTCAGCTGATCACCTGATTTCCTTGTCTTCTTTTAATGATAATGCCTAGAAAAATGAAAACCATTGTACAAAGTTCAGGATTTTTTTTTTCCTCCTTTTTTTGCAGTTACAAAGTTGTATATCTGGTCTTATTTTTGCCTTTTGCTTTTGGTAATTTTTCTACAAGTTAATGACTAAAAAACTTACTTGGTAAAGAGTACTGTTGAGCTGTTGATATTATAAAACATTGTTAGAAATGACCCCCTTTGAAGTCATGTAGTTTTAGAGAAAGAGGTAATTTTTTCGACCCAAAATATGAATCTGAGAAAGGCTTCAGGCATGAAGCTTCTCTCTGCCATCTGAAAGCTTCTCTCTGGCATCTGAAAGCTCACGATTCTTTGCAAAAAGGGTGTTTTTTCTTTCATTATTTTTTATGCAACTTCAATGACCAATTGATCCCAATATTTTCACAGGTTAGGTATTTTATGCATATGTTGGGATACACCAAGTGAGGATACTGGTCTTTGACAAATTACCCAAAGTATACACTGCCTTTAAATTCAGCAAAAAATCAGTTTGCGACCCAGAGCTGCCAACTCACCCTGTTTCTGCACAAAATTCCCTGCAAATAAAGTGATCTTTCCATGTTGTGTTGACCAAATTTGAAAATCTCGCTGATTATGGAAACTTTTTCCCAAACATGTTGAACGTAGTTCTAAGTATCTCCCTGATTGTTGTACAAAATCTCACTGAATGCAAGATTCAAATGCTGGCAGATCTTGTGACCAGCTCAAATTGCTTTGGATTTTCTTTTTATTTGAATGACAACATTACTCTTACTTTTGCAATTTTACAAATATAATCTTTGTTATATTTTGTGTCAAATGTTGTTTTCACATTTTCTCTGATAATTGATCTGAACAAAAATAACAGCGATCATGAAAACTAGTTTAATGTTATTTTTGTTCAATATCAGGCACTTCAGAACCAGCAGCATCAGAAATTTGTCCAGGCAATGCCTCTGTTGACCCATCATGCATCATTCCAAAGGCTGTCAAGAAAGACGACTCCAGTTTCTACTACACCTACTGGCTTTGCAGCACCCCATTTATCACAGACATCAGCCCCAATATGTAAGATAGCGTTCTCTGAAAACTGTCTGTTCTGCTTCTTAAATGGTTTGCTGCGGGAGCTAGTGACATGCTCTGCCAAACTAAACATCGTGGACTGTGAAAGTCTGCGAATATCGAGTAATAAACCACAAGGGAAACTGACTGGGTAAATTTGTGAATAATTTTGAGTTGAACAAAGAAAAATTGACTAGAGCAGGACTTGAACCTGTTACCTCTGGATTAACGTGCCAACGCTCTACTAACTGAGCTATCTAGTCCTATGTTGGCGGTCTACCTAATTTTGTCGATATCATTGTTCTGGGGTGCCAGTCAGAAGCCATTCAACCTGTAATTGCCATAAAGCCAGGGATCACACCCAAGTTTACGATACAAACTAGGAAGCGGCAACCAGGGGATCACCTTGAAGTCTGTGAAAGTTAAATCATGTAGTTTACTTCCTTCGAATGTTAAAGCAATGTACTCACAAACCCAAGGTCCACAAAAATGTTTGGATGGACACTAGAAGGGAACAGTCTTAAGCAAATCATGGATAGTTGCTGAAATGAAGGCTGACATGGAATAACATTTCAATTTGATTTATTGTTGGAAAATAGGGCATATGGGCATGTGGGGACTCTTTGGTTGGGGGGCGGGGGAGGCAGTGGGGTTGATCTACACAGATGGAAACATAAGTACCAATATCTAATACCCGGCAAAAAGTCATTTTTGCTTTCTCTGTCAATATTGTTTTGACAATAAAATAAGGTTACCGGCCAAAATGTTATGTCACAATTTGCCGTTTGGTAATGGGTGTTTTTATATTTACAGGGGTACACCAGACCAAGTTATCAATATCACAGGATCGGGATTCAGTGATGTATCATGTGACAACCAGATCAGCATCGGGGAGTACTCCTGCATCACTCAGACAAGCACCAATGTCTCGCTGACGTGTCTGATCGATACGAACGATACCATGTCTGTCGGAGTGCCTCGGGCCGTCTCTGTGGTCGTCAAGAACCGAGGGCTCGCCTTGAACAAGATCTCAGTGCCGTCCAAGCTTGGCTTCACTCTCAAACCACAGATCGATGCCCTGTCTACCCACGAGGGGTCACTGAGTGGTGGGACAGAAATCACCATCACTGGGGACGGTTTCGCAGCCAGCTCATCGGAGGAAGTATCTGTGTGGATTGGGAACAGCGGATGCCTCGTCCAGTCAGTGTCTTATAAGGAGGTGGTGTGTAGTACCACTGCATCTGATCCAGCATACGCTGAGCTTACCCTGCGGATTAACTCAGTACGGGCAGACTGCAAGTGTAACTGTAGCTTCAGGTACTCCGTAGACATGACCCCACAGGTCGATGACCTCTCTCCAGACACCGTCTCTGGACCCAGCACCTCACTCGTCATCCTGGGGTCAGGGTTCATCAACGACACTATGACCATCAACGTTACTGTTGGCGGGATCGAATGTGAAGTCACTTACGCCTTGGAGGATGAGATCAACTGCACTGTCAGTTATGTCCCGGTTGGCGACCAAGTCGTTGTAGTCAATATCCCCGGTAGGGGTAATGCTTTCTTCAACACCAGCAACACTGTCTTCAGCTCTAATCACATAGAGAGTGTCACCCCAAGTACTGGCAGCACAGAAGGAGGCCAGGTCATCAGTATTCAGGGTAACGGCTTCGTCGATGGGGACACAGCTGTCTCCATTGGTGGAGCTGCATGCGACATCCAAAGCGTGACACTCTCTGAGATTGTTTGCGTGACGTCGGTCCAGGCTGCCGGAATAGTCAATCTTGTCGTGTCCTCGAACGGGGAAAATTACCCGACCCAAGGATACAATTATTATTCAGATGTTACACCCACAATAACTTTAGTCTATCCAGCTAATGGTAAGTCCACACACTGTCAACTTTTTTGAGATTAAATGTCAAATTTCTCTGATAAGGCCCAAAATTACAAGCAGCATCATGTCGTGATGCACTACGTAAAAATGTGTTTCCAAACTTCTCTGAAGTAGTATTTATAAAGTCTCTGATTTGTCATGTAAGAAATTTTCTTGAGAGTCTGTGGTTACCTTCTCCCTAATATCACACTGCTACCATCTTGGTCCTGTTCTCTGTATCCAATAACAGTAATCAATGCTAATATTCATTGTACAAAAGGAACCAGACTGTTTGCCCTTCCAGCCTCAGTTTGGTTACATTGATTTGAGTGTGAGGAAATCAAGATTCGACACCACGATGAAGGTCTATATGCTCCAGTCTTACTCTAAGCATTTCTCTCACTCTTCATTGCAGGTACAACAGGCCAAAACATAACCATTAGCGGCTCTAGCTTCAGCACCAACGTAGCTGATGTCTCCGTCTCGATCGACAACGTCGCTTGCACAGTCTCCAGTGCAGCGGATGATTCAATTGAATGTGAAGTCGGTGCCCACTCTGCCGGTACCTATGCAGTGGTTGTATACATCAAAGATAAAGGGCTGTCTGCTAATGATACTGAGTTTGAGTATGAGTTGAGAGTTGACTCAGTTTCTCCAATCGAAGGTTAGTTTGTGGGTTTTTATTGGAGTGAAGCCAATGCCCTGAAAAAGGGAGAGATCTCACAACCAAAATGGGGCGGTAAAAGAATTTGTCATAAGTTCTTGTCTTAGATATTTTAACGATAAGTTCTAGCGTTGACGATTTGAATACTTAACTATTTTCCAGGGAGTTTTGGTGGTGGGAGAGTGCTGACAATAGACGGAGCTGGCTTTGACGAGACAGCAGTAGTCCTGGTCTGCAACAACTCCTGTCCAATCAGTGACTCCTCATCGTCTTTCATCGAGTGCGAAGTACCGGCCAACTCGGGTAGTGGTGATGTTCTCTGTGACAATGTAATCACTCTCTCCAGTGGTGCAAAAATCACCCAGTCAGACAGCTTCACCTACAAGACGAGTCTTACACCGGTCATTGACTCCGTCGAGCCCCGTCGTGGTGGTACAGCTGGAGGGACCATGCTGAACATCACTGGATCAGGCTTTGAGTAAGCTATAGTTGAAATATGAAAAAACATTGAGTCAAAAAACAAGTTTAGAAACCTCTTGCATGTCAACCTCTGCTGCACCATTTGTTTTGGTCAAACCCTCATAGACTTGCCCACCGGTCGAGAATACATATTTGGTAAATAAACTACCTCATAAGAAGTCCTCCTCGTCACTTTGTCGTGCATTATTGTTCTCCTCGCCTAAACACATCGCTTCTCTTATCAACATCCATGAACTAATCCGCTCCGGTCTCCGGTCTTCCAGTGATTAATTAAATAATAACTAGTTTGTATGTAGCGCACTAATACCCGCTTTTTATTAGTGCCTTGGTCATTGGGCCAATAATCTTTTCACCTTTCTTAGCTCTCTGGGGAGTATATAGCCCTGTTTATACCCCTGGGTGAAGAGTAACATTTGTAGTAAAGCATGTTGCTCGTGGACACAAGTGTCATGACCGGGATTCAAACCCACACGGACTTAAAACCCTGACTTAATCACCAGAACTTGAATTCCATGCTCTAAACCTTTTGGCCATGACACCCTTTGGCGGCATGTCATGGCTGAATGGTGTCATGGTGGAATGATCTTTCTCTAGTTGTCCCCAAATCAAAAGAATCATGGTAATCGAGCGTTTGCTTTCACTGTTCCTCACTTGTGGAACAAACTCCTTAACTCGGTGAAAACATGAGAACTGTTGATTTATCGTGTCTGAATTAGTGGCTACAGCTACGGCTATGGCTGGATTGCCATGTCATCATGCATTGAAGTATACTCTTAGCAACGGTCGTAGCCGTAGATGTAGCCGGCATACCACCATACACAGCAACTATTCACAGTACGCAGATTAAAACATGGAAACTTCTGGTCCTATCTAATCTTTGATTTTGTTAGTAATAAAAAAGTGTTCCATCTCCTAACCAAGTGATTGATTTAACTAATCTTGCACATTGCACAAGCATCTATGTGACTCGTGACTTGAGCATGACCCAAACAACTCAAGGCGCGGACTTGATCTAAATGACTCAAGACTCGTACTCAGACTCGACCTTAGTGTCTTGACCACAACTCTGCCACTAAGCGTCTTGAAAACCTGTCTCAATGTTCATGGTTATGTGTCTTCATTAGGTCATCTGGGAACATTGTATCCATCGGTGGATCAGACTGCACCATTACGTCTGAATCAACGACGGAGATTATCTGTCAGACAGGAGCCCGTAGCCCACCAGAGATGCTCAAAGTCAGAGTTGAAGTCGGCAGTAAAGGAATTGCTACACAGGTAAAGCTGAGAGATGGTGGGAGGTTAAAGCATCTTTATTTTGTCAGACAGTACATTCTTTTTAAAACAGTTGCACTAAACATTGAATCATTGCCATAGAGAAGACGCCATAACTGCAGTGGTAAGGTGCACATATGCACATTTTGTGTGTTCTCAAATTGGAGGTTTGTGTTAGCACGTGTGTAATCTCAGGTTTGTGTGCTCATGCATGCATTGTACGTATTTTTAAGTTATTTAAAATTCAGAGAAAGGAACTTTTGCAGTAGTTTATCTCTACTATGTCATTTTCACCTCATTCTGACATCAGGACAATGCAGATTTCTACTACATCGATGTGTGGTCCTCCAGATATACCTGGGGTAACCAGAACCCACCAATGCAGGGCGAATTTGTCATAGTCCCAGCAGGACAGACGTTACTTCTTGACGTCTCCACCCCAATCCTGAAGATGCTTCTTATTCAAGGTAAGAATCTTTGCAGGCCCTCTATGTTAGCTGTAGACGTACACTATCAATGTAGAATTAGAACACAGAGAATGCTTAGCTCCACTGTCATTTGTGTCTGCTGTGCCGGCCCTCTATGTCAGCTGTGGCCATAGAGTATCAATATAGAAATAGAACACAGAGAATGCAAATTTTGCTGCTATAGTTAGCACAAAAATTTGCTTACGGTTAAGCAGCACTATGAAATTGAGCCCTGATTCTGAGTAACAAAGCAGATTTGAGTTAACCAAACACATGTTTTCTTGGGTTAAAAAAAAAAAAGAGACTTCAGTGAGTCAGATCTTTGGCATGCAGTCATGGCTGTGATATAGTCTAAAACGTTCAGCAGCGGAGCTTATTGACGAAGGGCATTCAAGGCTCGATTTCACAAAGAGCCAAGATGTGTATCAATCTGAATGGCTATACAATGTGTGTCATGAAGCTAAACCACCGTGGCTGGATTACACAAATTTTGCGAATAAATACAGTTTTAAGTGATGTTTCGGGATGTTGTTGTATCTTTCAGGTGGTACATTGTTGTTTGATGAGGCAGATATTGAACTCCATGCTGAGAACATCGTCATCGTTGATGGAGGTGCCCTCCAAGTCGGTACGGAGGAGGAACCCTTCCAGCATCAGGCTACCATTATGATGCACGGCCACCTCCGCTCTCAGGAACTGCCGCTGTTTGGAGCTAAGACCCTGGCTGTCAGGAACGGCACTCTGGACCTACACGGTGAGTCAGGTTATCAAAGGATGGACAAATTTGAACCCTTCCAGTTAACTTAATACTACCTGGAATGTAATTGAATTTGCAATTAATTTCTCTTTTCTGACTGAAAGGATATTTTTCCCCAAATTTCAGCCAAAAGGGGCTAGTTCATATTCTCAAACTATGGATCGTTATTATACCTGCTGTCATGTCCTTTTTCTTCCATTCAAATCAATGTGAACCAAACTGAGGCTGGAAGGACAAATAGTCTGGTTACTCTTGAATGGAATGAAGATTAGAATCAATCTTGTAAAAGAGTATCATGGTCCCCTTAACAAACATGGCCACAGACTGGTCAAAATCTGAAGTGTAGTATGCAACGTTGACAATTTGTGTTTCACACATACATTGCTGCCCAATCTCTTCATTGCCCAATCCAACACTAACATTGACACGTCAGCTCATTACCACTTCAAGTATTGGTATCAAACAGTTGTATTCCCTTCTCAAATGAACATAATTAATGAAACATTATAATCAAAGTACATTTTGTTGATATTTTTTCAGGAATGCCTGTCCCAGTGACCTGGACACGGTTGGCCGAGACGGCCAGCGCTGGTTCCACCCAGCTGGTTCTCCAACTGGCTGTAACCTGGAAAGCTGGTGATCAAATCGTCATTGCATCCACTGGACATCGACACAGCCAGAGACAAAATGAAGACGTGTTTATCACAGGTCTGTCAAATGAGCTTCTCAGTTGGAGAAGAAAAAGTGCTTTCTTCTTTAATCGGAATCATTCCCAACCCTTCAAAATCCAACTGCTTCTGCTTCTGGATTCTGAAATCGCAGTTATTTGACTGCATCAGCAACGCTTCTTGATTCAGTTTGACTAAAGACTGCACTAGTAACCTGGGCTAAAGTTCAGAGCTGCTTAAGTAGATACTTTTCCTTACACATTTTGAGCTTAGCAAAAATTAGTAGGGTACCAGTCAGAAATGGTGCATGTGACAGGGTCTTTTGGTTGGTAACCTTATTCTGGTAAGCATATATTTGTCTTTTCTTAAGCAGCTCCATGAATTTGGCCCTGATTAGATTATACATGGAACCGATGATCATTGCTTTCTGGAAATTTATTTCATTACTTTGAGTTGTTATTTGCCAACCTTTAATGTCTTATGCCAGTCTGTATTATGATATCATGTGGTGAATGCATCTTCACAGTACACACATGCACAGAGTGAGGTCTGTGCGCAGATGTGCCATCATGGACAACCTGTGCTGTCAAATGGTTGCGAACGGTTGGTCAACTCACTGGAAAATGGTACCGAGAGTAGGAGGGTTAATGACATTTTTCAAGCTCCACTTCATGTTCTGATTCTTTAGGTTTTATTGTGGTAGTTTAAATGTTTTATTTTTTTGTATCCTTCAGCTGTTTCTGCAGATGGGACTGTACTGACATTCCAACCAGCACTTGTGTACGAGCATCTTGGCATCTCTCAGACATTAGATGACGTTATTGTGGAAATGCGTGCAGAGGTCGGGCTGCTGACGCGCAACGTCAAGTTCCGAGGGTCGGTACATGAAGAGTGGACGGAGACAATTGAAGCATGTCCAGAAGAATTTGACACCAGTAAGTACAGGATCTAAAAGAAACAGAAACCTTTCCAGCGTGTTTATCGACCCGGACTTTCCATTGGGTTGCGTACACGGGCAGGCACCCACTGTGATAAGCTTCGTTTCACCCGTACAAAGAGCGACAACAAAATTGCGAATTGCGATTTCAGACTTTTTGTCATGTTGTTTAACATATGTGACACAAGAATGGACAGTTTGGCACCATTGTTCGCCATTATAATATTTGGCTTAATGGAGAGACTTCTTGGCAAACAAACTTTTGGTTTTGTTTTGCTTATACAGACCATCAGTGCAATTAAATATTTTGCCGGTGGGCAGCAATTATTTTAAACCTGATTCATGCTTTAATTATGCAAAACCATTTGAACTATATTTGGTTTATCTTTGATTGAAAAGTTAAAATGTTAACAAAATTTAAAATGTAACTTTCTGTTCTTCTTGAACCTTTCAGATCAATTTGCCACTCAGACCTGCTTCCTGGGCCGTTTTGGGGAAGAAACCGGAAGTGATCAGTTTGGTGCTCAGATCATGTTGTTCGCCAAGTACCAAGACGAACAGCTTGTCAAAGGTCGCATTGAGTATGTAGAGGTCACTCACGCAGGTCAAGCCTTCCGGTTGGGTCGCTACCCAATTCATTTCCATCTTAACGGAGACGTGACAGGCTCCTATGTACGTGGCTGTGGTATCCATCACACTTTCAACCGTGCTGTCACTATTCATGCTGTCCACAACCTCCTTGTAGAACGCAACGTCGCCTACAATATCATGGGACATGCCTATTTCTTGGAAGATGGTATTGAGACCGGGAACATCATCCAGTATAATCTTGGGGTGTTCGTTCGTCCGAGCAGCAGTCTGTTAAATGTGGACATCACTCCGGCCACTTATTGGGTCACTAATCCAAATAATACTCTCCGTCACAATGCGGCGGCTGGTGGATCCCATTTCGGTTTCTGGTACAACATGCCCAGGCATCCCGGCGGGCCATCATTCTCAACGTCAATTTGTCCCCGTAACATTCCCCTTGGAGAATTCCGCAACAACACTGCTCATGCCTTTGGCTGGTACGGCCTGTGGATTTTCCCAGTCTACTCGCCGAAGGATGGCGGTGAATGTAATTCCTGGAAGGCGGAACCGGCTAAGTTTTACTCCCTGTACGCCTGGGAGGTGGAGCGCGGTGTAGAGGCTGTTGCTGTCGGTGCCATCCAGTTCCATGACTTTGTGATCTCAGACGCGGACAAGGCGGGGGTTGAATACCAAAGCGTGGATGCCCCCTGGGGTGAAGGTGGCGCCTACGTTAGTAATTTAACTGTCGTTGCTTACAGTGGTATTTCAAATGCTTCTGAGTGCACACAGACTGGCATCCAGGCTCCCATGGCTGATGGTCTGACAGTAGACGGAGCCAAGTTGATCAACTTTGACCAGAGTCGATGTGCTTGCATCCGAGCATGTGGCCATTGCAAGCAGAATCAAGGGGGTTTCTCAATCCGCACAAAAGGTCTCGATTTTTTTAACTCTCCAAACAAGGTGGCGTTCAAGTGGGAGCATGAGTGCTGGATTGAGGACATGGACGGCACGCTGTCGGGGAACGCAGACAACATCGTTCTGCCCAGCAACCCAAACCTCCACCCTGACCATTGTGAGATGGATGCGGACTATAGTGTTGGATCAGTAAACGGCTCTAGCTGTGACCACACCATCCGTCTCCACCGCCTGGCTTTCAATGAACCCTCCCCGCACTCACTATTGTACAAGAACACCCTCTTCACCAATGCCTACGGAACCAGCCGCATACCATTTCGCAAGAAGCGTATCACTCACCCTAATGGTTGGATGATTACTCTCATCAATGGAGACAATTACAACTTCATCTTCGAGGACGTGGAGCATGTCACCAACATTTCCTACCAGGCCCGCTTCTATAACTACAAGGATGGGGACTTCTCGCTGATAAACCACAACTTCACTCAGCGACCTGATAAGTTTGCAACGATCGGAGTGATCAAGAATAGCACCGAAGAGGTGCCAACATACGTCGATGATGAGAATGGTGATTGGCATTTTAACAATGACACCAGAACATTAACCTACATCAGTAAGTCACATTACTTTCCTTCGACCATGTTGAAAAGCTAAACACTAGCTGTCTTGTGATATAATCTTGTATATTATTATCTTGTGGTTTGTTACTTTATATTTGTAATAAAAAGATATTGACAAAATAGAGAGACCTCCTACATTAGGGCTAGATAGCTGAGTGCCAGCACGTTAATCCGGAGGTTGCAGGTTCGAGTCCCACTCTAGTCAGTTTTTCTTTGTTTAACCCCAATTTTTCTTTTTCTACTTAGTTTCCGGGAAAAGATATGTACGTCTGGTAAATCGTGACGTCAACTTGGATGTCTATCAGTGCTTTTTCAAGAATTGTCTCCCACCTGTTCCCAAGGTGCCACCAGTGGGACGATCCGGGGAGGCCGTCCTGTGGTCTGAAGCGGCCTCCTGGGAAGGCGTGCAAGATGGATACGGTGGCAGCGACGGCAACATCCCTCAAGATGGTGACAACGTTCAAATCCTGGGAGGTGATTAACCATAACTGTTTGTTCAGTGGTCAGCTCGGTGTGTTTAGTGTCAGCGCTTTCTTATTACGTTTGTCACAAGTAAAGGGTTAGGACGTTTATCCAGTTAATCATTTAAACGGAAATAAACGGTGTAATCCACTTTCAAAGCTGGACACAACGTTTAGTTGAGATCAGTCAGAGTTCTATGGGTTTTTTCCCGTTTCACATTTGCAATCATCTTTATTGATTAGCTTCCTCAGGCTATGACTGAGGCAGCAGCAGAGTGTGGGTTCGAATCCCGGTCATGACAATTCTGCCCTTGAGCAAGGCACTTAACCATAATTGCTTCGTAAAAAAATTGGGAGGATAGTGCATTCTGCTCTATTAGCCAGGCTCCGAGTGGATGATACCCATGCCTACATCCTTACGGACTGTGAAGGGGGTAACCCTGTTTCAGCCCCAGAAGTAGGTGGCAACGTGCCCCTGGTGACAGTTGATTCGGGTCGATAGCCCAAATCAGTTAAGTGTAGCCCTCACTCTAAATTGGCCATCCGGCCTTGTGATGTTAGGCGATCTCTCATAAAGGAATATATATATATATACTTTTTTAAATGACTGTTGTAAGATTGTGAGTAACTGATGTTTTTTTTCTCACTGATTTAGATAAATGGATGGTGGCTGACATACAGCTCCCCGTCATGAACAAACTCTTCATCTACGGTAACCTAGAGATTGAAGACACTCAGGATAATAAGCTTGAAGCCACCTACATCCTGATCCAAGGTGGGCGTCTCGTCATTGGATTCAGCGAGTCTAATCCCTTCGAGCATGACATCAAGATCTTATTAAATGGAAATCATTTCACACCAGACCAGCCGCTGCCTAACGGGCCAAACCTTGGCTCCAAAGCTCTTGGTAAGTAATAATATATACACAATTTTTGTATGATGCTTTATTTCCGGACGTCTCAAAGGTCATAGGTATTTCTTTTGTATAGTTCAAATTGAAAGAAATGAAAAAAAATTTTGTATAAAGGAAACAGAGTGTTCGCCTTTGTGTTCCTCCTATCCCTTGTACAGTGTTTTCCCTTGTACAGTGTTTTCCCTTGTTCAGTGTTTTCCCAGAGCAGTGTTTTCCCTGAGCAGTGTTTTCCCTGAGCAGTGTTTTCCCTGAGCAGTGTTTTCCCTGAGCAGTGTTTTCCCCTGAGCAGTGTTTTCCCTGAGCAGTGTTTTCCCTGAGCAGTGTTTTCCCCTGAGCAGTGTTTTCCCTGAGCAGTGTTTTCCCTGAGCAGTGTTTTCCCTGAGCAGTGTTTTCCCTGAGCAGTGTTTTCCCTGAGTAGTGTTTTCCGTGAGCGGTGTTTTCCCTGAGCGGTGTTTTCCCTTGTTCAGTGTTTTCCCTGAGCAGTGTTTTCCATGAGCAGTGTTTTCCATGAGCAGTGTTTTCCATGAGCAGTGTTTTCCATGAGCAGTGTTTTCCCTTGTTCAGTGTTTTCCCTGAGCAGTGTTTTCCCTGAGCAGTGTTTTCCATGAGCAGTGTTTTCCATGAGCAGTGTTTTCCCTGAGCAGTGTTTTCCATGAGCAGTGTTTTCCATGAGCAGTGTTTTCCCTGAGCAGTAGTCCAATCGCAAAATGCAAGTTGAAACACCCATGAACCAGTGAAAAAATACTCTCCAATTGGTCTAGATGTAAACCAATGCCTGTACAGATTGGTTATACAGCTGAGAATTGAAGCCTCATATAACAATGTTAAAATGAAGCTTTAAATTGGAATACTGTAAAAGTTCATGGCGGACTAATGAAATAACAGACTAGCTGGTCCCGCTTGTCAAGTCGCTGAAAAAGTCAGCGGCAAACCTTCCTTATTTCTGCTGAGTGTTGTTGATTGGACGATCCATCTGTACAAACAAGTATAATGGCTTCAAATTATTCAACTTATTGCAACTGGTTAACTATCTCAAATGATCAAGTTAATTTGATCTTTGTCTCCCCCACCTTTAGGTGTCTTTGGTGGTCTGGACCTTCATGGCAAGAACCGCTCTGTTTATTGGACCCAGCTGTCAGCCACAGTCTCCCCAGGAGAGAACACTCTGACCGTGGTGGCTGAGACTGATTGGGTTGTTGGTGATGAGATCGTTGTGGCAACCACGTCCTACGAGGCCTGGCAGACAGAAACATTTACCATTGTAGAAGTCACAGACCCTTCCACCTTCCAGATTAATGGAACATTTGAATACAGACACATTGGTAAGTTTGAGATTGTTTTTTGTCAAAACATTGTGTTACCATCGAGTGACAGCTCAGTATGAATGCCCAGATTATAACTATTGGTATTATTTTTTCATACTTGCTCTTTTGACTCTTTATCATTTAGCTGAGTTCAAGGATGATTACGTCTTGGCAGCCGAGGTCGGCCTCTTGACCCGTAACATCAAGATAGAAGGAAATGACTACGACCTCCTCTTTGACGAGTCCTATGGGGCGCGTGTTCTGGTCGGCCGATTCTTCCAGTCTGGAACTCAATACAAAGGTAAACTTTGCCAGGAAGGGTATTCCACTAGGTATTTTCCTCATCCATGGATGATATGAAAGTGATGCAGTGGTTTTCACAACCACCCTCTCTAATCGGTGGAAATTACCGAAATCCTGACATCTTAAGGGGGGTTCCATGGTCAAATTCAGTTTTGTGATGCACTCATTTTCCAATAGATAGAGGACTCATGCAAGTGGTGGAAAAATTAAAAGTCTCTACCCTACGTTAAAATGGTGTAAAATATCATCTTATTCATAAGAGACACACTCTCGTGAAAAGTGCGACCTATTTCATTCTTCTTAACTTATTTCTTCACAACCACCCGCTACATGCATCAGTGGAGATAAAGCTCCTTCGTTGAATTGCACAAAGCACTGAATTTTGAAAGCAAGGTTGCTTTGAATGCAAACAGACAAAAAAGAAGACAGTCAAGTTAGTTTGATATTGGGCATTTGGGCATTCAAACGCGTGTCTACAGCGAATGGCTACTTTTCTATTTGAATATTAGACATTCACATACGGTTGTACACTAACTTTCTATTTCAGTATTGGACTTTGGATACTCGCATACATTTGTACACTGAATGTTCATTCTGTTTCACTATTGGCTGATCACATAAGGTTGTATGGCGAATGTCTACTTTCTATTTTATTGTTGGACATTCACATGTGAATGTCTAGTGTACAATATCAAACTAACTTAGCAGTCATACTAAAAGGTCTGGTTACCACAGTAAGCATTACAAATGAACAAAACCTTTATATTAAAAAAAAACACCTAGTCAACAATGCTCCTCTACCCCACTAATCACAAAAGCGACAATTCAATATTGAGAAGTGTTTTAATTGTTCTATCTTTTGAAAAACTCATCACAACAGGATATGCCCGCATCTCCAACGTGCAGTTCTTCCACACCGGGCAGGAGGGTTTCCCCGACTACTATGATCCCCGCTACTCACTGGCATTCTTGGATGTAGGGGAGGTGGATGAACTTGCCCCGTCCTTCGTCAAAGGTTGCAGCTTCCATAACGGCTTCAGTCCGGCCATCGGTGTCTACGGCACTGAGGGGGTACTTCTACAAGATAACGTGGTGCATCACACCGTTGGACCAGGTTTGTTCATTCAACCCATTATGCAAGACTTTAGCCGTCCAGTGTAACAATTGAGTTTCATGAAAAAATCCACTAGTCCACAGGGTTTTCACAGGAAAGAGAACTATTTTTAAAAGACATTTACTGTCTAGTTCTTCTGTTCCATTTGGATTTGAAAATCTGAAGAACAAATCTGTAAATCTTAGAAAACATGTGTTTGGAAGAAAGTTTCCGGTCAGAATGCAGTAATAGTTTGCTTGTTTTATGATTTAGTTTTTCTCCAAACATTAAGGATTGGCTGCAGCAGAGTTGTTGGCACTTTATGGTGTTGCTGATGATATAACCGTTTGAGTTTGATAAGCACTGTGTACTCAGTGCTTCTCTTGCATCCTGAGGAAAATTCCACAGGCACCTGGGTTAGGATTTGAACCCACAACCTTTTGCATTCTGGATCGGATGTCTTAACGGGGTGACCACAGAGTTTGACAAGTGTCAAATAACCAGTTCAATTTGTTTACACCAGTGGGTGCTTCATCCATGTAGAGTAAACCAAACCCAACCATTCTTTATCCTCGATGCAAGTAGTACATCCGATCAATTTGTCTTTTGCAATAACTTCCAATTCCACCAGGTATAATCGTGTCGGAAAACAACAATAAAATCATCCATAATCTTGTCACCCTGGTCGTCTTCCCCGGTACCTACCAAGACCGCTTTGAATCAGAGAACCTGATGTGGAATGCAGGCATCGAGGTGGAGACGGCGGGCAAGGTGGTCCTCATCAACAACACCGTGGCTGGCTCGGAGAGAGTGGCCTTCAAGATCAAGGGAGAGAATTGTTTTGAGGCACCCAACCCGCTGACGGATTGGTACGGTAACGTCGGACACTCTACGCTTCATGGTATCCACATGTTTAAAATCAGTGAACCAGGATGTGCGAAGATCTCCAAGTTCTTAATATACAAGTGTTGGGACTATGGCGTCTACCAACAGGTATGGCAATTTACATTTGAATTGATGTATGTATTAAATTATCTATTTATTGTAGTATATTTATTAATTTTGGTTGTGAAGCCAAGGATTCTCAGAAAAGCGAACTCATTTACTGCACTAGCCAAGAACCCCATGGAGAGAAGACACAGAAGAAAGTTTCAGTTTTAGATGTGGGAGGAAAACCCAAGAGGATTATTCCAGGGAAAACCCACACAATTAGGTCGGGACTGAAAACCCAATCCACATGATAGTGCCCCCTGTGGGATTCGAACCAGGGTCCCAGAGGTGAAGAGCGAGGACAGATACCAACCCGACCACCAGTGTCATGAGAAATATCTTTAAACGTTCAAATCAGTGGTTTGGGGTAAATTTACACACAAACTTATACCGGTTGTGGAGCCGGAAGGAGCCAAAATCTTGCCCAAAGCAGCATACCTGTGTGCTTGCAACGTAATGACCTTCAACTTAATACAGCAGGAAAAAAAGGACTTGTGGCATATTAAAGAGGGGCTCCAAGGTCAAATTCAGTTTGGTGATGCACTCATTCTTCAATAGATAAAGTCCTTATTAGCAACATTGGGGAAAAAACACATATTTGAAATGTGACAGCATTAGATGTTCTCGGATTTTGAAATAAGTTCGCACGGGAAGGGTATCAAATACGAATGTGAGGTTTTCCCTCCACTTTCATAAGGAAAATTTGAAAGTCAGTTGATTGCAAAACTGAATTTGACTTTAATGCCCCTCTTTAAATTCTAAACATCAAACCAAACCAAATAGAGCCCCCCCCCCCCCCTTCCTCATAACTTCAGTTTGTTGCTGTTTGAACTCTTTAGGTGCCGTCAAGTATTGTTCTGACAGGTATGACGCTCGTTGACAACAACATTGCCATCATGCCATTGGTGTTCTCTCCCCCTGCAATGTCCCACAAGACATCGGACAAGTTTGTGATCATCGAGAAGTCACTCATCGTTGGTGTCAGTGACTCCTTCGATTGCACGGCAGATTCTGTAAGTCAAACCCAAAAGCCAGCTGAGATCAAGTATTCTTGTATCCCCTGATAAAACATAGGCAGATTTGTCTATCCAGAAATCAAGGACTTCTCTTTTTTCTCACATTATTTGTTTTCTTTTACACAAAAGCGAATCGAGGACATCCCCACTCTGTCAAAACATCTTGATCCTTTAGTTAATAGTAATAATAGTAACATTAATTTTAATATTGGAGGTTATATAGCACTTGTACCCACCAATAAGGGGCTCAAGGCCCTTGAACTTGAGAAATATTTTTAAGACAGGTTTTGAAGTTTTTGAATTATGAGACCCATTGATGTAGCACCTTCTAATGGTTTACAAGGTGCTGCGGCGCATTCAGCAGCCACTGCCAGAAACACCGGGGCAAACCCCCCCCCCCCCCCCCCTCTCTTAGCAATAAGTTTAACTGGATTCTTTTGAATGCATTTTACAACATTGCTTCATGTCCCATCCGGAGGACGAAGCAATAATGGTAAAGTGCATTGATTAAAGACAGAAGTCTCAAGACCGGGACTCGGACCCACACACAGATCATCGGAAACACCAGGGCCCAATTTCATAAAGCTGTTTAGCAGAAAATACTGCTAAGCAATTTTCTATGCTAAGCAAAAAATGGGTGGGGCACCAGCTACAATAATGGAAACTTTATAGAATTTTGGCTGGTAATCAGTTTCTGCTAAGCAACATTTTTCTGCAAGTTTTTGTGCTTACAGGTTGCAGGTTTTATTAAGTTGAGCCCTGAGCTTGAGTCCGATGCGCTTGATTGCTCGGCCCAATGTGCCAAGTTGAAGTACTCTGTATCAACGAGTAGACATCCGTATAATAGATGTAATATTTGCATCGGGATGAAGAATTTTTAGACATCTGTATATGTACACAGTTAGTTCTTGCCACAGCTGTGACATCATACAAGCCCATTTGCAGTTGAATGATTTTTAACGGTTGGTCAACTCCCCGGAAACTTAAGAGAAAAGCTGTTTCATAATAAATTGATTAATCTTTGTTCAGTTGTTAAAGTGTATACTTTTCTTATACCTTTTTGTTGCACTGCTTGCTTGTAAATCTTGGCTTTTGTGTGTGTGAATGATTCCCTACCAGACTCCCCGCTTATATTCCGAGTGCCTGTCCTGTCTGGGTCTTGCTTCATCTCTGTTCCTCCTCCTTTGCGCGAAAACTAAAAATATACATACAAAATCCTGCAGGTGTTACCAGAGAACTCACCCCAAAGCAGCGGGCAGAGGGCGCCCCGCGGTCCCCGCGGAGGGCACAGTGGGGTTGTGTGGGCCAGCTTTGAGTCGTTACCAAACTTGGCGCCATTCTTTGGGTTTCATCCAGTCATGAGTTACCCGACCATCAATGGTATTACCATACTCAAGGGTAGGTTTCTGTACACTGTCATCATTTTGTCGATACTTTGAATTGTCTCAGAATTGTTTGTTTTTTTCCCTCTACCCACCTCCTCCCCCATTCCCTTAGACGTAGGGTCATCGATTGGACTCTGTCATCGTAGTGCTGATTTATATGCAAAACTTTAAAAAAAAAAGATACAATGAAAGTCGCATGTGAAAGTTTCAACTGAATACAGTGTCTTCTTGCTGAGAAAACAGCAAAAGCTGAGAGTTCATAATTCCGTGTACAGCCACAGGACTGCTTTGATCATGACGACACGGCCCCTTTTAATGCCGATTCCTGCTTTCTTCATGAGTTATATATTGCGAGAATTTTGTCAAATGACTGAATTCAAATTTTGTATATAGACCGTGTATGTAGAAATATTTCCTTAAAGTTGTTCCATGCACTTGGCAAGTAGATTTCGTCTGCTGACCATTCTTCTATTGTATCCCTTGTTTTAATTCAAACAGAACAGACATAGTGTTTCAAGGTTTCGGTACGCATTGTGGAAGGACAGATGTTGCAATCGTGACCAATGGACACAGTGAAGATGGAATACACCCTATGACCACCATGGGGTTGACCTTTGAAGATGTGGATGAGGAACGTAAGGTATACATTCACCGACCGAATCTTGGGTAAGAACAGTTTCTGCTCCCTTTGTCTAACCCTAAACTAGTAGTTGTTGGAAGCCGTAGGGATGAGTTGGAGGCTGTTGGAAGCTATCGGAAGATGTGGGAGGTCATTACAAAATGTTGCAAATTACCGCAAGTTGTTGCAAGTTGAGCAGGCTGAAAGTACGCTGTATACTGTCATGGGACAATAAATAAAAACGGCTTTTGTTGTTCAGAAGTTATCATTTTTGGAAATAATGAACTTTGACACCTGATGTCGCCACCATGATGACACAACTTCTCCTGAAAGTTCAAGTCACAGTCCAACTGCACGTCAAGTTTAAATTTGATACAAGCTTTGCAACTATTCATTTGTTTGCAGATAATGTTAATGTTTTTTACAGATAATGTTTTTTATCCTTTTCACTATTTTCAGCTCTGTGAACCCATCTGACTGTGTGGACATGGACTGTGACGGTCTGAAGAAAGCGTTGATTCGTGATTTGGACGGTACCCTCCTTGGCTCAGTGGGAACAGTCATCTCCCAGTCTGAGTTCGAGTGGGACGGCGATCCACGGCGTGGTCTCGGTAATTACCGTATCCCCAAGGTCATGCTGACCAGACCGGACGGATCTCGCATCCCAGTGGACGATATCGCACCAAATAAGGGTAAAGTGAAGTTAAGTGAAGCCAAGTGTGTAAACACCTGCAATCGGGGACCTCCTATTGTCCCTCTTGTGTTTGTACTTAAACTTTTGGGGCAACAGCTCCAATTGGTTTTGTACACAATGTCCAACCAGGGATCTATACCCAACTGGGGAACCCTATTGTCCCTTTTTATAGATCCCTGGTTTGAATGTGTAGACCTACTCCACAAATGCCCACATGTGTTTGCTCCTGGTAAGTCACGTGCTTGTCCTTATTCTTGAACTGTTTGGATTTAGTTTTGTTGTTGGTTTTTTTGTTCAGTGATGCCTCCATTGGTTTTGTAACACAAAGTAAAATTAAGGACATTCTTGGTTTTGTCAGTAACACCCAGATCCCCTTTTGTCAAAGTCTTCCTGGAATTGTGGAGAATTGTCATTGTTGGTTCATTGTTCCTTTGTCCAAAGAATTCCTCTGTGATGTACAAAGAAAACCTTGTAGGGTAGCGTCAGCCCATTGGTTAGAGGACCCAAACAAACCACTTTGGATGGATTGATCACATAAGACTGTGTTGGTAGTGGACTGAATAGGGATCGTGGCATATTGTCACTCTACAGCACTGACTCGTGACCATCCTTTTTTGTTTAGACTGTGCTGGACAGGATAGAGACCTTGGTTGAAGTTGTTTTTCTTCATTGCATCTGATGAAGTAGTTGTTGCTTACAAAAAGCTCATGAAGATGTATCATGTCTGATGGATTGATGTAGCTGGTGTATCCGTTTGAATCCAAAGGAAACATCTGTTACCCATCTACTTATCTTCTAGTTGGATGGACAACACCCGGACATTTAAACTTGAGCCGTTCCAGAAACTCGGGACTCGGTTCCGGTTCTGAAAAAAAAAAGACTTGCTTCTGAGTCTGACCCGGTTCCACTAAATTCAGTAAAAACACAATTGAGCTGATCTATTTTAACTGAAAATGCTCAACAAGTCAAGCTGACATTGTGCACTGAGTGCTGATTCTTGCAAAACGAACAAGGGTGTGGTTTGGTGGCGCACATTAGGCTCATCAGGCCGCAACTTTTAGTTGGCCTCAATCAGTTTGGTCCCGGGACCGGCTCCACAGAGCCATTTATAATTGGGTACTCGGGTACTCGGTTCCACAGAAGAGTGGAACCGCGGTTTCAATTTGGAGCCGGGTAGAACTGGGTGACCAAAGGAACTGCCCAAAAGCTTACCGGACGTAATGGTATATTGTGTGTTTCCACCCAGGTATCTACAGAGGCAAAAACAATGAATGTGATTATAAAGCTAACTGGCAGGCCTATGAATGCCACGGTATCGACCACATGATGTTGGTTATAGAGAGCATGGATGCAGACACTGAAGTTAGACGTCTTTCACCGGTGGCCATGTACAGCGACGGCTACGTGGACTTGGTCAACGGCCCGCAGGATCATGGATGGTGTCATGGGTAAGTTGGCCCAACCGAAATAACGTGTGTAGGGGGCCTTGTTCAATGGAACGTTTTACCTTGGCCTTCTGCGTTTACTGTTAACATTCTCTGCTTGCAGGTTAGTGGCAAATTACTGCACAAGCTGTGTATGTGAAGAATGCTTAGAAACGTGTAGTACCAATCCCAAATTTTTAAATTTCATTTCATGTCACGATTTCATTTATTCTGGTTGTGAAGCCAAGGACACTCTGAAAATTGAACTTATTCACTGTACTAGCCAAGAACCCAATGGAGAGAAGACAAGGAAGGAAGTTTCAGTTTTAGATGTGGGAGGAAAACCTAAGAGAATTAATTATTCCAGAGGGAAAACCCACGCAATCAGGCAGGGACTGAAAACCCAATCCACATAGTGCCCCCGACGGGATTCAAACCGGGGTCCCAGAGGTGTAAGGTTAGTAAAGATACCACTGCACATCAATTTCTCCACCTTGTATTCTCTTCTACAGGTATACATGCCAGGAGCGTATCAGTACGTTCTATACCTTGATTGCCACCGGGAAGGAGTACGAGGTGTACTTCACCAGCACCAATCCCCAGACTCTTCGTTTCCACCTGCTGAACTCTGACGACAGCCAGGCCGTCGTTATTGGAATCTGGTACGCCAATCCACAACGATTGGATGTTTATTATAAGGTAAACATTCCTTATATATTAACAAACCTTTTTAGTCTCATTTAAGTTGACTGAAACATCTTTAACAAAATATATATATATATATTTTTTTTGCCAATATGTGACCATCTAATTTGAAGGTTGGTTTGATTGTTTGTTTGTTTTTTTAAACTGGAGGATTGGAATGAATGGACTCATCAAATAAAGGGATGAAGTTTTGTCCCATTTACTAAACCATAAGTATTAGTCTAAGTTCTATTTTGTGGATTGTACCTTTTAAAATTTTTAGTGTTTTGCCAGTGTAAAGTGTAATAAAAATATAAACAAAATTAAAATTTTAAATCAAAAAATGCGTCTTGTATTTCAGAATCGCTACGTGACCCCCAACAATGCTGATTTCAGCTCTGGTGACTTTACCTGGAAGGCCAAGAATCCTAATCTTCCTGCTGACCAATACAATCCCTCCATCAGCTCTAGTGTCTACGGTGAGAACTACTTTGATCGTGACACCCAGACCCTGTGGATGCTCATAAAGGGTCCCGTGCCCATTGAGATTCGCACCACTCCAGTCGTCATGGTCACGTTCGGTGTCCCCGCGGTGCATATAGACGACTTCTTTGAAGAGAACCTGGTGCGGAATCTCGCCGGGCTGCTCAATGTGGACATTTCTCAGATCCGTATCGTGGATGTGGTCAGCGAGGCGAGTGGACGCCGACGACGTCGTACTGTTGAAGGTGAGACTGAGGTGGTGATTGAGATCGGACCTCAGCCTTCGCCAACAGTTGAGTCACCCGGATCTGAGAATACTCTGAATGACACGAGTGATGGGACTACTGCAGCCCCACAAACCATTCCAAGTAAGTATTAAGGATTGAAGATTTAGTCTTATATTGGAATGAACAAATTAAATAAAGTGTTGTCAACAAAACTTAACCTTTTTGTGTCCCCCCCCCCAATAATCACTACGAAATTTCATTTACTGAAAATATTTGTAAAAAGACACAAAATAAAATGAATTGATTCATTATTTGTATCAAAGATAAACTTAATAAGATGGAATAAAAGTATTTGGACCCTAAAAACTACTTTGAGAACTATCATTCTTTTTGAAGTTTGTATTTTTTACTTCTTCTTCAGTTGAAATAAAAGTGTTAAAGATTTCATCCAATAGTTTGCGCAATTATTTCTTCTTTTGTAGCATCAGCACCAAATACCACCCTAAACTTTGACGAATTGGTTGAGATCCAAACGTTATTGGTTGACGACTTACAGTCGGGAAGCCTCGGAGATTCACTCAACATCACGATTACCTCCATGGCTATGACTGACCCTGTAACAGAACCTGTTGACCCCACAGGAGGTGTGCGGGCCACCAATGAAACAGGCGGGACCAGTGACGTACCCAACGGGACCAAAACGTGAGTATAGACTTATCACCATGTTTGATATTTCTTGGGAATCAATAGGGATGAGCCGAACAATCAACAGCCCCAGACAAGAGTGCACCCTTGCAAGCTTTGTTGTTTAAACTGTCAAGTAACCAACAGCCCAAGACAAGAATGCACCCGTGCAAGCTTTGTTGTTTAAACTGTCAAGTAACCAACAGCCTCAGACAAGAGTGCATCCTTGCAAGCTTTGTTGTTTAAACTGTCAAGTAACCAACAGCCCCAGACAAGAGTACACTCTTGCAAGCTTTGTTGTTTAAACTGTCAAGTAACCAACAGCCTCAGACAAGAGTGCATCCTTGCAAGCTTTGTTGTTTAAACTGTCAAGTAACCAACAGCCCCAGACAAGAGTACACTCTTGCAAACTTTGTTGTTTAAACTGTCAAGTAACCAACAGCCCCAGACAAGAGTACACTCTTGCAAGCTTTGTTGTTTAAACTGTCTGGTAACCAACAGCCCAAGACAAGAGTGCACCCTTGCAAGCTTTGTTGTTTAAACTGTCTGGTAACCAACAGCCCAAGACAAGAGTGCACTCTTGCAAGCTTTGTTGTTTAAACTGTCAAGTAACCAACAGCCCAAGACAAGAGTGCACCCTTGCAAGCTTTGTTGTTTAAACTGTCTGGTAACCAACAGCCCAAGACAAGAGTGCACCCTTGCAAGCTTTGTTGTTTAAACTGTCAAGTAACCAACAGCCCCAGACAAGAGTGCACCCTTGCAAGCTTTGTTGTTTAAACTGTCAAGTAACCAACAGCCCCAGACAAGAGTGCACCCTTGCAAGCTTTGTTGTTTAAACTGTCAAGTAACCAACAGCCCCAGACAAGAGTGCACTCTTGCAAGCTTTGTTGTTTAAACTGTCAAGTAACCAACTGATCCTCTGTCTTTATCTAAGGATAGAGACGGGCTATTTTATTACGCACTCAATTAGTTCCACTGGGCATGTTATTTGTCAAATGCAGACTTGTGAGCGCATTGGAATGCAATCATTTTTGCAAATAGCTGATAATCATGTGAAGCCCTCATTGGCAATGGCCATTTTGTTGCACCAACCAAAAAGTCAAAGATACAACTCCAAGAAGCTCAGTAGGTCCTCATGGATAAAAAAGCCAGTGTACTTCACACTCCTCAAACCGATGATGTTCAGAAGCACCATAGTCCACATTTATCTACCGTGTAATATCTTTTCTCCTCACCGAACTTATCCTGAACGGTTCATCCTTTTTGTTTCTGTCAGGTTTTCTGAGGTACAACAGGAGGAGGAAGAGGAACAGAATGCTGAGCTTGTAGTAGAGGTTGTTTACCGCACCCCAGAAGCCCTTGTCATCCACACACAGCCTGATGGGGCTAGAGAAAGGGCACCCTTTATCGAACAGCCCTCAATCTATGCCGTGGATGCACTGGTGAGAGTCCACATAAGAACATAGTTATCTCTGATGGAGAGGCTGTTTTCATAAGCCTAAATAATTAGCTAAGCACAAGGTTAATTGTGCCTACCAGAAAAAGGTTACCAGCCAAATAACCATATGTACTGTTTGCCGTTGGTTTTCTGCTTAGTTTTGCTTAGCAGAAAACTGTTAAGCGCCTTTGTCTGTTTGATGCTTTAAACTGAAGATAACATATGGCTCCACATTTACCACATTTACCTACTTTGTACTGTTAGTAATGTTAGTAACATTTATCATTCTACTGGTTAAATAGATCTTTGTTGACGCTACATTTTTGTCAGTCTAACTGACATCTTGCCCAGTTTGATAAAGCTGTTATGCAGAAAATTTTGTTTAGCAAATCATTAAATAAATAAGTTCATCTGGAATGTTTGATAAACCCAGGATTATATTTTTCCAGTCCAATTAATATAGATGTTACTTACATATTATTTATTTAAATTTATTTGGATTTGAAAAAAAACAAACTTTTAATCCATGGTGCTTAGCAATTTGTTGGCTTAATATTGCTTAGCAATTGTTTTCTGCTAAGCAAATTTAAGCAGGATACCAGTCACAGATGTATGTGGAATTGTATTTGAGCTGGTAACCTTATTCTGATAAGCATAGTTTTATCGTGCTTGCAGAAGGTCTTGCGTTCAAGTTGCACCTGAGGTGTCTGCAAAAGCTAAATTATACCACATTTTGTCAATATTTATAAAAACATTTGTTTTTCCTTCGTACAGGGAAGTATGATCCCCCAACTTGGACTGTCCTCAAACCCCTGGAAACTGACGGCATCGTTGGATCCATCAAGTACCAGCGGCCAGCTCTCAGGAAACCTGACCGTGTCGTTTGTCAACGGCTGGGCCAACTTCACAGATCTAGCTATCAACTTGACTGTAACCGGAGTCATCCTGGACTTTGCGGTCACCAAGCCCAACACGTCCAGTCTAGCCGTCAGCTCCAATGCCTTCGACGTGGCCGTGCGGCCGTATTATCTGTCCACGTTGACGGCGCCAGACATGGTGCATGAAAACACAAGCTTTGAGGTGATCATTGAGCTGAGAGATGAAATCACGATGATGATTCCTGGAGAACTCATGACCAAGGTATGTTCAAACATAGTCCACTTGATGATGGTACTCATTAACCTTAAATGTTAAAGGACTCAATGACATCGGACTTATTGCAGGCACAAAGTGTACACAGCTCATAGTAAAAAACATTGAGTATACAATTTTGATAAAGTTTTTGATGTAAAAGCATATCTCAAAAATAATTCAGCAGTCAATTACAATAGTTAGATTTGTGTGGAAACTGAGGTACCAAATGTAACATTTCAAATATGAGCAACAGAGTATCTTATTATCTTGTTTCTCCTTGGAAATTTATACCAACAGTTATTATTTCTGATTTTTATGTTTGTGCTGTCACTACTTACATTTGTGCATTGATGTGGAAATAAGGGACTTTGTGGCAATAGCCTGTGCAAGTCTCACACGTATTCGGAAATGTTTTGGACCACTTTGGTTTGAAAGAAACAAACTCGCATACTTTAACGGGTGTTGATGTTCCAATACGTATGAGACTTGCACAGTCTATATTAGCTAAGAATCTGTAGTAAAAAGCAAACCGGCAATTTTCAAGGCTTGATGAAATTGGTGGGATTTTTTGCCACGATCTACAGGGACTTGAGTGGCATGCCATGATGGCCCTCAGCATGCCAACCAACTACATGGGTCAGCTCGGAGGTCAACTAGAAACAACCTTTGACCTGAGCACTGGCCAAGCCCATTTCACCAACCTGACGATCAACGGCACCGGCCTGAGCTACATTCTGGAGGTCACCGTGGTGACCATGCCGTCGAGTGCCTACGAGCTTACCCTATTGGTCGACCCGTTCGATGTTGTGTCCAGCCAGCAGATTAACTACACAGGGCCTGTTCGTCGGCTCAGAATGCAGTTCCCAGTGGATTACGACCTGGTGGCTGCTGGGAATGAAGCTCAGCTCAAGATCTACGTCCTGAATTACTTTGGAGCGAGATACAGCGGTGTTAAGATCAGCAATGTATCAATCGAGAGAGGTAATATAGCCCCTTTGTGCATAGGACATTGCCAGCCATGTGAACTCATAGCCCAATGTCATGAAGCTATTTTACTGGAAAGTTGTTTTGTGTGCTCACTGCAGCTGAAAATTTTGCTTGAGTTTAAAAGTAAATTTCATAAACAAACAACTGAGTTGTTTGAAAGAACGTAAGCAGAGAGCATGCATGTTTGTTCACAATGGGTTTGTGTAGTTTTGCACCACTTACTCTTAGAAAGGACCGCTGACATATAGGCATGATTTTTACCTTGGGTTATGATTAGTAATGCTAGAAAGAAAAAGCAAGAATTCCCATGAAATTGGGCCGATTCTGGTAAATTTGTACCTCGGATTGATTTTCTTACAAGCGTTTATTTCCCTTTTTCCATGCATTCCATTTTTTCCATGCATTCATTTCTTTAAGTGTAGCATTATTGTGTGTACTTATACATTCAATGTAAACATTTTTGTATATTCTTTTATTTGGCCTCCATAATTTTGGGGAAGTTTTTATTGTGAGGAATTTGACCTTTGATTGCTTTTGATAATTTCATGGCGTGAAACTTTTCTAAAACTGAATCCTTCTCTCCATTTACAATCCTAGGATCCATCTTGGTCTCGTTTGACATTCAAGGAGACTTGGATGCCACCCAGGAGGCCATTTGGAGTGACATTCAGTCTGGTAACATTACCCTGACATTCAATGGCTACACTCTAACCCCAGACCAATACCTCCAGGTGGGCGGGGTAACATTCGGTGAACTGGTAAGACCATCATATATTAATTTAGACTGCCTTGCCATTTTTCTACCAGTGCAGGAAAACTTTTAAACGATGGCATGTGATCAACAAGTAAATTAGGTCTTCGATGGTTACTGTGCAATGTGTGTACTAAGTGACGTTTGAAGCTTTTTAAGGTGTGGAAAATAAGAAGTAACTATACCTAGCAAACTTGGGTACAACTGAGTGTTGGCTCTGAAAAGAGCAGGTGTGGTCTCGACGTTTCGAACAGATGAGCAGAGTATACTGTTCGAAACGTTGAGACCACACCGGCTCTTTTCAGAGCCAACACTCCTCCCAAAAGAGATTCTACACATGGTTGTACCCGCAAGTTACTTCTTACTGTGTGTACCGTTCTTATGAAGGCAACTAGTTGGTGTTTTAGATCTCATATCACCAGTATCACACCCCCAGCACCAGAAACAATGTTCAAACTTGAAGATATAATTCCACAGGTTATCGATAGCAGAGATTGAGGCCCTACGTCGTAACTGAAGAAGTCCATACAGGTTGAATGCAATTTACCTTCAAATCTGGTTTCTATCAGTTTCAAACAAAAAGATGACAATCTCAGAGTGCCACTGACTTCAGCCATTACAAAACTTTCTCATATCCATTTTCTATGCAGTTCCTATGGAAGACCGTTGAACATATGCAATTATTTGGTGTTAATCGAGTCTTTCCCATTGTTTTTCCCCCAGCCAACGACGACAGAAATGCCTGCAACAATAGGGGTAAGAGTTGTAACTTACTGGTCTTTACTAACTCTTTTTGTAGTGTCAAAATAAAGTATGCCATGTGACGTGTGTTCCACCAATTAAATGACAAGGATCTGTAAGTTCAGTATATATTAAGCAGTTGGGTTCAGTGACTGTATAACACCCAAATTATCACAAACTGCACATTTATTGACTTCAGTCAGCCATCATCAAAACGGTCTTCCATTAATAATAAGCATTTTTTGCAATCCCTATCAAAGACCATCCAATGTGTACAATGTAAATTAAACCTTTTTCAAATTTTTTTTCCCCTAGGCTACGACGACAGAAATGCCAGCAACAGTAGTGGTAAGAGTTGTAATTTATCGATCTAAATAACTCTGTTGAAACTAAAGTGTGACATGTGACAGGTTTTCCACCAATCAAGTGACAAGGATCTCTAAGTTTGGTATATAACCAGCAATAGGTAACAGACAATGAGGTCAAAGACTGTGTAACACCTACAATTATTAAAAACTGCACATTTATTGACATTAGCCATCATAAAATCATCTCATTCCCATTAATCCTTTGCAGTCCCTATCAAAGACCATCCAATGTATACAATGTAAATTAAACCTTTTTCAATTTGTTTTCCCCCTAGGCTACGACGACAGAAATGCCAGCAACAGTAGTGGTAAGAGTTGTAATTTATCAATCTAAATAACTCTTTTCGTAGTGTTAAAAATAAAGTGTGACATGTGACAGGTTTTCCACCAATCAAGTGACAAGGATCTCTAAGTTTGGTATATAATCAGCAATAGGTAACAGACAATGAGGTCAAAGACTGTGTAACACCTACAATTATTAAAAACTGCACATATATTGACATTAGCCATCATAAACTCGTCTCATTCCCATTAATCCTTTGCAGTCCCTAACCAGGACTATCCAGTGTATACAATTATTTGATGTAAATCAAGTCTTTTTCATTTTATCCCCCCCCCAGGATACCACGATAGAAATGCCTGCAACAAAAGCGGTAAGATACACAATTTACTGATCAAATTACCTCTTTATTTAGTGTGAAATTTTAACAATGTGCCATTTTCGAATCAATTAAATGTAGGACATCATCAGTTGATTGCTGGGCCCACAATTCATAGAGCTGCTTATAAGCAGGAAATATTGCTTAACAACTTTCTGCTTAAGCAGGATACCAGTCAGCGATTGCACATGTGACATGATATTTTGATTGGTAACCTTATTTTGGTAAGTATTTTGTTGTGCTTGGCTCCTTTTTGTGCTTAAGCAGCTCTATGAAATTGGGCCCTTGTGATATACTTTCAATTTTGAAAATACCATGGAGGGTAGCAAATGCATCTTCAAACAAACAATAATCTTGAATTTTTTTATTTTATTTTTTTAAGAATTAATTTATTTATTGGTCTTTTTTTTCTGTCTGCAGCCACTCCTTCCCCATTGGGCCATTATCCTTATCGTCTCAATCGTTGTGATAATCTTGCTAATCATCGTGTTGCTCGCATGCAAATTCTGCACTACTAGAGGTAAGTAAGCCTTGTAGTCAATACAACTTCATCGTTTATACCATGCTCGATACGGAGGCAGAGGGTACCCCCCCTAATGTTCCCATACATCAACACACTATTTTCCCTTTGTGACAGAAGTACCCCCCCCTCTAAAATCCATTACAGAATTCCTGAGATTCCAAGCACACAATGAAGACACAAAAGAGGCGTTGGGGGTACCACCATGCCCCATTTCGAGCACCAAATTTCATGGTACGACAGCAATCTTAGTCATACTTCCTGTATACCACATGACAATGATAGTATAAATTGTCATCCATTAAAAGCACTGGACCGACTTCCCATTAAGCCTCAATTTTTTATTTGAATGGGCTGAAAACTAAAACTGCGCCAAACAACAAAAGGCAAAACCTCATCAGTGGTGGGCATCTAATTATAGTGAATGAAAACTTTTCTTAGAAAATGACAACCAGAAGCGCATTTTGGCGCCTCCACCAGAAACATGTTGGATCATTGGTTGTGCCTTTTTGCATGTTCAGCTCAGTTGCTGTCATGCAGCTGTTCTGACCAAACGGCAACAGAGTTGTTGGCTCGGTTAGGATTGAAGAGTTTAGGGTTTCAAGATGGTGGATTCTACAAAATAACAAAATATGATAAAGGAATTTTTTTTATATATATATATATATAAAAGAAAATTAAAGCACACCAATATAATGCTCTAGTAAATTTTTCTTTGTTCAACCCAATATTATTAAAAATTTACCCTGTCAGTTTCCTTTGTGGTTTATCAACTAAGACTAAGTTCCAGTACTTGAAAACAAAATAAAGATAGTATTTTTTCGTGATATGTGTCCTATTTCCTAAACGGTTTCTGGTTACCAGTCTATTTTTGCGTAGCTCTCTATAGATTGTTGTGGTCAATGAGTTTTATGTCAGAAATTTGTTTCTGATCAGGGTCACCAAAATATGCCAAAATTACGACACAAAGTTGAATTTTTTAAAATCTTGGATTTGGTCAGGTATGAAGAAAAACATGGTGGAGGCTGTACCCTTGACCAATCCCAACTTTAAGATGCAGGAGTTTGCAAGCACGAGGACCCTTGATAACCCCACAGTGACTGCAACAATTGAAGGACAGGAACAATCAGTGTAAGTAGATTGAGTAGGGGAAAAGATCAAGAGGAACTTGGGGTGGGGGAGAAGTTGATTTGAGGACGGGGATGGAGAAGGGAAGGATCAGGATGTGGAGAGACAAGATTTACCACTGTATATAAATTGTCTTGTGTTAGAAAAGGATTATTGTGAATGAGAAATGAGGGAAATGGTGAAGAAAGGAAGATTTGAATTGATTGTTTTTAAGGAGATTTTGTGTGAGGCAGGGGGTAAACAAAGAAGTGTGGGATAGGGAAGGATTTGGTTTTCTTCAGAAAGCAAATCCACACTTTTGTGATCTTTTGCAAAAAAATCTAGTGTTATCAAAGTCATTCTTGTTATTTGAAGCCGTTATTTTATGCACTGATAGATTATTTTCTCATTTCCTGACAAGCGCTCTGTTCTTTGTATAGCGCTTTACAAATGCTCTGTATTATTTTACCTTTTAGTAATGCCTTGTAGTATTAAGGGGTGGATCTAGGGAGCTTGTTGGCTCAAAGATAAGTCAAGATTTCATTTCTCCTTTCTCTCTATAGGTTCCAAGACCCGAACTTCAATGGCCGCTTGACCCCCAACTCACCGAAACGTACCCCTGAGGTTGCAGTCATCGCCCTGCCTCCAGGATTCGCTGAATCCTCCGGACAGCAAGAACAACGTAAGAATACACCCTAAGGACGGTGGATTTTTTCTCTCCATTCAGTAGTTGCTTCTACCTTACTTAAAATTGTTTTATGGCTGTCTTTATTTTAAAAAACACACAGTCTTTCACACTCTTGGCCCATTGCACGGCTTTGCTTTATGCGGCATTCTGCGCTTATCCAATTTCCCAGTTTTTTTAAAATTTATTTAATCATTTGTAAACTCTAGAAGACCCTTCAAATTTGTATACCTGATGTGCCTTTTTTTTTCCCCCATCACATTTTAGATCTGGAAGACCGTGTCCGTATGTTCATTATGGTAAAGGGCGTGGACAGCAAATTCCAGAAGCTGGGCTCAGTCGAGGCCAACAAAGTCGGCACAATGCGCGACCTCCGGGACGACCTGAAGCGGGCCCTCCCCGCCAAACTCCAGGACAAGAAGTTCATCTTGATGGAGGAGACCCTCAAGGACATCGACGGGGCCAAGGAGAAGAAGTTGGTCCTCTCCGAAGTCTACAAAGCTAATAGTGTCTTGATCCGCTGGGTCAAAGACCAAGGTATGGACCCCCTATCGCTGACATCACACCCATGGGCAGACGGCCCATGGTCCGTCATTTTGGGAGTCAAATATCTCTCGTAAAAATATGGTCTAGTCTAACCACGTCACACCTCAAATGTGCCCTGCGCAGTAACACACTCTTACTCCCACAAAATGGCACAAGCAAAGATTTATCATGGGTGATGACGCCAGGCGAATTGGTTCAATAGACCTATATTTCTTTCATTTATTGACTGGCGTTGATTTATTGATTGAGTTAACTTTTTAACCCTCCAGCTCTCTGGACTTTCAATTTCATCTCCTGTGATTTTGATTGATGGATATACTATGTCAGCCTGCAGTATAATATCATGTGGTGAATGCATCTACACTGTACATAGTCAACCCTCTTACTATCTGACCATTTAATATCATCCCCATGGTTTTTGAATGATAGATAGACTGCAATATGATATAATGCAGTGTATGGATTAAAGTAGCACAATACCCGGAATTAGAACAGTGCATTACACAGGGTGTAATATGGATCTTGTAATATAGGATTATATCACACCTTCTTGTTGCTATGGGTTGACCAATCAGAATCAAGAATTCAAGTTTGCTTTTTATTCACCAACTACACGTCACATAATATGACCTTTGGACTCAGACTTAGATTTGGTAAAGCTTCGAAACTTACATTTTCTATTCTCTTTCTTACAGACATATCCAAGCTGTGCATCTGCGGTCTGGTAGGTCAGTTCGAGTGCTCTTTGTGCCGTCAACAAACCTACTGCAGCCCCCAGTGCCAATCTACTGACTGGGTCCGCCACATCATGAAGTGCTCAAGCCTTGTAGTTACATCGGTCGACGACAGCGCATAAGATGTTTCTATTGACCTTGTGTAACTATGCAACAGAGCATAATCATCATCCACCACAAACATCAACATAGTTGAGGAATTCTCCACGTTTTTGAGAAGTGACTTTTTTAATTGGTTCCAAAAAACCAAAAAAAATCCAGTTATATCTCTGACTTTATTTCCTGCATCAGATTTACTTCAAATTTTGGAGCAATTTGTAGAATATCATGCAACTTAAAATGTATGAGCTGTGGGAGTGGAGAGATCAAGCATGACGCTTCTTGCAATGATTGTAGCTGCAGCTGCAAGAATTGCTGCAATGTTCTGCAATAGACTGATCCATTAGGCTCCGCCACGGCGCACGTGTGAGCAAGAACACGTGAACCTCTCCGTTGCCATTCTGCACAACTCTGCCGCGCGCGCCAAGCATACGCGCACGCATGTCGGACCTTTGGTTGCGCAATCAGGGCTGTGATTGGTCAATACGCAATGGGGCGGAGCTTAATGGATCGGTCTATTGAGGGAATTGCTGAGTATCTTGAGTTGAAGTATAAACATTTATTGGTAAATTTGGTACAAGCTTATAATGCACATCGGCCTGCATGATGCATAAACCAATGTGCATAGGGTAGCATGATTAAAAAAAGTTCAACGCTGTGATTGGACAAATTCTACATCTTCGGTTGGCAACTGGTGAATTACAAACAGCTGGCACACAACTCAACTGTACAATGCTGGTCACCAACAGCTATACCATGTGATCAAGTTCAGCGCTGTGATTGGACAAATTCTAAATCTTGGGTTTGCCAACTGGCGAATTACAAACAGCAGGCACACAACTCAAATACACGTTGATGGTCACCAACAGCTATACCATATGATCGGTTACATCAGATACACTGAGTCTTTAGAACACACCATCCAACAAACATTACCTAAAATTTGTTCAGCCTGTTTTGACCACCTTCTGTTTGCGTGAACTTCAGGACCAAGAATTTGACAAATCCAGTAGACTTTGGTTTGTTTATATCTCTGCTGATCGCTATGCGTAGATGTTTTAGGCTTGGGTTGAAATTAGATAGGGGAAAAAGAAGAATTAGAGTTTACCCTTTTCACTTAAAGGCTAGGAAGTGAAGCTTTTTAAAAACAATACTTCTGCAGAACTATCTATTAGCTA
Source organism: Pisaster brevispinus (assembly GCA_023634235.1). Taxonomy (NCBI): domain Eukaryota; kingdom Metazoa; phylum Echinodermata; class Asteroidea; order Forcipulatida; family Asteriidae; genus Pisaster; species Pisaster brevispinus. The sequence goes on along the minus strand of JAMKCF010000012.1, from coordinate 14,903,334 downwards.
TAACATTAAATGAAGTGTACCGTTTTAACGGTGACTGCTTTATATTCTGACACTCCTTTGTAGCGACAAACCGATGTTCCGAAAAATCCCCCGTGATTTACACGATGGTTAGGGTTAGGGTTAGGGTTAGAGTTAGAGTTAGAGTTAGGGTTAGGTTTAGGATTAGAAAAATACTATAGGGTGACGGAACATAGGGGTATAAAAACATAAGGGTTTTGGAACATAGAGGTGTAACCATTTTAACATGTTGCTTCCAACTACTAGTTAACAAGAACATTTTATAAACCTTTTGTGCCAGTTTTAGCATCTCAGGTCTAGTTACACATGACCTTATTAAGTGGTCCATATTATACATTATGAACTAGTCCATAATATGCCTTATGAACTAGTCCATATTATGCTTTATGGAGCAGTCCATATTATGCCTTATGAACTAGTCCATATTATGCCTTATGAACCAGTCCATATTATGCCTTATGAACCAGTCCATATTATGCCTTATGAACCAGTCCATATTATGCCTTATGAACTAGTCCATAAAAGGTAATTTCAGGGTGTTGTAATTTTCTTCCATTTAATTGAATACGAGGATTAAGGGGCTATGGAACGTTTTGTTTGATCTTTTTTTCTTTTTTATTAGTGAATTCTGAGTCAATGAGTCCTTAGAATGTAAAAATGTTTATTTCAGTTTTTATACTGTATTTTAAAGTAATTAATTCTGACATATTTTCCAGTTATTTGCAAACAAACAGAACAGTTGCGAGATTGTATGTAAATGTTCTGAAAGGACAATGTTTGATTAGGCAAAGAAAGCAAACTATTAAGGCTGTGTGGTTAAAATAGTCACAACACTTTTTTACGAATTTAATTTTTTGTTTTTAAGATTCAAGTGTACTTAAGACTTGATTATGTGTGTGTTGCTTTAAATGAAATGTTTAAAGAGGAAGGAAAATGTCAAATTCAATTCTTTGATGTACTCCTTTTCCAATTGGTAAGGGTCTTCATGTGAGTGTGGAAACAAATTACAAGTCTCTAACCTCACGTTAAAATGGTGTAAATTGCCATTGTATTTTTTCACCCAAACTTCCAGTGCAAAATGTGTCAACATCCAATCCGATCGCATCATTCTGAGAGAAAAAAAAAGTACATCACAAAATTTAATTTCTCCTTCCTCTTTAATTCCTTGGTGTTAAAATGAGACAAAATAAACTATTGGAGCATGCAATTTGTCATCATTCTCCATTAAACTGAAAAATTGCATCAATTAAGTGTGAGCTCATGTAATTTTTATAAATTTGTGTTAAATCTTCTTAGTATGCTCACATTTCTCAGAGTATTTTTCTACAATAGAAGTTTTGATTGTTTAATTAATTTTTGAAAATGAGTGCGTACTGTGTAAACTTACATTTAGTGTTTTCCAAATGAGTGCATACGCTTGATTCTGTATTGTGTGTGAAATATAGCTAGATCTGAACTCAATCGCAGTCTTTGTTTGATTATTTCAAAGTGTAAGCCCCATACTCAAAATAGAAACAGAATGAGTAAAATAAACAAAATATTTATTCAAACATTTGTTTTGTGTCCCACTCCCAGCCCCTTCCCCTTGGCTATACGCCGATGCACACACAATCCCTTTTTGGAGGAGTTGCTTAAAACTTATAGAGACCATTCATTCCTATACAATCATTACGGTACCATATGCCAAAACATAGATTTCTTTACAACATTTAAAAATCCTATTAAAGTGTCTGTACAAGTAGTATAAAACATAGAATTTGTTTTGTTTTAGAAATACAGTTGCTATGTTAACATGAGAAATGGCAGAAAATTTCAATTTAGGTCAAGATCCTCTTCTTTGACCTTTTTTAGCTGAGTGGAGGTAGGATGATCTTGCAGCTGTTTGCAGCCGCTATGGTTGTGTTTGGTACAAGCCGTTTCTGGCCGCTATTTGGACCAGCACGGAATAAGAATACTTTTAGAACATGATTTGCAACCTAATGTATTGGAATTTGGAGGGGGGGGGGGGGGCTTTCTTCACTTCCCCTTCAACTGGAATGTGCAGATTATTTCCCACTGTTATACCCACCATGTTGGGCTGTTATGGCTCTCTTTTAACATCGTGTCGCCATTACAATGTAACTACAATGTAATGGCGACTTTGATAAGACCGATATTAAAAGAGAGCCATAAATATGACAAAATCCTTCTGGAAAAACATGAGGAATAACCAAACATGAACCCTTGCAATTTGGCTGCATGAATCACACTTGCTGGGGGGGGGGGGGTAGGTTTGACTGTAGCCAACAAGGTGCATCTTTTTAGTTTTTCACAGGTCTCCTGCGTTAGGTATTCAATGCTTTATTATAATAATCTTGGGAGGGTGAAACTGTAAAAGGGACTTTTCCCCTGATGCAAGAATTACACATTTCAACGATGTTATTTTACTTTACGCATTCAGTTCTTCTCGTATAAATTGGGCACGCACTCTGAGCAACTTCTGAAAGTAAAAAACAAAATAATTATGTGCCAACAAGTACAGTTCTATCAATTGAGGGCGCTATAACGCGTAACCATTAATTTGACAACTACAAACCAGACTCAACAATAAATACAATACTTTAGCAGATACTGCACTGATGCCGGCTGACAAAACACGCAGAAAGGAGTAAAGTTGAGGTTAGTCGTGTTCACTTTTTGTTCTTATTTTACGTTATGTATTTTTGAACAATGAATAAGTAGTAAGCAATGTTTCGACCATTTTAAAATGAAATTGGGTGGTTTATTAAGTAAGGCATCTTCTTGAAATTTGTACAACCAGGCCAAGGCCCAATCATTCAAATCAATAGCCAATGGCTCTTTTCAATGATGTACATGTACATGTAAGTTACATTGAATGATTAGGGAGTTCGGTGGTACTTGCACCTCACCTCTACACATTTGGTATCAATGGAAAGCTTGTTTTAAGAGAAGTTCATTGGTGCTTAAGTCAGCTTTATATAGCTTAAAATGCAATGGAGTTATGCCATTTTAAAGATGGAAGGATGGCCCGTTGCGTTTGGTGTCTGTAGTGTAAATGTTTTTCCTCATGTTGTTGATGCAAAACTTCTCAGGGCTTCATTTTGGGTTACATTCTGCTTGTCTTGTGATTATACTATTACTAGGACTGGGAACTCCTGCATGTCGCCACTGCAAATTTAATAGTAAGAGAACAGCTTTCAGTTCTTGTCATTTCCCCTTTTTGTTTTCATTCAGCTTGTTCAGGCTCCCAACAGCTCATCAATGTAAATCGTAAATGATTATACCAAGAAATCATCAACATGGCTAGCGAGAATCACGGTCTCCCTCCGGAGGTGCACATTGATCACTGGAACGAAGCCACCAATATCTACATGATCGTCATTGTGGTGTCTGTATGGTTTTTCGTTTACTTAAAGAGGTGAGTTAATGGTACTCCTAGAACTATTCAGTTCGTTCCGCTATCGTCTCCCCGACCCTCATAGGTCATAGGTCATCATGTACAAACTCCTATTCGAAACTTTTTCCCCTTCACGTTTATGCACCTGGACTTCTCTTTTGAAAACGGAGCTCGCCAAAATTAGGCTCTATGTGTTCATTGTTTTCACAGTGAGCTCGGGGTGGGTCCAGAAAATCCACACGGCAAAAAAAAGGTGCAAAAAATGATAAATTTCCATCGTTTATTCAGAATTGTCGCCTTCCGATAACAAAAAAACATTGAGCACATAAAGCCTAATTTTGGCGAGCTCCGTTTTCAAAAGAGAAGTCCAGGTGCATAAACGTGAAGGGGAAAAAGTTTCGAATAGGATTTTGTACATGCATTTTGATAGCGGAACGAACCGAATAGTTCTAGGAGTAAGTCAATGGCAAGTCATGTTCTTGGACTGGCACTTTTAAAATGTTTATAAAAAAACAGATTTAGTTTATTACCTTTAATTGCACAAACATCAAAATACAACGTGGTGCCAAAGGGAAAACCCTGAACAGGCATGCAGGCCCACCTAAATGGGACCCCTTGAACACACCTCAGAATAAAACAAAGAAACGAAGACAGCAGCAAAAATGTTTTAAAAAAAAACTTTAGAAAACATGGAAGTAAATTTACAGTAAAAAAAGTTATAAAATAAAAAAATATGTAAATTGTATAATTTTATATCTGTTACAACACACTATTGGTTATAACATTGTTTTTCTCAATGGGTGTGTCATGGCTGGTTGGTCAAGTGCGCTGGACTCGAGCTCTGGTGTTTCTGATCAGCAGAGTGTGGGTTCGAGATCCAGTCTTGACACTTGTGTCCTTAAGCGAGACACTTGTGTCCTTAACCATTGTTGTTTCGTCCTTCGGATGGGACATAAAGCCGTTGGTCCAGTGTGTTGTGTAAAGCACGCAAAAAAACCAAGTACACTTATCGTTAAGAAATGGGTTCGCCCCGGTGTTTTTTTGGTATGGTTGGCTGCAGATTGGGCCACATCACCTTGTAAACCATTACATGGTGCTAAGAAAATAAATGGGTCTTATTTTGAACATAGCTCTGCATACCTCATAGAAAAAGAATGATATCTTTGAGATGCCCTTGGGTATGATAAAGGGCTATATAAAAACTTGATATTGCATCGTACACACATATCCATGACTCAACATAGGCATTACACAAGATGAGGAAAAAAGTAATACCAGCATAATCTCTCTCTCTTAAAAGCTCCTAATCCCATCCATACTAATCTCATCTCCCAAAATCTGTCTTATTTCCCCCCCCCCCCCCCCCCCCTCAGACATACAGGAATGTTTGCCAGGTTTTTCACCCGGCCGACGGCCGCTATGGAGGAAAGAACAAAACGCTACAGGGAAGAACTCAAAAAAGTCAGACTCAGACAACAACTGGAGATGTACTATGTTTGTAAGTACGACTTCAAGTTGCGTTTGTTGTTGTTGTTTTCAATATATCTTTAATACGAGTTTGTCCCGAACAAGGCTAAAAGCCACTCTTGGTAAAGGGCTGCAAGAAAAAAAATATTTAAGATGAAAATAACTCAGAGGAGCTGAAGATGGGATTGATATTCCTCTTCAAACAGTCTAGATTGTAGGATGGAGGGAAACATGCATCAGGCAAGGTGCTATCACTTTGTGGTCTGTCTGAACTTTGGAACGCAACACACCTTCAACCTTTAACAAACATCCTTGGAGGTCACCCTATTGATGCCGAAACTGACCAACAATCTCATTAGCTTTGGCCAGCCATGTGCAGGTCAAAGGTTAGGATTTGATTGAATTGCCTTACCTTCGTTGCCTTACCTTGTCCGTAATTTTAACAATAGTTGATTTTGCTGCATTTCTCTTAAGCTTACTTTTATTTATTTCCGTAACTCATTGTTGTTTTTTCCATTGTGCCTTCTTAAATTGTTTAAATATTTTTAATGTAAATTTACTTGCAATTCGGCTGATGCCGTGATTTGTAAATTTGTTTTTAATAAACCATTTATGAATGAATGAATGAATGAATGAATCAGCCTGCTTTTTAGGCTGTGTTATTGACAGTGACGATTTATAACACATTTGTATTGGCTACAACACACCACGTGACCTTAAAAATGACCTTTGTGGAAGTTCAAGTAGTGACCTAAATAAAGTTTGGACATTTTGATTTGCAATAAAAAAATTTAAATAAATAGTAGCAGATTGAAATGCTAGGCACTGCTAGGGTTAATACTTGCCTGGTTTACTGCTTAAAAGTATTACACAGGATTGGTAGAGGAAGTGTTCATGTTTTGTGTGATCAACCATATGCATGAAATAACAAACCTGTGAACATTTGGGCTCAATCCGTTGTGTGAGTCAGGAGAAAATAATGAAAAACCACGCACAATTTTCAGCATGTAAACAACATTGTCCTTAATTTTGGTTGCAACAACAGAAATCAGCTGCTGTGTTTTTTTAGGTTTTCAGTTACAGTTTTCACGAACATGACTTCATTTCAGAGGGAAATATTTCTCAGAAAAAATTATTCCAGTATAAAATTCAAGATCAGTAAGCTTTCAGACTATTAAACAATGATGTTTTTTTTATCCTTACCAATCCTGTATAATACTTTAAACAATTAAAACCTTGATTACTTTTACTCAATCTGAAACTACCATTTCGAACACATGTACCTAATATCCGATCTCGTATACAAAATATTTATTTAACAAGAACTTTTTCTTGTCCCTTCAGCTCGAAAATGGGAGCAGGGCCAGCAGGTCCCAGTGGCAACTGAGCACCACATTGACATGGACATCTCCACGTGACAGCAACTACTGAGGAAAGTCACAGTTGTCATGTCACGCTGGATCTGTCCGCACTGAGCATGGCGTGCCGAGGGCGTCCTTTATACGAGCTGCAACTCTTGTGGCGTGGTCTTGCATCAATATCATGCTAGCAGTCCGCTCTTTTATGTAAGGAAGACGTATTACTCTTGAATTGTCGTCTGTCAACATCCAGCCGAGAGTGGCATCAGCAATTGAGGTCAAACTTTCCCGAACTGAGAGGGCCAAACATGAACTGTCTTTTCGCTGTTTTCATTAAAACATTGGTGTTGTACGGTGTGTTTATTGAAAACTAGATGAGGGCAATTAATTTGCTCTTCTTAAAAACAAAGTTGTATACCTTTAATATCTTTGGAGGACAGTGACTGCTGTTTATTAGGAAGTGTTTCTCTCTCCATTCACCATCAGGAGTAATATCGTAAGGAGGATTTGTGCATATCATTGTGCCCTAGTGTTTACTGAAGTTGGCAATCAACGCCTCAGCTCCGCCATCTTGTCCCCCGAAGAACCTGTCTGAAATCTGCTCTCCTGCTCCCAAACTTGCCTTCTAAGAAGCAAGTACAGTCGGCGGGATCCTGCCTTTTTCTACCGCTGCACCTAGGACGTGGAATCTACTTCCTTCCTCAGAACATCAGACAATCTTCTTTGATATTGTAGCCTTGTTAAAAATGTCTCTTTAAATCCTACCTATTCTCGAAAGCTTACTCTATTATGAGCAATGATTGGCGCCTTAAGAAATTTGACAATTGATTGACTGATTGATTGGTTGAATTTGGACAGTTTCATAACAGTTGGGATATATGATTGAGACTAAAACATGACTGGCCGATGGCTCTTGAAAAACAAGAAAGCTGTTCTTGAGAAACTTGCCCGACTGTTTGTTGTGGTGTTTCTTATGTGCTGTGAGAGTCAGGGGGCTAGACAGCCATGTCCCCCCCCCCTTCACCCTCTAGATCTGCCACTTATTAAGGCATTCCAACCGCGTCTGCACAGAGCTTGAAAAGAACACAGACTTTTGGCGAGGACGTATGCGAGGACGCCTTTTGTATAATTTTTGTTTTTGCATGTTAGACAGCATACTAAAGGATGGCATTTAAACCACTTTGCAGTAAATCTCAAGCTTTTGCCTCCAATCAAGATGGCCGCCTCGAGGGAAAAATTCCCTTAAAAAAAAAACAATATTGAGTGGATCTTGTCTACTACATTTCTTAAATTTTATTACTTTTTTATTTTATAGTATTGTTGTGGGTTTGATTCTTAAGACAAATGTCAATTGGACAAAGATGTATACAGTCTGAAGAATATTGGAGAGAAATTCAGAATTAAACAAGCTAACTCGAGCTTAAACCCCGGACAACCTAAAAAACCTAGAGACTACATGTAACTTTGAGTTACCGCCTGTAAGTGTTTAAATTTGCATTCCTGTCTACTTACACTTTTTTGAAAGAACCAAACAGTAAGTCTGGGCCCAATTTCATGGAGCTGCTTTAAGCAGAAAAATACCGCTCAACTTTTTTCTGCTAAGCAAAAATGAGCCGAATAAGCAGGTCATAAAGGACCGTATCTTTGCTGTTCGTTGCCTTGTCATTATGTAAACGTAAAGTGAGAAGGGACACATTTTTGAAAATTTGTTGAAATTTTTGAAATTTTAAACAGTATTTACTCAGTTATCAAAATGATTCAGTCATAAACTGAAATATTAACAACTTCTAATGACCTGTGGTTCTATTTCATAGAGCTGTAGAAAAAAGAAGAAATTTTAGCTTGAAAAAGGTTACCAGGTTACCAGCTAAAATGCCATTGATTGTGTCTGTGATTGGTTCCCTAAGTAGGGAACAATCACTAACCGAATGTACTACATTTGGTTAGTACATCAGATTGGCCGAATCCACATCTAGAGACTTTGGCCCTGGCTGTAGTCGTTGGGCCTCAGTGACAGCATCTTTAGCAATCTACTGCCTAAGCAGTCAAAGACAGGCATGCAACTCTTCCGCGTTTCCGCGGATTTCCGCGTTTTTTAAAATGATCAGCGCTAAAATAAAAAAAAATCGAAAAAAAAGAAGAATTTTTTTTTTTTTTGGCGATTTTTTTTTTTTTAAAGCCTTATATATGCTTGGCAACAACAATGTACAACCACAATAATGTGAAATAAGCCTAGTACATGCTAAGAATGCACCTAAGAGCATAATAAACCTCAACATTTTCTAGGGTACCATTGTGGATCTCATGTCCCTTGGCGTTTTGGCTGCCTCGCTCCGCGCTTGCGTTGTGCCTTTGAAAATTTCCTCTTTTTTTTTCATCGGGCAGTTGCATGCCTGCAAAGAGGGGCTTCAAGGTCAAACTGAGTTCTGTGATGTGCTAATTTCTTAATAGATCGTGGAGTCCTCAAGAAAGTGGGGAAACAATTAGAAGCCTCTAACCTCAAAATAAAACAGTGTAAAATGTCATTGTGTCTGCGACTCTTTCCTAGCGAAAATTGAATCACGACATCATCGGACATTAAAAAAGCAAATTGATTTATACAAAGAGGAAAGTTGTCAACAGTCAAAAGGTCAAATCCAAATGCTACTTTGATTGAATAGCATCAAAATTCAGGAATGAACTAAAAATTCTCTGTACTAAAAACATACAGACCATACATTTAAAATGTGAAGTCAATTAACACTTTTGGATTTGGACAAAAACTGCACTTAAAGGGTGTCAACAGTCAACACAGTAGCATTTTACACCATTTTAACAGGAGTTTGGAGACTTCTAAGACCCCCCGCCCCATTTTCATTAAGACTGTATTGGAAATTGAGTGGATCATAAAGCTGAATTTCCCCCATTTTCACAAGAGCCCTATGTATTGGAAAATGAGTGCATCACAAAACTGAATTTGACCTTGGAGCCCCTCTTTAGAATCAGCCGTACCTAAAAATCGCCAATCAGAAATTCAACAATGGTGACCTGCACAAATTCTATTCCTGTTGTTGTGTACCCCTATGTATATAAACTGTAAATCAGTCACTAGGAAAGTAAAATGTCAGTTTGAAGGTGGATTTCTGTGTAGAAAGGTTAAAACTTGACACGGTAAAGTGAAGATGGTAACAATTACTTTATTGTGTACACAGATTATTTTCATACAGGCGATTCCAGACCAGTGGAGCTTTGACAAAGTCCCCGAACAGCTAACAGAATTAGTACAGTGACTTCCCAGGTGCCAGATTATTTCGCCCTCTGGCCTTGGGTTTATTTCGGTTTAGATGTGACCTGCAGAGACAGTGTGGCTGTATGATGATAAAATTCGCTGGATCTCTCGAGTTCAGGAAACTGTTCTGTCCTTCATTACATAACTATGTGTCCAGGAAGTGAAAGTGGAATAAACTTTCCAAAAATCCAGATAAACTGACTACTAGCTCTATCTATTTCACATTATGTATGAAATGAAAGTGAAACCTTTAATGCAAAATGTATTTGATTTGAGCTTTTGCAGAAGCACTCTTGACAAACTGAAAGAGGAGGGTACTTTCGTTTAAAACAATTACTAATTTTATAGGAATGTGTATTTAAGACTTGGTTTGTAATCCTGTTTGTAAGTGTGGCATAAGTCCACTGTAAGCCACGCCTACTTCACATAAACTGGCTCCACTGGTTACCAGATGCATTGAGCTAGATTTTCTTTTATGATTTATGCAGGAAAAGTTTAATAATTGGGACTTGGCTTTGTCATACGCTCTTCAAAGACCATAAAGGTCTTCAAAATAATAAAAACTTTCTGACATAAGAAATGGTTTTGAACAATGAATTCAGTGATTTTTGGTAAAATTACACACAAACATACACACATTCCAGGTGTAATGTAATGCAAAGTGTAATGTAAAGTTTAATCAAACCTTTAAGAGACTCGAAGTTTATTATGGAATAAAATTATTTGTATGAAAGTACACTAATTGTATGCAGATATTTTGGTCAATTTGTATTGCATTGTAAAGTTGATTGTATTGTTCCTGATCCCCAATGGAACTCGATGGTATGATGGAACTTTTTGCTGGCCTTTTTTTTTAAGGATAACCCCCCCCCCCCTCCATTGTGTTCTTGGAATCTCAGGAATTCTTTAGAGGTTTTTTACAATTTTGTTTGTTTTTGTTTGTTTGTTATTGTTTGTTTGTTTGTGTGTGTGTGTGTGTGTGTGTGTGTTTTTGTTGATGTTGTTGTAGTTGTTGTTGTTGGTTTTTTTTTTGGGGGGTACTTCTGTACAAGAGGAAAAGAGAGTGTTAAAGTATGGGAACATTGGGGCGGGGGGGGGGGGGGGGGAGGGGGAGGGGGAGGGGGTGGGGTGGGGTGGGGGATACCCCTTCCAAATATCAGACATGGTGTATTAAAATGGATGAGTGCTGTTATACTGGCTGGCTGGTGGTAGGTTGGGCCAGAGTTAACTGGAAGTTGGTTATTCACCACAGAAAAACAAATATTGCTCAGCAGAAAAAGGTTTGCAGCCAAAGTATCATGTTGTTTACATTCTTGTATATGGTGCCCCTGTTTGTCGAACAATTCCTTTTTGTTTAATATCAAACAGTCCCTTTTGTTTATGTTATTTCAGACAGTTTTATGATTTGAGCAATGGCCTCTTGCGGATACCGTATGTACCGGAGTACACTGGTCCCCGTTATTTTCTCACAGCGCTTTCATCTTAAGTGAGAGTACCAGCGGTGAAGCAATACAAATGTCACGGGTCATTTTTAAGCACGCATTGCAATGTTTTCATAAATTTTCATTGACTGGCTGCAAGACTGCGCTCCGCACCGAACGCCCACAAATTCGTGCTTTATTTTCCACAAACCAACCACTCTTATTCTTTGGGAATTATGACAACTAACTAGCGCTATTCGGCTTCAAGATGATGTCAATACGCAAGTGGTTGTACAAACCAAAAGTGAGTATTTTGTGTGTGTAGATAGGATAAAAACCCGGAGAAAATTTAGTCCGGCCCAGCAGCATGTTTCAGTGTAAATGTCCGCGTGACTGTGAATCGGGTCATGGGATGGGAACACAGAATGCCTGCGGTTTGTTCGAGCTTCAAGCCGGCCAGCAGCAGCCAGGTGCTGTCTCACCCGTGTGCGTGGGTGGTGTTGGCAGATATGGATATGGTAAAGTCAACTACTCTAGCCCGTTGTATTTTAAGGAAACCATCAACTGTTTTTAGTGTTTAATTACTAAATTAGTGTTTATCTTGTGTTAGATTGAAATTGTATTCATACTTTAATTGATTGCTAGGGCCTAACTCACTGTCATGACTGTACTGAATTGTTATGGATATTTTGCATGTAAATTTCTTAAAAAAAAACCCCAAATTATTAATGTTTTCAATATATGTCACTGATAAAATAGCTATTTTTTTTCAATGTTTGCATAGTGGTGTTAGCAGAAACTGGCGAGGAGCCCGTCCTGCTCAGAACCATTGTCCCCAAATGAAATCGAAAACAATTAACAAAATTTGTTGAATGTTTCAGTTCAACAGCCCTCCTCCTATTCCTAATGTCTTTTCCTCTGCTTGCCCACCCCCCCCACCCCAAACACTGCGAAATGAAAAAATCTAGTTACGCTACTGTTTGTATTCATTCATGGTTATCCTTAGTTGCGATAATCAAAACCCTCCATCCTCCTGACGGTTGCCGGGGGCCCTCGGGTCTACGACTGTCAGGAGGATGGATGGCTAGATTATCGCAACTAGATTTAACCCATCCATAGAGCAAGGTGAAGAAAAAAAACCACCAATTATGCACCTAACCATTTGAAGAGACACTCAATTTTGTTTCTTATATTATTATTAGTAGCCTAATATAAAATAATAGCATCCAGCAATAAAACTCGATTGTTGGTTTCTCGTCAACCCAAAACTGAATAAAGATTAGGGTAAATTCGTTATAATTCGATATGACTCCTAGCTTTTACAGAATATGTACTGTAGCGGTTTTCATTTTTGAGTTTCATATTTTTCCCAAGGGCTTAAAAATTACGCTACAGACTACTACTACACAAGTCTACCTCAATTCTTCGATTGTTGGACTTGAGTGAAAATGACTGTTGCCTATTGGAGACTTTTTCTTTGTATAATTATATTTAAAATAATGCATTTTGGGGATAATGAATAGAAATTGTTCATGCAGGGTCAAATTTCCATGGCGGTGCTGATGAGAAACTAAACATTCAACTTTTATTTTCAATTTTCAATGCCCTTTGTTTAAAAAAACCCCCAGCTCTTTTTCACATTTTTACCATTCACATTGACACAATAATGAGAGTTTGGTCAACAGATGTTTGAGGAAATGAGGAAAACCAGATTTTGTTAAATACACATTTGTCATGTGATTGCGATTGGATTTTACATCCTGGAACCTAAGATGTTTATATGTTCACACACAGCTTTCCAAATTACATTGTGTGTTTAGTATTATTCATATTACAGCCCGTCAGTACAAAATGTATCATAGTCCCTCTGTGTACAGCCAGGACTGGAATTTAACAGGCCTGTAACAGTGGTGGTAGAGGTCATGACCTCTATTGCCCTGGTCTTTGCGGTAGTGTCCATCATGTTCCCATGGACGCTAAGAGGAAAAGCGTTACATGAACCTGGTACATTTAATAGGCATTTAAAATAAGGAAACTATTTAAATAAATTCTACTTGAACTTGAACTTTTTAAAGAAAATTAATTTGGGTTAATTTGATGTCAGAAAATGACAAATCACCCTATTCCCCCGCAAATGTACATGTAACAGAGTTTTTATTTCTTGTAAATACCGCCACTATGGCTACTGTGGTGTTAGGAATGGAGGGGGGTGGGCATGGAGGGGGAAAACACTAATTTGTACGATGTAGAAAGCCTGTGCTTGTTTAGTTTTTAAATGACAAAGGCCCTGTAAATAAAATGTAGACTCAAATCCACATTAATACAAAAGTAGGTCTAAATTTCTACCTCCATGGTCTAATAGCAACCGAGTGGCTATTTTGGGACATGCGTACTCATTCATTTCCCTGGGTCTTAACGTCAAATACTCTGATTCCAATCCAATGGTTTCCTGGCTCCTACGGTCAGAACTGTCAGACAACACATCATGTACTACTGTGTGTGAAATTTGGTAACACGTGAAATATGATAACTGAATATACATGAACATGTACTGTGTGGTCGGCCTGCCAGCTACTTTTCTGGCCTTGTGTGGGTTTTTCCCCCCATAGTCTGGCTACAGATAGCGCATGATAATACTAACAGTAACACTGTGTACATGTGCATGTAGGCTACTCGTGGCTGTAGACTTCCTACCTCCACATGATGTCATGGTCATGTAAAGCTAACCACATACAATTAAAAGCACAAGTGCTTGTTTGATGTATGCTGCACGACAGCAATGAGAAAGTGAAAGCAAAGCTACATGTAGTAAGTAACTGCCCTGGGATCTCAACAGAACTGCTGCCGGAGTGTTTGTTGCATAACATAATGTTCACTTTTGTTTCTGCATTGAAATTTCAAGCACATGACATCATCACATGTTTAGAGTAAAGTACACCAGGTCAAATTTGGCAGGCACAAAGTCTTCTCTGGTCAATACAAATAAAACTTTCATTTTATACGGACAGTGTTAAAATTGAAGTTCAAAATATGGAAATTCCAGTTTGTGCGTACAATTACATGTACATGTACATGTTTTCAAATTGCTGAGAAATTGCACATTACTCGAAGGCATTTGCTCCTAAAATTGTTACCAGTTTTTGGCAGTGGGATGTAAGCTACTTTGTAAATTTAAGAGTAGGTCAATTACTCACTTCCAATGATTCTGAGAGGAACGTACACGAGAGGGTGTCCAAATTCACACAGCCACCCCTCTTATTGAGCAATTCATTTCTGGGTGGTGACCATGAGATTGTAATTTCTAGGGATTTTTATGACGCAAGAATTTCAGGTAGTTACATGGAATGTTAGCACTCCCATTATATAGGTTTGTTCGCAGTCAATGAGAGGTCCCTACAGATTAGAACACAATCCACCTGATAACCTGCCATTGTGACTGTATCCATGTAAACAGACCCCAGTTATGTGCTTTGCTGATACAGGGTGGTGATGTCATCCGGTATAAATCAAAACCTTAAATTCCTCGTCAAGATTATCAACCTAATCCATAGTTCAGTTATCTTGTTCATTTTTTTTTTTTTAGAAAGGGTTTACATTTTGAAATGATAAGTGCCAATGTTGATTTTTTTTTTAAGGGGCTTTGTCGATGGATGATGATTAATTTGAGGGTTCACTGTATGACCCCCATACACTGCTCTGATTTCTGCTGGCAGTGGCTAGTCACTGGAATAATGTGTACACTGTGTGGAAACGCTCAGTTGTGCAATAATTTGGAAGATGTCACAAGATTTCAGAGTGATTACTCAGCAAATTTTTTTGTTATCACAAACTTGCAGATTGTAGAATTTTATTTATAAATGCTGTCAAAGCAAGTTGCTTTGGAGAGGGTTTAACCTTGTTGAGGTCGTCTTTGTTACAATCTATCTACCACCTGAGTTTGTTTTTATCCTGGATCTAGCTTAGTTTGTCTGCTGATGGTTTGGGCATGTGTATAGATCATTTTGTGCTCCCTTTTCCTTTCCAACTTCTGAGTTATAGTTTCAATATCACTTCCCCTGGCATTCTTCTCAGAATAAAATCAAACTTTTCTATGACTCACAAATCATTCAACCACTACATATAAATGTAGGTCCCTTTTTTCCCACTGAAGATGTTGTAAGTTCCTATGCAATCATATTATTGCATAATTGTAAACAAGTTTACTCAAAGCCAGGATCCATGATTAAATGGCCTTTTTAAAACTGTGATTTCACCTGAAGTAGGCCTTGTATATAACACTAACAGGCCTGGAATTACATGGAGGCCACTGCCTCTGTTGCCCTGGTTTTGGCCTTGGTGCCTCTTCAAAAGTTTCCCATAGACTTTCAGATTTTCCAGTGAAAATGCAAATGGCCTTTCCCTCTCAAAGATGGAAATTTTATGGCCTACATGTACATGTAGTTTGTACATGTAGTACTGTTTGTATTAAAAGAAGCCCAACAAAATATTATTTACAATCGACTTGTATGAGTTGGGTCTGCGCACTCAATTCATAACTGTATTCGACAACTTTTGAACTGTGACTGGGAGGGTACAAAAAAAAGGCAACATTTTGCCCTTTATTTTGTTTATTGTAAAGGAACAACATTTTTGTGAATCCGTGTAAACTTATTAGCCTTTTCTCTCCATTTGTTTATATAAAATGAAATGGTCCTACAGTGTACTTGCCCATGCGACAGACATCTTGAATATCTCTAGTTATTACTGAACTACAGTGAAAGTTGTCTTGCTCTTCGTTAAGCAAAATCCTGTCGAGTGATTTGGAATGTATAGGAAACGAGCTCGTGGAATCTTTTTTTTTTCTTTTTCTACCTCCCATTTTTATACAAATTGTCATACAATATGAAGGTGGGCAGACCCAGTCAGGACTAAGTCTTGCTCTATGGGCTGAGCAATTGTTGTGATTAGGCAAACCTTTGAACAGTATTTTCACATTTACAGTGAACAGATTCCCATTAGCATCTGCAAAATGCTACACAAAATGTACATCAATTGCTACTCAAAACTCTTGATGAACTAAAGCAATCACCTCAGGGAAAAAGAAATAGTCCATTATTGTGTCCAAACCTGTAGATTTGTATTTCTGATCAATGATGCACGGAGTCTGTAAACCTCCTGAATTGTCACATCTGGGGAGGTTTCGGGTCTAGAATAATGGGGACCCAGACCCACAAACCATTTTTAAAGGAATGTTCACATTTTATCACATATCCTCCCTGATAGATTCAGTGTGTACAGAACATGCTGAAACGAAATCTAAATATTTTGCTATGATACAACATTTCTGGATGAAAGTGTTCGCTGACTTTTCATACGGTTGTGCAGTTGACAAGGATAAAAAAAAATGTACGCAATGGCTTTCTTGACACTATGCAATTATCATTTTACCAAAAGGATAAATTGATCAGAGATGGTACCCACAAAAAAACAAAACTAACCAAGTTTCTTCCTTCAGCAAGGGGAAAAAGCCCAGAAAAGGTTAATGGTCCAATTTCATGGAGAAAATATTGCTTAAACAATGTTCTTTTAAGCGGATTTCAGGAGAATATTATCAGTCACAGTTTGTGTGATTGTGACATGGTAGTTTGGCCGGTATCCTTATTCTGGTAAGCATAATTTTGTTGTGCTTAGCTACTTTTTTCTGCTTAAGCAGCTCTATGAAATTAGGCCTACATGTGTGGTATGTCTCATTCGCGCTCTGGTGAAGTGGTTTAAATGCTGTACATAGGTAGAATTAAGCTTACTTGTAATGTTAATGCTGCATCACATAATACATGAATCTGTTACAAAATTCCATAAGCAGAGTTTTTTTTTTTCCCCAGGTCTGTCTGTTTTGTTGTTGTTCACAGTTTAAAAACCAATGAAAACAGCAAGGCCGTTCTATGTACAGATAAATACGTTCTGTAGCTACAATCAAAGCATTATTCAACCAAGTCTTTTGTCATCGCATTTTCTTCCAGTTCCCAGGCCACCTAGAAAACTACGACCTTCTATGAGAATTACAGGGCACTTGTTCATTTTACCTGCTATAAAGCTGTGTCATAGGCTGGCTGGCATTGCTCAGCATACAATGTTGCTGGCCATTTTACCCAAAATAAAATATTGTGTTATGATCACTGCGCGAAAAGGGCTAAAGTGTTCGACATAAAATTGAAAATTTTCCAAATAGCATGCTGACTCTGAGTCACCCAGTCACATGACAATAACAATCTAAGTTGCAAAATAAACCTCGCAATCAGCCAGGAACCAGCATGTGTGGTTTATTACTTAAAATACTGTGGTCAATGAAATGTAAGATGACCTTGAAGGCCTTCCAAAATGAGTGTTGTCTTTGGCATTGTTCTCCCTTGGAGAGAAGCCAATGTTCTGGCACGGGACCGCTGTTCTTGTTCTATGTAAATTTTAATCCGGTATGCAACTTGTTTGCTGATTTTATCTTCTTTAGTCCTTTTGTGTAGTGCAAAATTTTCCAGTTTTGTTTTTGTTTCAGAGTAGACCCTTTGCATGGGTCTCCATTGCTGAGGTCAGTCATTCGAAACGTGCAAAAGTGCATACGCGCCACGCAGAACTCTCGGCCAATGATTGGTCTTCCTTTAACCTCAGTGAGGGCGCTGTTTGAGCTTGTGACGTCATATGTGTGGGGTCTACGGCAAAGTGGCTTATCTTGATGATTAATCAGTGAATGCATCCAAATCCTCTAAAAACCCTTTTTGTAATTTTCGACCTAGTTTGATGAATTCTGAATAACCACATTTAAAGGGAAAGTGTATAATTTTGGGGAAAGAGAAAAATTATTTCCGGTCCGCTAGCTTTTAATTGACACACCATACAAACATGTGCAAATATGATCAAACTCAGTAAAGGTTTACAGAAAACTACAAGAAAATCAAAATTTTTGTTTGTATGGGCCTATCAGGTTTATTTTGGTTGCGACAATCAAAAGAAGCAGTGGTGTTTTGGGTGGTCTTTTTCAGGGCTGTTTTCTTAATCTTACAGCAATTGTTTTTAGAGGGAAATATTTATCTCGTCTGACCCCACTAAGGTGATCCCCTGGCTGCCGCATCCCAGATTGTATCATAAACTTAGGTGTGATCCCTGGCTACACTGCAGCTATAAAAGGTTGTATGGCTTTTGACTTGCACCCCGAACAAAGATATTGAAAAAATAGGGAGACTGCCATGTATATGAACATGTAGGGCTAGATTAGATAGCTCAGTTGGTAGAGCGCGGGCATGTTAAACCGGAGGTCGCTGGTTCAAATCCCGCTCTAGTGAAATTTTCTTTGTAAAAAGCTCTATCCTCCATACTGAGCTTGCCTTGAAAATGGTTTGCCTGATCAGCAAAAAAAAAAAGGTGATTGAACCTTCGTTAGACAACCACCCCCACAAACATGCCATAAAAGGAATCTGAAGTCATCCATGGATAACAGGATTTGGTTTTTGATGAATGGATGTTACGATGAATACTCCATCTTTACGGTTTGCTGATTAAGTGTATTCCAAAAGTTGTGAATACAAGCCCTACAGTGAATTATACATATAAGTATTTCTCTCTTGGAAAATTCATGCATGTAACAGTGTTGTGGGCTTTGCGGCTTGTCGTGGCTGAGTGCATCAAACTCCTGTTCAGGGCCCAATTTCATGGCTCTGTTTACCGCCGAATTCCGTGCTGGCAATCACCGTTCTTTGCTTACAGGGCAAGTGCCGAATTTCTGCGCTAGCTGTGTCATGAGCGAAGAATGCCTAGTAACATCGAGTACGCTTGCACATGAGCACAATTTCCCTACAAACCCGTGAAATACGCTTTACTTAAACGCGGCATTCCCTGCTTCTGAGATCGGGAGTAAATTGATACCGGCCGAGAGTTGTGATTCCTGATGTGAATGATTAGCAACAATTGTGTGCCATTCCCGCTGATGGTGCTGCATACTCCATCCTCATCGGTTTCAAGAATGTCTGTGCCCGATGCACAGGGTTTATAACAATAGTGTGAGATACTCTGAGAGGCCTGTTTCATGTATGAATGAACGCAGTTGTTAGATGAAATCCCCCCCCCCCCCCCCCCCCCCCCCGCCTCATGAAACCAATGTGTGGGTGTACCATGTAAAGGAAGCTGGGCAATGGGGTTAGTTAAGTTTGTTTGTTTATTTGTTTAGAAGAGCTTCCAAACAAGGGGACTCACCAACATTGCTGAGTTAGGGGGTGGGTAGGGCTATGGGCTTCATTAAGGAAACTCAAGAGGGCTTCTTAAGAGGACAGAAACAGTAAGATATTGTTCTCCTTCCACCAGTAGTGTCACCCAATTGATGTCTGTGTACTACTTGGAGCTGCTGGAAGTGATACACTTTGATGGAGAATGTTCACTACTTTTAACCCAATGATTTCCAGTATAGTAACCCATCTCGGAATAAACAGAAAGATATTAAAATGATAGATCAAATCATTTTAAAAAAATGTTTCCATCGTGCACCTACATGTATGTACGTGCACATCCAAGGTTGAGCTCAGTCTGCCACCTTGGATAGCGCTAAGCTTTCTGCATTTTAAGGGTCAGCTTTGATATCAAAAACATAATTTTAAGTGACATAGACTCACTTAAAAAATCGTATTGAAACGAAATATGTATGCAACCATGCATGTGGTTTTCCACAAATAACACATGCATCAGATGCATCGTCTACGTAAAATGCCCTTTACTGATCGTGTATCAATATTTTTTAATAAAGACCTGGAATTGTTCTCTGATTGGCAGCAGCTAATAGTCTAAACTGTACACAGTGTTAATGAACAATACGATTAGATTGGATTCACGTACACGTACTGTCGATGAAAAGATACACCTTGACCCGTAAAGATACCGCACTGGAGTAAGGTCACACCTGATGACTGTAACAGATGGTCGAGGTGAGCGTCACATATGGACGGCTCGTAAAGATAGAAAAAAAAAGGCCCATTTTCTTGGCATGAGTACAATATTTCCGGTTCACAGTCCGTATACACTTGCAATATCTACTTCATAATACACAACTGTGCTCACAATATCAACTAGCAAATGGTCCACGTATCTACCTTCGCTCTGGTCAATGAGCTTTTGCCTCAGCTGCACCGTCTTTTTTGACAATCTCCCCCTCAATATTCGTCAAGCTACCTCTACTGACTCATTCAAATCTCTATTAAATCTCTTTGTAACGAATGCTTTTAAACGCTTTGTAAACATGTAGCCCAAATCGCCCAATCCAAGGCAATGTGTCCCTTTAACCTTTAAAATAAAAATAGATCCTCTGTAAACAAAAATAGATCCCGTGTAAACAAAAATAGATCCTGTGTAAACAAAAATAGACCCTGTGTAAACAATATAACGAAGGTGTAGAATTTCCATTTCATCTGAAATGGAAAGGTTTGCAGAAGCACCAGCAACATTTGCTGTAAAAAAAATCTTCTTGTATTTTGTGTTAGTTATAAAGCATGAACCATTGTAGTAACAACTCGACACCGTCAGCAGTGTTTACTGTCTTCAAGCACAAGCGAAGTTCATGAAAACACCTTGATTTGTTTGCATTGATTTGTGAGAAACATTGAAAAGCAATTGAGTTTTTCTACACCACTGCTTCTTTTCACAGTCACCACAGCATTGCGTGATGCTGCAGGCTGTGCCTCTGGGCCTGGAATTACATGGAAGCCACGGGGGGCCATTGCCTGTGTTGCCATTGCCTGTGTTGCCCCTGGTCTTGGCCTTGGTGTCCCATCAGAGATTTCCCATAGACTTTAAGATTTTTCCAATGGACGTGCCCTTTATGATAATGAAAATTGGCCAGCTGCCTTCTCAAAGATGAAATTCTAAGCCTGCGCTTAATTGTTTTTGTAACTGTGCCTTTTACATGTACTTGGCTCCCTGGAAGTTTTAGTACCCCACATTTTAAGCATGTGTATTGTTGTCAATCAATCTCTCTGATTAATGGTAGCGATCGCAACCAGTTAAGTGGTCAAATGAAGCTACACTCACATACTCAAAGATAATTTAACACTCTTAAAAAGTTGTTAATCACATCTGTAAAGGAAGAAATATTGAGCGTAAAGGTTGCACAGTTTTATAGTAGTCCACAGGTCAAGTTGAGAAGTGGTGTTTACTAGCCCATAGCATTTTTTTTTTTTAAACTAGACAATGTGGAGCTGCAATCATAAAAATACAAATGCTGGACGAAATCGTTCCCAGTGAGCAGTAATTACTGCTTGGAGCATTTTCGTCCAGCGGTTTTTGTACAGCATAACATTTTAGATTGGGGTCGTTGTGTGCAGACTGTTTGCTAATATTGATGATGGTAGCGTAGCAATTGATATTTTGTGTAGCATTGTATGCCATACAATTAGGGAGATCATTCACTATTTATTTATGAGCCAACATGAGCGTGTGCTATTTGCTCCGCACACGAATGTACTATGCACTGCACAGTACATTCTGCCTAGACCTCGATAGCCATTTCATATAGTAAAATATTGTTTATTTTGATGAGAGTTTAGCTGGCTTAAAGTTCACAATCTCAACCCTCAACGAAACAGGATTAATATTGCACTCATGGTGCATAGACCGTGCAACCCTATTTACAAACAGAGTGACCGTGTACATTCTACTGCCTTTCTGGCAGGCAAGAATTGTCATGTGAAATATTACATTTTGTGTCATAATTTTCACATAAATTCAAGAGTTAAATAAAAGAAACAGCTGGACAAAAGTTGATACACACATGTATCAAATGGTGCAATCTTCGTGAAAAATAAGATTTTATGGTTTTTTTTTCTTCATTGAGGTGTGTACAAAGTCCGGACTCTGTGGCTCTTTTGTAAACATAGTGATGTCACAGTTTACATGTTCTATGTATTTAAACACACACGCTCTGCCCAGACCTTGATATCGTCATTTTACATTGTATGTACAGTACTACAACTTTGTTTGTTTTTAAAATGCAGCTCAATTGGGCGCAAGAGCAAACTTCCATCATAATCCAGACAGACCAGATTGCCTGGATTCATTGCATCTCATTAATGCAGCGACTGTCATGCATGTCATGTGTAGAACCTTCCTGCTGTACTAACAGGGTACATTGTATGTACATATACATCTAATGTAAACATCAGTCAGTGTACAGCATGCTGTCAGGGCTAACATTTTACACTGGACCGCAGGCCCGATGCCAGTGATTTTGTAGCATCGGACCAGTAAACTCATGACGGGACAAGTCCGGTGGTCTTTTGCTTTTCAATTGAATACTAATAACACCTCACCGTTTCATCTCAGTCATTAAGATTCTGGTCTTGTAAAATGAATTATGATCCAGTCAAAAAATCTAGCTAGAAGGCCCTGCAGTCTTGGGGAATTTTAAACCAAATTTGAGCCCTGGCTGATGGATGTTTTACACTGTTTCTGCGTACATGTATTGTACAAGTAGAATTCACAACAATTTAAAATAAAATGAATTATTGTTATGCAGATGATGCAAATGTATAGTTTGCATACATTTTTTAGCTACATCCCACGTAAATGATAAAGCTTGAAGTTAGCACATCAAAATCAAAGATATTTTGTGAACAATCACTGTATTTGTTATTAATATTTACAGTGATATTTAAAAAATTCAGTAGTATTACATTCTTTGTACATGTATGCTTTAATGTGTGTGCTTTCCTTTATTTAAGAGCTCGGTCTACTATTTCAGACGCTGTAGCAGACTTGATGGTACGTTGTTAAATGCATTATGGGTCGCCCTGTTCAGAACCAGACTGTGTACATACATAGTCTGCATTAGAGTGAGAAGCAAGTTGAATGTCAGCCATACGGCAGCAGCCTCTGCCGGGGTGTGTGTATCATTAGTGTAGTTTATCACTGGAAATATAGCTGCCGAACCCTGGATGGCGTGTGTGTTATGTGTGTGTGTGTGTTCCAGCTCTGAGAAAAAGTGTGACAATGACACGTTTTAAAGTACAGTAGTGTGCGTAGCAGGTAGACAAACCAGACCAATACATTAACGAAGCAATTATTTACATGTGAATGTGGTGACTGCTACGTGCACATGTGCATGTACCATGGGTATGTCTGACCATGGAGGAAGGAAATCCATGGCCTCGACAAGTGACTTCAGGGCTTGAATTTGGGGTAAAATGCCACAAGACCGCAGGGCTTGTCGCTCAAAATGTTTACCGAACCAGAGTTTATTTTACAAGACCAGAATCTTTATGAGAAAAAGCTTTCTACACAGTTTAACATGTAAATCGTTTTTATTTGAACAAGCACTACCATAAGATTTTTTCTCATTTGTCTAATGGGTTAGTATATTTTGATACTCAACGGAATTGTAGGTCAACTCGAGGTCAACATTTGAACATGATTTCTTTCTGTAAAAAGACTTTACACAGTGGCTATTATTTCAATTGAAAAACACAAGACCACCGGACTTGTCAGGTCATTAGTTTACTGGCTGGCCTGAGGCTAAAATCACTGGCCTCGGGCCAGCGGTCCAGTGTCCAATTTGAACCCTGAGGTGTATGTATTGTTATAAAAATGCTGATATTGAAGTACAAGAATATCTGACTGGGTTTTTTAGAGAAAATATTTTTACAAAACTTTGATTTGAAGTTCCTAAATTACACATGTGTTGCACTATGTATACAGTTGTACAGCATTTGCATTCACAGTGACTGCACTTAAAAGCAGGGTATACTTTTCGTAGTTGTCAAAGACCAGGATACTCACTTTGTGTATCCCATCCCAACATATGCATCAAATAACAAACCTGTGAAAATTTTGGCTCAATTGGGCATCGAAGTTGCAAGAAAATAACGAAAGAAGAAAACCAAACCACCATTGTTGCATAGAATTGTGTGCTTTCAGATCCCTGAGAAATTCAAGTTTTGGGGTGAAAAATTACTTCTTTCTCTAAAACTACATTACTTCAAAGGGTATCGTTTCTAACAATGTTTTATAATATCAACAGCCCTCCAGTGTTCTTTACCAAGTAAGTTTTATGGTCATTAACTTGTGGAGTAATTACCAAAAGTACACCCTGCCTTTAAATGTTTTGTACATACTTGTTTGTATGCACATTAATGTGAACATTAGACCCATAGCAGGAATCCAGTTGTTTACAGTACCTGTGTGCACACGTTCATGTTGTTGATTTTATTTATAATTAAAGACATCCGCTTGTATACAATTTACATGTATGGCATGACCAGTTGGTAAGACGAAAGTGTGTACATGTAGTAGAGGGGTCCCCCAGCGATTCTTTTTTGTTGTTGCTGAGATGTTTACATTGTTGATTTGTGTACACTGTGTCCACTTCTATTGATGATTTGGCCGGATCACAGAACAAGGAGGTCAGACCTTATTCTCCGGTGAACAAAAGAAACGGCGGTGGATTTTAAGAAACAGTCTGTGCGCAAAAGAAACGGCGGTGGATTTTAAGAAACGGTCTGTGCAGAAAAGAAACCGCAGTGCATAAAAGAATTACCATGTAGTTGTGTGTCTGGCCCTTTAAAAGAAAAATTAGACAGAATTAAGGCGATCCCCAATTGCTGGTTCCGGGAAATGGGGATTGTTGTGATTATTTACTTGCAAATAATAGCCAGACCAAATCACACAGGGTTTGTCAAAGTGCACCCCTTAGGGCTTGTTCGTCTTTTCATCAGAAATTGCCAACCGTATAGTTCCAGTGAAAATGTGTGTGTGGTTTTTTTTTTAAAAAGCAGAACTTCAATGCATATGAACGTGCAAGGCTGAGGTCAGTTGCAGTTTGCGGTCTGCTTGTTTCTGGTCAGGAGTTTATCATAATGAGGTGATAGTCCACGGTCCAGTCAATGGACGCAGCTGTGGTTTTATGAATGAAGTGGTCTTGGAAGGTTCTCTAGGCCAGGTCAATGGATGGAATACATCCAAATGTGCAGACTAACACACGTTTACACTTCAAACACGTACTATTCACGTGCTTGAACTGTATGTACTGGTACATGCATATTATGCACACCATGAACTGACACTGTCCTGTTTAGCATCAGCTCTTGTCTGATGATAGTCTTGTATTACATTATACACATGCAAGCCTCTTAGTGGAATTTTGTTAACATATGCGGTGTCCAAGATGGCACATACAAAACAAAGAGGGTCAGACGTCAGACGTGCGGGGGGGGGGGGGGGGGGGTTCTTGGGATTACTGTAAAGCACAATTCAGACTTCACGGGAAAGCAAATGCGAAGTGAATTACATGATGCAACCAATCTTGTATGCACTGCTTTCCCGATCGTGACGCAAGGAAATTCACTTTGCGTTCGCAACTCGCATTAAGGCATCAGGGTGACGGCCACGCACAACTTTCCTAGTTTTCCTCGCGATATTTGATGCCTTGAAGAACATCTGCTCTTTATTTTTCTTTGCCTATCTTTTACTCATGAGTCTGGAGTATTTAACATGAAGTACATCCGAAATGTGTGTTGAGATAATTTGAGTGCGTCTTCTTTTTGAAACCGAGGACTTTAGCAAAAGGTTGACTAATGTTTGTGTTTATGATGGAATTGGAAAGGTTGCTAAAAAAAACTAAGCCCAAATGATTTGAGAATAAAGAGAAGTCCTTGATTTACCTTGGTCAACAAACATGTGTTGTTCACCTGGGTTTTAATTTTTTAATATTAAGTTTTTAAAAAATGTTGAAATTAACAAAATTTAAATTTGTTTAAATTTATGATTTTCCCCCGGATTACATAAGTTTTCTGGGATTAGTAACCCATACATCAACGACCATGTGCATTTAACATGATGCTAACCCATTATGTTTAAAAAACAATTGTCAATATTTTAATTAGTTTTGGTCTCTTTTGCGTCTTTTATAAAGTTGTTGACTACCAATTGTCTTGTTCTCTTGGGAAACCCAGTGCTAGTTTCATTGCCGTTTTTTTGTTTTTTGTTTGTGTGGCAAACTAATCCATACACTCTTATACTTCGTCAAATTTGGATGCTTAAGATGCAATTAAAGTCCAGAAAAAAAGTGTGGGGGTGGGGGGTCATTTCCTGATAGTACTCCATTTGTTGACGACGACTAGCAGCTGTTCCAGTGTAATTCAAGCATCCATTTATGCAAATGTTCTTTTAATCTTGCGTTATTATAAGTCTTATTGGTTAATTTTTCTTATTATTAATTGGGTTACTTATCTCTATTCCATCATCCTGTCCGATAAGAATTGAAGCAATAAAGTTAATGATTGAAACTTGCAGGTGAAAGTCATTGATTACACTGTATGTACACTACGCAGCCGGACTATAATTGTTTTAAATTTGCTTTTTCTTTTTAGAGGGAACCTTTCGAAACATATAAATTAAGTGTTTTTAACCGATGAATTTTTACCTTGAACTTTTTAAAATCTTGCAAACTGATGTATTTTGTGTTTTCTGTGTTCTTTTCTCATACATTGTGTTGTGCAATGTTTCTTAGTTTTATAGTTTGATTGTTTTATTGTATTGATATCATGTACATTTGTTTATTGTCCTTTATTGTCGTTGGTTTTACAAGGGAGAACAGTGGAATCGCTGATGGGTCCCAGAATAACTAAGACCAATAAAGAAATTTACCGAATAATTAAGTTAAACCAATGGTTTTGTTTTTTGGGGGTAAATTTTCTCAATTTGACACTCACTACTTCCATATCTTGGGCCAAGTTTCATAGAGCTGCTTAATAAGCCCAAAAAGTAGCTGAGCACAACAAAATTATGCTTACTAGAATAAGGTTACCAGCCAAAGTACCAATTAATATGCTCATTTGTGACTGGTACCCAGCTTATTTTTGCTCAATAAAGCAAATAACGTTTACGCAACATTTTCTGCTTAATCAGCTGTATGTAAATCGGGTCGTACAGTGTAGCTAGTCAAAGGTGCTAGTCAATGGAAAGATCAGGAAATGTTAGGTGGTTTATTTTGTTGGTATTAACTCCTGTGAGGATTTCCAGGGAAGCATTGAAAAGCTCAAGTCTGCATTCCTGTGGTTGTACATGTACGTTGCCAGGCAAACTGGGGAATTAGGACGTGCGTACATTCACTCCGACTCTAATAGATGTTAATTTTGCATCGGGGTGTGGGGGTGGGGGGGGGGGGAAGGTAGAGAATATGATTTGTTTTGTACCCTTACACCGATGTGTAAAGCAATGTGTACTCAGTACTTTTCCGAGTTTTGTGAAAAAAAAATCCAAAGTAGGCAAATCACTCGGGTGGGATTCGAACCCACAACCTTTGCATTGCTAGAGCAGATGTCTTACCACTATCCACTCGGACTCTGTTCAATTGAAAACAAATAAACATGATTCTAACGACGAGCTTTTGAAACTGATATCTTGGACATTGGTGACCTTTCAGAAAACAGACAACCAGCTACTGGCCCAGTTTTACTTCAGCGATGAGGAGCTCAACGCGGTGTCTCAAGAGCTGGACAGCTTCGACGGGAGGCAAGACCCAGAGAGATGCACCCTGCTCGTTAATCAACTCCGCACGTGCCAAGACAGAGTGCTGGGTAAGTCTGATGTCACTACTCTCGGTTTTGAGTTGGTGATTGGCTTCCCTGTCGTCAGCATGTTGGCTGTGTTTCCTTCTTCCTTTGCTGGGAGTCATTACATAATTACCGACATGCTCCTCTCTGTCTGCAGTGTGTCTAGCCAGGAGATAAAGCTCACCATTTTTTGATTAGGGGCTGCAGCGTCTAAGGTTTTCCTGTTTGGGAGCAAATTCAAGCATTAGTGATTTTATATGTAATACCATGGTAATACATGTCCACTTGTCTTTGTTTAATTAAAAGCCATGTAAAAAATTAAAGAAACGAGTTGCTCAGCCTTCTTGCTTTACCAGCAAAATTGCCAAATGACCTACAGCAGTTATTTTTTAGTACTATTTATTTGTTTGTTTTTAAAAACACAGTAGGATACTCAAAAATACTTGGCACCACAAGCGTAAATTGGCCGCTAACGTGTCAATTCCATCGCCCACAGTTGTCGTTGTGATTAACCGAACAGAGCCCAATCAATAATAATGACTTGGAGACAAGAGCATGGTAGCAAGTAGCATGGTGCTCGTTGCGTGCTGCCGTTTAGTCTGCTCCGGACCACCCTTTTTTTCCCCGCTGTGGTAGTCATGGTAGTCTGGGTGTCGGCCTGATTTTCATGGGTGATAACATGGTGGGTGCAGGCAACGCGGTTGATGATGTGCTGTTTTGACTGATTTGAGGTGAACAAACAAACAACTTTCATCGCGAACTGCAGAAATTGAAACGGAAGGATGCTAAACAACTAACTTTTTTAAGCATTGCCTTTACTGTAAAGTTTGTAGTACTCTAAATTAGGCACACACTTTGAAACTGACTTTTCAGTCAGTAATTTTCAGTTTTTTAGTTGAAGACAAGATCGGTTATTACTGAAAATATAATTCAGTAAGTTTCAATGTGAAAGTCCAACTGGTTTTAAAGAAAATCTCTTACCAGTACCAATTCTCCAGAGAAATATTTTTTGTCTGAGACACTGTCAAAGTTGACGAAACAGTATTTAAAGCCCCCCTTAAAATCACTGTTTCCCCATGTCAGTCAAAACTATCCAGGAATGTGAAGACACACAAAGTCTATGCTAAGCCTAGTCCAGGCCTCATACTTTGTTCTTGAATGGGCAAGACAGTTTTTCCTTAGCAAGGGGCACCTCGGGGGGGGGGGGGGATCTAAATTTGTACTGGAACATTTCAAGGGGCACCAAGGCAATGACCAGGGGCATTGTGTCATTAAAGTATCAGGCTTGAATGAACTGTTTCGTTATTGTCACAAAAATATGAACATCGAATTCATTTTTTTAATGGTTGCTTAAATTAGGCTGCATTTATTTAATCCTAGAGGATATGAATTCCGATTAGTCTCGGCCTTTAAGGAAACAAACTCTTAATCAAAATATTCTCCATGAACAGAAATAAAAGAACAAATGTTTGTCAGTGTAGGATCAATAACAAGCTATTAAGAGGATGACTGATTGCAGAACGTGGGGATGTTTCTTAAACATCAAGCATGTCAATATTGTTATCGCGGCGAGTTTTTACGATGTTCAGCCGGTATTGCACTTGTTGCTATGTCGTCAAGGACTATTCCAATGGACTGGTGTACTGCGTTTACGTACTATAAGCAACCTTTAAAAATGTAAAAACTAATTAATTGGGCTGTAAAATGAACAGTGCACAGTATGTCCACTCAACCAGTGTTGTTAGTCGAGGACAACAATTTCATGATTCCATATGGATGGCATAATTACATTGCTCAAAATATTCCGATATTTGACAAACACTGCAGGGGTGTCTATTTGTACATGTATGGGGGAGATTCTTTTCTGCACATAAATTACACAAGTACATGTAATATACTTTTTCCGGTTTGTATGGCAATATGGATACACTTTTTGGGGCAAAGTTTTTCACCTAAAATGCATGATACAGCTCCTTACTGTTTATAACATTTGGTTCCTACAGTGTGTAGTTTTTAAACTCAAGTCATGCCATATGGTGCTGTTGTTAAAGATAGCACGAAGAAGTTGTTGCGATCACACTGGATAATTTTTCTCTGATTTTCCCCCTCGCAGCGATTGTGGAACAGGTCATGGACCACGCTATAGCAAATGAAAGGGCTAATCGAGACTTCAGGGCCAAGTTCCCCGACGATGTCCTGCAAGACAGCCTGGCTGGCCAGCTGTGGTTCGGCGCAGAGGTACGTGAGGCAGCCCCCGCATGACCAGATTCAAATATTGCCTTAATACAGCTCCTCTCAACATGACTTGACACAGTGTACAGTTGATAGAAATAGTCAATGAATTTCAGATATCGGCACATTTAACATGCTATGCCAATCTTATTGAGGTGACGAAAACACGCACTTTATAGAATAATTTTGGGTTGAACAACGACAAATTGACTTGTGACCTCCGGAAATGTGCCGATGCTCTACCAACTGAATTAAAAGCCCTGTGTTGGCGGTCTCCCTACCCAGCCAGTTTCCCTTGTGGTTAAATGACTTAACTTTTTATAATAATAACAATGCACTTTTCAAAAAATTACCAAAATGCATTCATGTACATTTTTACAAGAACAAGAAAAACATCACAATACAAACTAAGAATTGCGGAAACAGATACGCCTTAGGGTTACAACTGAAAAAGAGTCTTGAATGTTAATTGGAAGACAATAGTTTTGTTTGAATCAGAAATTGTTTATCAGCCTTCACAAATGTGATGTGTACATTGATTGTGACTGCAACGCTGTGCAAAGTGAGTGAACTTGCTAAGCAGGTTTTGTTTTCCCCGCTTAAATGCTCAGTAACATTTGAGTGGTAAGCAAGTTGCGTATCTGAAGTATAAATACAGCCTTCGTTAGTGGTGAGGGAATAGAGATGAGTCAACGGAGTAAACCCCCCCCCCCCCCCCCAATCAAACAAAAACAGGCAGACAGGATATAATGCCAAGTTTCAAGTCTGTATGACCTTTATTTTTTGCGAAACTGTCCGAAGAAGGTTTGGTGGAAAGAAGAAGACATAGGAAAAAAAAACCCCACCTAAAACAGTACAATAGCAATAGGTTTTCGACTGTTGGCCAAACACCAAAAAATGAAATTAGATTTAGCTGTTTCAAACCGCTTACCAACCAAAATGACCTACGGTATAAATGAAAAAAAAAAGAAGGTTAGTTGACTAACGATTCGACACTAGCAGAGACCTTCTCAAAGGCTAAAATGAACAAAAAATACACGACAAGAGTATAACGTGCCCGCTCTGGTTGTGCAAAGTGTTTTCAGGTTGTAGTTGTTGTTTTATTTTCTTTGTATAAAGTTTGGTGTTTGTTGATGAAGGGATCCCATACAAGATGTACATGTATGTAGGGCAGTTCATGACTCATAATAGTACTTAAAAAAAAGAAATTTTAGGAGTTGCCTCTGGGCATGTAGGACATTCACCGCCATTGAATCAGATGTGCCGTTCAGTTAGTTCGTCAAAGTTCATCAGGTTTGCAGGTTTCATAATGGTGCTTGGATCTGTGGCATGGTGTGCCCCCCCCCCCTCCTATTGTGTCTTCATTGTGATCAGAGAGTCTCAGGAATTCTTCAGAGGGTTTTTTTTTTTGGGGGGGGATTTGTTTACTTCTGTACAGGAGGTGAAGATTGTGTTAGAGAATGGGAAATTTGTTGTTGTTGTTGTTGTTGTTTTTTTTTTTTTTGGGGGGGGTGGGGACTCCCTCTGGCACGCATCAGGCTTTGTATGGTAGGTTTTGGTTCACCAATCTCACCGTTGCATTGTGGTAAATTTATAAAACGACACCATGTATTCTTACATGGGAAGTTGTAAATTCAAGATGTGCAACCTTTTGTGTTAAATGGAAGTGGGTTAAATCAGAGCCGTATAGTGAGAGAGGTGCGACAACTTGCGATTAGAAGCCATTTTCTGCCCCCCTCCCCCCAAAAAAATGCATGGGCGTATACAGGGTGCCAGACTAGTCTTCCCGTTGGGTTGTGCTGCATGTGGACCCGAAAATGGCGTCCAGCAACCACGTGACCCGAAGCGAAATGGTCCCTCTTCATCGCAACCCTCTCAATACACTGCTCTGGGTTAAATCATCTGTTTACAGCCGTTCTTAGTATTCTGGTTCAAGCAGTGTGTGGCCGCTACATTATGTGAGGAGTCCAATGTAACAAATTTCCTAATGGAACTGTGCCGCTCCTTCCGATCGGAAACTAGCGCTGATGCGAATAGAGATTTTTAGCTTTTATTACAGACGCAGTAAGCGTTTCAATCCATTACCAAACCTTCATACAAAGGCCCTATTGTTACTTGAGTTCAGTGTGTAGGCGTGGCTGGCTGCACTGGCCAGGTAACATGGGTAAAGCAGAAATTCCTGGGCTGTATGGACTCTGTTCATGCAGGTAACCGAGGTAGCCTTTTGCGATCTGAGAACAAACTTCAAGATGGTGACCAAAATCTGGTCATCTTGAAATGTGTGCATTAACAGTGGTATTTTTTGCACTCTGAAACGGACTATTGTGGAATCTCGAAGTCAAAAGCCCTTTACCAGCACAACCCTTTAAAATCTAACTGCATTATTTGATTGTTGGATCTGAGGTCTGTACTAGTAAATTGATCATGCTTTACATGGGAGCAGGCATCCTACCATAATCAGAGTCAAACAGTGTGGGCGTTGAGCAGTCAGTGGTTATCATACGATGTTGGATTCAGTTAGGGTGAGGAAGGGTTCTAGTAAATCACACAAGTGAGTGAAGGTTATTGTAGTTATTTCAGTTTTACCTTTATTTAGGTTTGAACAAAGAAAAATTGACTAGCGCGGGACTTGAACTAACGACCTCCGGATTAACGTACCGGCGCTCTACCAAATATTAGTCAATATCTTTGTTCGGGGGTGCCAGTCAGAAGCCATTCAACCGTATGACTGGCACCCCCTAACAAAGATATTGACTAAAAGGGAGACCACCAACATACATGTAGGGCTGGATAGCTCAGTTGGTAGAGCGCCGGTTCGTTAATCCGGAGGTCGTTGGTTCAAGTCCCGCTCCAGTCAATTTTTCTTTGTTCAAACCCAAATATATAAAAACCAGTCAGTTTCCCTTGTGGTTTATTACTTGGTTTTACCTTTACACGGATGTGTGGGGAAGGTGGGATTTTAAAAACCAAAATTATTACAGGCTGTATCAACAAAGCTTTAAAATTGTGAATATTTCTATACAATGCCCCATATGTGGCCGAGGGAGTTCCCCCCCCCCTCCAACATTCCTACACACTTTCCCCTCTTGTATAGAAGTAACCCCCCCCCCTCCCAAAGAAAAATATCCTCTGAAGAATAGCACTCCACACTAATGTCGTCACTTTTGCTGGCACCCCGAACAAAGATATTGACACAATAGGGAGACCGCCAACATAGGGCTAGATAGCTCAGATGGTAGGGCGCCAGCACGTTAATCCAGAGGTCATTGGTTCAAATCCCGCTCCAGTCAATTTTTCTGTGTTCATCACCAAAGGATTTAAAATGTACCCAGTCAGTTTCCCTTGTGGTTTATAACTCTTATTTTCAAGTGGAAAGAAGGGAATAAGCTCTTGCAAACTGCTTACCAGCCAAAATGACTTGCATTGTATAC
Source organism: Pisaster brevispinus (assembly GCA_023634235.1). Classification (NCBI taxonomy): domain Eukaryota; kingdom Metazoa; phylum Echinodermata; class Asteroidea; order Forcipulatida; family Asteriidae; genus Pisaster; species Pisaster brevispinus. The sequence goes on along the minus strand of JAMKCF010000012.1, from coordinate 14,870,186 downwards.
ATAGTACATGATGCAAAAAAAACTGTTAATTAATGGCCTCATGTTTCGACCCTAACAGAGTCTTTTTCAGAGTCTGTCTCATTTAACCTAAGTTGAGAAAGACTCTGCTACAGTCCAAACGTGAGGCCATTAACAATTGTGGCTTTTCACTTTTAAGGCATCTTAATATATATATATATACATTTTGTGGGAGTCACTTTGTTTGTTTATATTTTTTTTTTTCATTTGTGCACATGCTATGTTAATTGATTTTCCCAAATGTGTTTTCGCACATTATCACGTTTAGAGCTTTTATAGAAAAAGAGCATCATTTTGGAAAAGTGGATAAAGTTGCCTTTTTTTTGTTTTTCGTCATAAATGTTGCTTTTAATACAGAGATAGCACTCTTTAATTTATTGAGTGCTTGACTTACTTTCTCGACGGTAATTACAAATGTAATGACAAGGCACAAGGGCACACGTTTTTCCAATTTCAGTGAGCGAGACACACTTGTGTGTTATCTGATCATTTCGAATTCAACTTTTACTAATTGCCGTTTCCAATTTACTAAAGCAACTCCATTAAAGGTGTAATACAGGATTGGTAACATTCTCGCTTAATTTCAGTCTGAAAGCTAAACCGATTATGAAGTTCGTACTAGAACCAATTTTTTTCGGTGAAATATTTCCCTCTGAAATGAAGTCATATTCGAGAAAACTGTCTGAAAAAAAAAAAACCTCCCAAAAATGCAACAGCTGGTTTTGGTTGTTTCAACCCAAATTGAAGACAATGTTTTTTAACATGCTGAAAAATTGTTCATGGTGTTTCACCATTTTCTCCTGACTCACACAGAGGTTTGAGCCTCAATTCTTACAGTTTTAATAGTTCAAAGTGTATGGTTGATCACACAAAACACAAACACTGTCTGCGACTGTTTTATCAGCTCTGCCTGCAATTGATACCTTTAATAAAGTCAACCCATTTAAGCAACTTGGGGTGTTTTTTTTTTTAATTCAACTGTGTCTGTGTTCTCATGCAATCTATAACCCCAGTGCCTGGCCGCCGGCTCCACCATTATGAATCGTGAGATAGAGAGTGCTGCATTACGGCCGATAGCAAGAGGTCTTACCAGGAGTCTGGACGTCTTACGGAGCATCTTAAGGGAGCAGTGCTACAAGGACCTCAACCACTATAGTGACAAGGTGTGTTATTAACCCCCCTTTCCCCCCCCCCTCCCTAAATTCATCAGCATCCTGTTGTTTTAAGGTGGCGGCAGTGGTATAGGCAACCACTTCTGGGGCAATCTCCAGAAAGAAAACGAGTTCATGTTTCAGTTTTCCACGAAATTACTTTTTTTTTTTCAATGATTTTTGTTTTTGTACAAACAAGGCTGGAAGCCACTCTTGGTAAGGGGCGACGTGAAGAAAATATTTGAAGATGAAAATAACTCATGGGAGCTGATGGTAGGAATTGATACTCCTCTTCAAAACAGTCTAGATTGTAGGATGGGGGGGGGGGGAACGTGCACCAGGCGAGGAGAACTTTCCAAAAAAGTACTGGGTAATTTAACACATCAGTGTGTGGAGTAAAAATCTAAATATTGTTCTTTATTTCCATAGCAACTATTACATCTATTGTTTGTATGTCCTTTAAAATGTCAGACCTTTAAGTTCAGGAGGTTTTATCTCTAGATCAGGAGGAGAGCTCTACCCGGTTTTCTCATTTTCTTTTCTCCTTTTGCACAAGCACAGCCCTGATGCGGAAGTGTTCCTTTTTGCATGCAGAGCAGTTGGTTGCCTTCAAGTTGCCTGTAGAAACTGCCACGTGTGACAAGGCGTGTATAGTGTCTCGTTGTGTCTGTTTTACATAATATGGATGCCTCAAATGCTAGGTTCTGGCCAATATCTTGTTTATTGGTCACCCACATTTTTATTTAGTTTTTTACTGTTGTGATACATCATTTTTGTAAAAACTTGCTTGCAAATGACATGTTGTTCGTTTGGCTTCCCCCCAACCCCCCAATTTCTTGCACTAGGAATAATAAATATAAGCATTTGATAAATGGCTTTCGGCAACATGGCCATTAAGTGGTGCCTCACTGTTTACGCACATTACTTATAAGACATTTTGGAATCTGATATTATACGGAAATCTTCCTGGGTGTGCAGTTACGCTACATTAGGAAAATGATTATGACCTGAAGTACTGCACGGAGCTTGCCCTGGTTCATCTAAAGGTCACACACACATCCCGGCTATGAATGAAATGTCTGCTCTGAGTCAGACAACTCAAGAATCACATCCTGTTGAAGACGCTCTCTCTCCACTGATGATGGATAAGTAATAATATGAAGAAGCAGGTCAGGTCGGAGAGCTGCGCATGAGATTTGCATATTCATCAGGTGCTCTGCACAGTAAAGAGAGAGGATTGTACGGTGGCTTTTAGAGAACACGATGTATGCACATTGTGGGAAACTGGTGAGGTCGAGGAGTTTGAGCCATGTGTAGTCAAACCCGAGAATGAGATTTGCATATTCATGAGGTGCTATGCGTAGTAATGAAGGAGGATTTTACGGTGGCCTTTAGAGAACATAATGCATGCACATTGTCGGAAACTGGTGAGGTCAGAGAGCTTTAGCCCTGTGTACTCAAAGCATAGAAGGAGATTTGCATATTAATGGAGTGCTTTGCATAAATAATGAGGGAGGATTGTACAGTGGCCTTGAGGGAACATATCCTATGAACATAACACATTTGTAGTATGCAAATAGGATTCACTTGTTGACTGACAAAAAGCTGGTTCTTTCATATTACATTTTTTTAATGTGCCACATATACATGTGTACAGTCGGCACTGAATAAACTGCACTATGCATAAATACATGTAGTTCAGTTTTGACGGGAATCATCATGTACACGTGTACATGATGATGATTAGGTCTTTAATATTGAAGGCTGCGCCAAATTACAAATGCGTTTTTGATGAATCGAATTTCAAGATTGTGGATGGAGACGTTTTTTTTTTCTTCATAATTTATGTACATTTAATTTCAGTAGATGCATCGTACACATTAAAGTACAGTGTAATGCACTATCCTGATCTGTCAATGAAATGTGATACTTCTACATCATGTACCAAGTCTAATTTGAAAGACCTTCATTTTTTAAGTATTGACTTTTTTCAGTGACTGGTCAGGGGGACCAGTTAATTTGTTGATTCAATAGTCCGCCAGCCTTTTCACTGGTTCACATCTTTTGCGGTTTTCATTTGGTATCTCTGGTACCTTAGCTTGAAACTATATGACCAGTCAGTGCAGGCAGTGGCATATGATTTAAATTTGGGAAGAAATGAGGTAGCCAGTCGGACCACTTGGACACAATTTTGACTGGTCCTCAGAAGTTCTAACTGGCATTTGACCAGCGGACTACTGTTAAAAGAGAACACTGCGCTGTGCCTTTTACGATTAGTGGTTGGTGCATTCACACACAGTGAGATGTAATTTAAATCCAAGACGATTTACAAGCAATCACCAGCGCTGATGGTATACAGCCATAGTGTTGGCCAGAGGGGTGTCTGGGTGTCTTTTAGACACCCTATTTTAAAGTTGGACACCCTGTTTTAGATGCCATTTTACCTGTAACTGAATTATAATCAAACAATCTGGACACCCCGTTTTCAAACTTCCAGCAAATTTGAACACCTTTTAACCAAATTCTGGCTAAAACCTTGCATGCAGCCCGCCTTGAACATACTTTCCTGATCACCCGTATGTGCGACTACGTACGTACAAACACGGCCCGTGGGTCTGCGTCTGTCCCTGCGTTGGCAGTGTTCCAAACCGTGATCCCAATAAATAGGCTGCTTGATTGAAAAGTCTGTGTATACATATGTACGAGCCCCATGAAGTTAATTACAGCACGGGATCGCTGTTAATCCGGAACACATGACAATCTGGGTCACAGCAGTTTTGACACAGCTACTCTAGTACATGAACACTGTGTGCACATGAACCTGTGACAACACATGTTTACAAAAGAGTCACATACTGTTGTCTAGACCTCCACCAGGCACAATTTGTAAACAGCTCAAGGGAGGAAAACATACATATTTTACTTTCTATGGAAATTTTAGAGTACAATTTCTATCATTGTAAATTGACAGTACTGTACAGTATGGGGGCGCATCTCAAAACTCGTTCAACCTTTTATTTTCACACCCAGTGACTTTATGTTGTAATTTTGATGCGAAAATGTAAACTTTTTCACTTGACCTTTGTGGCTAGTATCTTGCCTGCCAGAAAATGCCCCGGAATGTACACGGTAATTTTCTTCTGAAACGAGACAACGTGGTCTTAGTTTTAAGTATATTTAGTTGAGGAATAGCCCTGGTAGGGCGCCAGTCTCCTGTTGCACTGCATTGAAGACCTGGGTATGGTGTCGCACTTGAATCGGAATAGAATTTCAGCTAATGTTTGTTCATATTTAACTGATTTAAGAAGCTGAAATTGTGCTCATGTATTCTTCATGTCCATAACTATACTTTTGATGGGTCCGCAAAATAAAAGAAATACATCCATAGGTGACATTATTTTAAAAACTATAAAGTGGATTCACGCTTAAACATCTTGTACTGACTGACTTGAGCCATTTTCCAGGAATATACACATTCGTAAAATCTCATCCCTGAAAACCTAGCTTTTATCTCTCTAATCACAGGTGAAGGATGGGCTGAGGAAATTTGACGAGATGTTCGCTGAGTTTGAGTTGAGCTACGTGAGCGCCATGGTCCCCGTTAAGACGGCGAGAGAGTACGACACTCAACAGGACGTCATTGTGCTCTTCTGCGAGACCCTGGACAGGTCAGTCTCGATAAGTCACTCTCATCTTAACCCTAATTGCCAGTAAATCATGTCCACAACCTGTAGTTTTGCATTTCTGGTGATGGACAAGGCTGTTAACCTTTTGAATTTTAACATCCCAGAGGTTCTAGAATATTTCTACAAATGTAAAATGCATTCACGTTTAGTGAGGTGACAGCGGGGTACCAACTGCATCTGTGGCCGCAGCACTCACAAATGGACCCCCAGGGAAATTTGACTCTCCAAAAGTCGCCTGCTGGAGATTCTTTGGAGATTCAAATTTTGTTTACATATTTTTTTATTGATTTCTCATCAGTGGGGGGGGGGGGGGGGGGGGCATTTCAGACAAAATAATTTTGCTGGATGCTTACTACCATAACCATCTTTATAACAAGTAGGCTTTTGGATAAAAATTACACCAATTTTTGTGAGGGACACTATCAAAGTATCAACCTTTATGCATTTCTTCGCTGACGTAGCTCGCACATTCCGAAATTGGGCAATAATCCTGTAATTGGACAATGGTGCGGTTAGCGGAGCCATGAAATTGGGCCCTGTTGGGCCCTGATTATGGTGGTATGCCTAGCCTCGGGCAAATCACGAATGGATGGAATTTGTCACCATTCAGTCTACATGTTCCTATGTATCGGCTCTCCTAATCTCACAATTTGCACATTGCCTTGTTGGCTCGGTACAATGTATCTGTGCGGTGTGATGTCTCTATTTTTAATCTGATTTTCCAATGTTTCTCAGAAAATGAGTAAGATTGATATTAAAAGGCCTTTAGGAGGTCTATGAAAGCCAATCTAGGTCGGCCTTTGTGCTCCGTGAAATGTTAAAAGTTTGTGTATACATTTTTAGCGTCAAAATATCATGCCTCCTCTGTGTTCATTACCCTGTTATTTTTCGACGCAGTTTTGATTGTCAATTTATAAAATGTTTACTTGTTGTTTTCTTTTTACGAAGTCAAAACTTATATTTTGTCGTGTTCTGCCATGTTCATTCTTTGCATTTTTGATGTGAACTCATTTCTATTTCAATGTAATTTTTAAAGATATTCCATTTTTTTCTGTGTGTAATTTTGCATTGCTTACAATTTGTTGTTTATTATCTACATGTATTTGTATATATATATCTAGTCATGAACCACAAGGGAAACTGACTGGGAAATGTTATTTAAATAGTTCGGGTTTGAACAAAGAAAAATTGACTGGAGCGGGACTTGAACCAACGACCTCCGGATTAACGTACCGGCGCTCTACCAACTGAGCTATCCAGCCCTATGTTGGCGGTCTCCCTATTAGTCAATATCTTTGTTCGGGGTGCCAGTCAGAAGCCATACAACCGTTAACTGCCATGTAGCCAGGGATCACACCCACGTTTACGATTCAACCTGGGAAGCGGCAGCCACGGGATCACCTTAAGGGGATGCGACTTTTTAATATTAAATATCTAGTCATGAACCACAAGGGAAACTGACTGGGAAATGTTATTTAAATAGTTCGGGTTTGAACAAAGAAAAATTGACATTTGTATATATATATATATATGTTAGTATTTCTCACTTTGCATATATTTAACCCTAACCACCCCAACCCTTCAAAATCCAACTGTGTGTTTTGTCTGATTCTGTTGGACTGAGGACTACACTCGTAAACTGATAATGCTTTACATGGGATCAGCCTTACATTACTATCATAATCAGAGTCCAACAGGTTGGGTGTTGATTTACCATGTATGTTGTACTTTCCTCTCTCCCAGGGCATTGAAGAAGGTGTATGTAACTCAAGATCAAGTTGATGACTACGATCCGGCACTGATGTTCACCATACCAAGACTCGCTATTGTCAGGTACGACAATCAGTTGACAAAAAAACACCCCTGCTTCACATACTTACCAAAAGTGTAAAGAATTGTGACTTGTAAAATGGAGAATATGTTAAAAGTAGTTTTGCAGGCCTGCAAGTTGTTCTGCCGATCAGCTGATTTCCTAAATGTTTGGTTCCTCAGCAGTGCGGTTGAAAAGTCATGCCATGCTAGGAAGTTTGCTCAAGATTGTTTTTTAAAAACTGCATTTGCATGCCTGACTCTGTTGTACATTTAAAGGGCCATGTCACACAAGGCAATTTACAGGCAACCAGTTCCAAGAAGAAACACAATCACGTTTAAGTTGTCTCGTTCATTTTCCTGGAGGTAGTGAGGACGCTGTCAGAAAAAAAACCGTATCCTGAGCTCCCGAACTGTTCCTTTTGCATGAAATAAAAATTTGTTGCCTCCCAAGTTGCCTGTAAAAATTGCCTTGTGTGACAAGTGCGTTATATCTAAGTTTTTTTCCTGATTTCAGGATTTTTCTCTAAATCTGCTGAAGGACTGACTGAAGCAGTCGCAAAAGGGAGAAAGAAAAATGTCCACATTGTGTCCAGACCTGTAGCTTATTGTTTGTCTACCTGTGATCTGGTGATGCGCAGAGTCTGAAAATCTACTGAATTGTTACATGTACCTTCAGGAGGTTTCGGGTTTAGAATAAACAAGCAATTCTCAGGAGTTGTCACATTTGGCAAATCTCTTCCCTGACGTTGGTGTCCAGTTCAAACCAGCCTTTAAGCCAGTAATGGATTTTTTTTGGGGGGTAACAGATTTGTTTACTTTGAACTTTGTACCGAACTATATATTTCTTTTCTTCTTCTTAGTGGACTGTTTGTGTTCCCAAGTGGACCGTTGAACATGGAGAGGGACTCTCGTTACATCTCTGAGTTGTTCAGACCGTTTCAGGGTCTGCTTCTCAAGATAAAGTAAGACTTGTTTTCTGTCTGTGTTTCCCCGTTTTTTTTCCCAAGATAACCCTAACCCCCCTTTGGGCATCAATGGTACCCTTTTTAATGTATCAGGATCACTTGTGTTGATGATGGCAACAGATTGTTGAAACGGCTTGTATTGTTATGCAGGGTTAGACTTACAGTGGCTGATCCAGAGGGGTTGACCTTTACCCTTTGACTCTTGGCACTGCCTGCCTAGAAAATCGCTTTCTGTTTCATGCCCCCTTGGTTCACTGTGCTTTATGTAGAGGGTAAAACAAACAAACGTTCACAGTCCCACATCAAGAAATAAACATCGATCAGTTTTGAGTTTTCATTTCAATGACTTGAGTAAGAAATAGTTTTACTGAGGATTAGATCAAAAAAAAAGGAAGATGCTAAGTTCTTGTGAAACCAATTTGTAATATTTGACCCACCAGGGAGTTACTGGAAACTCTGCATGAAGAGGAGCTGAACCTCCTGGAGAAAGCACTGTGCAGCACCAAGGACTCCTGGGAAGATATTGAGAGACAGCTTAATGAGATGAGCTTGAGCTACGACACCCCGCGCTCCGGTCGGTCACGTCGCACCAGCCGCAATCCGGACTCCATCTGCCTGTCGCCGTGCGACAGCATGATGACCGAATGCTCCCTGATCAGCTCCAGCTTCATGTCGACACCAGAGGGCGCCGACCTCATGCAGAGGCTGAGCTTCTCGGAGTCGTGGCATGAACTCTCCCAGGAGGTGCTGAGTGTCGAGGAAGAGGGCGAGGGGTTGCCTTGCGAGGCTTCGGGAAGGGATGCTGCGCCTAGGGTTCCTTCGCCACGGACATCGGGAATTAAGGTTGTGAAAAACAATTCTGACGCAGCAGTGGACCAAGGGGCGGCATCTTCGCCTCATGGATACAATGAGATGGAAGAAGATGGGAATGGGGACTTGAAAAACAATAACTTCTTTGCACTGAGGAATTCAAACCGTGAGAGTAATCTTGAGAGGAATTCTCCTGTGATTGAAGCACCCCCGCCGGTGAACGGGGACAGGGTAGATAGACCCCATCCCCCTCGCCTGACGAGAGAAGACAGCGGATTGGGATCAGCTCCAGAAATGGAGCTCATGGACTTGTTCATTAACGTCCCACCGATGCTCCAGAACAGTGTTGAGGTCGAACTGAACGGGGGCGGCGGACTCGTCAGAGTCCACAGTAACGAAACAGTGCCTCATAGCAGTAAAACAAACCCAAGCCTGCTCAGAATAGAGACGGGGCATTTACAGGACTCCGTAGGGGTTAGCACAAACGGGGAGCGCCCGTTGCCCATAACCACGCCCAATGGGAGCGACTTTGCCCCAACGTTTCCCAGTTTCGGTAAGGGGAAGCCGAGCACTGAGTTGAGCCTCGTCGGTGCCAGGACTAGTCCGACCGTGAATAACCGACATCACTTGGATTTCACCTCCGAGGGCCCCGTGTCGCCGTCTCATCGAATCATCCGTCAGAACTCCCTGGATTCCCCGTCGCCAAACAACCACACCGAGCCCACCTCATTCTTTCAGAGGATTCGTCACGGGTCCGGTCGCCGGTCGTCCCTGTCGGACCAGGAGTCCTCGCGTGCGTCCACCCCGAACCGTGACATCTCAGCAAGTGCAATAAACCGAGTGGAAGGGAGTCGCGGTGTGAGGCGGGTGAAGGTGCAGTCAGAGGCGCCAGGGGGCGGAGGCGGGGACGGCGATAACGATGGCTCGTCCAGCTCGTGCTCGTCATCGTGCTGTGGAGGGGATGATGAAATATGTAGCTATCAGTGGGAGTCAGACGGAAGGTAATTGAAATAATAATCAAACTAAAATCAACAATGGACTTTTGTACATTGCCCTGTATCTGGAAATTTTGAAGTTCATGGTACAAAAGCATTAGAACCTCAATCACTTGGCCGTTTATTATATTCCTTAAGCCATCTCAGCTCCCTGTGGAGTATGCTGCCTGTGCTGACAAGTGCATAGCACAACAAGCTAAATCAATCACAAAAAAACCTTCCCTGCCATCACAGGTTCCTAATTACCACCTGGGTGAAGAGAAGCAGTTATAGTTGAGTGTCTAGCTGAAGGACACAAGTGTCGTGACTGGGAGTCGAACCTACTCCTGATAACTTTGCCGCCATAACTTGAGTCCAGCGTACCCTACCACTCGGACACTTGACTTGCTCAAAATTGGTCATTAACATAGATTAGATCTGGAAACTGGCAGGGGTGTTCTTTACAATGTACTAAGGAAAAACTGTCTTGCCTGTACAAGAAGAATATTTAATAGATGTTAAATTTTGCATCTGGGATAAAGATTGTTTAGTTTTACCCTTACACTGATTTGTGTTAAGCCATGTATACTCAGTACTTTTCCAGAAAGTACTGAGTATACAGTGCTTTACACACATCGGTGTAAGGGTAAAACCAAATAAGAACAATATTAGGCCTGTGTTGCAACATGTACAATAGTTCGTTTGTGGCAACTTTTTGGTTAATACATGTGCAGCCTATTGGTTATTGGTTACATTAAGGTGTGCTGTAAATATTGTGTCCATTTTTTATACAGCTTATTGGGAATGTGTTCTAGTGTTGTAAAAATGTTTGTAGATTAGCTGGTATATACAAATTGGCGGCTACAGCTATGGCTACGACTGTTGTGAAGGGTGTTGCTTAGGCTGTTCTATACTTCAAAGCATGCTGCGGCGACCCAGCCGTAGCCGTATCTGCCATTTTGGACACGGCCCATTTTTCTGTGTCGTTGATGATGCAATCGATACAGAAAAAGATCTATCATTCACTGTAAGTTTTCATGATTTCTTTTGTCCATCAGCGACAGTGACAGTACGTCCTATCTGTCTGAAAACAATGACGAGTTTGAGATCGCCATGGCAATAGAGGCAGCGGAGATTGCCGCCAGACAGGAGATGAGGTCCCACTTCCGAAGCTCCAGCGATCTCGTGCACAGACTCTTCGTCTGTATTGCAGGTACGTGGATGAGGCTGAGTTTGGCATTGCTTAAACATTACCCTCTTGCTTAGCACCACTGTCATGTGTTATATAAGTACAATGGCCGTTTTTTCAGCTGGCTTGATTTACATCCAAAAGGTTTGTTTTGATTGAAGGTGTTGCCGATCAGCTCCAGACAAACTATGCCAGCGATCTGCGCAACATCCTCAAGACAGTCTTCATCATGTGTGCCTCAGAACCTTACATGCCCATCGAGGAAGCCAATCCCACAACAACAAACCACGGCCTAGCAGGCGAGCAGTCAAACGAGGCAGCCGGTGCCAGCGTTGCCGCGTCGGGCACCGACGAAAACCCCCACGGTCATTCGCCGAAAGATAAATCATCTCCGCCAAACGGCAGAGTCCGATTTGAGAGTAGCGCCCCCACCAACGGAGCGGTCACTACCGACGACGTCTTCTCCAATGAACATTCTGAAATAGTGAACTCGCCGAGTGCATCTAAGAGCTCGGCCAGTGGGGAGTCCCCGGGTCCGGGTGATGATCAGGGACCCTCGTCAAGTGGCGTTCAGGTTCCCTCTCGGGAACCATCTGGCAGCACGTCATCCAGCGACCCCGCCGCGGAATGTGTGGCTGAGACGTCGGCAGTGTCTGACAAATCCACCCCTGAGCCAAAAGAGAGAAAAAGACACCGGAGTGGCTCACGGAATAGACGGACAACGGCATACCAAGGTTGGTTGTCTCATTCAGTGTTTTATTTTATTCCCTATTTGTAAACTGGTTACGATGTTTTATCAAAAATGTATTGTGAAATCTGATTCTGTGCTGTTATTGTGTAAAGAAGGGCTCTCATTTTCATCAGTATTTTGCAAATTCTTATTGTGGCTACTGCTTTTTAACCTACTGTTAACTATGACCCTCCTACTATGGGACTATTTAATATCATCCACTGTGGTTTTGAATGATAAACTATGTTGTCCTGCAATATTATATTGAATTTGGTTAATGCGTATTCAATATTTGTATAGTCATTGAATTTCTGACTACTGTGTTTATAAAATGTATTGTTAAATCTGATTCTGTGATGCTATTGTGTAAAGAAGTGCTTTCATTTTTATCAGAATTTCGCAAATTCTTATTGTGGTTTCTGCTTTTTAACCTACTGTTAACTTTGACCCTCCTACTGTGTGACTATTGAATATCATCCACTGTGGTTTTGAATGATACATAAACTATGCCAGCCTGCAGTATGGAATTATGTAGTGAATGCATTTAATACACAGTAAAAAAAAGGTCAACCTTCCTACTATTTGACTATTGGATATCATCCACTGGTTTTTTTTGAATGGTAGACGAACCATGCCAGCCTGCAGTTTGATATTTGTTCTGTGCACAGTCGTGCCACTATACACAACCCGTGCGTTGGAACGACTTCAAATGGTTGGTCAACTCACTGGGAAAATCTAACCAAATGTACGAGACTAGGAGGGTTCTTGTGTGGTTTCAATTATTATGAGGATGGATTCTGTCCCGTTTACATGTCTAACCCCCCCCCCCCCCCCCCCCGCTGTCTGATATTTTGTATTTCTATGTTTTCTGTATTTTCTGATGTTTTGTTAATTGTCTTTTTTGTGTTTTTTGCACCAGGGCACATGGGAGATCAGTGGATTTCACTGAATTGGCCACCCATTGTCAAATATGTAGGCCTATTCGTTATTATTAGTATTATTATTTTGTTATTGCTATGGTTAATTAAAAGTCTGCTCATTGCAGCCTGCCACTGAATCACAGCAGTTTTACACTAAAATATCAATAAAAACTACACAAAGATTACAATTCTATAATCTTCAATTTACAACATTTTTCAAAATGGGTACACATAACAGTACAGAGTATACTACCTTGTCCACATTAGGTTTACAAGTTGACAATTAATTAAATCAATGACCCCTTTATATATTTTATCGATTTATTTAATTAAAAATTAGATGCAAGTTAGGCATCTTGAAAAAAAAAAAATCCTTCAAATAAATAAATCAATGCCAGTTTTGAAAAAAGCAAAATTGTTGACTTCTCTTCTGCTCCTGGTTTTGTTCGTGTACCGCAGAGCCACCGCTGTGGGTTCCTGATGACAGTGCCACTGAATGTACCTCCTGCAAGGCGTTGTTTACGATGCTCCGACGGAAACATCACTGTAGGAACTGCGGAAGGGTAAGAATCTCTGGGACGGCAGGCGCTTATTCTTTTTTTTTGTAAAGTAGCCCAGGCAGAAAGCACTCCGAAAAAGCAAGGGATGAACAATGAAGAAGGAGACAAAGGGTTGGAGGGGGGTGGAAGGGGCTGGTTTAAAATTTAAGATGATTGATCTTGGAATTGCCCATAACACCTTTTTTAATGTAGTTAGTGCTGTGCAAAGATTTGCATTCAATACTGAAGTGTGCCGGTATGATTGTTTTTCCCCCTTTTTTTCCTTTTACAGATCTTCTGCAATCGATGTTCAGCCAACTCGGTTCCTTTGCCACGCTACGGCCAGCTGAGCCCAGTCAGAGTCTGTAATAGATGCTACATGTTTCAGGTCACTCCATTCCAACACTGAAATGATCCAACTGTAAATGATGGTGCTGTCTTTTTGCCCCCCACCCCCCTGCTAGATCTGCTAGACGTACACAGAGTGGGTGTGAGCTGGGTCATGGTGGGTAGACTCTTGAAGGGTAACCGGTAGCAGCGACCTTGCTTGACCTCATCAGCAATTAACTCTTGCTCCTTGAGAGAGGATGCAGCTAGCATTTACCGTTTAGAGTTTTTTCGCCTTGGTCCGTACTGCAAGCAGTGGATGGTTTCAGCATTGAGTTGTTCAAATGTATCGTCTCGCCAGTGCAAAATCCTTGTGTCTTGATTTTGTAAGAACATCGTATCTTGCGGCGAGAGAGGCTCGCTGCGAATGCATTGTATCTTGGCGCTTAAGGTTTTGCGTAAACATCCGGGATGATTTTAGCGAAATACGCGATTTTGACGCTGACACAAGGTTATATCGCGTGTGATACGTGCCACTTAATGAGTGGCATTGCACTTCGCATGCACACCGTTGTGAGGAACGAGTTTTATCTAGGTTGATGAAAGTGTCATGGGAGACGATGCCTGTTGCTATCTTGTAGTTCATAGGTCTGCATCATCTAATGTGTATCGCAGGGCGTGGTGGATGTTAATATTAACCTTCGTACTGTGTGACCAATGAATCATTCGCATGGTTTTGAAGGATAGATGCACTATGCCTGCCTGCAATCTGCTTACACTAACTATGCGGTTGATAGTTCCGAATGGTTGATCAACGAGCTGGTGTGGGAGGGTTTATACGTCCTAGTCCTGACGTAGGGATGATGTGACAATATTTAATTTTGTTTTGTGACACATTTTGAAATGCAGCTGGTTAACACGATTAAAGTAATCTTAAAATTATTAAAACGCGAAATTATTCTTATTATATATATCTCTATCGTACTATGGCCATTTTGGTTTAGTTCCCTGTATTCCCATAGGATACTTATGATAGTAATCAATACATAGAGGAGGGTCCAGACTGTTCTTCCTGTCAACCTTCAGTTCAATTTTTCATAATGTTTTTTTTTCCTTTTTTCCCCCCCCCATCATATTCCAGTCGATGTATTTTCCATGCATTGGGAAATGTCGAGGCATCTCTTGTTTTACAGCGAACCAATTGCGAGTTAGTTTATGAATAATGTCGGGTACAATGACTTGATTGGTCAGAAGTGGATACCCAAGTCAGATTCCCCCAGACTAAAGACAGCGTTGCTCTGTCACATGGTTCAGGGTGAGCTCTTGCACCAACGTCAAATGCCGCCACTGTCTGCCATTTGGGGAGTCAAATTGCAAAAAAATATGTATGGTAAGCTGTGTCGCCTTAAATGCGCACTCTCTGTATACAACTTTGGGACATTAACTCCTAAAATGGTGCAACCAAGATTATTGTGCTAATGACGTCAGGGCCTAATTTCACACAGCATTTAAGCACAAAAAAATTGCCAAGCACAAGAAGAATATTGCTTAGCAGGAACTAGTTACCAGCCAAAATTTCATTAAGTTTACATTGTCTTGACTGGTGCCCCACTCATTTTTTGCTTAGCATAGAAGTTTGCTAAGCGGTGTTTGTACGTAACAGCTTTATGACATTGGGCCCTGGTAAATTTGAGTCAGTAGCAGCCTCCAGATATAGTCTGAGGACCTCAAGTTTAAGCCCTCATTTGTGACTGTAACAAGTCATGGTACCAGACAGTATTGAAATCTAACTCACAAATGCAGCTGCCAATTTGGACACGGTCTAATTGCGAAGTAGGAGGGTGGCTTTTCCATGTAACATCAATGTATACCAGGGGTCGATTTCACAAAGATAGTCCTAACTTAGGACCAGTCCTAGGAGTTATTAAAAACCTAAGGCTAGTCCTAAGTTAGGACGAGTAACTCGTCCTAACTCGAGATAAGACTACTAGTCTTAACTCTTTGTGAAATCCACCCCAACTGCCAACTCTCCCTGATTCTGCAGAAAGTTCACTCCTTTATAAGCTTTTCAGTCCTACCTCGAAACTTCCACTGCAATAGTATTTATAGGTTTACGTTTTATCTGGACTTAATCTATAATTACTAAAATAATAACAGATTTTTTTTTTTTTTTTTTGAGCTTGAACAACATTTTCGGGTCCTTGACCTTTATGTAGAACAATCCATTCATAAAAATGCAGTACATCTGGTCAGAGGTGCTTATACATGCAGTTAACCGTGTAGGTAGGATCTACAATGCTATAAAATATCCTCTTATAACAAGAGGGTTCAAGAGGATTTACACAAACTTTTTGGGGCTCAATGTTAAGATTCTCTTCTTTGTTCTTTTTTTATTCCTCGCCTCTGCATCTCAACCAACTTTAATTCTTTAGATTTTTCTCCAGCCACAGAAATGAAATAACGTGGAAGTGTGTGGTCATCTTTTACCTGTATTTCCTCAAACTTCTTTGTATGTTTCATTCTTTTAAACACTGATCTACCTTTAGTACTTTCAGTTACTGTCACAGTTGAGATCTGGGAGAGAAAAAAATAAACAGATCCTTCCCATTTATCGACGCAACAATTCGACTGTCTCTGGTTGTTCTCCCATGTTTGGACATTGCCAGCGATGTCCCCGTTGGTTTTGTACACAAAATGAAAGAGAACATTCTTGGTTGTCAACAAGTCCCGGATCTCTTTTGGTAATAACGGGAAGCCATGCTGACATGAGTAGCCCATGTCAAATCAAGAATCCCGAAGTCCCCACAAAATCAAATCAAGGACATTCTTGGTTTGTCAGATTACTCGAGTCCTTGATGTCAGTGGAGATCAACACACACACACACACGCAGGTACAGCACTCCTATACGTTAGAGGACACCTATTGTACTTTCTGTTGTTCCTGTATTGAAGCAATCCCCATTGGTTTTGTACACAAATGACTAGTGAGGACACCTGAAAACAAAGAACCGACTAGTGAGGACCTATTGTCCCTATTGTAAAATGTCCTCGGAGGGTTGGCAATACAAACACACACACACACACACCAAGAGAACAAGATTCTGAATGAGCCAACCATTAACGTAGAGGCACGAGATAAACCATTAAATCATTCACCAAATGACTACATGCAAAATCATTATGACATCTTTAATATAAAATGATCTCCTGTGCTTGAACTGATTTCAATTCTCCAATCAATAACACACTTTACAAACAGCACAACACAGTCACTTTAAGTGAAGGGCAAACAGGCAAAAGATCAACACCAGGCTGACTACATACATAGGTACAAGATTTACAATACCCGATTCAACTAGCCCTAAAAATTACATTTCTCAAATAAAAAGATGTTTTAAATACAAAACAATACTCACAGAGAGTTCTAAGGACATTGTCCCTCCTAAATAAATAGTATTTGGAGCACGGCCAGAGCCATGCTCCCTTCAAAAAATAGATAGAAACACCTATCGAGACTTAAAAGTGCTCTCTCTTGCTCAGTAACTTGAGCGTGTCTGTTTGTGATGCATGCAAGAGTCCATCATTATGCTCTACGTGAAATCTTTGCTTATGCTTTAAAGTATCGTATGTACCAAGTAAGCAACGTGCTTCAATGTTATATATGTAAATAAACGTATATTTACAAAGCCTTATAGAAACTTGTAGCAGGAAGTCTCAAACTGGTACACTACTTGGGGCTGGTCAGGCAGCAGGTAAAGAAGGTGTGGGAGGGGCTTGGAGAGATATGGGCGGGCTGGGATTGAATTGTACCTGTAGAAGTCTACACGTAATTCTCTTAATGGGTGACTTTTGGGGACACTAGGTGGCAGCAGACTTACCGGGTAAATTTGTTGTTCTCAGTAAAAATGGGCATGCTCAGAACTTCAAAACAATGGAAATTTACCTGGTTAGTCTGCTGCCACCTAGTGTTCCAAAGTCTCCCATTTATTCCCACAGCCACACTGTATTTGTATTTAAAAGAAAACTTTCTATGTACATAAAAGGCTACACTATAAATTGTTGATAGAACACAGTAAGAATTTAAGTTAAATTAATACGGTTTGTAAATAATTCATGGTTGTTTTTTTTCCCCCTCCTTTGCTTTGGGCAAGTGGATACGTCGCAATATTATTTTGATCAAGTAAGAACTGGAGTGTATTATCTTTGTGCTGTTTTAAATCGTTTATAAAAATCTTCAGAATGTGTCTGGTGTAAAGGTGGATATATTTGCGTTACAGAAAAACCGTTTAATTTGAAATGAATACGAAAATTGTTTTTTTTTTGTCGGGGGTGGTGGGGGGGGGGGGGGGGGGGCTTTTTTCGAAAGTATGCATATGATCAGTACCACAGTGGAAATTTACTTGGGGTGCATTTTGGCGACTCCGGCCAGAAACATGTTTGATCTTCGGTCATTGGTTGAGCATTTGCGCGTTTTGTTCATTTGCGTTGACGCAACTGGTCCGACCGAAACCAAAACCAAGTTGTTGCCTGAGTTAGGCTTGGTTTCAACTGAAACTATAAAAAAGAAGAAGACGGAATTCTTTTTAAAATAAAAAAAACCTTGAAGCATACCAATCCAACTAAAAATAAAATGAAGGCAGTCTATGTTGAGAACATTAATTTTCAAGATATGTACTTCCGTCACGAACTGTTTCTGGTTACTGACTCGTTATCGCGTAGCTTTCGGATATTGTCTTAGTCAATGAGTTTTACGTTGGAAACTTGTTTCTGGTCATGATGGCCAAAACATGCCCCTGTTAAGTCTGCTGCCACCTAGTGTCCCATGGACTCCTTTTGCAGTATAGAATTGTATTCTTGATCCAAAATGAAAACTCTGAAGAATTGCCATTCGTATCCTCTTGGTCAGCAGTTTTACTTTTCCGCGCTCAACCTTGGTCATTTCATAGAGCTACCAAATATCAGAGACTGGGTACCAGGTAGAAACGCCAAAATGTTGTCTGTGAAATTTTGTGCGGTAACTCTGTTTTGCAATAGTGAGCACCATTTTTTCCTTCTTATGGTGAACAAATCGTTTTGAAACGGTTTGCCACAATAACAGCAAATTTCATGATGGTAGATACCATCGGCTCAGTGCTATGAAGACCTTATTTGCAGTCTCATATTAAATTTGCATAGGGGGATAAAGAATACTGATTGTGTTTGACCGTACACCGATGTGTGTTTCCTGTGAAAAAAAAAACCTTATCTCGTGATGCCACTTTAACATCTACATGTATTAAATTATTGCGGTACCCGCTGCTAGAACATAGGATTCAAACTGCCTCTAGCTACCGGTCAAACTCGGTGGTCGAGTGGTAAGATATCTGCTCTAGAATGGCAAGGTCGTGGAATTATTATCCCACCTGAGTAATTTGCCTGTTGTCTTATATCTAAAATGGACATCAATCAGACAAATAATAAGAGTTTATCTTTGCCAATAATAACTTTTGTGGAAGATATACCACTAGTAAAATTAATTTACCAGGCGCTTCAAAACGCAATGAATCGATTTAAGAAATGTACACAAATTGTAACAGTGACAGAACCGATGGTACATAGATTGTGTGTATACTAGTCTTGCAGTGTTTCACTATGGACTGAAATTTCAGTTCCTCTACAATGTACACAAGTATCGATCTTAACAAACGGGAGTCAGTTTTCGAGCAGATTTCCTGCTTTTTATTTACTGTCATTTACCTCTGCATTATTCAACATTATATCGTATATGTACAGGGGAAAAAACAAAAACTGCTTCGAATGTTTTTAAGTGCTACAAGTTTTACCAACTGCAAACAATGCAAAAAAGTTAACTTCAAATAGAATAGTATTCCTTTCAAACCTACGTCAAGGCACATTCTGTAGTTTTTCAGTCCTTGACAAATAAAATAAAAATAGAAACTTAGTGCAGATTCATCGTACCTAATTATGTTTTAATAGTTTAATCTAAGAGATCATTGCAGAGCTGCCAATTCTCCCTGTTTCCGCCGAAAATTCCCTGAAAATATGCCAATCTTTCCATGTTCTGATGAACAAATTACAAAATCTCCCCGAGTATGGAAACTTTGTCCCTGTTATGTTGAAAGTAACTCTAAATATCTCCCTGGTTGCAAGATGCAACTGTTGGCAGCTCTGTAATTCTAATCCGATATTTTCTGTCTGCTTGGAAGTTTGTACCTTGCCTTAAAATTGGATCCTTTGCACCGACGTTTACACCTGGTTAGCGTCTGCCTATAGTTTGCAATTGTTGGGAGTCAAATTGCCCGAAAGATACGGTGAGGGTGTTACTTCGTGTGGCGCTTAAATTCCACACTGCACAGTAACACTGGGGGGGAGTTCCACTCCTGACATAGCACAAGAAAGATGATTGTGTGACGATGTCAGGTGAATTTGGGACAATAGGGCATGAGAAAACCAATCAACTAAAAGAACTTGCGGGATGGTAGGGTGAACAAATTCTGTAAAAAAAAAAACCCACTGTATTCCGAGAGTTAAAAAAGGAAAGTTTTAAAATGACAATAGAATAGCCCTCAGTTGTTTCGCTGTTTCTCCAGTCGAAACTTTCTTCTCCAGGGTTAAACATTATCTACTTAAAACTGGGGCTCCAGGTTCTCATAAGTGTTTAAAAAGTAATTTGCCGTTTCTTGACGACTGTTTGATTGGGACACAAAACCAGTTATGAACAGAGGAAAAAATAGTTTCCAAAGCAGACACTTTGTCATTTTCACCAGTTAAAATTATTTTAAGTCAACCATAATGCCTATTGACTCATTTCAAGTTTACTTTTATTTCTGGTAGTATATGTAAACTGATTTTGTTGTATTTGAGAGGTACATTTTATTTTTATACTTTGAAAAACTATTGGTGGTCAGTAAATGTTTAAACACCCATAATATACATTTAGAACAAATAGTTTATTTTATTTTTCTTGTCCATTTCGGTCGATTTATTTTACTTTGTGAAAAGTTTACAATTCGTTGTAAATATTATTAATTATTCAGACTTGTTCCACTAAAACTAGATTGATGCGGTAAAAAACAAAGAAACATATTAATCCAATACGAATGACTGCAAAGCCTAATTTATGGCTGTACAAATCGCTCCAATGTGATCCACTTATAATATAAATTGTACCATACAAAAATAAATGCTGACGATACGAAAGTAAAATGTCGTTAAAATGAAGTTGCTTCTGTGATTGTATTTTTCCACCTCGTAACGTTAGGGTGTGAATAAATTTCTTTCTCCTTATGCGATACCATAAATCCATCTCGTGTCTTGTCTTGATGAGGGTGTCGATGCTTGTTGCGTTATTTTTGTCTCTTTTTTGAGAGTTCAGTTGACGCCGAAGAGGTAGCGTAAATCCGCTAGGGTTAGTTTCTTACTCTGGGAGCGGGCCCTGTTTGGTAAGAAGAACAAATTATTTGTCAGGTTGGTGTAGTGGTATCTTGCCTTGCCTTTCATCTCTGGGACCCTGGTTCAAATCCCACCGGGGGCACTAAGTGGATTGGGTTTTCAGTCCCTGGAATAATTCTCTGGGATTTTCCTCCCACGTTTAAAACTGAAACTTCCTTTATTGTCTTCTCTCCATTGGGTTCTTGGCTAGTACAGTGATTTAGTTCGCTTTTCTGAGAGTCCTTGGCTTCACAACCAACCAGAATAAAAAAAAAAAAAAAAAAAAAAATATTTCTTGTTAAAAACATTGTGGGGGTTAACGCCACATTGACAAAAGCCCCTATCGTGTACAGTCAGCCCTACAAAGACACAGACAGACAGACAGACAGACGTACCCTGAGAGCACATCCGTGGCCAGCTTGGACTTGGCCTTCTGCAGTTCTCGTATCCTCATCTCGATGGTGTCTTTGCACACAAACTTATGGATGGAGACGTTGTTCTTCTGCCCAACGCGGTAGACGCGATCACAGGCCTGGTCCTCCAAGGCAGGGTTCCTGCAAGGCAAAAAATGTTTGACAGTGTGACTGGATTATTTTCCATGGGATGGTAGCTGCCACCACGGTGTTAGTATTTTTTTCTTCAAGTTATGTGGAGCTTCGTTCGAAATATAAGACCCATATTTACATGGTTTACAAGGTGCTGTGGCGCAATCTGCAGTTAACCATACCAGAAAACATCGGGGTGAACCCCTTCTCTTCACGATACGTGTACTGGGTTCTTTTACGTGCGTTACACAACACACAGGACCTATGGCTTTATGTCCCATCCGAAGGACGAAGCAATAATGGTCTTCTTGCTCAAAGACACAAGTGTCATGACCGGGACTCGAACCACCACTCTGCTGATGAGTCTAGTGTGCTTGACCGTTCGGGGCATGAAACGACACATTGTCATCTCATTTATTAATTTCACAGGACAAAAAACAAAGGTTCAATATATATGAGAATAAATAAAATTTCGATTACATGGAATTATACTACATACAACACTTAAATATATATAGAAAGATCCCCAAAAGAAATACACAGTTAAGACAATACCTCCTGAAGTATTGCAAAAAACAAAACAAAACCCAAAACAAGAATGAATTAATATCTGGTTGCTCGCCAAGCACTGCCAGGTAGATAAGATTCTTAGATTAGAGCTTTTTGGATAGAGGGACACCCAAATTCTTTGAACAATTTTTTTTGGGGGGGTCCTACCAATGCATGTCCAAAAGAAACAAATGGTTTCCACCAATGAGATTCAACCCAACCCCGCCGGCCCTCAGTGACACCAGCATGACCTCTGGTCCCCGTGGGTTGCTGTTGAAGTCCTCCAGGGCCTCTCCGCGCTTCTTCGGGGCGACATCCCCGCGGATGCTCCAGAACCGATAGCCGGCCCTGGTCAGATGGTCTGCCATGATGCCTAGCATCTGGGTCCACTGGGAGATGATCACACTCTTCATGGGACGGCCCGGCGGGCTGTCGCGGCGGATGTCCCGGAGAGCCGACAGGACAGATTGTATCTGGGGTTTTTTTCGAAAGGAGAAAAAAGTGTAACGTTTACAAACATTGTTGATGTTCGTTGGTCGAAAGTCTGAACTATTGTACATCTCTTAGTCATACAGACGACAGATCAAAAACTTTGATTTGAATTTGGCTGAGTGGGTGACGGCATTGGACTCCAGTTTAAGCTCAATAGGAATGATGGTTTAAATTTCATGAAGAGCTGAAGAAATTGACAACAAGTGTCTTTATTGTCTTTGGATAAGAACTTTGCAGAAGGGGATTTTTATCCTAACATTGGTGTGTGATACGCGCTGCACACTCCATGCTTTCTGAATCCTGTGGAGAGAAAAAAAATCCACCGCTACTCTGGTTGGATTTGAACCCCTGCATTCGAGAGTAAGTGTTTTATCCACTAGACCATTGAGCATGCCCTGTGAAGAGAGGCCAGGGAATAATACAAAGTAAAAAGTGCAACTTTAACTTTCCCTTTTCAATTAATGAACATGTCTTCCTTGTCCACACCAGGAGCTCCTTTGTTTTAGAGAAGGCGTTGGAGTTTTGACAAAATCCTATCTTGGGCAAAGTCTCACCTTAGTGCTCGCCACTCTCTTGTCAAAGATGGACGTCTTTGTTGATGATTCATCTACTCCTCCATTAGGACCCTCTCCTGCTTCCTCGTCGTCAATGTTCATCTCCTTCATCTGACCAACCAGATCTAGATCGATACCTTCTGGTTCACAGCTCTCCGTGTCTACTGCCTGTAAAGGAAGTAAGGGTTTGAGGTACCTCATCAATTCATGAAAACCTCTCGATGAGGGGAAGAGAAGGGACTGTCTGGGTTGGCGCTGACCAATCACGAGGCATCTTAAGAGCCTCACAGAGGGTGGAAGCAAAGTGGTTGGTGTTTGTTTGGAACAATCATGATTGTCTACCTCTGCATGGGGGAGATGACTCTTTCAGAAGCCAGTTGAATAGTGGGCTTGAGGTTGGTACTAACCCTCACCACTACAAGAGGTACATTGAGGTAACTTTGGACCTCATTACTCTATTAGGACTGATGCTGACCCTTTATGCTGCATCTTACCGTCTACCACTGCAGGAGTGAGAGGTACTAAATTGGAGGATGAATTCGTACATACTTCATCAGTGAGTTGGTAAATGTATTCAAGGTTGAAGCCGCTGCTGAACCTAACCATTACATCCCCCTCTCTACCTTTGTGAGGGTGACAGGTAGATTGGGGGGGGGGGGGGTATGTTGTACCTATCTTATCTTGTAAGACTGGTGCTAACTCTCACCACTGCATGTGACTGTCTGCCTTGTGAGATTGAGAGGTAAACAGGAAGATGACTTTGTGCCTGATGCTTCAGCGAATCACATCTGGTTTTCTACCTCAGTGGCACGAGTGGCGCAGAGAGATTGTAATGTATTCCAGTAGGACTGGTTCAAGTCTAGTGTTGTTGTGGGCGATGCCACGAAGCCCGGCTGGGTGCTGCCATCTTTGGCTGGAGTATTACATGGCACAGAAATAAACCAAGATTGACGTTCATTAAGTTCCCTGTATAGCACGCTTTTCTTTAGTAATACCTAGCGGAGGTAAAACACTATACCTCTTTAAGAAGGCTGAGGTGACCACAGCACTGTCTCAGTCTGAGCAGCGAGACGAGTATATGACTACCACTCATGACTCCGCCTGCAGCTCCGCCCACTCGCATGGTTCCGCCAGCACCAGCGGCTCCGCCCGCAGCGGCCCCACCCATGCTGGTGAATAAAGAGGGTGCTCTGCTTGCAGCATGTGAACCTTGACCCTTTTCCTTGTCCTCGTGGAAGCGAATGTAATCTTGCACTTTTGATCTATGGAGAGAAAACATCACAAAAAAACCAGGAACGTCAACAACTCACAGGTGCGCCGTGGTGCAGGCTGAACATTGAACATATGATGTACAAGCAGGGCTCAAAATTAACACTGGACAGCAGGCACGAGGCCAGTGTGTTTAGCATCGGGCTAGTAAAGTCATGACTGGACAATTCCGGTGGTCTTGCATTTTTGTTCAAATGTTGACTTTCAGTCGGATAAATATCTATCAATTTAACTCTGTTGAGTAGTGAAGAATACTTAAAACCAATGAGATCAATATTCTCTTAATGCTTGTTCAAACTCAGCCAGTTCAAACATTAAATGACGTAGGTATTATTTTCTTCTCTTATTTCAATTCTGGTCTTGTAAGAAAATCTTGGTCCAGTCAACATTTTGAGTTAGAAGCCCTTTGGTCTTGTGGATTTTACCCCCCCCCCCATTCAAGCCCTGACATGGGTAATTGCTGATAATCAATTATCTATAAATCGATAATCAATAGCCCAAAGCGTAATCAATATTGAAGCACTGTGACAACGTACTTTGAATCGCCAAAGACTTTATCATAGACTCGTCTCTCGTTGGGGGATAGCTCAATCTCGTGAACATGGCTGTGCTTGTCAGGAAGCGCCACCTGTATCGAAAAAAGAAAAGAAGAAAGGTAGTCGACATCGATTCATTGTGTAAATGCAGCCTGCAGCATAACTGAAATAACAACATTTGAAACACTGCAGTTGATGGTGTCCCTTGGTAGCTAAAAAGAGTGATGCATTCACTTATGCGAAGAGAACAATCATAAACATTTCTACAAATTTACGAAGCCAACTGCAACCTTCTTTGGAGATATATGTTTCTTTATTAAAATCTTTCTGGTAATGAAACCAAGGGAACCTCAAAAGTGCCTTACAGTGTATTCTGTAGGCCTCAAGATACCTGTGTAGAGAAGACAATGAAGACATGCTCAGAGTTAGAAGTCGATGAAAAACCCCAAATAGGGAAAACCCATGTAACCAGTCCGAGGTGGGATTCGAACTGGTGTTTCACAGAGGTGAAAGGCAGGGCAAGATACCACTAAGAGCCAGCCCGATCCCGGGTGAAGCCAGTAGTTGCCATCAGTAAAAAAGTTGTCGTGTTCTCTAGCTAGCTAGTTGGAGTTCTTACCAGTGGTTTGCCGGTCGTGGCATTCTTCTGGTCCTTGGTTCGTCTCAGGAGGAGATTCTTCACCAGAATATTCAGCCGATTGGTGCCAGATTCTACAGGGAAAATACATTTCGGGTGACTTAATTGTTTGGACACCTCAAGCATGAAGCAGATTTTCTGTTCAGAGGCCAGTTTGACCAACTCAAGAATCACCTCGATAATTTCATTTAAGAGGAAAATAAGTACTGGTTGTTAACAAACGTAATGTTTTTTGGGCAGCAAGGAAAAGTTTACGCTGTTCCACTCACTTGAGTTATTGTCCACCTGTCTCTTCCATACTTGATACTCATCAAAAGGAGAACATCTCAGGAATCTGTCGAATAAAATCAAAACATCTACAAGTCACCACTTGTCCCTGCAAGGTTACTTGAAGATGTGCTCTTTTGGCAAGAAAGAGACATTTGCATTTTACTTCTCAAAACTTGAGTCAGAGTTTCCACTCTGTCATCGTTTCTTAGTGCAAAGGTTTGTAAGTATAGCTTCAAACCCTCCAGCTCCCAACCTTCCTTTAGGGGTTAGGGTTAGAGTTAGAGTCAGGGTAACAATTAGAGTTAGGGTTAGGGTTAAGGTTTGAGTTTCAGTAAGTGTTCATGGAAGATTTGGAGTTCAGAAGAAAAAAACCTGACCAACCTCAGCAGGGAGAACATATCCTGCAGGTTGTTCTGTATTGGTGTGCCCGTCACCGCCCAGCGGGCTCTTGCCCGTAGACGGCAAATCGCCATGGCTGTCTGACTCTTGTGATTCTTGATGCTGTGCGCTTCATCTAGGATGATACGCTCCCAGCAGATCTTCAGGAGCAGCGGCTGATCTCCGCCGGACGGCAAGTCCTGCAAAGGGTTGGGTAGGGAGGGAATGGTGAAACATCGGTCCATGCTTCAATGAATATGTGCAGACTTTGTGCAGCCAGAATAAGAAAAGCAACTTCCAAATTTGCTTGTAAATTTGAAATGAGGAGGCCCAAATGTCTGTCTTTTACAATCAGAGATGAGATTTGTGGAACTTAAAAATTCCTGGGATTGGCTTGAGGGGCACGGATTCCCCTTTATTCTTGACCTGAACCCACCCAGATGTTACAGTTCAGAAGGTTTTGTGCATCCTCAGAAATACAAAACTACAAGTTTGGACACAATGTGGAACAATTTCTTTCTCCCTTTGGTGGCTGTTTCATTTTTTTCCAAGAAAATTGGAAGGCTCAAGAAAATTTTGAGAAAATCCTGAAATCAGGAAACATTCCTGAGAAATCCCAATGTTACATGCAAGATGGAGTTCAAAGCAGGGCATCCAAATAACCCTGGTGACTCTCTACAACGACACTCTCTAAACGCCAGAGACCTAAATCATTATCTGCGTATCTCTTGCCCAGATTTACGGAAAATGCCATCAAAAATACCATCATTTAGGAAAATGCCATCAAAGAGCTCATAATTTTTTCAAACTGGCAGAAGTTAGATAAGTTCAAGCTGAATTGATTGAATCCAACCTGTTCATGAGTGACTTCAGTCATGCAGTAGGGTCTTATCTCTGCAACTGATCATCTGTGGGAAACTTTGACTTGCAGTAAACTTTGACGAGGAAAATCTGTAATAGCTGAAAAGGCTTACCACCACCGGGTGTTCACCCTTGTCCTTAGCCGAGAGGAACGACAGCTCTTTGCTGACGATATTATAAGTGGTGAACACCATGTCGTACTTGGCCAACTTCTTGGGATTTTTCTCACGGTTGGCTCCGTGGTAGAGACACAGCTTCAGGGAGCCCGGTGCACAGCGCTTGTCCACTTCGTTGTTCCACTGTAGCATTAGAGAGGCGGGGCACACGACCAGGGTCGCCTGGGAGGTGATGAAGTCGTTGTCTGAGGAGTCAAACGGGAAATAAGAGGTTTTTTTTCTCAGCTTTTCTCAGAACCAAAGTTCTTTCTTGAAACTACAGGCCTTGCCTTGCTTAGGCTCGGTGTGAAGTAGCCCACCTCTAGCAAGTAATCTGTGCGCTTTACTTGCCACAGGATTTTTCAGTAACACATCATTTTAACATGTACTGTCATAAATGCACCTTTCTGATGTGTTCATGGCAGCGATCACAACCAGTTCAATGGTCAAATGAAGTTACAGCCACACACTCAAAAAACATATGACACATTTTAAAGATTTATTGTTCACATCTGAAAAGGAAGAAAAACTGAGCATTATAGACAAGTGGTAGGTTGCACAGTTTTAAAGTAGCCCACAGGGCAAGTTGAGGAGTGGTGTTCACTAGCCCGTAGCTGCAGGTTCTACCAGACAGTGTACGCCGAGCTAGTGTTGAGGGTGAGCCAAATGTACTATTCTCATTATAACCTGCGGTGGCTGTACGGTCTAGCACATCGGACTCAAGGTATGCTTCATCGAAGGGTGGGTTCAAATCCCCGTCATAGCATCTGCTGTTTGGCAAGGACACTCAACTATAATTGCTTCTCACCACCCAGGATCCGCTGATAAACCATCAGATTTTGGGGATTAAGTAAATCCTTCTGATTCACACGATCAAAGATAACGATAGACTTCTTCCCCTTTGTGCCTACCTTTGGGCTTAGGATCAGTAGCCGGTTTATCCTGTAGAGCAGCTTGTTGTTTCTGTCTGAGAGTCAGTGAGATCATTGTCAGGGTCTTGCCGAGCCCCATATCATCAGCTTTTAAAGGAACAAGATACACACAGGTACAGTCTCACAGAAAAAAAAAAATAATGCTATGATAATCCAAGGTGGCCAGTTAACCCTTTCTTTACCACAAGCCACTTTAGCCAACTGCTCTCATACCACCCCTTCTTTGATTCCACAGGCTAATTAAATTAACCAAGATCACACACAAAGCAGACCTAAAGCCCGAGCATAAAGGCCATTGCTTATAAAGCTGTAGATTTGTCCATGCTCACCATCCCTTGGTGAGAGTCAAATAGTTGGAAAGAGGAGCTTTAGATCTATCCAGTGGTGGTAGAAAAAAAACCCACATGAGTTGCTCTTCAGCAATCCTTTCAAAAAAGAGTTAGGCTGAAGCCTTTGTACACCCATCTATCATATGTCATAATCAGGTAGGCGTCCAATCTGTGCTTGAATATGCTGTAGTGAGTTCTCAATCACTACACTTTCTGGTAAACCGTGCCATAGGTTGGTGACTTTATGGCTGGGAAAAGTTCTTTCTGCAGCCGGACGATTAGCAAAGCCTTTGTTGCAAGAGTTTTCCTCTAGTTCCCAGTGGACATGCAGAAGAAATTTCTTTTGTTTTCACTTTTAAATACTGAAATACCAAAGCACCTGTGGAGTGCCAAAGTGTTTGTGTTTTCAGGTTCACACTTAAAAAAGGAAAATCTAGAGCCTGGCTGTTTATTGACTGATCTTATCGACATTTTTTTGAGCACAACATGGAATTAGTTTACTTGGAAAGTTTTTCATTGATTGTTTTGCTCTAAAAATGGAATCTTCAGGGTGATAATGGAGTTTGTAAAATTGGCCTCTGAACACATGCTTGCTGGGGTGTAAGAAAATATGCTACATGCTTGAGTGGTCAAAGAATTAGCGGTTGTTTATGTTAAAACAGTTTAACTGGTATGATTGACTGAAACCAACGAATCTGATTTGACAATATGTTCCAACTGTTTACCACCCATCCTACCTCAAGTCCATCAAAACCCAACGGCCACGTTTGATCGATTTGGATTTAATTAATTTTGTTGTGGGCATGCTGCCATAGCTACTTACCCAGAATTCCTCCACAAGGATGTTGCTTTTCTCTCCAGATGAGCCAGGTCAGGGCTTGCCGCTGATGGGTCATGAGTGTGACCTTCAGCCCTTTGGGGTCGTCGGTCTCCGTGTCAGCAGAAGGGCATGTCTGTAGAGATCTATGGGGGAAAATTACATTGAATATTGGTTTTTTTTGTGGTTTCAAAAATGTGCTGTAAACCATCCTGTTGTCACTGCGTAACAGGCATGAATATCTGCTGCACGCCCAAAGTAGTCACTACTTGCAGCTCCGATCCAAAGCTGCCATGCATTTGCATGTAATTTTACCCAAAAATCACCCATTTCATTGTTCAAAAGCAGTTCTTGTGACATCAACTTTGAATTCTGAGAAGACCTACAATCATTGAAGAAGCATTCGTAAAAGCCAAGTTCAATTACTTACTTGCATAAATCATCAACGAAAAACTAGGGCAATGCAACTCTTTAATAAGGCCGTGTCCGAAACGGCGACTTCGGCTACAGCTAGAGCTAGATCAGGGCGTCTGCCAGTGTTGAAGAATAGGCAGACACGCGCGATCTAGCCGTAGCTGTAGCCGAAGTCGCCGTTTTGGACACGGCCTAAGCTATTTTGAGATATGGTGGACACAATACTATGACACTATTTGGTTTGGGGTAAATGTGTCTACCAACACCCCAACCAAACAGTGCACTCCTATTAGCAGGGATGTGATTGGCTGTTGAAAAAAACCCTCTGAACTTTGACATGTTTGAGTGCATGCTCTGTGATGCACTTTAGGGCTTCTTGTGGTATGTTTTGATCAATTTTTGGGGGTAATTCCTACATGTTTTTTTGAGTCAACTTTGTTTTCATACATGATGTCCATCATGTATTGAAATGAATGCCTAGCGTACAAAACTAGTGTAGGAATAAAGTTACATGTATATGTAGTAAGCACATTCTCTGTTTCCTGGCAGGGTTCTCCAAAGGATATTTTAAAACTGTTTGGCATTTGTTTGTTTGTTTGTTTATTTTTGTTTTTTTTGTTGGGGGGGGGGGATTTGCGGTTAAAAACGGAGAAATCACATCCCTGTATTAGTGTCCACCATTTCTCAAAAAAGGCTAATGGGCTTCTGGTAATGCAGTGGGCGAGGCTTACGGTGGAATTACGTCTTACTTACAGACAGGGGAGAAACACACACTTTGCTAGCTTATGGTTTACATGCCGACTCAATCATTTTAGGGGTCATATTTTCTGTGCGCATTTAAGATGGTGTGAGTGGTGCAACACAGACTGCAGAGCATGCTGCCGACAGCTGCATCTTGGAATCGGGGGACATTTTGTACAACAGTCAGGGAGATATTACAAGATAGAATTACATTCAACATGGTAGGGACACAGTTTCCGTAATCAGGGAGATTTTCAAAGTTGTTCATCAGAGCATGGAAAGTTTGGTTTATTTTTCGAGGAACTGTCTTTGTGCAGAATCAGGGTCGGCAGCTCGAAATCAGTGCAAACGAAATCAGTGCAAACAAAATCAGTGCAAACGAAATCAGTGCAAACAAAATCAGTGCAAACGAAATCAGTGCAAATGAGTCTAGATATAGAGCAAGGATAACGAGCTTACGTGTGTAGTTTTTCGATTGCATAGTTAGTGATTGCTCCGACTTCTTTCTGCCTGGTGCTGGTCATACGCCCTCCGTACAGAGTCTGGAGCTGTGGCTGGGCTGCAATGCAAAATTTAAACCAATCGTCGGAAAACTAGAAGGCAGGGAACCATACTCAATGACTTTGTGTATGTTACTTTTAGGCCCTCTGGTAGTGGAGAAAGATTCTTATCAAAATAAAATGGAAAGTTTTGTTTATTGGAAGAGTGAAATGAATTGCTATCTTCTAGTTATTAACAAACACACTATGCAAACAATCTGCGAAAATGTCATAATATTGCTAAGGCTTTGAGAAAACACTAATTTTTGAATTTTTTGTTCAGGGATTGTACATGTTCATTTCAGGTTTATTTCGATTGTGGCAACGGAAATAAGCAACAGTGATTTGCGGCGTCTTTAAATGCTATTTTGACAGTATAGTTCAGATAGAAATGTTTCTCAGAAGGATTGGTACTGGTAGGAGCTTTATAATCAGTGAGCTTTCAGATTGAAATGTGTTGATCAAGTGTTTTGATAACTACAAATTCTGTACTTTGTCTCCAAAGTGCTAATCTGCAATGATGTATAATGAACTAACTCTCAAAATAGCATAATGTTTTGTAGTTTAGTAGTTAATTTTATAAAGCCTGTAAGCAGACATTTTCTGCTTACGAAGGACCCTTAGCACAGTTTCTATTTCACAGCCGCTGCTTACCGTAAGCAAAGCAGGGTAAAATTTACCCGGTTTCCCTTGTGGTTTATTACTCGATCTTTGAAATAAAAAAGTTGCACCCCCTTAAGGTGATCCCTTTGCTGCTGCTTCCCAGGTTGTATCGAAAACTTGGTTATCATCCCTGGCTATACAGCAGTTACAGGTTGAATGGCTTCTGACTGGCACCACCGAACAAAGATATTGACAAAATAGGGAGACTGCAAACATTAGTTGGTAGAGCACCAGCACAATAATCCCGAGGAACTCGGGTTCAACTCCTGCGCTAGTCAATTTGTCTTTGTTCAAACAAAAATCAAAGCAAAAAGGCACACTAGCTCGCTAGCAGTTCCTGTAAGCAGATGAGTGAGGTAACAATGCAAATCCACTGTGAACAGTTTTGCTTACAGATATTTTACTGCTATAACAAGCTCAACTTGTTTACCGGTACCTGTAAATAAGTCTATGAAATTGGGCCCAGGGGCTTTACCTCCAGTCAGAAGCAGTAATGGTTTCGAAGAGTCTTGCTTAAGGCCAAGTGTAAAGACCGGGACTCGAACCCACACTCTGCTGATCACAAACACCAGAGCTTGCAAGTCAAGTGCGCTAGACCGTTCGGCCACGACACGCAATTGTATTTACCTGCAAATTGGTATGCCATGAACTGCTGCTGCTGAATGGGTACACCGGATGCAGAGGTTATGGGCTGAGGTCTGCCATTCAATAGTTGCTGTGAAAACATTCCTAGGATGAAAAAAAAAGAAGAGAAGGAAGAGGGGGGGGGGGGCTTGAATAAATGTAGATTACACTAATTTAATTTCTCCGAGTCTGGTTTAACAAAAATTGAAACCACAATGGGAGACTTTGGAACACTAGGTGGCAGCAGACAGATCAGGTAAACTTCAATTGCACGTAGTTCTTAGCGTGCAGATATTTCGGAGATTAATGGATTGACCTGGCTGCCACCTGAACAACTTGTTTTGTTTTAACGAGCTACGTCTAGCCTGACATCCTAAAAGGTATTATACAGGATGGGTTGAGCTGAGAGAACAGTGGCAGTGTTCATGTTTTGTCTTATCAACCATACCCATGAAATATTGAACCGGTGAAAATTTAGGCTTCATCTGTTGTGTGAGTCAGGAGAAAATAGTGAGAAACTGTGCACAAGTTTCAGCATGTTATAAAACACATTGTCCTCAACTCTGGTTGTACAACCAAAATCAGCTGGTTTTTTTTTTTAGGGTTTCAGAATATGACTTCAATTCAGAGGGAAGTATTTCATAGAAAAAATGGTTCTAGTAATCAACAATGCTTTGTATCCTTACCAATCTAGTGTAGTTATACCTTTAATTGAAGGGGGGGCTGGGAGCCTAATAGTTGCAATTACTTACAGGGATACGATTTAAGTACGATTGTCCAAAAATAAAAAATCCTGAAGACGGAGTTGCAGTTTCCTCTCTTGTTCTAGAGTGAAACACCCCGACCTTCCATTCTACAGATTTATACCAAAAATGAAAAGGTTTAAACACAAAAGGGCCATTTTCACTTCCCTTACAGTCACGTCACCCTCTTCCAAGAAGTATATAACGATCAAGGAAAGAAATCCTGAATTCGGGACAGAATCACTGGCCTGAGATGTATACTTGTACGTGAATGCAAACTGTACCATTGGTCTCAGCTTTCTTTAGTCTTGCCTCAACAGCTTTGAGCTCTGCTTCTGTTGTCATTACTCTCTGGAGAAGCTTGGCACCCTTGTCTGGTAGCATTGACAAGGGAACAGATTTCACTACATCCTGAAAAAAAAAAAGGATTTTGCTTTGTTGCTTTAAACTTATGCTAATAAACTTGATTTCCAGACAAATATTGTAACTCTTTTATCTGTCTAGTAGTCAACAGAATGTGGGTTTGAATCATATCATTTCAGTTCATTTTCATTTCAAAAATTAGTTTTGGTTGTGAAAAAAAAGAAGAACTTAATCACTATACTAGCTAAGAACCCCATGGAGAGAAGACAAAGAAGAAAGTTTCAGTTTTAGATGTGGGAAGAAAACCCCACAGAATTGTTCCACGGAAAACCCACGTAACCAAGTAGGATTTAAACTGGGATCCAAGAGGAGGAAGGCGAGGAAAGATACTGTTACGCCAACCAGACCGCCCTAATCCTGATCTTGCTGGTTATTACAATGCATGCAGTTTGTAAAAAAAAAAAAGGAGAAAAGTGCCAGGCACAGCAAAACTGCACTGTGTTGTTGAAGTGTATGGTTTACAGTTTTGGGCAAGCTCGGCGCTCTGGTGGTGAGACATCTGCTCTAAAATGGCAAAAGTCTTGAGTTCGATTCCTACCCAAGTAATATGCCGGTGGATTGCTTTCACAAGACTTGGGAAGAATACAGTGCTTAACACACATTAGTGCATAAAAAACACAATTAATATTCTTTTGTTTACAGGTTTCTTTAGTCTTCTAATCTACAGTAATTTAGTTTGTGTAAAAGATACAATCAAATGCATGGTTTTCTTTTCAAATTTTTTATGATAAACATAATAGAGGTACTAAAATGTGCAAATTGGGTATTTACTGCTTTGTAGAAATTTGTACTGACCCTTTGTTTGTCAAGATCTCTGAGTAGTCGATGTTTTAGCTGCAGGTCTTGCTGTACTTCTAAAGCTACTATACCCTGGGAGGTTGTCTTCCCGTAGGCCTGAAAGAGATTCACCGGCCCAGTGGAAGTGCTCGGAGCAGGGGCGATGGAGCGGATGATAGAGGTAGTCGCCCTAGCTCCATGGCTTGGGGGTTTCGCGGCAGCTGATGAAGGAGTTTGCTCGGCTGATGTCAGATCGATTACTTCGCTGGACTGGGTTTGTCGGCTCTGAATGGTGGTTTGCTTTGGCACAACCGGTCGCTCTTGATGGGGTGGGATGGTTGATGGACGGCTGCTCCCCAGTGAGGAAGACCCAGAGCAACCTGTCTTAGATGGTCTTGATATGCCTGATGAGACAGTACTTGAGGCTGATTGACTGACTGCTTTGGCTTGTAGGTGTTGCCCTTCTCCCATCCCTACCTTCCCAGTTTCTCCCATCTCTACATGATGTCTGGCAGCTTGTTCAGCTCCTCTACTCTGTGGTTCAAGACCTTGTGATGTCTCCTTGGGGCCCACAACAGACCCTTCAAAGACATCATCCTCAGAAATGGCCATTTGAGAACCGAAGCTCTCAGACAACTCATCGATTGCCGATCTTTGTAACTCCTGTTGACGAGACACTTTCCTTTCCTCTGTCGTGCCGGGCTTCTTTGGTTGGTCTGAGCGATCTTTCACACCCGAAGCTGGATCAACATACACTGTTGAAGAGCTATGTCGATCTTGCCTCTTGACAACTTGTGATGTGGTGTCAGGAGTGGGATTGCTTTGAGGAAGCTTGAAGTGGGTTGTTGTAGTGATGTTATCTTGATGGGGTTTGTGCTGGGGCTGCTTCTCAGGTTTACCCTTCTGGGTATCATGCAATCCATTCCGATCTTTTAATGGATGGCGTCCTGAGGTATTAATCTGTAAAGGACAGAGGAAAACAAAAAGTAAGTATGAGGTTTTAACCTTTTAGTAATAAGGAATAACATTCAATGTTAGGTTGTACAAATTCATCGGGAATATTTAGGAAATGTGTAAACTTTTTGCCGTTAAGTAACATAGTAGTGTGGTGAAGCGGTTCTACTTCACCCATTTCATCGGACCCAAGCTCTGGTGTTGTCATCAACAGAGTGTGGGTTCGAATCCTGGTCATGATACTTGTGCCCTTGAGCAAGGCACTTAACCATAGCTCTATCAGCCATGCTCCTAGTGGATGATACCCATGCCTACATCCTTCTGGACTGTGAAGGGGGTAACCCTGTAGTGTTTCAGCCCCAGGAGTAGGTGGGAACATGCCCCTGGTGAAGGTTGATTTGGGTCGACAGTCCAAATCAGTTAAGTGTAGCCCTCACCTTGAAGTGGCTGCCAGCCTCATGATGTTATGCAATATCTCATTAAAAAAATACTAAATGAAAAAACCCCAACATGTTTTGCAAAAGATGATGCAATTGCAAGGTTAGAAACAATGGAGAAACTTTCCAAATATGAAAATACAAGAAAATACTTCATTCTTACCTTGGGGTTAGATTTGTTGATGACGACTGAGCCACACCATCCCTTACTCATCTCCCTGAACTTACTGCACCGAAAATAACGTCTTTAAACGAGAAAAAGATAATCACATGTTTAGGAAGTGTTTGAAAACTTCTGGACATCCCCCAGTAGATTGCAATAGACTGTTGAAGATCTTATCATAAAGGTTTTATGAGCCGTGTAAAGGTATTATTTATGAGTTTGCCATTTTTAAGTCTTACTCCCTGGGCACATTTTCATAGAGCTGCCTCGGCAGAGAACAGTGCATACAAAATTTCTGCTAAGCAAAAAAAAACAGGATACCAGTCACGAAGGTACGTGTAGCATGGTACTATATTGGGTGGTAACCTTATTCTGGTAAGCATAATTTTGATCAGCTGCTTTTTGTGCTTGAACAGCTACCAAATCAGGCCCTGGAAACAAAAGTATGGGTCGTAGATCTAAAGAGTGGAGAGACTGCACGTGCAACCAATACACGCATGTATTGCGCAATGACTTGCGTACTCGTGGTCAGGTGACCAAACTTTTTGTCTGTTTTCAGGGGCAACCTAGCTTTCATAATGTCATTTATTTTGGTGAGTAAAATGAAAACACCGTGTCCAGTTCATTATTCTTTATGTCCGGAAATGAAAAGGTGATTGTTAACTATCACACTATTCTGTAATTGTCACCGGTGTATGCAGTGTTAATATCTACAGCAAGAGGGGTGATTTGGCAACCTCGCTTTCAAATCAAAACGTAAGGCAAATGACTGATTAATGCTTACTTCTCTTCACCAGTTGAAGAGCTGGTCCCAAGCGCCTGGAGCTCCACAACGTTACTATCGTGCACTAGGCAAACAGAAACTGGTAGCCTGCATAAACAAACAACAAAAACATGTTAATTTCTTAAAGGAAGAAAGGACTTCCAGTGGCTAGCCAGCGAGACAAATAAGTGCTGTTTTATTAGTCCGCCAACTTTGTTTTACTATTCCATATTTTACATTGAATTGGGATGCTTTTACACACTGAACCAGCCAGCTGGACCCAGGCTTAGAATTTCATCTTTGAGAGGGTAAAGCCATTTTCATTTTGCAAAGGGCACTTCCATTGGAAAATCTATGGGGAACTATTGAAGGGCATCAAGGCCAAGACCAGGGGCAACAGAGGCCATGGCCTCCGAGACCTCCATGTAATTCCAGGCCTGTAGACCACTCGGAGAGAATTTGGCCAATGAAAAAAACAGTTAAAAGAAAATGATAAAGATATTCGAAAACAAATAGTTTTGTGGTGAACGTGAAACTTTCTCAAAGTTACTAGGGAGCAGGCCTAGGGTACTTACTTTGCTGGGGAGATGTAACTGCACTGTTTCCCTAATCCCACACTGCAGATGTAATAACTCTTGCCTTTGTTTGGTCCTTCCTTCGTACCAGTCTTCAGGAAACATGGCTTTCCTATAACAACATTTTAAATAATATTTTGGCATTATTTCAGAACAGAACATTTAAAAAACCTTAAAGTTGAGTTGAGCTAGCGTGTGGGTAGTTGCAGCGACCCAGGGTTTGCCTTTAACTTGTTCAGTGACTAGCCAGGCAGACCAGTTGGCTTTAGCATTTGAACCAGTCCACCAATTTGTTCACTACTTCGTATTTTTCATAATAAATATTTTTCAACCGGACCACTTGGAGAGAAATTTTGACTGGTCCTCATGTGTTTTAGCTGGCATTTGGCCATTCAGAGGACCACTATTACTAAAGGAGAACGATGTGACTGTCGGGAGGATGGAGGATTACGATTATCGCAACTAGCATATGAAGCCTAAATCCTTCAATACGCTCTTTTCTTATGTCACTCCACGCCAAATTGTTTGGACTGAGATAAGATTGGTATGACTTGCCCTGTGATATAGCCCTGCTGGCCAATTTTTTAATCATTCACTTTGACAATTGGATAGAGACTGTATTGAGTTAAACATGTTAAAAGACAAATTGTTTTCATATTATGATAATTGTAACCCTCTATCCTCCCGACGGTCGGAGGGCTACAACTATCGCAATTACCATTAGTTTTCATAAACTACACAGTAGTTCGTTGGTATAAATTTCTTAAATCAACATTTTCACAATTTGAGTGGTTTAGGATTACTAAGGTTCAGAAGCTAATCAAGGTAATTTTTGTACGTGTTTATTGTTTGGACAAGAGAAGTGCAAAATCTGAACGCTACATATACAATGATGCAGTTTACACATATGGTTGAAAGCCTCTCGAGTTAGCATGGTTAGGAATACTCCTAGAACTATGCGGTTCGTTCCGCTATCGTCGACGATAGCGGAACGAACCGCAGTTCTAGGACTAGGAAGGAGTAGGTTAGTTAGGTTGGACTCGTGTCAAACAAAACAAAACAAACAGAACTATGGTCCTTACTATGCTTACTAATAACAGCTAGTAGTAAATAAACCCCACCTTAATTAAATATAACTTTCACTTACACTACAATATACATGAGCTTACAGAAAACGGTACTTGACAATTTTGATGGTGAACCGCTTGAACGGTATGTAATGTATCACTGTCAGAAATAGATGCACAACCGTTCATCGTGTTCATTTTTTAAACTTGGCATGACACAATACGCCACAACTTCTTAATTTTCTCCACTAAATAAATCCCAACCAAACCTTACCATGACCGTCACATAACACACTATCCATCTCGGTTATAATAAATCCTCTTTATCTCGAATCTTTTCAACAGATATCGGCAAATCGACAAAAAACAACTCAGGACGAGCTTTGAGCCAGCTGTTATGGCAGGGGGAAAGCCCTTTTAAATTTAGTTCCACGTTTTGACCAATCAGCGCCTTCAATTCTTTTTACATTCTTCTCATAGCGAGGCATTTGGTGCTGGCACTAAAATTAGCGCTGACTTCAGTCTGGTCGCCTCTGACCTTGGTGTGAATATTGCATAGGGTCACGTGAAACCAGACTCAACACAAATGTTTACAAAATATGTGACAAAAGTTGTTTGGACATTGTTTGGAACTAAAGAACGACATTAAAACACTCAAATAAATAACAATTTTAATATTTTGAATTTGCAAAGACCGCAAGATCAGCTCTAAATCAACCGGAAGGTGACGGTGGGGTATCTGGAATGGCTGTGGACTCCAAGAAGAAGAAAACGGAATATTTTCCACCGTGCTGGGATGACGACGAACGCATGAGCTACCTGTTTTCGGACTTCCGGCAGAACAGGACCGTAAACCCTAAAGACTGGGACAATAAACTGAAATTCTGGTCGCAGCTGATCGAGGAAAGGTGTAAACGGAAGAGATGTGCCGTGGTTGAGTGCGACTGGGTGGCTGAAGGGTTGAGGAGAAAAGGTCGGCTACCAATGGGATTGAATAGAGTCCTTCGAGAAATGGCAAAGTGAGATTATTTTTGATAAAAAAACTCCCAAACAAAATTACCCATCATTTTGTTAACCTGCTGATCGGGGGGGGGGGGGGGGGGGTAGCCCACCTTTTGTTGGGCTGTTATGGCTCTCTTTTAACATCGGTCTTATTATAGTCGCCATTACAGTTGCCATTACAATCGCCATTACATTGTAAAAAACTAATTAATGGCGACTATACAGTCATTTGACCAGTTCGGGATCATTGACCAGTTCCGGATCACTTCAACTTTGCAACAACCCCATAATTAAGTTACTTCTCACATTACCAATTTCTGTTGATACATGTGAAGAATAACATGCAATAAACCAACAAACCTAAAATAAGGTTCCAAACTTCATCAACAAATAAATTATGGCCATTTTCTTGAAGTTTGTCTGCGATTTTGATCATTATTTAAAAAAAGAATGTTGGTTGAAAAACGCTGTTAAAACTTCTCGCCTTTAAAATTTGAACGCCAGGGCGAATAAAATTTATGTTAAATGCTTAGAATGTGTTAAAAATATTTCAGGTAAATACTGAGCAGTCGTCTTGTTTTTTTGAGGAGACGAAATTACCGAAATCGTCTTTTGGGGGGCATCATACCTTTGACCAGTTCGGGATCACTCACTACTCAGCATCTCTCATTGCGTCAAATGGTGCCGCACTCAGTGAGGTAAAATCTTACTTCTGCAGTCGAAAGTTTATTTGTTGCTTTTAAGATACATTTCTTCAACAAATTCTTGTAGGAATATTGTTTTTTTGTGAGAAAATGAAACTTGGAGGAGGAAATTGCGACTGTAAGAATAGATATTTGGGTCAATGTTGCTTTTAGGCGTGCTTCACCTTTTCATTTGCCTTTGCTGTTGTTTTGTGTTTTTGTTGCTGGATTTTTGCGCTGCTGTTGAATACACTTGCATAAAATTCTCTGGAGAAAGGAAGTCCATGTCCATGCCAACACACTTGTGAAGTTTGTGTCCTTGAGAGACAGTTTTATGAATGGGAGTATTGGTTTGCAATAGAGAGCAAGCTACTGATTCAGAATAGAATCAACTGATCCTGAACTGGTCAAACAGGTGACAATACTTTTCTCAAAGCCTCTTCAAAAGTACTAATCTTTTTTTGTCAGTGGATACTTGGTGAGTTTTATAACATGATTAGGTAAACTGATAAACTTTTTTGTTTAAAATGTCAAAGAGATTGCAACCAAAAACAATGTGAATTCAAAAAGTGATCCCGAACTGGTCAAATGACTGTAATAACTTATAAGACCGATGTTAAAAAGAGAGCCATCATAACAGCCCAACAAGGTGGGCTGGGGGCGAATTTTTTTTCCTGAACCTTTCGGGCAGTGTATGTGGAGTCTAAGCCAATCTGAGCGAGAACGTGACATAATACCGCTTTCTGATTAGTCAATGGCCCAAGTACAAATGCACACTGTACTGCCCGAAAGGTTCAGGAAAAAAAATTAGCGGGCTGGGGGGGGGGGGGTTATGCCAAAAGTGTCCGCTGCCAGTGTCCACTCATTAACATACTGTTATATGATTGGTCATGCATCCATAACATGTGTATAATTTAACAAAAGTTAACTTTAATTTGGGTTTGAACAAAGAAAAATTGACTGGAGTGGGACTTGAACCAACGACCTCCGGATTAACGTACTGGCGCTCTACCAACTGAGCTATCCAGCCCAATGTTGGCAGTCTCCCTATTAGTCAATATCCTTGTTCGGGGGTGCCAGTCAGAAGCCATTCAACCGTTAACTGCCGTGTAGCCAGGGATCACACCCAAGTTGAGATCCAACATTTGAGGGACGCAGCTACGGAAGTTACAAATTGACTCGGCTGTCGGTACGAAGTGACCAACTTTGCCAAAGTACGAAGTGACCTGAAGGTACGAAGTGACTTGAAGGTACGAAGTGACCAAGATACGAAGTGACTAACATTCGCGTCTTGTAGTACATTCTTGTTGCGTTCCTACACGTGTCAATAAAGTGTCAATCCCGGTTACAGAAGGCAACACAACGTGACTAAGATTTGCAGTATTGTTGAAACGTGATGAGGGGAAGTGTGTAAAATTCATACTTACATGTATCAAAATATGTAATAATTTTTAAGTTAAAAATGCAAGCCCATCTTCTTCTAGCCCGTTTTTCCCCCTTTTTTTCTCTTTTTTCTAGAGCTTTAGAAAGACTCTAAAGACAGTCAGACATACACGTATGCTGGAAAATAAGGATTTGATTCAATGAATTATTGTGACCCGTTTTGAGGAGACGAATTTAAAATCTTATTGTAAAAAAAAAAAAAAAAAAAGGAAAGAAGAAGGGAAAGAAAACAAAAATTCCATGCCAGGGCTCGAACTTGGTGGAAATATCCACATGACCAAAGGGCTTGTAGCTCAAAATGTTTTCTGGACCAGAATTTATTTTCCAAGACCGGAATCCAAATAAGTTGAACCAGCACAAAGAGAAAGTCTACTCTCATTTGTCTTAAATGTTTAGTGTACTTCGATATACTGAAGAGAATTGACAGATATTTATCAGATTCCTAGTCAACATTTTTTCACAAAAATATTACACAATGAGGTAGCCTATTCAATTGATAAAACACAAGACCACCGGGCTTGTCCGGTTGTGAGTTGACTGGCCCGATGCTAAAATCACTGGCCTCGGGCCTGCGGTCCAGTGTTAGTTTCCAGCCCTGCATGCAGGGCCAAAAGTTGATGCAGGTGATGAGGAGAAACTTATAGTAAAATTTCATTGGCCTTTGAGAGACATGGTCTTTTCTATTATTAAAGCAATGCAACTACACATGTACAACTAACCATTGTTTAGTTTTGTTTTCTTTGAGTAGCAATGGACATATTGTCAGCGTGGATGATTTCAAAAACAGCGTAAACGCAACGTGGTTATCCTGGGGCGTTCATCATTTTATGAGGCGTCCTGTGACATGGGCTTTCAGCTCCCTGTTTAAGGGCAGTGAGCCGAACCTGAGCGGAAACTACATTCACATGGACGTACTGAAGGTATATTTACTAACTTACAACGCCTTCCAACTTTATTTCAGCCCCTATAATAAAACCACAACAACTTACAGGTACAATCAAACATTTCAGGGTTGAGAGGGTTCTTGTATTTTGGCAGAAATCCAAAATGGTGATTCTAAAAATCCCAACTTTAAGGTTAAGTTGTCTCCCAGTGTGCACATTGAAATTAAGAACAAAATGACTTCCATTATTTTTGTCAGAAACTTGACTTTACTGTAGGCCTGAAAGTACACAGAGGCTACGGAGGTCATGGTCTCTATTGCTCTGGTCTTGGCCTTGGTGCCCCTTCAAAAGTTTACCCTAGACTGAGATTTTTCAGCGTAAGTGGACTGCCCCTTGAAAAATGAACTGTTCTTGCCCTTTCGAAGATGAAAAAAAAAATCCTGGTAATAACAAGTTTAAGTATCGAATCTTGTTTCATCTCTTTTAATCTAGGAAATTTCAGGGTGCATTCTTGACGCCCATCGACAGAGTGACAAGATGGACAACCTTGTGGACTATACCACTCTCAGAGAGGAGTGTCAAGATGTCTGTGGTGATGAGATGACTTTTGACCTTGTGCTTCTCTATCTGCAGAAGACGAAGAAGGCTCATGTAAATGTCATACCAGATGGCTCAAAGGTGAGCATTGTTTGGAGTTCAGTTCATTTGAATCTTGTCAATTGCCGTTAATATCTGAAAATCTGAGCCGAATAGTATACAAATATTGAAAACTATGATGCCCAAGGTGATCCTTGGTGCATTCTATTTTCCCGAGGCAAAAGTGAGGGAAAATAGCCTGCACCCAGGGATCACCGAAGGGAGTCGATGTTTTAACCATAGCACGAGTAAAAGCAGTCGGTATTTGTTTTTTAACGCCCCAAACATATCTTGTGCCTAGAGGTCTAGGAACCAAGAAGCTGTTGTTACTATGGGTATAGTGCACTGAATTGCTATGGGATAGTAAATTGGTTGCTACGGATATACATGTGGTGCAACGTTTGCTGCATGTATAGCGGCTCTCTAGTAAAAATAAGACATTGTATGAAGTGCTCTTTGATTGGCTGCATATTGCACCACAGCCCCTTGTAATGTAAAGGAGTAGGTCTCGTACTTCAAAACGTAGCTCTGCATACCCTGCAGATAAAAAGTACTGAGCGCTTTGAGACATCCATCGGATGTGATAAAGTGCTATATAAGAACTATGTACTATTTATTTTTTATTAGGAAATGTTAGCATCTCTGTAAACATACCCTGCAGTCGGTCTTTTCTTTCTCTTTAATCATGCTGGTGTATCAGATTTTTTTCCTTTTTAGTTTTACTTTATTTATCTTAATATGAACAATTTCTCTCTTGCTCATAGGTTGTAAAATTTGTCAGCGAAAACCAGTCAAGTGTATCTCCACTCACAGAAACAGAACTTGGTGTACTAAGGTACGTCATCTAGAACCTCTTTGGTCAGTTTATTATTCTGATGATGATGCTATATTTCTGGTAATGAAACCAAGGAGTCCTGAAAATTGCCTTGCATTGTAACCCGGAGGCTTGAAGATACAGGCTGTGTGGAGAAGATGAAGAAGAAAAGTCAGTCTTAGATGTTGGAAAACAAATAGAGAAAAACCCACATAAAAACCAGGTAGAGGCTGAAAACCCAATTCACATGCAATGGTCTGGTCTGAAGTGAAGGGGGTGTGGGATTCAACCCAGGGTCCACAGAGGTGAAAAGCAGGGGGAAAAAAAACTACCAACCCATCCTGAATTCCCAAGTTAATCTGTTAAGAACTTGGTTCATATATTTGCCTGTAGCCACACTTGCCCGATTAAATCATTTGATAATGTAGTACACAGCCTGTCCATATGCTTGATGAGGGAAAGAGACAGGGCACCAGACTGCCCTTCCAGCCTCATTTTGATTGCACGTTTATCTAAATGGAAGAAAAGCTAGTATCGTGAAAAGGGATAAGCAATCAAAACCTTTTGATTTTCCCCCCCAAAAAATTAATGAACCATAACATCCTTTTGTCCAAATCTCTTTAAGGGAAAGTATTGTTCCTTCCCCTTTAAAACCAATATTCTTTGTTTGTTTGTTGTTTACAGTTTAAGAAAAACAATTGACTCATTGGAGAAACAAATAGACCAGCTCAAGACAGATATGACGAACCTACGATCAGAGGCTTCTCTAAACAGCCGTAAGGGTCTGAAGTCTTCGGTGAGTTCAAGCTTTTTTAAATCTTTGCGACCACCCTCACCTACCGAAAATAACTACCAACTTGGGACATACTTATAGTTTAAGTTCAAACTGCATTTGTAGTTTTACAAAGCTGCCATTGCTTGCTTTTATTGGCCTACACTTGATGTATCAAAAATGTATTTTTTTTAAGTGGTGTTTTTTTTTCTCCAGTACTTGTGAAACTGTATCAGGTATATTGTTAGATCTACAGGCCTAATGACTTCAGAACAATATTGTAAAACACTTATTTTACAAAAACCCTTAAAAACTCCCCAAATCCGCTTGATTTTCAAGATAATAATATAAAACATTCTCTTGATTTTCAAGATAATAATATATAACATTCTTTTTATAACACCCCCCCCCTCCCCCAGAAGAAAACCAAATTAATAAATAGATTCCCAAAAGTCCTCTTGATTTTCAAGAACAACAGTACTTTAACAACCCCTCAAATCTCCTTTAATTCCTGTTTCTTTTGAAGGCCAAAAACATACTGAAGAGGAAGCAGATGGTAGAGAGGTCACTGCATAAGAAAGAGACGATGTTAAATACACTCCAGGAACTCCTTGACCAGATACAAGGAGCGGAGACGAATAACATGGTAAGCTTTATAATCTCTGCCCGTGAAACGGCAAGGAATATTGTCGTTGTTGCCGGATCTCCTTCTTTTTCTTCTTCCCAAGAAATTTGTTGTGTCGCTGCATGACTTGAAAACTAGGGCAGGGCGTGAAATTAACACTGGACCGCAGGCCCGAGGCCAGTGTTTTTTAGCATTGGGCCAGTAAACTCATGACCGGACAAGTCCAGCGATCTTGTGTTTTTAAAAAAAAATTTTAATGTTGACTTTCAGTCTGATAAATATCTTCCAATTCTGTTAAATATTGATGAAATTTTACCCATAATACAAATATAAATTTTCTCCGAGTGCTCGTTCAAACTATATA
This sequence comes from Pisaster brevispinus, assembly GCA_023634235.1. Classification (NCBI taxonomy): domain Eukaryota; kingdom Metazoa; phylum Echinodermata; class Asteroidea; order Forcipulatida; family Asteriidae; genus Pisaster; species Pisaster brevispinus. Next base: position 14,825,204 of record JAMKCF010000012.1, on the reverse strand, counting down.
CAAATTTTGCCCTACATGCGTGTCATGTGATATCATTTGCCATGTATGCATTAGAAACTCGCCATAATAAAATGGCAGTGTACCTTAATAGTCTGACAACTGAGTTGCACACCTAATGATCGACACGTCAATCTTCAGGTTACGATTCTGTGGGAGTGTCACAAAATGAATGGTTATTTTCAATACTGCCCTCTTGTGGCAGCAAAAAGTTATGATTTGTTGTGCTTGGAATAACAGCTCTTGCTTTGTTGTAATGTACAAAAATTAATATTGTTTAAATGCTATGAAGATTTTCTTCTCTGTTTTTGATTTTGATGATATACACATTACTATTGTTTATATTTTTTATGATTGCTGTTTAAAACCTATGAAATGAAATTTTCGGTATGTTTTTCGATTTAATATTTAATGATGTGTGCTTTCTTTTATTTCGTATTAACAGGGCGAAAAACTGTTGTTACTTGGAAACTGCCAGACATGTTCAACTTACATTCTATGTTTGCCAAAACCTTTGAATTGTTATAAAATGCTTGAAATTGCCCAAAATTGAGCGATTTTCAATCATGGGCATTATGAATACAATAATATTATTGTGTTACTGTATTGTTATCATTGCTATTCGAAACATAATGTTTTTCATTTTGAAACTATGTGTTTGAAACTATGTGTGCTTCTTTCCCTTCATACTAGCATTTGAAAACACATAGGTTGTTAAACTGCCACACATGTTTTGCTTGTACAGATAGTCTATGTTCACTTTTAAATGACATGATAATGTTTGCCAAAACACTCAAAATTGCAAAATTTTGTGATTTCATGGACATGATAAACTCACATTGTTATTGTATTTTTGTATTGTTATTATTGCTATTCAAAAGCTGTGATTTGAGATTTGATATATGCTTTTCATTTTGATATTTAATTATTTGTGAATCTTTTCCTTCATACTAGCAGGGAAACAAACAAACTTTGGTTTGTGGACATGTTTGCAAAAAGTGCCAGACATGGTTGCAAAACTTGACTATTGTTAAGTCATGAAAATTTTTGCCAAAACCAATTACTTTATTAAAAGCCCTCTAAATCACCCAAACTGGGTGTTTTTCAAGGGCATGACACAAAATATTACATATTATTGTTGTATTATGTTATTGTGATTATTGCAACTCAAATCCTATGAAATGAAATTTGATGTTTGCTTTTCATTTTGATATTTAATAATGTGTGCTTCTTTTTCTTTAAGATGATGTGATATTATTGTATTATATTACTGCTAATATTGCTACTCAAAACCTTTTAAAATGAAATGTGATGTATTTTTTTATTTTGACATTTAAAAATGTGTGCTTCTTTGTCTTTTAGATTACATGTTTGCCAAACCTATGAGGTGTTAAAGAGACCCACGAAAATTCCCCCAAATTAGTAATATCAAATTAGCTAAATACACATTTTTATTGTAATACTAGATTATCGTTGTTATTGCTACTCAAAACCTTTTTAAAATGAAATCTGGTGTAATTGTTTTATCTTTATATAAACAAAAGTGTGCTTTCTTTGTCTTTTAAATTACATAATGTTTTGCCAAACCCATGAAGTGTTGTGAAGACCCTCAAAAATCGCCCTAATTGGTAATAATCATTTTTGTTTGGACTGTAGACTCTTGAAGCTTACAGAGCAGGAGCTAGTGCGTTGAAACAGACAATGAAAACCAATCAACTTACACCAGAGGCTGTAGATGATACAATGTCAGAAGTTCAGGAGGTGAGAAAGTACTTTTATTTAAAGTTATATACCACAAGGGAACCTGACTGGGTAAAGTTTAAACAATTTGGGGTTCAACAAAGAACAATTGGACAAGAGCGGGATTTGAGCCAACGACCTCTGGTTTAACATGCTGGTGCTTTACCAACTGAGCTATCTAGCCCTATGTTGGCGGTCTCCCTATTAGTCAATATCTTTGTTTGGGGGTGCCAGTCGGAAGCCATGCAACCGTTAGCTGTCGTGTAGCCAGGGATCACACCCAAGTTTTACGGTACAACCTGGGAAGCGGCAGCCAGGGGATCACCATAATTACCTTAATTAGTGGGAGACTTTGGAGGGCTAGGTGGCAGCAGACTTGTTGGGTAAATTTCCACTGTTTACGTAGTGCATAAGATACCAAAATGCATCTTGGCAAACCCGAGTAGAGTTGAACACAAAATAAATCGGCCCGCCAAGAAAAAACGCCATGCTGTACTTTACTTGTAACTTCGCCAGGTGTACCACAATTGCTTCAAAATCAGCATGCCATGATGGTTGCCGTTGTCGCTTGGTCTCGGATTTCACCAAGAATCCTTTATGTGCCGATCATATGCCGATCATGCGCATTGGTACATGCATATGGGCTATTCTGAAGATTTGTATTTTTTTAAATTTATAAGCCTGCGTGTTAGCAGATGTGATTTTGGCCCCCAAAATCTCATTGATTGAGTTTAAATTGTTTGGATCTCAACTCTAGGTGATGGAGTTATGTGCTGAAATAGATGAAGCAATGTCACACGGGAACAAAGCTGTAGACGAGTCTGTTTCCTTCTCTGTTGGGTTTGACACGGAAGTACTTGAAGAGGAACTTGCCGAACTCCTTGACGATTCCTTGGAGGAAGGAAACGACGAATCTACTCCCCAAGAAAACCTAACTCAAGCTTCACCGAAACGCAAAGGTAATGAAAGTACTAACGTAGTTTTTTTTTCAATTGGCAATAATACAAAAACTCGGTTTCAGCCATTTTCTTTTCTCCCCATACTAATCAATGGCCGTGTCTTCATTAGTGGCTGCGGCTTGATCGTAATATGAACATGTGTTGGAGCATAAGATGCCCATAGCACAGTGATGTAACCAGATGGGGGCGGGGGGTAGGTATCCCCCCCCTCAAAACCCTTTTCATTCCACAAATGAGATCGGAAAAAAAAGCACACAAAAATGTTTTGATACATTAAATAGGCCCCCCTAAAAAAAACAAAAAACTATTATCTCTGCTCCTGCTTGCCCCCCCCAAATGAAAATGTTTAGTTACGCCACTGCCATAGCAACATCCCTAGCAACAGCCACAGCCATAGCCATCAGTTCAGACACGGCCATTGTAACCAAGTTGAGAATGGAAAGGCAAGTAGTCTGTCCCCTTGTCTTTATAAATGGGAACCAGTAGTGGTATTGGTTTATATTGTATTCAGGGAATACGACCAAGATGATGTGTGTATGATTATGTAATAATGTGCCCTTGCAGGCACACTGCTGGATTTTGTCAGAATAGACCAAACGCACATTGCTCATCTAGTTTGCATTCTTAGCATTCTCTCTTAACGGTGGTTGTATGCATTACACAGCACAGCGAACCTATGGCTTTCTGTCCCATCTGAAGGACCAAGCCATTGCACATTATAGTGAAGTGTCTTGCTCAAAGACACCAATACAGGTCGACCGTTTTCTTGCGTGAGATCCAATTTATGTTTTATTTTCTTTCTTTCTCAGTGGACGGTTCGTCTGCAAGTGTGAAGGATTTCCTAGCCGATTTACCAAAGGTACCAGAATCTGATCCACAGAGCCCAAGAGCCCAAGACACACACCCTGCAACGGCGTTGACAAGCTAACAAATGAAGCTTGATCGCTGGTAGGTAAAAGAGCACTTGTTTTGTCACAATGTTGAGGGCAGCAGAGGAAGAGGATCTTTTGCACAAGTTTTGTGGAAGAATCAGATGCAATGACGCAGAAAAAAAGGTCTGTGCCCCTGTATTGCCATTTCAAACCTATGTACACCTGATCATCATGGATTCTTTATTATGGTATTCATAGGTTGTTTTTTTTATAGTCAAAAGATTTGATAGCGGGGTTGTGTCCGGTTTGATGGCTTCGGCAGTGGCTATAGTCATGATGGCCGAAAAGACCCACTCTTCAACAATGCCTCTGCAGCCAACAGCCATAGCCGTATTCGAAGTTGCTTGATTTAGACGTGCGTGGCATTAATGTTTATAACGATGGATATATAATTGTGATAAATAACTTGAGTAAATCATGAGTTATTGTTGAGTAGAAACTAACATATACAGAGCGGTTGCAAGTAGTGGCCCCCATGTGCTGATGCTCCATTTTGGGGGGTCATGTTGCCCTTACAAAAAGGTTAATGTTTGATCAAGTCACGATTAGCTTCCTTGAGAAAGTGTACAGACCAAAGAGGCAGTTGCAATTTCAAACTGTGAAAGGTTTACCAGATGTTGGTATGGGTTACATTTAACCTAAGATAGGATTCTTCTGGAAAGAGCTTTTAGCTCTTTAAAATAGTCATTAACTTCTTGCGGGGACAGTTTAAGAAACTGTAAAGGGTTTATCAGAGGTTGGTAGGGGTTGTAGTTTACCTGAGATATGATTCAGCTGGAAATAGCTTCTAAGCTTTCTAAATAGTCGACAACTTCTTGCAGAGGCAGTTTCTCAACTGTGAATGGTCGATCAGAGGTTGGTACAGATTGTAATTAACCTAAGGTAGGCTTCAGCTGGAAATAGCTTTTAAGCTTTCTAAATAAACAACAACTTCTTGCAGACTCTGGACAGGTTTATGGGATGTTGAAGTTGGTTTAGGGAATCGGAGAAATCATTCATTCAGAGAAAGAGCTTTGCGCTTTAAATCATTGAACACTACTTGCCATTGAGCGACATCTTGCAGATGCAGTCACCAAATGGTAAACTAAAATTGTTAGATATGGCTGTCGCTAGTTGATATTATTGTTAATATTTAAGATGACTTATTGTGAAGGCGTTCTAGACTCATAATGTAAGTATTTTCTCAAAATATAGAATGTTTCAGACATCACATCACATTGATGTCATGTCTGATGTCAGTTGTCTTTTACGTTTCACCATACTAGAAAAGTGACCGATTTTGGCATGGGGTGTCACATAATGTTGACTACATAGTATTTTCTTAATTGTCAAGTTTACTTCATTTTATGTCAAGGTGAGGGAATGTTTTTCACATTATTCAGTTTCTGCCTTAATTAATTTGAAGATCAAACAGTTTATACTTCCCAATGACAAGGAAAAATGAAATGACACAGGGCCAAGCCGTCATTATGCATAAATGAAATAAAATGCAGGAATGCTACTCTAATTCTGAATTCTTTGTAAGCACTTTAGTCTCCGAAAATTCTGTTCAAATAAATGTGGTCTTGGTCTGGGACCAGAGGGTCTTGGTCTTGGATCAAAGGGTCTTGGTCTGAGACCAAAGGGTCTTGGCCTGAGACCAAAGGGTCATTGTCTGGGACCAAAGGGTCATGGTCTGGGACCAAAGGGTCAGGGTCTGGGACCAGAGTGTCTTGGTCTGTGACCAAAGGGTCTTGGTCTGTGACCAAAGGGTCATGGTCTGGGACCAAAGGGTCATTGTCTGGGACCAAAGGGTCATTGTCTGGGACCAAAGGGTCTTGGTCTGAGACCAAAGGGTCTTGGTCTGAGACCAAAGAGTCTTGGCCTGAGACCAAAGGGTCTTGGTCTGTGACCAAAGGGTCATGGTCTGGGACCAAAGGGTCATTGTCTGGGACCAAAGGGTCATGGTCTGTGACCAAAGGGTCATTGTCTGGGACCAAAGGGTCTTGGTCTGTGACCAAAGGGTCTTGGTCTGTGACAAAAGGGTCTTGGTCTGGGACCAAAGGGTCTTGGTCTGGGACCAAAGGGTCTTGGTCTGTGACCAAAGGGTCTTGGTCTCCGACTGAAGTGTCTTGGTCTCGGACCAAAAGTGCTTTGGTCTTGGACCGAAGGGTCTTGGTCTCAGACCAAAGGGTTGTATGGTTGGATAGCATCTTGATCAACTATAAATTAAAGTATTAAAACCCGACACTTTGTTCCTGTTAGGGCAAAGCAGTTTGCTTTTATTGATAAAGGGCACCTCATTGATAGAAATTCAGATTTCTACTAGAACATTTCAAACGGGGCACCAAGGCAGTGAGGCAGTTGGGGCCAGGGGCATTTAAGTCACGTGCCCCTGTTGCCTCCATGAATAATCAGGCATGCAGGTTTATTCTTCATTAATACATATTTGTTAATCTTCTTTAAAACAAGGGAATATAAATGCCAGGTTGGCAACAGCAAATCAAGTACATTGTGATTCAGCAACTAGACGACAATACGTGTACTTGTTCTAGTCATTGCGAAATCAGCGGTTAGCTTGGCCCGATTCGAACCCACAACCTTGTGATTGCAAGCCCCGCAGTCTAACCGTTTGACGACAGTGGCATGTACTGTGATGTTTATATCCAACTAGAGCGTTTGCAATGATATTTATCAAATGGATGCATAACTTTATTTCTATAAAGCTTCCAGAGAAAGTCATCTGATCTCAATCTAGTAGTAGTAAGCCTTGACATTGCGTTCCATGTGGTCCCAGTTTTGACTGCAGAGGGCGCTGTGTATATGAAAGTGTCGGAGGAGTTTGCATCATCATACGTCACGTGCGCCTTGCTTGGAGCATGGAGTAAGGAAGTGGTTAGATCTTTCCCGACTTCTGCAAAAGTAACTACATGTACTCCAACAGTGAATTGTCGCATGAATAACGTAACATTGACGAAGTCTGATTTGTTTGTCCTTCGTATGCACTGGTGATCGTCAATAGTTTGCCCGCAAAAATTGCGAAAACAGTAGTGATGTCAAAATAGAAAAGTCTAGCCTGTCAATCGTTAAGATAAATGATGTCTGCCTGCCGCTACTTTCTTTAAGTGACAGATGATGCTCCAGAGGGCGGTATAACAGCATCTTACATCTTTGTCCATGAGATGGGGTAACATCATGTAAAGCGATTACGGAATTCTTGGATATGGCTCTTTTGTCCTTTGTGTATAACACCTGAGAAATTTGTCACACCTTCATCTTTTGAAACAGACATGTCCCATCATTACTGCCCATGGTCGGTTAACGCTTGCACAAGTCTTGTATTTAGAATTTCAAAGGGAAAGCTCTGTTTATGTTTGCAAAAAAGTTCTTTCTTTGATGGCTTCCTGTTTTCCAAGAATTAGTTTCGACCAGCAGTAAGCATATTCTGTTCGTATGTCACGTCTGCATGAAGATGGTAAAATTGTTTTGTTGCTTCGAATGGGTAAAGAACTACGTTGGTGGTGGGCATTTTCAATATTTATTTCAAGCTAGTATTTTTGTTGGAACATGAAAGTAGGAAAAGTTTTCTTGGAATTGTCTATTGGAACATAAATATACAATAAACCATCAGAGAATATTTCAGTATTACCTTGCAATGTAGCGGTTCTTTCTCGCAAGACCTCAATGTTGTACCATGTCAGGCCAACAATGTACAGTACTTAAGATTTGATTTGATTTTCATGCATCCTGTTTTGTAGGTGCTGTGTTACATTTGGTTTTCATTCTATAAAATCATGTCTTCATTCGTCCCAATCTAATGGGGAGCACTTTTGAGTATTTGTGGTTTCGTTTTGGGAAAATATAGGCTAATGATCACTCAACTGGAACTGGAGGAAAACAAGATCCGTCAATCATGACGTATGGGAAACAATCCTGTTTGCTCCAACTTTTGTCTTTCAGCAGAACCGTTTACTCGCGAGGGCGGTTTCACACCATGTTGTGTCTTTGTCTGCCCTCTCAGCAGGACATTGCACAAGTCCTCTTCAAGATGTTGCGAAGAGCTTAAACAATTCCTGGATGTCTCTTTTGTTCCTTTGTGCTTCACATTTTCAAGATTGTGCACAATTTTATCCTCAAACTTGCCCTTCCCCCATCATTACTACCCATTGTTGTTGAAGTGTTTCCTTTAATCCACGAACCGTAATCCACGGCCTCCCCTCCCCCTCCACGCCTCTAATGCCCTATCGGCTTTTGTCAATGTTCATTAACTCTCGTGTTTTCAGAGCATGAAGTGTGCTCATCACGAGAAGTCTATGGAGTGAGGGGACAAAGTAGTGGGGGTAAGGGGAGCGGAGGCTAGGCGTGCGACTGGAGGGGGTCCGCACTTGTGGAATAATGCAGCCAGTCCTCGACCGTTCGCAACCAAAGAATGTCTTTGTTTGCGATGTCATCTTGTAACGTTACGGGGTTTTTATGGGTTAAAAGTCCTTTATTTCAAGGGTGTTTGTCAGTGAAAAGGGGGTACACCATGAAACTGTTTACCGTGTACGAAGTGGTACTATTGGGGGCGTTGATTGACGGGGGAAGGGATTCGGGCTATGTTGGGGGTGCTTTTGTGTGATGATGTAGGAGAAAGGTGTCACAATAAATGTCAGTCGGTGGGGGATTCAATCTTGACGTAGTGGAGCTATATTTAGGATCTTTGCATGGATATTCACAAAAACCACGGACGTCTTCCTCCATGGGTGAATCATGTTGAACTTACTCCCTAGTTCAGATGAGAAGAATCCCGAAGAATCGGCATTTTGTACCTTTTTGTTCCCTTCAAAATCGTAAAAACAAATATGGCTGGAACTACAAGCATGACCCCGTTGTATGTTTCGTCTCTAAACCTGCCTATTTGACCGACCCTTACTTCTAGACCCCCCTCATTTACGGTTTTTGCTAGAGTCGGGGTGTAATCAGCTCGCCCATTTTGAACCCAAAGGGCGTCCTCTTGTGCCGATGATCATATTGGTCTATAATTGATAACAGAGCGACGTCGTCATTTACATTTTATTTAAGATAATCAGAGTTGTTTATTTTTGCGTCGTGAAATTCTTTGGCAATATTTTTGTTATTTTTAACCGAGGATACATAAGAGATTGTACTTATGTTCCCTTCGGAATTCCAGTTTAGTTCGGAAAGCACGATTTGATTGCTTTCTAAATGGTCAGATATTATTTCAATATCAATAGCACTCCTCTCTCATCGGGATTTCCAAGTATTGGGCAAATATTCTCGGCATCCCGTCATATTTTCAAATACTTGAGCAAACCGACAGCAAACAGCACCCGTAGCCTGCGACATGATTGGTATTTTGTCAATCATACGGGAGCAGTGCTGTGCGATACACATGTGTTTATAACACTGCCTCCGCAAGTCGTGCTGTGTTGTGTAACCCTTGGGGGTGTATCACGCGAGCTGTTCAAGGTGGGCCCGTGGTTCACTACGGTAGCCGTGAGATGACTTGATCAAATTAATCATATTGGTACTTTTAACTTCCACATGCTTAAAGTGAATGCGCATACATAATTTTAAGGAAGGTGACTCGATGCTGTAGGTGAATATTCACATATGCACGTGTCCTTTCTGTATAGCTAGACTTGTGGAGAAGTCGTTAATTAAAGTATGTTGCGGTGATACCGAAATGGCTCTCTCGCAACCGTCTCGCGAGACTGCTGCTCCGCGCGAGACTACTGCTCTCACAATCTAGAAGTCGTGAGAGCAATCTCGCGTGGAGTAGCATTCTGGTAAGCTTTTGCGAGAGAGCCGTTTTGCTATCCCCGCAACAGACATGTCTATATTATTCTGTTGCTGGTTTGGGACTTTTTAATATGATCTGCCTTTTCGTGCATAACTTTCCTTAAAAATTTTTTTTAACAGAGTCTACTGCTCTCATCCGTCTTTTGCCAAAAACATTAAAAGCACGCGGTCAAAAAGACCAGTAGTCGCTCTTTGTGTGACCCACAGCATTCGTGAAACAACAAACCTGTGACAGCTTAAGCTCAATCGGTCATAGGAGTCACAAGAAAACAGTGAAAAAAACCTGGTATGCTTCACTGTTTACAAAAACACCGGGGTTTGGATTTGGACTTTCGAGATCAAAACTAGTTGTTTTACTCATTGCTCAAACCCTCTAGCATTTCAAGTAACAATATTTCAAGTGAAGTTTTCAACCAAGATAATTTTTACCACGTAGGCCTTAGTTGTGTAAATCCGTGGGATATTTTTCTCCAGACACCGGCGGTGCGTATACCCTTGCACCATTTTTTGACATTGTTATACTGCGTCTCACCTGTTGTACCAGATCGAAAATCTTAGTCTTTAAGAAATAAAACAAGGCCAAAGAAACAGATGAAACTGTCAAAAGTTTTTGAGGAGTGATTGAAATTTTCAATTTTCCATAGGGCTTATACCGAATCATCAAGTTAGTCCCTATAAAATAATGTTCAAGGTGCTTTGTATTTGCAGTTATTATGAGGCAAGGGTGTGACATGGTTGACCACGGAGATGGTTGTCATTCTGTGTTAAATGCTGCAAATTAAAACACTTTATTAGAAACAAAAGACAGGCCCAGTTAAACACTGCATGTTAGGCCTTTCGCCACTTGTACCTAACGACTCGGTTTTCCCTCCAAAAAAAGTTGTGAAGCTTGGTTAACTTTGCACGTGACATGCTTTATAGTTAGCATTTCAACAAGACGCAAAGTAAACAAGTGAACATCTTGTGGTTCATTGTTGCTATTTTGATAGTATGGTTCTTACTGTTTTTGCAATACATGGATGTCCGTCACAGGCCACCGTACCCAGTCCCGTCTTGATTGACATAATATGAGGCCGTTGTATATTTTTCCTCGGGACACAAGTCAGCATCATTATCGTTGAGAGCTGGAGGACTGTTTGTTGTTCTACTAACATCAAGTTGGTCTCAGTTCGAGAGGGTGTGTCTGCAATCTGACATTGAACTTTGCTCGCTTTCTGACTTGGGTTAACCAAGACAAGAGGGAAATGCACCGGTTCGGGCTGCAGATAGATTTCTTCCTTCTCCTTTTGTGAACATTGTTTGAACTTTTTGGGGCATGGTACTAATCTTCCTGTGTGTGCCATCAGACTTGTGATTTCTCGGGATTTTATCTTGATTTCATGGTTTTCTCAAGACCTCCTTGAGCCTTGAAATTTCCTTGGAAAGAAGTTGGCCCTAGAGCAATCACCAAAGGTGAGAAAGAAATAGTCCACATTGTTTCCAATCCTGTGGTTTTGTATTTTCTGGGGATGCACGCAATCTGTAAACCTCCGGAACTTTAACATCTGGGAGAGTTCTGTGTCTATAGAATAAGGAAGAACCCGGGTCTGCAAACCGTGTACATGAATGTCCACATCCGTCCAATCTTATCCCAGGTGCCGTGGAAGAAGGATGAGGTCTTCTTCCTCCATGCTTTTGCGAAATAAAATAATTGGGTCTTAATTTAACGAGGTTTACGACGTGTGCGCGATTCTGTTTCTTCAAATACTTGGAGTTTAAGGTAGATTATGGCTATACAAATTACACCATGTTGTTGAGAAAGTAAAATTTAGCTATGAAATATTATGAACATGAAAAACAAGTTTAACAAACCAACAAAGAAAACCCGAAAATAAGGCTTGACTGCTTGTAAACAATTCACTTGTCTGCCTTATACTAACATTCATTTGATCGTCAATTAGGCCCTATAGGTCGCACACATTTGGGCGTGATTGGTAAATGGGATTGCACCCCCACAACTCCCAGCCCCCCCCCAAAAAAAACCAACGCAACAACAAACAAACAAACAAACAAACAAACAAACAAACAAACAAACAAAAACATCCTCCTCCCCGTGCCAAGTTTTAATTGAGTTTGCTATTGTTGGTTTTAACAAATTATTATTTTGTATCACAAAAACAAATATGTGGTATCTTTTTTTTCAAGAGTTGTGTGTTTAGAAACATTATTTGATTTCATAGAAAAATATAGTCTTCGCTCGAGCCGTTTTCTCGTTTTCGATACGCGCCGGGCTTGCACAGTCTAGGCCCTATTGTTTATTTTTCAACACATTAAGGCCCAATAAATAACAGTTTTTTTAAAATCTGAGGCGCTAACTTTTTATGGACCTGATAATCAGTGTCAGTTAATATGAAAGTTATTCTCGTCTGAAACACTTCTCTATCGAGAAAATTGTCCCGTAATACAATAAGTTCATTTTTTCGATTTGCCGAATTGAAATTAGGTTTGTAAAATCCTTAATTATATCACGTAACATTATCCGACGTAGGCATAATTATAAGCATATATGCTTCCCCTCGTTATTTCGCTGATGTCCTGTCTTTTCATGTATTGTCTGTCATTTTGTCTGTCTGTCCAAGGCTGGGGAACAAAAGCTGTTGCTTCACCCCGGACCTAGATGTTGCCCTTTGTTTAAAGTTCACTTTCATATCACTTTTGTAAAATGTACACTGTAGGCCTACTTGTACTGTCAATTTGATTATATAACAATTTGTATTATTCATTTTGAATTATTGTGATTTATGCAACATTGAATACACGTTGATGATTACTTTCACGGGTGTGTTGTGCGGTGGATTTAGTGAAAACTAAAGAATGTTAAGGGAATCGCCATTCCAACAAATACTGACGTAACATACCTTCGATGTTTAATGTCATGTGAAAAACACAGTGAAGAAATTTGTGAATAATACTATCATAAAATAAAACTAGTGAATCGTTAATGGGGTTGAACACTTTCCTCGAGTCCTCGTTAGGATATTTGGGATGTTATATGGGATTCCATTGCATGGTGAGGTATCAATGTATGTTTGGTTTGCGGTAACACCATCTACTTTGCTGTGTAGATGTGTTCTTTGTGAACTAGTCTTGCGATTTCTTCTACTGCCGCGGAGTAGATTTCGGAATTCGGATGTTGACCGGGCTCGACTTTCGACCCTTGTCACTCCGGTCTGTATGTATGCATTATGATAGCAAGCGATTCTTATTAAATTGCCGTACACGCAGTATAAATCGACCGGTGATAAAACTCCGGACATTCAAATACTATACCAATGACAATGTGATTCTTAATTGCATCTTAAACCGCCCCGACGATAAACAGCAACTCCGAAATGCTCTCCAAATCCCCCTTCTGAAGTGTTTAAAGCAAACACGTCCGCACAATACATCCGCGTAAATGTTTTCAAAGCTAAACCCGCTGTATAAGTAGTAATCCATCATCCCCACTCCACAATTCACCGCCCGGAAATGGAGTCCATGAAGAGCCCACCTTTAAAAGAAGCACCCCCACCTCAAAAGAGGCACCCTTTACGAGAAAAAGGAGAAGAAGTAAAGCAGGGGGAGATCAATGTGATTATTTCACCCAGTAGAGAGAGATGTTTTCCCCCCGTGAGTGACAGGTGAGATCATTGACTTTATTGGACTCCCATTGACGGGGGCCCACTTGCCGTCCCATGAGGTATCATTAAAAAGGTAGAGCCCCTGAAAAACACGAGATCCCCTATTCATTTCTTTTGGGGGGGATGATGATCTACCCTATAAGCCCCCTCCGGCAGCATAGTCGGGGTTTGGACTCGGGTTGGAACACCCTCTTGAGAAAATGACTCGACATTGTGTGAGTTTCATCCCCGTCATTATCACGCGGTCCATCATGGTGTCAGTTTGGAGGAGATTATTTACACCGCGTCGTTTCTTGTGAACATTAGTTCCCCTTATTGTTCTCGCAATCTTTCTCCACTAAAATTAACATCTCGCCATCCTTCCTCGGGTTTTCATGTCACATCATCTGCTCCCGTGGATGAAGTTATCTTGCACCATCCTTGTATACCTCTATGGGAAAAAAAAGACTTTTTTGCAGTGAGAAGTTCGCTAAAGACAGAATCAGAATTTGTCTTTTTAAATCTTCAATTTGTCTTTAAAAGCGCCTTGGAACCACAAACACCAAATTCAGCACATTCTCTTTTTTAAATCATTATGTTTAGACGTCCGAACGTCCAGATGCCTTAAATTGTATAGGCCATGAATTTCCTGCAAATAATGTCTATTAAAAAAAAAAAAATGTCTGGACTATTTGCGTGTTTACTTCATTGTTTTTGTAAGTGCTTTTCCCCCCTTCTTCTTTCTTTACATTAAATTCCAGTCGATTTATCTACCCTCCTCATAAAAAAAAGCTCCGCCTCATTAACTTAATTTAAGAAGGAGAGTACCAAGTGTCAATAAACTAAACTATCTTCGGTCAGCCACGGGCAAAATAACGGAACACACAAGGCATTAACGATCCGATGAATCGACATGACAGCGTTATGAGGCCATCACCGGGCACAATGGAGCCTAAAGTACCAGTCGGGCCGGTCACAATACCCGGAGATTATTTCAAAGTGTGAAACCGCTAGAGAGTTTAACGACGGCCGATTCTCGTGAAGTGTTGGGTATAACACTCCCGTATAATGGTGTCCTAATTGCTGGTCTTAATGCGGTGCAATGGGGCGGAAGATCCCCCAGTCCCTTGTTCGTTATGAGGCGGTGACAATGCCGACCCTTTCCCCACCGTATACCAAGTCCCCGTAACCGTACCCAGCTGCGTCCATCACGGGGGACTGTTGTCCAGGGGATGCACCTACCCCACTGAGGTAAAAATCACCGGGCATTGTGGCTGTTCTTTCGGGCGAACAAAGTGCCGGTAAGCAATATGCCCCGGGAAGCTCACCACACACGCTGAGTGTTGAGCCCTCATCATTAACAGAAGAAGCCCCTGTGAAAAAAAGAAGAAGAGTATTTCTAGGGGTGAAGAAACGATCATTAAAACTCATATGGGTGAGACTGGGTTGTTTACAGTGGGCGGTCTGTCCATGACACAATTAAACACAACTCCCTAACACCTTGGCCATTGTGTGTCCCTAAACACTGGCGCACACCTGTAAAAACTCGGGCCTTTACAAATTCCACGACAGAGGTAGGGGAGGACACTTTTAAGCAAGAAAAAGAAAGTCTGAAGACTCTATGTGCTGTCAAAATTGAAAAGAGTAAGTTATATATCTTGAAAAGTCAGCGAGAGGCTCAAAGAGAAAAACCAACGGCCTGGCAAACAATAAGTGTCCATAAGTTAAAGAGAGACACCAACCAAAAGAGTTAAAGCATTTTTTAGTGATTTGTAAATGTTTATCTACAATAACCTCGTCGTGAAGTGAGAGGATAAGGTTGAACGAGAGAAATTATGCCACAAAGGGCCATTTTTTATAACCATAAAGTAAGGACATATTATATACCTCCCAAGGTACCCGAACTATTCAAAGATTTTCGATGTTTGTCTTTCAAGCCGGTGCACCACTCACACTTGGTTCCCTTAATAAAGTGTTAAATGCCAAGTCCCTGGTCTAAGTGTCTCTATAAGCCATTCGGTGTTTAGGCTTCGAACGTGGCCCAAGAGTCACTTAAGGCTTACATTAACAAGGCTGACGAGTGACGAGTGTTTCGCTTGTTTGTCAATCTGTGGATAAAGTTGAAGTGTAAACCAAACTGGTCACCGTAGATTGCTTCACTATTTAAAGGCAAAACACAACATAGTTGCAAACAATTATAATACTGAAATAAGAGTGTATAGATCACCATAAAGTGGTTCATCTTTACATAGGCCTACAAGACCAAGGTGATGTCTGACATCGTTTACAATAACAAGCAGCATAACTGTATACCTCGTAAGAATTGGCTTTATTACAATTTGTTGAAAGTCACTGGTACGTAGTACTTGAAGCATTGCATGGTGTGGGAAGTATACGTTTACACGTAAACTTGTGTGTACATACAGCCATAATGTTAATCTCTTTTTGGAAGGGTTGGCTCCGGAAAGAGCCGTTGTGTGGTCTCGACGTTTCGAACAGTATACTCTGCTCATCTTCAGTAGAAACAGTACGGTGTATACGGTTTGCTCCTCGCCATTTTCGAGTCTTTCTGCAGTGCCGCAGAGCTGAGCGTCGCGGCTGACATCAACATCCAACAAGGACAGGCAAAACAAAACCATAACAATTATTTCCTTAAATCTGTCCCAAATAAACCTCCACTTGTCTTTCTATTATTTGGGATTAGCTGGGCTGGATGTCAAGTTAATAATAGTTAAGCTAATCTTTTTGGATGAAGGAAGATACAAATTTCATAAGACTCCATCATACCCGTGCAATTTTATTTTAATAACGATTGAATGTTATTAGGCCCCTATTAATTTCCAGCTTCAACATTTTCCAAAACTTTATAACCCTTTCAAAGGTAGTTAACATTTCTGAGCGTCTTACATTGTGTTAACATGGTGTAGCTTCACTTGTTGTTTGGAAGAAAAACTTGTTCGTTAGCAACAAAAGCTTACCGAACGGAAATAGTTTTTGCGGATTTCACAACCGTTGTTTTGCTGCTATTTGAGGAAATTAACTTTATGAAACCTTTTGAAACCTTATTCATGTGTAGATATCACCACCCTCCCCTTTAAAATTGAGTGTTCAATGCCGCTAACCCAAGCCGCCCGGCCAGCCATATGCGAACGGTTTACGTTGACTGGAGACAACCAAAGCCCGACCGGCCCGGCTTGATTATTGTTTCAATCGCGGGAAGATTTTATAATATTTTACGGTGGAGAATTTCTTGATGACAAAACATGATATGTACCCGGGCGCTGATGGACAATTCAAACTTGAGCTGAGAGGCTTGTCATAGATAATCAATTACTGACGGGGCTCGAGAGAATATGGTTCGTTCAAAGTCTGTTTTCGAAAGAAAAAAAAAGGCCGGACAAATTTGACGAACCATTTCGTGTGAACGCTTCACCAGTTTGTTCACATGGCTATACCCACCCACCAAAAAAAAGGGAATCCTTTTTCAACAGCCCTTACCCTCCCCGGCTCTGTAAAATTAATGAGAGATAAATGACTGCTATAAGTTCCTTAAGAGTTACAGCCCCCAAAACCCAAAGTTCAACCCGAGACTTTGCCTGGCACTTACTGCCACTTTTGTCTACACGAAGCACCCGCTGTGGGTCAACCCAACCGCGTCGAAGTATTTTAAACAAGCTTAAAGGTCCATTAATTTTTTGTCCCCCAATAAATTATTATCAGCCCCTATCTCTGGTTCTGGGTTGTTGATGCAAACTCCAGAAGTTTACAAGCTCATGTGGCAGATTGTTGTGGAATTATTATATAAAATACCAATACCATGATTAAACTTTTTTTTCTCCAAAACGCATGGAAGCTATTTATGACAGAGAGGGCGCTGTACTGTGACGTAACACGGCTTTGTATGGACACCAGGTACTCGTAATGTAACTCTAGCAGACTATACGAAATGGAAATACTGTGAAAATGTACTCACAAAAGAGGAGTATCTCAGTTTCCACATTAAGTCTTCTGAAAGTCACAATAATAAAGTCAACGTCACGTCGTCCACAAACAAAGCGGTATGTGAGAAGTTGTAGCCTTGTTCTCAAGACACCAGATATGCTCTGTAAATGATACCTCACCTTATACGCGTCGTAAAATTTGATGGAAATATTTATTATCGTGCCCACCCATTCGCTTGTAGCTGCGAGCTGTTAAACGGTTAATCTTTTATGGCATTGTTGACTTGATGGCGAAACACCTCAATATATATGTCCTTATAAAAAAAAATATATATTTATCTTTCTTTTCTCATTTCTGTCTCCTGCATGGGCTTTCCAGATGTCGTATAACCGCAACATGTATAAAAGGAGAAATTCACTGGGCATTACACCGTTAAGGTTTTCATCTCGTATGCGTTTTGGCGGTTCCAGATGTGAGTTAGCATAGAAATGTTCTCCTGGCGGTCGAGTGTGATCACCTAAAAACGAACGACCCAAATTAGACAACCCCCAAAGTGACGTCATCAATTTGTGAGACAAGAGGGAGGGAAAATGCGCACGCCTGATACAGCCCAAAGGTCCAAGATGATTGTATGTTCACCATGGCATGTCATCTCGATTGAAAAAACTACACATTCCGTTACTTTTCCACAAAAAAAGAGAGAAATTTAAACACTAATCTCCACTGAGTTGATACCCTCAAACACGAAAGTACAGGAAAAGCATTACGAATTAACATTTGCTTAAAGAGACCCTTTGAATAATTAATTAGCTAATTAGAGTAAATATCAGAGGTGAATTTTAATTCAGCATTTTATTGTACTAGCCTACATAGGACTATACATTGCATTATGAAAGACTGACCATTGGCTAGCCAAGTAAAGACGATGCACCCTCCTTACACTGGACCTTCAGAAGCCTATGTCTTGTTTGTCTTTTGTTTTCACAACCAAAAAGGCAGAACAATGTATTGTTCTTCCAGAATGTAACAACAAATGATTATGTAATTCGAAGTAATATGATACTCATTATTATCAAAATCCTTTGGAAAGCTTTTTTTTTTTTTTAAGGGAAAGTAAAAAAAAACTTACCACGCTTATTTTCCCCCAAAGTTTCTCAGTCATCAAAATACAAAGATCGCATTAGAGTTTAGACAATATTTAAACTTTCAAATGTATTTTATAAATACTTATTTCATTATATCACATTGTCTTTATTCAGGGTAGGCCTTATGCTCAGACAGTGAAACGGGTTTCCATACTGCGGCTTTGCATAAATTAATACATTTTAATTTCATGTTTGCTACATGCATATTACTATACTATATGCTCACATGATGTTAACTTCACTCTTTCAAACAAATACATGTACAACGAGACCATGATACTGATGAGTGTGTTTGCTCACTATACAGAGGCATGTGTCTGCTTCACCCGTACGGGTGCCATGCCGCCGATTGGCACACCCCGAAACGAAGCATTGGGAAATCTACGAAAAATATTCAATAAAAATATACAACTGATATTAAATCATATCTACCTTGACATCGCTGCGGAAGGAACACAGAGATCCGTTTTACCTCAAGAAGAATTATGCCCCCCCCCCCTCAAATAAAGCATGGGGCACGGCCCTACTATGAGCATTGTTTTCTTAGCTTTGTGAGGGTATATCTTTGGTAACTAAATAAAAACTTACTTTTAAAGAGCATTGGAGAGCTGTTGGTAATATATATATATATATACATTTCCCTTGTGGTTCATGACTAGTTATTATATATACTGACAGTATATATATTTTTTATCGTTGGCAGCGGTCTGGTTGTACACATCTTTCGATGACAGTTGTTGTATTGTATATACCCTTGACAGCCCCTGTTTAAGGTTTTTTTTTGTAATTGTGAAAATGTCTAAAAATTAAAAATAAATAATAAATACATAAAACCTTGTTAGGAACGACCCCCTTTGAAAACATGGCGTTTTAGAGAAAGATGTAATTTTCGACCAGAAGATTTTAATATGAGAAAGACTTCAGGCATGAAGCCTTTTCAGGCATCTGAAAGCCCACAATTCTACATGCGACAAGGGTGTTTTTTTCTTTCATTATTTTCTTGCAACATCGATGACCAATTGAGCCCAAATTTTCACAGGTTTGTTATTTGATGCATTTATGTTGGGATACACCAAGTGAGGATACTGGTCTTTGATACCTTGCCTTTAAAACTCAAAACCCTTCAACTGTAACAATCAAAGACATTTAAAACAGAATGAAAATGGCGCGCAGTTGAAATAAAAAACCCACACAAAGTTCCTTATCCATTTTGTGACAAGTGTTGTCTTTATTGATTTCTCGACCCATTGACCTCTTGTTCAGGTATGTCACCACCCATACCGGTGACGTATGTTTCGCAGGTGTGGAGAACCTAAAACAGATGAAAACAAAAAAACACTTTAATTGACCGGGCGCTGGTTTATGTTTACATCCAACGCTCAGGTATGGGGTCCTGTGTTAACATTAAAAAAAATAAAAAAAAGACACCACGCTTAAACCGCGGCAATCGGACGGCCATCAAAAAAAGAAGCAAGTGACACTTTAAAAACTGTTCATAAAAAATACAGGTGTAAATATTTATAGCAAGTGCAACTTAACAACGGCTGGAAAATATTTGTGATGTGGTTAGGGGAGTGTTCGTAAGAGGGCAGTTTGAAGTGAAATTATAGCTCTTAGGAAAATAATGCATGGTTTGTATAAACGAAGCGTGTTTTAAAGGTGCGTGGAGACTCTCGTATTTTGAGGGGGGTGTTTGTGGAAACCGATACTCTACATTTTGATTTGTTTGAACATTTTAACCCTGGACGGTATTCGTCTGTAACGGTATCTCTCGATGCACTGTCCTAATGTTTCAAACAGTTACGGTACCCTCTACATTCTTTGTTTATCCTCTATTTTTTTCCAATCATGTAAAAGTGTGGTTTGTAATTATTACGATTTGGCAAATGAATCATGAATGATGATCTTCTCTATTAATCCGATTTCCTTATTTTCTTTTCCTCAGAAAAAGCAGTAAACATTTTTATTAAATAGCCTTAAAGTCCGTACGTGTAGGTCAGCAGCCCTTGTACTTTTCCTACTATTCCCAAGGGCCAAGTGTCATGCCTGGTCAGTCCCCCATGGTCGCCAGGAGAATGTTCTGGTGCCTGGTAGTATTTCAGGTATAGATTATCTGGACTATTGGTTACTGGTTATGCCAAAATTAAAAAACATTATCCGCAAGGCAACTTTTATTAGTAAAAGTAAAAAACAAACCAATAACTAATAAACAATATCTTAAACGGCCTCATGTCGAGCAAACAAACTAACAAACAAAAAAACAAGCAAGTAAACAACCCCCAAATAACCACAACAAACAAACAACCCGGTAATTGGTGAACGTTCCCCAGATTATTTTGATGAAGTTTCTTGTTATAATCAAAATGCATTAAGATCAGATATGACTCTAAAGCCTACTGTAAACAAAACAAGAATGGATTTCTTAAAAAACCTTCACGGCTGTATTACTGTCCCTTTAAGCTAAAAAACCTTTCAGATGTTTCGTAAGTGAGAGAAGTATAGAAGGTTGTCAGGACGAGATAAGAAAACAACCAGGGCCTTGGGGGGGGAGGCTCTCACCTCACCTGGAATTTTTCCCCACTCCCACTCTCGTTTGAAACCTCATGATAAGGGTGACATGGTTTACACAATATCACGCACTGGGCACTTAACTATCAGGGTGGTACTCGCTCGAGATGGACAGTCATTTGTCCCAAATGTCAGATTTATCGCGACCACAATGGAGGGAGTTGATGTTGGGGGGCGATAGCCTCTGAGTTACGGCATCCCTGCCGCGATGAAACATCACAGCCGCCCTTGAAGCGAGTAAAGGGGGCATTTCTAAAAGTGTTTGTACATTTTTGTGTGTGAACTGTTTGTAAATGCGTTTCTACATAAATTGAAATCAGACATTTTCCATGGGTCACAGATAAAGTGGACGATATCGTACAGTAATGATGTTTGGAATCGAATGGACTCAATCCTGCCTTTCGTAAATGGGCAAGCCTCCTGGACCGTTGGTCTATCCAAACTTGTCTGCAGTTAAAACATGTAATGTGGAAGGTTGGGGTTCGATTCCCACCAAAGCTGTTCATAGACTTTTCCTTAAACGACTCCTTGTGGGAACTTCCAGCGGTATCAGTAACCGGTGTAGGCTTTAGACTCGAAATCCAGTCGTTAATGTTTGCCGTACAATGCAGTGTGCAACCTCCCATGGAAGAAAAATGCGTAAACACAGCGAACAGTGACTTAATTTCAAGTCTAATTGGTGCAGATCAGAATTTGACCTTTGTGAATTGTAGATGTGGTGACACTTTCAAAACTTGTCAAAATGTTTGAACGTTCATTGAAATGTATTCAGGTATTAATTTATACAAAGCGGATAATATTTATTAAATTGACTGGGAATCTGCCAGCGGTATCGCTGCTTGAAAGGCACCCATATTTTTGAGGAATTGACGTAACATGTCATGTTCGATCCTAGCCCAATCGAACTGAAGCTTCATCCATGAAATGGTTCAACTGTTAGGCCTTAAACTGTGGCTGGGGCTAAACTACATAGAGTCCAGGCACTCGCCGTTTGTGACGTCTGAACTTTTCTTAACTGTAATGAATGGGATCGGACAGGGGACATGCTGTGGCACAACTAGACAGTTCATTACATTGTATAATTGAGACTTTCCAATTCCTGAATCAAAATCACACTTTGAAACAATCAGTGTCGCCATCACCACAACCGCAAACACTATTTATAAATTCATCATAAATGGTGATTGCTTAAACTGACTGTGTAAAAAATAGGACTCGTTTTTAATAAATGTGACTTTGATTCAGGAATCAGAAAATCTCAGACAATGTAATTAACTGTGGTTAAAGTGCTCGCACGGAGTGCCTACTAACAGTCACAACTGTAAATTTACGCTAATAAAGTGAAAATAAAGTGAAAACCTCCACCACTTTATGGAGCTGTTGCGGTAATATTGGCCATCAAACCGCACTCTGATCAACCTCGTACCCAATCATGGTACGTCTCACTGACCTGACCAGTACAGTTGAGCACTAATACACACGTGTTTATATATTTGTTCAGAGGGAAAGTTTGAGGCATGAACGCTAAGAAAATAACCAGAGACTCCAAAAACACCACTGGTTTGTGTATAAAGTGGGCATAGTTTTGAAGGGGTTGTGGGCGGGGGTGGTTGATAGGGGGGGGGGACACAGAAGGGTGCGTGATAAAGCTGCTTGGCCCTCAGTCCATGAGTGAATGGGACCAACCGAGGGCTCTTCCTGTGACAACAACTTATTTACCTCGAGCAGTGATTTGGGATGGGTGTCAAGAAGGACTTGTGTAGAAGAATGACAGGGTGATGTCGAAGGGGTGCTGACCACCCAGTGGGTACAGGCAAAACGAAACCACAGAGGAAAAGTAGACCATTAGGTGTGCATATGTGAGCTTTTTTTTTTTTAGACAACAAGTACATTTTGGGCTACTTTCTAAAAACAATCTCGCTGACCACAAGACATTGTTTTGTTCAGATTGTTTAAACAATGCTTACGGAGTTAACAATGGCAGCTGTTTGTGTATATTAAGTGTTTCTGTGAGCCTATACAGAATGACTCATTCGCCGATGTCTTGATTCGTTGGTCTTTGTCCACTATTGTTTGTACACGTTCATTCTTATGTTAGGCCCTCACAAAAAAGGGATCAGACTGTTTTGTCCAATCAGTTTTATCGACGTCAAATTTGAACTTGAAAAAAACAAGATGGCGCCTGGTCTGCTACTTCCTTTCTGTTTTGTCCCCCTTTTTTCCATATTTGGTTTCCGGATGAAGACGCCAACCGTGTGTGTGTGTGGTTGCAATCAAGCCTATAGGTTTAGTGTAACATCAGTTTTAAGGGGGAAAAAGCATGTCTGCAGTATTTTGCCTCAGTTTAGTTTCATCGATTTGGCTGCCGAAAATAAAAATGGCCGCCAAGTGACTGCAACATCCTTATCTTGTTGTGGTTGTCGATATATATTTGTTGATCAAGACGTCCTGGGTGTGTGGTTGCAATCAAGCCTAGGTTTAGTCACATCAGTTTGACGGGAACAACAACATGGCTGCAGTATTTTGCCTCCGTTTAGTTTCATCGATTTGACTGCCGAAAATCAAAATGGCCGCTAAGTGACTGTAATATCCTTATCTTGTTGTGGTTGTCGATACATATTTGTTGATCAAGACGTCCTTGGGTGTGTGGTTGCAATCAAGCCTAGGTTTAGTTTCATCAGTTCGAAGGGAACAACAACATGGCTGCAGTCTTGCCACAAAGTTAGTTTCGATGTGATTAAAGAAAATCAAAATGGCCGCTAAATTTCTACAACCTTATTTTGTTACGGGTAGTGCATATTTTCATCTGTTTGTCAAGACGGTCCAGGGTGTGTGTGTATGTGTGTGTTTGAAATTGAGCTGAAGATTAGTTAAATGAATTTAAAAGAGTGGAAGCAATATGGCTGCCAAATTACTACAAAATCCTTATTTTGTGTCATTCTCCATAAATGTATTTGATTCGTTGATCAAGACGTCCTGTGTGCTTGGCTTGAATCAAGCCTCGGTTTAGCAACACCGACTTAAAGTGGCATACAAGATGGCCGAAATCTTAATAACTCTTGCCTCGGTTTGAATAAACGTCAACTTAAAGAGGAAGATGAAGGTGGCCGCTAAATGGCTATAGTCATTCTATTTATTTAGTTTTGATCAAAGCGTCTATGTATGAGGGTGGAGCTACCCGAGCCTCTGTAAGCACCAATTCGTCGGCCCAGTGCATAAGGTTACATTGTACTATGATTGCAAATTAATATCCATGATAGATGTTCACAAACCTGGAAACAAAAAACCCCACAAAGTCCACACAGCTCTGTGTTGCAGTCGTTGTGTGGACATTCCTTTGTTCTGTACACTTAAGGAAAATCCTATTCCTCAACACTGCAAATAACGTTGTGTGGACGTGTGTAAGTCCACATAGTGCTTCAGATCCCTACATTATGTGGACCTCTTTTATTCTCAGGTCCACACTGCGTATGTAGCACTTGCCCACAATATCTGTTGTTTTGCACATCTCAAAACTTGTTAAGCTGTTTTACAGCACATGAATTTATGTGGAATGTATGACACACATTGTAAATCGTGCCTGCCAGACAGGCAATACAATTTACTCTAAGCAAAGGCACGTGGTCTGTAATACTGAGTGGACGAGTTTGAAGGGAGGAAACAACATTGCTGCTAAACTCCGAATTTGATAATATCTTGCCTCGGTTTAGACGCAACAACTATAAAATCAAGATTGCTGCAAAATGTCAATAACATTTTTTGTTGATCAAAACATCCTACATGTATATGTGTATGGTTGGAATCAAGCCTCGGTTTCGTTACACCGATTCGAAGAGGAAACCAACATGGCTGCTTAAGGACTCTTGCATGCAGCGTCATTTTAGTTTCATCGTTTCTGATTAGGGAACTCAAATTAATGTGGCTTTTTCTATGGTTTAACATCCTTATTACATTATATTTTTTTGCTAGTTCTTCATTGGTTTGTTGATCAAGACATCCTCCGTGTGTGGTTAAAATCCCAGCCTCGATTTGGTTCACATCGATTTGAATGAGGAAAGTCAAGATGGCTGCTTAATGTGTACTTTATTAGTTTTTTTATTTCCAG
Organism: Pisaster brevispinus; assembly: GCA_023634235.1. NCBI lineage: Eukaryota > Metazoa > Echinodermata > Asteroidea > Forcipulatida > Asteriidae > Pisaster > Pisaster brevispinus. The sequence continues at coordinate 14,800,394 of JAMKCF010000012.1, read as the reverse complement.
TTGTCCATATTTGGTTTGTTGATTTGTAAGACACCCTCCGTGTGTGGTTGAAATCCCAGCATCTCGAATCAAGATTAGGGACAGACCCTATGATTATGCTGTGCTTGAGACTAGCCTCAAGTGTTTGTATCTACGAGTGGTGTAGATCGAGCACTTTAATACCACCAACCTTCCCCCAAAAAAGCATCCCAGACATGCAGCACTTTTGGAACGGTGTTTGCTGGCCGTTTGTGTCGGCTTAAAGGCACTGCATGTACATTACATGGTTGGCATCGGGGGAAGTTTTAAAGGAACAATTTGTAACCTACGGCCTTGGTTTAATTGACGACCAATGCCCAATTTGAAAAAGCTGTTCAGCAGAAAATATTGTCTTTTAAATTTATTTCAATCAATCAAAAGTCATTTATATCATAGTGCAAAATCAAATAATTGTTGCGCTGAGGCATATAATAAATGGTTAGTAGGTCTTCTGGAACGGATGAGCTTTGAGGAGTTTCTTGAATGTGTGTTAAATGAAATTGACATCTCTGATATGCAGGACTGAGCTTATTTCACATCCTGGGCCCATAAGAAGAGATTGATCTCTCTGCAAAAAGTCGAGCAGTGATATCTGGGCTCAACAAAATGGAACAAGAGGTACAGATGGTCGAAGTTGTCCCCATTGGTGTCGTATTTACTATAAGCACAAACCGGCACGGCACCAGTGTCGAATCATGCTCAAACAGAATGCTCATTGTTGGACTGGTAACTTAGTTATAAATGTCATCACTTTTAAAGCTCTCCATGGCCTATCTCATGTCTACTTCATAAATATATTCCCGTTCGTCCTCTACTTTCTGCTGGCCAATCCCTACTGACTCAATCCCTACTGACTCAATCTACTTTTCCTATAAATTCTATGGTCTAAGAGCCTTCCATCCATTGCACCTTCGCCATGGAACGACTTACCTATTCACATTCGCCAAGCTGACTCTCTTCAGATTTTCAAGGAACTTTTAAAGACTCATTTATTTGAATCTTTATTTTTGTAACAATTGCTTTTTTTATTTCACACAAATACCTCGTATTATTGTTATTTATTTTTTTATGGTGTACCTCCAGAGAAACATCTCCGTCTGAAATACTTTCAAAGTTGAGGAAAAATCATACTTACGGTACGATACACCCTACAAATCCTCGTTGCTAATTTCGATTGCCACGACCGAATTAAGCCAGATACGACCGTGCACGTAAACCGGTTGGTTTTGTCTCTAAAGCTAGAACACCGAACTTCGATGAGATTTTCACATGTGGTTTGTTAAAATGAAAACGAGAGTACGCGAGAGTAAATTGTTCTGCTAAAACTAGTACTTCTTTAATATTGTGTGTTGTATTATCAACTTAGCTAATTCCACGCTGCACGTGGAACAAAGACCAAACTGCAGTGTGATCCGTCGCTGTTCGCTGGTCGCGAGGAAAAAGGCCGTCACTCGAGCAACGCAAAGCCTTCGTGAACTTGTTGGCGTGGGGAGTTGTTTGGGGGAAACCATAGCAACCAAAGATTACAGAGAGAAGTTTTTTTTTCGTGCTGTGGGTTTCCGCGGCCCTTGATTGGAAAATCAACTTGAAGTATTTGGATTGGGGTTGGGTTTTAAGCTGAGCTACTGGGGAGCCTAGGTGTCGAGAGAACTCTAGGTAAGGATTTGAAACTTTGCATTGGAAGAAACAATCTAGTGTTTTATAAAGTTTGAGGCAACAATGTGTACATGATCTCTCTATGAGTTGTGGTGGTTCTGAAAACAAACTGTGGTGTGACCCGACGTTTCGATTAGTATGTTTTGATCGTCTTCAGGAGAAATCTTCCATGAAAGTCTGCCATCATTGGGTTATTTGGAGTGCATCCAATCCTTGTATTTTCAATAGTCCCACCATGCAATTAACCTGTGATAACTCCATCAAAATAAATGGTCCTTTGTTCCGAAAATACCATATCAGGGTTTATGTTTTTAAGTTTCGGAAGGGATTTTGAGTGATTTAATTTTGATGTGTTATATCTCACCTTGGCGGAATTGGAGGCGATGGTGGGCAATGCGGTATATCTCGCGAACAAAAGTAGGTTCTAAAGTCAAGTTGATGGAAAAGAAGGCTGTCAAATTAAAAATCGGACAATTATTTTTTCAAGTGAAACGATTTCACTTTGTGGTAGGACACATTTTTTGCCCATAGTCTCAAGAGAAGTTTGGAAATTTTCACTTTGCTTGTGAAAAATCTAACCGTCTCAGTGAATGGCAGCGTGAAAAGTGAAAATTATTGACAGTGTCTGCCAGTTTGTCTGGGTGCACTAAGTGATTGAGGTATTAAGGTGTCACACCACACTGGGCATATTTTTGCATCTAACCGAAGGACTTTTGACAAGTATTTTATGCACACAACTTAGCAAGTACTTCGTAAGTCCCTGAGAAACACAAACGGAATCCTCCAGGACAAAAGACGCAAAAGAAAGAGGAGGGCGATTGGGCAAATCGGTGCAGAATGTTAAAGTTGTTGCGCACACAGCCCATGAAAGGGGCTTCGGTGCCGATATGCGGAGTGTCCACACTCAGTGTATTCTTACAAAGTCCGGGATCACCCGGATTACCGTCCAAGACTTGATGAACGGGTAAAAAAAAAGCTCACTATTCACCCGTGCGCCAACACCGTAAGCGCGGTGTCAATATTGACTACGCTAATGTATTTGCCGTAGCTAACTGCTAAGACAACACTGCTGGTATGGCAGCAGGGGGAGTCGCTGCTATGATCCTTTCCTGCCAGTCTGCCCTTTTAATGCCAGCGGATGATGTCCAAAAAAAAAAAAAAGGTGAAACAAGTGGTTTTCCCCCTCGTCGACTCTGGTGTCGTCAATGCAGTGGTCCAAGTAGATCATGAAAACAAAATTACTTATGTAAAGCTGTCCTAACCAATTAATTAGGGTGATCATTTAGCAGCGGCATGAACCTGTCTTGTACAATCGGCAGATTCTTCAAGTTAATGGGCAAACATTATTAATTTAGCGTATCGCTCCCCAGATTAAACACTGGAATACTAAATACAAACATGAAATCACTCAATTGGACGAAATGTAAATTGGTTTTTATCGTCAACGAGATAATCATACATAAAAATAGAGAGACGGAGAGAGAGAGAGAGAGAGAGAGAGAGAGAGAGACGAACTCCATGATGGAGAGTGGTTTGTGACAACAATACGAGTGTCGCAATGGTGAACAAAGTTCAGATGGTCGTTTGGTTCCCTGTTCCTTATTGAGAGATATGGCGTGTGTGAAACGGATCTCTATAATGTCTTGAAGAGAAGAATTTTCCTTTGCTGCAAACTGAAATGATTACCAAATGCTGACTAGGTCTATGGCTATACAGTGTATGGTGAAAGTGTATTTTCCAGCTGCGTTCCGCGTCTCTGGGACTTCCTTGCCCACATAGACGAGCTGCAGTGGCGTAACTGAGGGAGGGGGGGGGGGGGTGCTAGAGCCCCACACTCCGGCCTCTTGCCCCCTAAATGAGATTGAAAAATGCACAAATTAATGGTTCGAGACATTATAAAGCCCCCCTCCCAAATATGTCTTTGCCACCACTTGCTCAAAAATGAAAATGTGGAATTTAAACAATCTTTCTTCACTCAAGAGCCATCTTTTGGCCCCTTCTGCAATCCTTCATTCAATAAATGTTATATTTAGTGTTTTTCTTTTGAGTTGCCCTTTTGAATGGGTCACCAGCTACTGACCACCGTTTTTAAAGAATCATCTGTATATCGAGGGTACCGTACCCCCATTCAGCAAGCTCATCATTTGGGTCCGGTCCTCATATCAAACATACCAACAACAAAAAACACAACAATAAATGTGTATAAAATAAGAAGTGGTTATAAAACAGATACTGTAGCCTATATTGTCGTTACTATTTTTGTATAAGACCTAAATGAAAAAAAGAAAAGAAAAAGAAAAGAAAAAGAAAAAGGCACCTTCGCGGTTTCCGTTAATAAGCAGAAAAAAAATAAAAATTAATATCCCATCATAATTGTGAACGAGGCTGACTCTTGTCACACAACACCAACTAGCCCTATTGGAACCTATATGCCTGTGTTTGTTAGGTACTTATTTTTTTCATATTCCGGCGTTTGAACATTTCATTTTGAACCTTCAATTAAAAAATAAATTAAATTGAATCCGGCTCTCCTTCAAATATCCGTGGGATATTGGTAAAAAAAAATAAATACTGGTGGAATAACAACATTTGGCAAACATTTTGAAAATTTTGAAAATTACTTGTTATTGTACCTTTATTTTTTTCAAAGGACAAATCTGTGATGGCCCTTTGTTTAGCTAAATATCGTTCTCATGGCAAATTCCATGCTTGTATCATCAAAGGTACAATATTTGCCCCATGATCTGCCCCATACCTGTATAAGTTCCAAAGAAAAGTAGCATAAGCTTTAAAAAGTTTGCGTTTGAATAATTTATGCAGTCATGTTTTTTTGTGGGTTTTTTTTCCTTCTAATAGGCAAAGAACAAAAATGCCTTCCCAAGTATACTTATGTTTCAGAACTAGTTGCTGTCTTGATAATTTATAAGGTTTCAGAAACTAGGACAAATCGGTATCGCGGTTTTCAAGTACATGTTATCGACACCATGGCAGAATGTATTTGTATTGAATGCTACATTAGCTGTATTCATTTCTCTTCGCGACAAACGACCAGAGTCGGTTAATAACTGTCGAACAAATTTAAAATCGATAAATACGGAGAGATAACTGCTGAGTTTCATAATAAAGGGACCCGTTGAACCAAACCGATTATAACCAGACCAAAAAAGCGGAGTCGAATATCTGTCAAACATGTTATTCGATACCCACAGACAGCTAACATATCGGGGAAAGAGACCCGAAAACCGAAACCGTTTAACAGCAATCTCGGATGCCGTGATCAAACACACTCCAAACTCCAAGCGAAGAGCACCACCGTGACTAAATGCATGTCTTGTAAACAATCTGTCCATAACGCGGGAAAAGAGTTAAGTGTTGAGTTCAAGTACGAAGGGTGTTTTTCTGGAAATTGTCTTTACTTAAGTTGAGAGACCCTGTCACATTGTGTTACTTTCTTGTGTATATTTATCTCAATAAATTATAACTGGAGAGACGGAATATTTATTTTCACGAGTGGACACCCAGTCAGCCTAAAAAGCCGATATATATTAACCATGACCCAACAGCGTATACATATACAAATAGTCTTGGAAAAAAAAAATATATATATCAGTTGTTATAGCTTTTTATATATTTTCTACCTCCACATATACTATATTCATCATACATGACATTTTTTTATATATTTTACAATCTTACAATTTTTATAATTACACATTTCTTGCTGGACGTCAAATATTGAATTCATGGTTAACAGTTGCATGTTTACAATTTGTTTGGTTGAAATTTCAAACTGTGTTATAGAAAAGTTACCTTACTAATTATAGTGTATGTGCACAGCGGAAATTGGGGGGAAAAGCAATTAAAAAGTGAAAAGGGTGGTTTTAAATGGGATAAAAATAAGACATGATTTTGTAAGTTGTTCAGAATCAATTCGTCAAGTTTGAAGTAAAGCAAAAATCGCACTGATAAGATTTTTAGCCAAGTAGTTAATTGTTTGCAAAATACATAAGGTAGATTTTGGGGTATCATGTGCGATTGTACGTTTTTGTTTACTCCCCTGATTCAAGAATGGTAAAAAAAACCTTACTTTGCTCGACAGAATCCTTCCTTAAAATGATTTTCAAAAGATAGGAAAACAAGCCCAGACCAGTTTAAATTTTCTTTAAAGTTGAGTAGAAGAAGATGAAGACGATTGGGGGGGGGGGGGTGGGGGTGAAAAAAAAGAACAATAACAAGATGTGTTGGGTGCACGAACACCTCAAAAGCCAAACAAACAAAACCTGGATGGAAATTTGAAAAGCAAAAGACTTTTCTGCGGTTTTGACACAAGCCTGTGAAGCCAAAGGGAAAACCACATTTGAAAAAACCCCACTGAGGTTCAACTTTGACCTCTTTGTGAAAGAATCTCTTCGAGAGGAATGCTTTGATGAAACAAAGACTGGTTTTGTAATTGTCTCTTTTGTTTTAAAAAAACAAAACAATGTCTACTGTGTTATACATTGAATACATTACAAAGGCCCTTTTCATCGGTGTATCTAGTCCCGGGCAAGACAAAAACAAATCCTTAAAATTTCGTTGGACTATGAAATAGAAAGGGGGGAAAATGGCCTGTTGGTCAATAACTGACTCGCTTTGCAATAAAAAGCGAAACAAAAGTTAGCTACACAATGACTGTATCTTCTAAAATGTGCTGGAAATAACTTCCTTTTTTTAAAAGTTGGCATCACAAGTTAAATTTCTTTTTATAAGATGAGCACTTCTTAACAAAACATGTCCAACTTTCTTATGATGTTTGAATAATTTCGTCATCTTAAAAAAAATTGCTCAAGATACAAATTTTTAAAATATTTTTTGTACCTGTATTATACAGGTTACTATGTGTTACGGCGTGCGTAGTTTTTCGTGCAGTGGTAAATGGGAATAAGGTATGAAGTCCACGAAAGTAAGCCTCTTTGGTAGGGGAAATGTCCTTTTGTTCCCCCTCGCCTTTCAATCAAGCAGATAAATTATTTATACCTCTACATTGTACAGCTTTTACTGATCGATGGGATTTTAAAAATTCATGTACGATAATTTTAATAAGCGTACTTGGTTTATATCTATTTACAACAAGGAAAAAAAAAGGAGCCATTTTGATGGTGCGTTGGTATTGTTCGATAGTTATTGTCCAAAGAGCAGGTTGTTTAACTGGTAGGGTGGGTGTCCGCATATGGGCGGGTACGTGTGGCACCCGAATTGGCTGACGAGGCCGTGGTACGCTGGGGACATGGGAAGCGTGTTCTCCGTGAAGAAAGGTGACTGCACCGGCATGTCTCTGAACAACACCTTGACCGCTACCTTCTTGGCTGGAGGGGGCGACATCATGTCGACGGCCATCTGCTTTCTCTTGGTCTTGTAGCGTCGGTTCTGGAACCAGATTTTCACCTGCTGCTCCGTCAGCTTGAGGGCCGCGGCCAGGTCGGCCCGCTCCGGTCCGGAGAGGTACCGCTGGTGTCCGAATCGCCTCTCCAACTCGAAGACCTGGGCGTGCGAGAAAGCCGCTCTGGACCGCTTCTTCCGTCCCTCCTTCTGCGATGACGACGTCGAGGAGGAGGAGGAGGAGGAGGACGACGACGACCCGGTCGACCGACGAGATTTTCCATCGTCATCTTCATCATCTTCAATCACACCATCATCTGTGGTTTAATAGGGGGTACAGACAGAGTACAGAAACCGTAAGTGGGGCATAATTGACTCTGACAACCTCCCGTCGCACTGTGAGCACACCCTTAACCGTTAAACAAACTCAAACTCTTGGTGGTCCTGCCCCCATGTTAGTGAACGCAATAATAAGCTAGCATGGTATGTTTGCTTGGCAGGATTGGCCACTGGGGCACGAACGGCGTGATTCCAATGCTTTGATAAAGGCAGTAAACTTTGGGGTTTTTGAGATTGGTATGGTACAGATAAGACACGGCCGCAGAGAGACACATTCAAGCCGGTGCACTTTTGTTGTGTGTGGTTCAAATCACATTATAAAGTGTCCACTTTAAAAAAAAAAAGGTGCAGTGCACAATTTCCGGGAAGAACTCCACTAAATGCCCGTCTCACTTCTTACACACTTCAAGTAAGAACTCTTCAAACCCAATGGCTTTCAAACAGTTCAGTTTCAATTTTAGTTTACTTAACATACCGTAAGACACCGGCTGCCGCTTGTACCATATTTTATAAGGTGTGATATCTTATATATTTTTGATAAAACGCATTGAGATAAAGGCAAGTATTTGAGTTATGTATTTATAGGCGTGCAAAAGAAACCTTAAAAAATTCAACCCCAAACCACCCGGAAAAAAAACTCAAAACAAAACAAAACCCAACTGCAACAACAACACAAAGGGTACAAAAGCTCGTAATAATTTACAAGTTGACTCTCGCAAATGATCAAGCAAATAATAATAAAAAAAACCCCTTCCATTCAGTTAAATGTATTTTGATTTGGTACTTCAAAAGGATCCCAAGGTTTTTAAAAACAGTCTTAAATTTATCAAGTCTCTGTAACTAAATTAATTAATTAATTACAGGCAGAATTGATTAATTGCCAATATTGACACAAAGTACTCAAATGGTTCTTTTAGTCGTCGACTGATAACACTTTGAAATGACACTCGAAATGCTTCAAACTTTTACAAGACGGTGATTACCATTGGCTTGGAAAAACCCCAAGTGTAATTATACAAACAAGTACTGTTGGAGAACATGACAATAGTTTGTTACCGAGCTTCAACAAAAATGAACGCACACTAATAATTAAATTGTCGCAAAGTAGCTTATTGATTGGTTTCTTGGATACTGGATAATTTAAGAGACCGATTTTTGTCTTACAACTCTCTTTAAGTTTGCCTTATAAAAAAGATGCATGTAAAAAGTAAAATGATAATATTATTTACCAAAAATGTGGTAAATTTGACATTTTGAAATCATTTTTAATTGGTTGAGAGTTCATTCTACCGGAAATCTTTCTAGCACTAGCAGGTGCAAATCAATTTTCTGTTTATTGCTTTTAATTTGTTATATTTGATTAATTTCAAGGGCATTTTATTGTAAGGTTTGTCGTTTTTCGTTGCTGCCTTTTGACTTTGAATTGATTTCGAAATGAAGTTCAGCATGCTAAGAAACAAATTCCTTATGAACGCATTGGTATGCGGTTATAAATCTTTTCAAGGTCGCATTCTCTTCGCGCAAAACGTAGGTTTTTACCTGAATGAATTAGTCTTGATTCCGGTCGTTGATTCTCCTCTCCGGATGAAGCGTTTTCCATAACCTCTCTGTGGTGGTGAGAAGCGAGTCTTTCGTGGAGGAGACTGTCGTCGACGTCAGAGGAGTACAGACATCTTGTAAGCTCTTCTCTTGGCGTCTGAAGATGGTGGTGTGGGAGTTTATGGGAAATGTGTTCCAATGATAACTGCTCTGCTGCGTGCCGTACAAACGCCGGGAAAAGCACCGCGTCCAGCCGCTCCGACGTGGGGACACTTCTCATCTTGAGCCCCGGTGGTGCTGCGGCTGGCTCTGTCGGCGGAACGGTTCGCCGGAATTGCTTAGCCGATGGAAGAGGCCCATCTCCCGATGAGCTGCCCGCTGAATTACGCCGGGCACCAAGAATGTCTAATATCGTGAAGGGTGTCAGAGACGCGCTGGTCCGGGGGACTGCTGACGAGCCAACCATGCTGAGGTATCTTACTTCGGTGATGATGTGACACAAGTATTTAAAAAAAAAAGATGCTCAAACAGTAGTGAGATGAATAGTTCCAGAGGGTGGTAATTTGTGTACTGGGGCAACAACTCCCGTGACCGGTCCTCTTGTATGAATGAACAACCAGACCATCAAGTTTCAGCCACGGCGTGTTGGCAATAGAGGGCCATTAAATTCACCGGGCGACTGGCTTGCTAATCTCTGGTCAAATTGACGGGAAGTGAGTGAGAGTGACAGCTCAGAGTGTGCTTAAGACCGTGTGGAGGAGCATGGGAGGAGATCAGCGCAATTAAAAGCAACGCCGTCCGTGGCCACTCATTGGCCAACAGTCGTTTAAGCGACTACACACCTTCCGAACAATGTACCCGCAAAAACCACACAGCGAGTTTTGGTGAACTGTCTTCTCGGCCGTAACTCTCCTCTCACTAGCTTGCTGATTGAAGTACCCCCCCCCCCCCAACAAGTGATCATAGGGGGAGGCCCTGGGGTTGTACCATGGCGAAGGATTATCTACCACCTTATCCAATTGTCTGAATTGCTGGCTAAGTGGTTCAATTCAATCTAATTGATTCGCCATTGGTCTGATGCACCAGCTAGATGGGTCTTGCGGCAGGGGCCTGCCTGTCCGTCATGACGTCACCAACTTGTCAGAACGAGTAGTTGGTGTCGGTGTCAAATCTTTGAGCGATCATATACTCTCAAATGACATGTCAGTAGAAAAATATGATTTCAGTGAGTGATATAATTTATGATGCACTATTGAGGCATTTCAAAGATGCCCGTGTTTTAGTTTGAAAAGAAGTGATAAACTTGCTGTCTTTCTCAAATTGGTGTCACACCATGGAGGTAGAATGGTCACTCACACTTCACAGTTTCGAGCTTCAACCTTTACAATATCCACTTGGAACTATTTTCAATTTTTGCGGTTGATTTTGACATTTTAATTTAAAGCCTATACTAGTAATTGTTTTTATGTGTGAGTGTCATTCATTGAAACATCTCGTTTCGAAGTAATCTTTAACAAACTTCGGAAAATTGTGTCATTTTAAGAAACTTCCTTACACCAATTTTGTGCAAAACTGAAGAAACGATAACTGCTTCACTTGTTTGTCTTTTCGATCGAGGACACATTTTGATAAACGTTGAAACCAGAATATCAGTTGAAGTCTAGCATTGTGTAGTTTTGTAAAAAAAATCTACAATATAAACTAACTCCCGAAAACCTACTCTACACAAAGAGAGTTTTCCGTGACTCATGCCTTAGCACATAAAATGTGGGAATTTGTTTGACCTGATGTGCTCAAGCCGTTGCAATGGCGTAACTTGTGTCCGTGCCCCCCCCCCCCCACCCGCCCCGGCGTGCCCAACATTTTGAGATCTGGACTTTTTAGACTAAAATTACCAGAGAATAAAATGCTACATTTTGTAAGCTTTAATGTGATAATGTTTAAAAGGTTTTTCAAACCCATATTTTTCATTTACACGCAGACAGTGTGTTTGTTTTTACACTCACGTCAGACTATCTTGTAAAAATAAGAAACGGCATAACAAGAGCGCCGATAAGGGGCTCCTTAAGAGAAATGCAAGCGGTAGCTACAGTTTTCATTTGCCAGAAGTGGCCCCTGAAAAATATAATGAAGCACCCCCCCCTTGGGCCCCGTAAAATATTGCCCCAGTTTCAGCGCTGAACCGTTGCCGAAGTAAAAATAAACGCTTTCAGAGAGTGGACGATTGCGAGGTGTAAAGGGGGAGGGGGTTAAGATAAAGGACACAGTCAGCACCACAAAGGAACTCAAACACAGACTTTCATGTACGCTAATCCCATGCCCAAGCAAGACATGAACTTTCATAATGGATGGTTTATGAACAGTATGAAAATGAACATGGTTTTTTTTCAGCTGGATGTCTTTGGGCCAAATCTCTTGAGCACACTGGATACCCGCTCCAAGTCATTGACTCGAGTCATTAGGGAACAATTATCCCACAAAACCGCAAGTTTTGATTGACTGCTTTGACAGTTGACTAAGTCACGAAACAGTGGAAGGGTTGATTAATGGCGCTTATCATGGCTAATGAAAGATTAGCAAGTTGACGACTGTTACCACACCAAATAAATAACCCAATTAATTAAGACGTGGGGAAAAGATCAAGTGAGACAGTACATGGGGCTGATCGTACTCTGACAATTGAGAAACCTCAAACTTGAAGAAAAGGGTAATACCATGGTGGTAGAAAATATGCCCCTCAAATTTGTACGCATTGTAGTCATTGGTTTTGAGGAATGTTCTTGTAAACAGGCAGCGTTCTTGATAAGAGTTCCCGTGGTATGACATTCAATCGTTGTTTTGGGTGTCTTTATTTAGAAAAGAAGCTGTGGTGGACGACATGGAGTTTTATGAGGCATGGCAGGAGAGCTGCCAAAACGGATTGGGTGGTCTCCGTTCAAGGCTATTTTGACAAGGTGACTGGTCCCCGGCCCTATCCCCACCGCACGAACTTGACGTGAGATTGACCGGTGTCCACGGCCGGCCAATAGACGCCCGCCTTACCCCGCGCCTCGGTTGGCCGCACCGATCTAACGACGGCTGTCATTGGTGAGAATGTGCATCAAGCTGGCCGTCACGCTGGGCCCGTAGACTGGCGCGCTCACCCGGGGGAATTCACACTGTGATAAGTAATTTGCAGGCGGACCATATGTCAACAAATACTTGCGCTTACTTTTCATCGGATTTCCCCTCTCTTGACAACTCTCCTCAAGTCTGCCCTTATACTGTAAACGGTCTTAATAGTGCGGGCGAGTTGTATTTCCTCGCGGGGAGAGACCCCGTAGGGGCTGCACCGGTGCCTTCACCCGGGAAAAGGTTGGGCTTCTCGGGCCCTGGAGCGGGGAGTAGCGTGACGACGTGAAGGGAGATCTCTCTTTCCATCAGGGGGTTTGATCCCGGGGGCACATTAGGCTTACATCCACAAACATAATGATGGAGGTCCACTAATCTTGTGTATACATTCATCGAGCATACAAACAATTAACAGTGAGCTGGCTTGAGACGAATTCCCTAAATAATGGATCAAGTCACAGCGATCAGAACCCAAGCACTCTCGCTGGGTGCGGGGTTTCCGAGTCTCTGGTTAAAAAAAAATGATTTATTTGTACAAGCGGGTGATATTTCAACGCATGAGGGCGCTATCACTCATCTCCGCCGTCTTCGTTCAATGTCGCTTGCTGTCAGTGAGCCGTCATCGACTGGACGCCAAACAGGTCGATGACAAACGGGCGGGGAAACGATGGGAGTTATTTTTCCCTACTAGGAATTCATGAGCCCGAATTTCTTGATAAACTGCTGGTATTTATGCGATAATAACGGCAGAGATTGAAGCGATAACTCAACGGGGAGGCAATTAAGTTCATCGTTCTTAGTCTTGTCTTCAAGTCTTCTTTGTGACCTCGGTATAGTACACATCTTTGACAACCACAAACGATCACCCAAAACTGTCCTTCTTTATTTTGGATTTAGTCTTCAAGTTCTGATCTTTGTATTTGAAGCCAGGATTAGGGTCTAAAGCTATGTTTCTGTAATACGATCCTCTTGAGTATTAAGTATACCAAACTTCAGATTTGAAGAGGTGTATCCGGAGGTGGGTGGGGCCTTGAAGGAGGGGGTACACATTGCAGTGGGTTTCGTTTGAAGAGCAATTGTGATGATTGTAGACCTACCCTTATTTCATAGTCAAAGTCCAGAAAAGTAGAGTGATTTTGTTCCTGGCTCAAAAAAGTCTAGATCTACAGGCATGTCCTTGAGTTGTTTATCATAGTCAGTCCACTGTTTCTTAGTTGATGCTACTGGTATCTCAGGGTTTCTTTGTTTTTGTTTTTTTAGGAGGGTGGGGGGGGGGGGGACAAAGTCTTCAATCAAACTTTATGGTACACTAACATTATAATTGGCACGTAGTCGACTGTACAAATTAGCTTCTTGTGATTTGTTGCACTTTCGGACACAGTATTTTAGAGCGGATGGCGTCAGGTTTCGTTTGGTTCTGATCTTCGTTGGTTACCGATGACTGCCGCGCACCCCAAGTCAGAACATTCTCTTTGGCGGCCCATACATCTCACACGCGGCTGCTTCAGCACAAGTAAGCTTTAATAGCGCAAAAACACTTATGCCCACCAGAAAAAGGTATAACCGCTCAAAAAGCCATAATGTCGTCTGCACTATTTGTGACGGGTCCTATACGCTTATAATAGTGGCAGATTTTCTAGAGCGGGCCCCAAATTGATAACCGATGTGTGTCGCCCTTGTTCAATTACTGTATACACCCTATTTCAAAGACTGTCAATCGGAACTCATACAGGTTGGTTTTCTACCTTTGGCAGACCTCCTTTTCTCTGTGTAGATTATTGACGAAACGAATGAATTTGTAGAACAGCAATTTCTCGCTCGATGTAAAAGGACCCGACCGTATCATTTACCTACTATATTACCAGCCCACACATTGTATATACGCATGGAAAACCATTGTTAATTAAGTACAACATTTAAGCAGCACACATTGTTTATTTGCTGTCACTTTTCTGTGCAAATTATCAGCCCAATCTGCCTGAGTTTCCCCCCTCTCTCTCTCTCCTTCAGTCGGCGATTAAACAAACATACTGAGTTCTTTAAATAATTATAAGAAAGAAAAAAAAACCCAGGCTGGACAATTAATAATTGTGTGTGTGTGATTGTGTGTATGGAGATGAGATGAGAAAAGCAATCGGCAAACATGATTAATGGATCGTTGTTATAAAAAGACACTGGCGAGTTACTACCCATCGGCCGCTGATTGCCCGTTATTGAAAGTGGTTGTCCAAACAGTAAAAGCTGATGAAGTTAAAGGTGCAGGCGGCTGCGGAAAAAAAAAACTGCCAACGTTTTTTTTCTCTTCAGATTCCCTGTGTGAAATAGCAACAATGAGTCATTATACGCAAAGGGACCAGACTATAGATTTTGCCTTCAAGCCTCGATTTAGTTTATACACCATGATGGAAGTTTATAGTTCAACATTTAGTACGAGGGCGCAATATATAGGGGTAGGGTGTGTTTGGCATTTCCAGCGCTGCATGGACCAGTTCGAGTATAGAATAGCTACGTCGTAACTGAGAGTGTTACTGTGTTGGTGCCCTCCACGGTGCCATGGCTGGTGTCCAGTCATTTTGAGGGAACATAGGCAAAGGCCTATGTCAGTGGTTTCCATAAACAGACACAGATAGGCTATGCCAGCAAACTTACTACTATTGTGTATTTTTTATTTCGCCTTGTCAAACCAAATAGCCCCCTGAAATCCCTATAAATAAAAAACTCCATCGGGGTCAGTTGCATGGCTCTGCTTACGCCGTCCTGTAAAGCACATGATTCTATGGGTGCTAAGCGCAGAATTCCGCACTACAACAGCAGTGCCATAAAAGTGAACCCTGGTTATCTCCTTTAACCCCATCCCTTCAGCGATTTGTTGTTATCGCAGATAATGTAAACTCTCGTCTGTTCACGAGCTCCCAACCCCCCCCCAAAAAAAAAATCATTGCCAGTTCCTAAACACTTTCGTACATGGCTAGAAGAATTGACTGGTGGTTTGTTTTCGCGCAGGATAAAACAATAAACGGCGAATCTCTGTTTTTCCCCCCTAACAAAGTAAAGCAGAGTGAACTTCGTGGGGATTGGGGAAAGTGACCGCCAAAAGCACCACGTCAATTATTGGACGGGGTGTTTGTCCGATTGTGTGTGTGGCTTTTGCTGGAAAGACCTTGTGGGCCATTGGCTAAAAAGCAGTAACCCTACAGTCAGATGCTACTATAGTCACACAGCCACAGCCGTTATTTTGTGAACCCAGTGAAACGGCGTAAACGCCCATGGTGTCGTAAGACACGTGTCTTTAGGGAAATCTATCCGCCGGAGATTCTGTCCTCCATAAGGGAGGTTCTTAACATGGGCTGATGGAGGTTGATTCAAAAGAGGGCATTATCAGATGATATTTGTACACAGTTTGCCGAATTAGGGGTGGGGATACAATCTCCGGGGAAAACAGTCTCCTGCCTCACCGGAATCAGAAGTGGGTACTTGCCAGCTCGTTGATGCTTCAACCATCCATGCTTCAACATTCTACTTGCAGCCGTCGTTTTTGGCTTGCACAGCCGTATCCTAAAGTCCATTGACTCGTACGCGGCCTACATTTTTACAAAATCCAGGATGGACAGGCAAAAAAAACGGACTCCTCTTTGTACACTATTTAGAATCGGTATGCTTCTATACACGGGGGATGGGGGTCGGGGTACAACATGGTGGGAGCTTGGCAAAAGTCTTCTTCGTGGCAAAGTCATTAAAACATCCGAACCGAGGCTGGAAGGACATTGGTCCAGACACCGAACTTGACAACATGAGAATCGGTATAGGCCATGACCGATTTATGAAATCATTGTGCGAGAGAGGGCGCTATATAATATTGTTCGTCATGATTCGTCTTACCAAAGTTTTGCTATAATGTTGGTAGGATAAAACACCTGTTTGAGTTTGGGACGTATGCTATACCTGTGCTGTTATCACTTCGTGTGATATACCGTGTGGTGGGGCAGGCCTATGAGCTGATTATTATTCGGAAATGTACTAGATTATGTGTCTTTTTGGTGCCAAGCCCAGCAGTTCTTTGTATGGCTGGACCACGGGGTAGGTCAAATGCTCTCGATCTGAAAGTTTAAAGGAAATATGGGGATGGTGGGCAAATCATCTGACCACGGCGAACGGACTTGGTGCTCTGAATTGTGGAATGGTGACGGAATAAGGGACGCTTTGGAGTTTTGTATCAATTCAAAACCTTCTATTCTGCTCGGTTTTGGAATCGTTCATAATGTTGAAGTCCCCACCCCTGGGTTTCCAGAAGACTGATGGAAAGTTGAAGCCCTCCCCACCCCGGGGGTTTTAGGAAACAGACCCGGGATTAGCATGCTGAGACCATGGAGGGACCGAGACCCCTAAAGGTCATGCTAGACACCAATTTGAAGGGTTGTCCGTAGACGGGGATAAGTCAACAGACGCTGCCGAGGTGCGGAGGGGCGAGACTTTGTTTACTTTCTGTCTCCTAAAAGGAAACCCGTGTAGTCTCCGATCCCCGTCCACTTGGTTTAGCCACACCACCAAAGGAGAGAGCACAGGGGACCCTTTCTCTATGCCCAGCCCCCGCATGATACCCCCAGGTCTCCCCACCATTTTCACCGGAGCCAACTACGGATTCAATCTCCAGTCATTCGCTTCTTCCTGGCTACATTCTCATTTAACAGATTTGATTTACACGATTAAAGATTCTAAAAAAAAAAAAGTCCCAGGCGGACGGTGATCACTGGGCAAAAACAAACATTGTAACGAGGCGATTATTGCGCTCTCTTGTACCTGATTACCGCCCGGGGAACTGTTGGGAATTACTGGGTCACGCGTACGGTGTGGGTGGTGGGGAAAAAAGGCTAGGTGCGAGAATGGAGCATGGAGGAAGGATCATGGAGGTAGCTGCTAGACAGAGTTGATTTGTGGAAATGCCTGAGTTGACCATGGCAGTATGGTGGTTCTACCTTCATGGCTGAACTATTACTTGTTTCCACTGTTGGTAAGCGGTCGGACCGGACCCTCAGACGCCTTGCTCGATCCCTGCCGAGAGCAGTCGTAGAACGTGGAGGAAGAGCATGAGACCTCCAAGGTGGTAGACACTAGACAGCGGTCACTTGATTTCGTAGAGGGGTTGGTCAACGGAGAATATGAGACTACGGACCGTCATCATCATAATTTTAGTAAGAGTATCTAGATGTCTTAGGCCTATTTGTTGCCTCTTTTTGTATCCCAACAACTCATTGGACAATGCCGAGGCTTCATGTTTGGGTGTACCTGGCATGACCGCACGCTGGTAAAAAACAAACATAGAATTCCGTACGCAGAACGAAACCATTAACAGTAAAACTTGCCTAGCGCCACCAATCGGCCAATCCCGACTAGACAGAACTCTCAAACAGTGTCAGTTTGTGACTTTGTGTGACGATATGAAACTCGGACCACTTCCAAGTAAAGTAAAACCACACATTTCAACTGAATGCAGGCATTTCCTTTCAAAGTGGAGGTGCATCATTGGAAATGATAGAACATAAGTGAGGTTCGAAATCAAACAACTTCTAGCAAAGCTTAAACAAATAGTTTGGCTCTACTTTCCCATTCGTGTTTTTCATGAAAATAACTAAAGCAGTAATTGACACTTTTCATTTGTTTTTTTACAACGATGATGTAACTTTATAAAACTGTTTCTGATTAAGGGACTCTACCACATCATAATGGTTTTCATTTTTAGAACCCCAAAGGGGAACCGGCTTCTCTAATGTCTTTTAAGTGTCCTGAGTTCACATCTTTATATCAGCCATCTGAAGGAAATGGTAACAATTATTGGTCCCCCCTCCCTCGAGGTTACATAGACCGGGACTCGAACCCATGCTCTGACAACACTAGTGGCGTAACCGCCCCCCCCCCCCACTTAGAACCCTTGCCCCAAATCCACAAATGAGATCGCCCAAATGTATAAATGAATGGTTCAAAACATTTTAACATGAAAATGTTTGGTTGAACGCCACCCTGACAACGCAAGAAATTGAGGGGGCCGACCACTGTTGTTGTGCAATCAACATTTTTATCACACTACCAACCTGTTTGATCTAAAGGTTTGCTTACTGCCCGCGGGTTTCTGCTGTTTACATGTGCGGAAGACTTATTGTTTTCATCCAAGAGTTTTTTTTTCTCCCTTCCCTCTCTCTTTTTGGGGATCTTGTTTTTCTGTAAAGACAGTTTGGCTTAACTGACACGGGGCTCACAGTTCGAAAATAAATTATTTGGAGTTTATTTTTGCCTTGTCAATCTTCTTCTCGGGTTCCGGAGCTCAGGAATGTGCATTTCTCCTTTCTTTTAAAGGGGTCGTTCAATATTGGTGGTTTTTTTTTTATTTTGGTTGTTGTTCGAAAAAGAAGTTGGTCAGTCTCTCAAATCATTGACTTCACGAACCATACTCAACGATTTCATTGTAAAATATTCTTAGAATATTTGCTCAAAAGTTCAAGGAAATACCCCCGCTTAATTATTTTACACACACATCTGAATAGTTAATCATGATGTACCTTTTCGTGTCCCTTTTGCATGTAATTTTAAGCAATTCAATTGCTGCAAAAACTTGAGCATAACAGTTTCAATGAATGAACTCATAAGAAATAAAACACTTCCTTTTTTTTCCCTCCACCATTGATTCGTCAAAACCGAAGACAATCTGATCACACCACGAGTGGAGAAAGGCCCTTTAGGCCTCTCCGCATCTCTCGCTGACACAAGACGACTTGCGGGTCAACTACTGTAAACACCGGGGCGCTGAGCGGGGCCAAGCAGTGTCCAAATGCCTTCCTGGGACAGGCAGAACAGGCGCATCATTACCCGCTCCCGCAATCAGGGATTAAAATCGAGATAAAGCTTCCCCAAGTTGACACTGGGAAATCTTCCCATTTCCCCCCTACCATTGCGAAACAAATCCTAACATTATTACAGCAACTTTATGCATACAAGTCACCATCAAACACTCCAGTGTGTGGAACAATGGTCAGAAATAATGCATTGTAGAACAATGGTTGGAAATATGCATTGTGGAACAATAGATGCGGTGTGGAATAATAGTTAAGAAATATGCAGGGTGTTAAGATCAATATGTTATCAGTACGGTGGTGGTAAGCAAAACTCACCTAGCTTCATTGTGATTGACAGCTATTACTATACTCGTGCGTCTTACCATCTTCAGGTATGATACTTACATCAATGGTTTTCGGAAGACTGGATTCTTTCCCGTCTTCTAGTTAAAAAAAAAGAGTTAACCAGCTTGTTAAAATTTCGTCGAAATAGGGGGTCATGTTTTCGAGAAAACACAAATTAACGGCTCATGTCTTAGTAGCGAATTTGTGCTTGCTGAATTGTAAACGTGCTTAATATTTCAAATGACAAACGAAATAACAACCGAGTGTTGAGGTGGGATGATCTCTCGTATATGACAGTTATTTCAGGTTGTTCACAGGACAATTTGTACTAAAATCACGTTTCCTAAAAAGTGCCCTTTCTGACAAAAAAATCGCTTAGTCACCCTTTTATTTTATAAAGTCAACCAATGTTGTACTTATAACTATGTCACATATACTTTTTGTTTCTGATGAATGAACTTCGCCGTCAGAGAGAGTAACAAATGTACAAAACTTTAATGGCGCACGGAAGGACGATTGGTAGTAAAACATAGTCTGGTACTCTTTTGGCGTATTTCTTTTCACTAAATAATAAATGACGTATACAGGTAACCAAACAAAGATGGCTGCCTTTTGTGAAACCGACGATGCATCAAGTGAGTAAACGGGAAAATTGTTTGGTGTTTTCTCCAAATAAAAATGTCCCTCCAATGTGAAACACGCGTTATGCAACGGCTACGTTATGTTGAAACTGGTCTAAAGTTGTCCTAATTTTGTAGGAGCAAATCTCAATTGGTATGCTGGTATCAAGAATGTCAAAAAAAAAGTTAAGCTTCCAGATTAAAAGATAATTGATTTATTTTGTCAAATACCAATGAAGCGCAGGGGGCGAGACTTGTCGCTCATCTCATTGGCATCCATGCTCATCGTCTTTAACCGGGGTTCTCCGGCGCAGCAGTGTGTACCCTTTCAGGGTGGCACAAACCATTATCATAATCTTGTTTAAATCATGGCCAGCGATCTTAATGGAGGGGCTAGACGCTTCTCAAGATAACAACGAGATCATTGCTTGACTTCTGGGTCTTTAGGACATCGATAAGAGAAGCAGGAATGCCGGAGAATGTAAATACATTTTTAGGTTCAAACGATGTTACGGGAACCGTTTATCGAATGTCGATGGGATGATTGATTTAGTCGAACAGCGACCCCTCCCCCGAAAGAAGAAAAAAAGTTTTAAGAAAACTTTTTTGCTCAGTTTAATTGTTAGTATAGCCTAGATGTTTAAAAGCTTGTAATGTGTTGGAAAGAAATGAATTTGTTAATGTTAATTATAAACATTTTGCGATATATGACTCAAGTCAATTCAATTCAACTCAATGCGCTTTCTTTTCAGTCCATTCAAAAAAGACAATTAGAAATATAAATAGTATAAATGATTGTTATGAATGATTGAATAAAAAAGAAGAAGAAGAACCAATCAGTTTACAAAAATAGAGTTATCTTTAACATTCCAGGGCATTTCCTATGGCTGGCAGGATACTAAAATTGTTGATGAGAAATTTGACGTGTTGTATCAAAATTACCGGTACCACATCAAGTAAAAAATTGAAAGACAAAAAAAACCAAAACCCACAAACAAAACCCAAAACATATTGTTTAAGTTTTGAAATGTGCCTTCTTGCTTCACATCATTCTTCTATAAAACAAAGGATGAGAATGGAAATAATTTCCCCCAAAAGAAGGAGAACTAATATTTCCTGTAAAAACAAAAACAAAAAAACAACTGACCAGTGTCAAAATTACTGCGCAAGTTCTTCAAAGAAACAAATTTTCACCTTTGGGCGTGTTCCGTTGTCGTTTGTCACCGTTACAAGAAAATGTATACCGAATACAAAACTGTCTACATTCACACAGGCCGAATTTAGTTTACATCCTCTCCGCAAATACAATCCGTCAAGTAGTGTCTCAAATGTTTTTTTCCAAAAACTAATACCAATAATTGGTCAATCTGATCTTTTAGTGGGTGGGGTGACCGTCTTATGCGGGGGTTGGAATCAATCAAGGTGTATTGCATTTGGGCCAGCCGGCTGAGCAATAAAAATATGATATGAAATTTAACCAATAAGGAATCTGTTTTGACAAGTCCGGTACACTCAATTTGCCCGCACCGTGAAAGATGGCTCGCAACACCCTATAATTAAAACACGGTACGAGAGAACATCATGCCGGTATTTTTCTATGTAAACATGATCTACTTGCGCTGTATATTTCTATGTAAACATGATCTACTCGGTGTAAATCACCACCTATTCATTGCGCTTGTGTAGCAATTTACGGTTGTTTTTCTTTAAAAAGGCGGGAATTACGTATTTACATTGGGCCGTCCTGTCTTATGAACTCCGAGTCATTTGATAACGTGTAATCATGGACTAGTGACACATTTAATTAATGTAACAGTCTTCATTGTTTGAGCAGATTCATTACGCAATGGCTGGGATTGTTTGAACAGACGCATTAATAACAATAAATAATATTTACTCCTGCCCACAGATTGGTTAAACCAGGGCGAGAGTGGGTGATGTAAATGGGGACACCTTTTAAGTTTGGACTCAACTTCCCCTCTTGCGGTTGTTTGATGTTCTGAAAACCTGTTTGACCAGAGGCATGGACTGGAGAAAAAAAATCTGGGTCCACTTTCATGGCTTACCAAGCACATAAACCTATGGGATGCAAGCGCAGAATACCACGGTGAAATTGGGCCCTGGTGAGAACAATAAGTGGTGCAACTAGAATAAAACTTATTCTTTACAGGAGCTCGCACAACATTGGATAGACTGAAAATAATGTTCACAAATTTGCACATAACTTACATGGTGGAAAACTTGCACTTGAAAGTTAGTTAGTATCAGTCTGAATTTTGCTCACTGGTTATAAAGTTCATACCAATGAGGGGCTTTGGAACGCTAGGTGGCAGCAGACTTTCCAGGTAAATGTTCCATTGCTTACGTAGTTCTGAGCATGCGCCGTTACCGGGAACAACGAATTTACCTTGCAAGTCTGCTGCTTCCCATAGCGTCCCAAAAGTCCCCCATTACCAGTGCCGATCACGAGAATGGCATAAGACTCTCTAACGCTCATCGCTTCTTATTTTGATTGCTGCAATCAAAATAAGCCCGTTGTAACTCTGTAAAAATAGGGGGTGCAGTGTATTTGAGATAATGCTTTAATTCTGGCATGATTTTGTTACTGTGATACACCACAGTTAATCAACAAAGCGCAATGATAGATCAAACTGTATGATTGTTGGATTCGTTGACCACTGTAGGGCAATATAAACTGTATATATTATGGTCGTTTAAAAAAATAAACCTGTGTGCAGTTCCAGCTCAGTGAACTTAATTCCCCAGGGGGCCACACCCATTTCCGGTTCAGCATGACCCACTTTTGGGGTCAAACTGACCAAGGAGCCCGGGTCAGTACGTCAATACGACTCAGATGGGTCATGTTTGATCCGGTAATAGGGTTATGCTGACCAAGAATCGGGGTTGGTCTCCTTTGAACCCAAATGGGTCTACATTAAAACAGAATACACCTACCTGGATGCACCTTACCTTTAAGGAGTGAGAGAGCCCATCTTACTTTTTGTTGTATACAAGTTAAGGCTTAAACCAGGATGAAGAATGTTCAGAAGAATGGTGTCGACTTAAACACCTTTTTTACATTTAGAGTCACATTTTGACCCTTTGAAATTCCTCTTAAATAGGGTGGATTGCCCCCCTTCTATTTTTGTTTATTTTCAAAGCTTACATATACCTTAATGGAATTCAAACAGGGTTTGTAAAGTTTGCAATAAAACTTGGGTTCAAAAGCCGATTGGAGACGTTGTTATGGTTTGGAGGTATGGTCTAGTTCCATTTTGAACCACTCACATTTTCATAAAGAAACTGGATGATTGATAATGTGTATACTGGTATTTTTTTTCCTACTTCTTTCCGAGACCTAATACAAACAGGCACTTTGCATAGTGGGCAAAACTCATGACTTATTTTTCAAATGTGCTTTTTGTGTGTGTGAGTTTGTTTTCACATTCAAACCGGGGACCTATAACAAAAGAGGACAATAGGGTCCCCGGTTGGGTAAAGGTCCCCAGTTGGAAATTGTGTACAAAACCAATGGGAGCTGTTGCCAAAAAGTTAGAGTCCAAACAAAAGAGGGACAATAGGAGGTCCCCGATTGGAGGTGTTTACACACTTGTGTGCCCTTACACATGCCAACTTACGGGGTACTTTTAACAATGGAACAATGGACCCCGCAAGGCAATTTCAATAGGAACAATAGGGCCCCACAAGGGAATTCTTTAGAAAAGGGAACAATAGAACAACAATAGCAGTACCCCACAAACCGGATCCGTAAGGTTGTGTGCGTGAGTTTGTTTTCACATTCAAACCGGGGACCTATAACAAAAGAGGACAATAGGGTCCCCGGTTGGCTAAAGGTCCCCAGTTAGAAATTGTGTACAAAACCAATGGGAGCTGTTGCCAAAAGAGGGACAATAGGAGGTCCCCGATTGGAGGTGTTTACACACTTGTGTGTGTGTGTGTGTGTATGTTTGTTTTATCTAGTTGTCCCCGGGATTTCTTGCAGAGAAGAGAGAAGTTGTAGAAATCTTCGTGTAACGCCCAGTAACCTTGCCTTGTTAAGATGATGAAGTTGCTCCATGCTGATAAGATTAAACGCCACCCCCCAAAAAAACCCCTAAAAAAACACAAAAAACAACAAGAAGAAAATCAAACGAAAAAAGAAAAAGAAAAAAAAAAACCAGAAGAGAATTTGTAGCAGTAGGCCTAATTATTAAACATCCAAAAAGCAACATCGCCTTGTTAAAGTGTTGAAGTTGCTCCATTCTCAGGTTTAACGCCCAGTGAACCCAACAAAATAACAAAATAAACGAGCAAACAAACACCCCAACGAACAAAAAACAACAACATCAACAACAACAACAACAAGTACTAAGTACTGAACATGTTGTGTAGTTTTCTTTGAAACTTGGTTGCTTATGTTTCTATTACAGTAGAGACCATGTAACCTTTGTTTACAAAAAGAGACCTTGTACATTCCTGGGCCTTTCTGGCAGGCAAGACACTACGCTGCTCATATGGGAAATTTTACATTTTGTGTCATATTTTCCACATGAATTCAAGAGTTATTAAAAGAAAAGTTGAACAATTTTTGAGAAGTGCCCCTTTCTTATATCAAAAGTTGATCAAATTGGACTGCGCAATCTCCATAATATGATTGTATGTGTTCTTCCACTACGCGGTGAACCAATCGTTCCTGCAGGAAATCCAGGCTCTGTGGCTCTTTCATAAACTATTGAAGAAAGGATTTGTACGATGTTTGTCGTGTAAATGTACTCTTTCAAATACAAATATTTCTTGCTTCCATTTATCCTTCCCATGTACAATACGAAGAAGCACACGAAAAAGTTTCTCAAAACGAAGCAGCGTGATGGGGCGAGTCAACCTGCAAAACATTACTGCGTCCCCGTCTGCCTGTCTCCTCGTGCACGGTGTAACACCGGAGGCACGAGTGGTGTGAGGGGAAAACCTGCTTGAAAATAGACGGAGACTTTTTTTTTTTCATGCCTCTCGCTGATGGACGTTTACAACTCGAAAAAATTCCTCAATCCATCGGTTAGCAAGATCGCTGCTCCGTATTGGGACAACCACAGCGAGCCACACCGGACCCGTTCTACCCTCCCTGGTTTAACCTCGTAGGCTGGTTGTTTATTTGATTAACAGACTTGTCATCTCGAAGTGATCGACGTAGCACTCTTATTTGAACTTTTTATAAAACAAAAAAAATTCCGGGTAAGGGTTGGAAAAAATAAATCGGGGAAAACAAATTACTGAAGAAATTAGCAAAAACACACTGACTGTTAACGTGTTTATGTTTTCCGAATGTGGTTTTCGAGGACTATTGATATCAACGAGTTGGCTTAATGGATCACGACTTCTAAATAATGCAGTGATTGTGTTTGAGATTGAAACGAGGCTGAGATGAAAATAGTCTGCTTATTTGAAGTGCTGAGGTGAATTGTGTAGGTAATTTTCAGCTTGGGGAAAGGGTACCTTACCTTCATAGCAAAATGACACACTGTCAGAAGGCTTTGCAAGTCACATTTGCATTGACATTTTAAAAATGAAAATAAAAACAAACTTGACCGGGTCGGATTTGACACAGATCCAGATCAAGAGCCGGGTCGGCGTGAGCCCTTTTGGGGGTCATATGAGACCCATATCGGGTCAGATTGACCATCAGGAATACAGTATTATATAAATCAGATTCCTGTTGATATTGACCCCAAAGCCAAACATACTGACCTCAGAGAGACATTTAGCAGAGGGCCAGACCCGTTTTGGGTCATTCTGACCGGCAGTATATAGTGTCGACAAGTACGTCCTATATATACTCTCATTCCGGTTTGTTGTAACCTAGGTTTGGGGTCACTAACTCAGGATCTGAGTCAAGACCTCGTGAGAGTGCACGAAATCGCGCAAATGTGAACATTTTCAAGAAGATACTAAAAAAACTAATTTGTGCTCTGAGGAATTTTCTATGTAATTATGTAAGTTTTGTCAAAGTGCCTTTGAACATATTTGTTATACTGATACCAGCGCTATATAAATTGTTTTGATTGATTGATTAATTAATTAATTGATTGATTGATTGATTGGATTGTTACTCTTATTAAAAGTAGCGATTACTTTAATCAACAAGCTCAGAGTAACATCAACAACCCAATACCAAACGGTGAACTTCAAGTCTTGGCTGATGGTATGCTTGAAAACAAACTAAGTACTTTTGTATAATACTATTGTGAGTAATACTGCTGTACATTTCCTTTATCAATTAAATGGAATTCCCCTTCAGTGTATTTCCACATCATATGTATGGATTATTTATGACATCTGTGTCCTAACTGTCAACTGTGGAAGTTCTCACCTTCCGTCATCGGATGTGGTTTTCTAGAAAACTTTGTACTTTAAAGGAATGGTAGTATTGCTATACATCGTTTATCACAGTTAGCAGAAAACAGGTCCCAGTTTCAGAGAGCTGCTTTAAGCACACAACTCTGCTTAACAATTGTTCCTATAAGCAAAACAAAAATAAGCAGGAAACCAGTTGCACACGGTACATTATGACATGATGATTTGGCTGGTGACCTTTTCTTTGGAAGTACATTTTTGTTGTGTTCAGCTGATTTTCTTATTTATTAGGCCAAGTCCATACTTGTGTAAGAGCGTGTTTACATTGTAAATACGGTGAAATTTTCGAATCGAAATAAGCTCATCTGAATGTAATTGCCCCCCACCCTAGGCCCACATCCCAATCCCACAACCTCTCATCCTGCCTTTCGTGTTGATGTGACCACATTTTTTGGTTGAAGTTAAAAGGTATTATACTCAGGATTGGTAGAGCTGACATAATACTAGTCGTAGACAGTGTTCATTATTTGGTGTGACCAACCGTATCAATGAACTAACAAACCTGTGAAAATTTGGGCTTAAGCAGTTATGTGAGTCAGCAGAAAGTAGTGAAAAACTATATACAATTTTCAGCATGTAAAAACATTGTCCTTAACCGAAATCAGCTGTTGCGTTTTTTTTCCTAGGTTTTCAGATACAGTTTTCTCGAATATGACTTCATTTCAGTTAACGGAAATGTTTTGCAGAAAGAAAATGGTTATAACTATAAACTTCACGATCAGTAAGCTTTCAGACTAAAACTAAAAAATTACGTTTTTTAAAATCCTTACCAACCCTGTATAAAACTTTTAACACGTTAACCGAGGAGGGTTTATAGGAATTTTACTCCACCGCCCCCACCCCCCAAACCCCCACCCCCACAAAATCATGATTTATCACACCATTAAATTTCAATTAGGTTCACAATAAATAGCCCAACGAAGTAATATTTTAAAACAATTGCGTTATTACTCCATCACTTCAAGTCCAGAGAAGTGACAGAACCATTGTCCCGACGTCCGGCTAAAAGCAAACGTACATAGCTCAAATATTAAGAGAGTCACGGGACAAATCACCAGAGTCGAAGTGTGGACAAGTCGAATAAATAACGTAGTCCACTAAACAACGTCATTAATAAAAACTAAATGGATGCTACAGTGCCATCCAGGCACGGAAGTTTAGTCAACGAGGAAATCCAGCTGCCGCTGTTTTACACACTTTATAGAAGGGAGAGAATGGAGAATGTAAGGACCCGGGATGGCCCCGTTTGAACCCCGGTCTACCACCAATTAGCGAGGGGTGAAAAAAAGAGTCGTCCCCTGTTTGTCTCCCCTCTGGACGGTTTCCTCTCGCCTTAAAGCAAACACTGGGTCTGGTGGAGGCGTCGGCGTCTCGTCCTGAAATGTGTAGTCTACCGAGAGTTACGGCGAGGACAATTTGTGTCACTCTTTTTTTTCTTCCTTTTTCTGGCGACGCGCCCCTGCCAAATCCCTAAAATTCACCCCGAGGGGGACCTTGGTGTCGCTCTTCTCAACATCTTCGCTGACTCCTTTAGTGGTAACAAGTGTCAGACTTGAGGGGGGTCTCTCACTAACTTTTCCTGTTTCACCGGCTTGTGGCGATGATAAACCAAGGGTGTAGACGGTGACGCTGGGCACCCCCCTCTCGTGGCCTTTTGGTCTGCCCTACCGAGAGCATTAATAGTATCAGACGGGAGGCGATATATTTCGACGTCAAAGTCTTCATCAATATATTTGATGGAGTCATTAACACAATTGGCGCTGTGTTGCTTTCCCAAAAGCAGCCAATGTAAATCCCGGTCTAAACATTTACTTACTTAAGTAAATGAAAGGCCGCTACAGCTAAACAATATTGACAGTGAATGGCTCCAAGTTAAGTGCAACTATACTGCGCCCTAATTGATTGAATGGTCTAGTCTGTCAACACGGGTTCTTTCACGGCACTTGTGTCCAATCACCTCGCTCCTGAGTACAGTACGCACGGAACGAGAGAGGCTGACACTTGACTGAAGACACTCGGGAGGCCCCCCCCCCCCAAATCTCTCTCATTTTTCACCCTGTGACTTCTCGCTAATGGTTCCCGCCCCAGACTTAATGCCATCTATTACAGCAATCACAATATCACTAGATATTACCCAGCCGGGGTACGTAGTAATGGCCAGCTGATGATAAGAGAATGAAAAAAGACTCCCCACCACCAACACCACCATCACCACCACCAAAAAAAAGAAGAAGAAGGAAAGAAGAAAAAAACTATGTTGACACGAAAATGTGCTGCGTTTACTTTGGCCGAGACAATGCAGGAGCCCGGAATGATGTCCGGGTACCACGGTTATCCGCAATCTATGAGTTACCATTCTGCCGTCCAGGCCGGCTCCACCACTCCTTTCTCGGTAAAAGACATCCTGTGCCTCGCTCAACAGCAACACCACCGGTACCCAACGCCGGCCATGCAAGCCTACCAGCAGGACCACAATCTATTCCCTCTGCCCGATGAGTCGTTCCTGGTGGAGAACACCGTCTTCCCATGTGACATAACCGCTACCTCCGAAGATGCCCGATCTTCTTGCTCCTACCCCACCATGGGCTACCAAGACATCGCCCCGGCATCCTCCTCTCCTCTCGACCAGAAAGTTCCCTCTCTGCCCCAACACCAATGTAAGTACCCTAACTCTTCCAACACAGCAAAAACACTTCTTTAATACTTCTTGACTACAAAACACTCAAGCAAGCCACTACTTAGCTCAATTAGGGGGTTGTTTTCACAGCTTTTGTAACGAGTGTAAAGTGACGTTTCACACTAAGACTCCTCAAGTGCTAGACAATTTACCAAGTAGATCCGATCAGTGTTGAAATTGAGGGAGACTTTCCTTTTCTTTTTTTAATAGTTCTCAATGGCCTTACGTAGTTTACTCCTTCACCGTATGGCCGCTTGGCGCTCAAGTGGGGGTAGTTTTGAAGGGCCGTCTGAAGAGTGGTAAATAAATACATGTACTTGAGGGTCAGTGGTGTAGCGACTACTGCAGAGTGAAGTGGTTGAACTGCCGCACAACCACTAAGGGGGAGAATTTCAATTAACTTAATTTAACAGAACCTGAAGTAAAGAGACAAAGTTTTGAAGAGGTAAAAACACAAATGCTTTTTGTCAGGGATTGAAGTGCACAACTCCAAAGTTGTAATTTCGCAACTTTAAAAAGAATATGATATTTTATTGAATGTAACAATGATTTAATTCATGTTGCAGAAGTAAAATCATCCATTATAGAATGAGGAGTTACTTTATGGCTATAACATGGTGTAGCAAAAACATGATTCCTTGAGGTAAAGCAAACATTATTCAATGTACATTCATTTGGGTAGTTTTAAAATCAGTTTTTCATTTTGATGGATTTAGTTTTTTTTATATACTGTTTTCGAATTTGTAGCTATTTCATGCCAAGAGGTGTGTCGGTCGATGGAAACAAAGAGGAACACGGCAAACCATCAACATCATCACCACCACCACCAGCTGGGAGGGTCCGGGGACAAACCACCCAGCAAAACCCGCCAGCGACGCAAGCCCCGGGTCCTCTTCTCCCAGGCGCAGGTGTACGAGCTTGAGCGGCGCTTCAAGCAACAGCGCTACCTCTCGGCGCCCGAACGGGACCAGCTCGCCGCACTGCTCAAACTCACTCCCACCCAGGTCAAAATCTGGTTCCAGAACCGACGCTACAAGAGCAAGCGACAGCGGCAGGACAAAAGCCTGGAGCTGGCCGGCCAGCAGTACCCACCGCGCCGGGTGGCGGTTCCCGTACTCGTCAGGGACGGTAAACCATGCATTGGGAATCTAGGCACCACGCCCCCTCCACACCCTCCTCCTCCGCCCCCTCCTCCCCCGCCCTACGGATACACGTGCGGTAGTTACAACTCCGGAGTAAGCCAAGTGACTTCTAACGGACGCTATGTCAATGCGTGTACGTACCCTAGTGGGTTACCAGCGGGAGGTGGAGTACATACCAACGGCACCAGCGTATATTCCCAACCCGGTAATCTACAACAAGCCGTCAGGACATGGTGAAATTAAGAAACTTAAGTTAAGACAAAAACAAAACGTGATGACACTTTCCCGTAGGACATGCTTGAATGTGTTATACTGCTCTGCCGTGAGGCCAGGGTCTGCTAAAAGCCAAACTATGGATGGCGAACAGTTTAGTCCAACCATGCAATCCTAGCACGAGGAAAGGCAAGTTGTATTGCCACAATCCACACATTATTGGGTGACGACGTGCTGCCCGTCCGAAGTTGGACGTCGACGCCGAGTTTGCGAAGATTCCCCGTCCAAGAATCTGACAGTTAACGACGTTTGACGATGGAACGTTTTTACAGCAGAAAAAATAAAAAAAAATAAACATATATTCCTCGCTCCTAGTACTTGAGGTTTAAAACCGGGGACCAATTTCTATAAAACATGTAAGCAGGTTTTTACTGCTTAGCATAGCTTATATTTCATAGCCACTGGTAAAGCAAAGCGGAGAGGAGAGCTATAAGCTCGCTATCGGTTCTTGTAAACAGAGGAGTAATTCAACAATGCATATCCGATGTTAACACGCACATGAAATGTCAAATTATCTTGACCGTTTATGAAATACTCTTTTGTTATGTACATTTGACAGCTTAACGGCTTTATGAAGTTTACTCACGTGGTAGTTTTAAGGTTAATACATGTGTATCCCCCCCATACCAACATAATTTGTGTATTTCAGGGGGTCATTTTTTTTATGGCGTGTCGTGGCCGAGTGGATAAGATCACTGGACTCAAGCTCTGGTGTTTCTGATCAGCAGAGTGTGGGTTCGAGCCCCGGTCGTGACACCTGTGTCCTTAAGCAAGACACTTAACCATGATTGCTTTGTCCTTCGGATGGGACGTAAAGCCGTTGGTCCCGTGTGTTGTGTAACGCACGAAAAAGAACCCAGTGCACTTATCGAAAAGAGAAGGGGGTCCGCCCCGGTGTTCCTGGTTTGATCGGCTGCATATTGCGCCACAGCACCTTGTAAACCATTACAAGGTGCTATGTAAAGGAGTAGGTCTCATACTTCAAAACGTAGCCCCAAATACCTTGCAGGAAATACTGAATGTTAAGCGCTTAGAGGCTGGCCTGCAGTAGGCGCTATACAAATACAATATATTATATTATTATATTATTATTAAAAATGCACCCATTTAATTTTATTTCTGTTATATATGTATATGTATTTGTAGGTAACGTGTAACGTATATACTTTCAAAATGGTAACACTCTTATACAGGCTAGATATGAGTTCTTGTACGGGCGAGGCAGTTTTTCGTTGAAGAAGGCACCTCGTTTTAAGGGGCGCGCCGGAGGCAATGACCAAAGCAAAGGTTTAATTAATTATTACTCGAGTAACAGTTAATTGCCTCCATTGTCTCCGTGAAGTTTCAGACCTCACTTGATTGTGTTCATATTTTTTTATACGAAGCTCTTACGACCAACCACAGACACAATGACTACATCTTATTTTTAATAGTTACGTGGCCACGGTTTTTCTGATAGACGAAGACCAAATTTCAACTTACATGGAAGAGGGCGAAAAATGTGTTCTTGCTTAGAACTCTGTACCTGCATCTTTGGAGATTTCTTTTACTTTGAATAGTCATCTGGGCTTTTCAGGCACCGAAAGTAACGAGAGCAAGATTCTTCAGTTTGTAATGTAAAACATTCTCCTTCAGTTTTGCCTTTTGTTTTCGCTAGTCAATGACATGAAATAGTTGTGATAATTTTGAAGAATAAATCTACATTTTGAAATGTCGACCAATTGAACTTGTAGGAATCCGACTGATAACAATCGTCGCACTAATTACCTCTGAAAACCCCCTGATAGGCATATACATGTATATATAACCCAATATCTTCGCTTAAAATATGTGTAAAATACGAACGGAAAGCTATCGTCTTGTATACATATTTTTTTTTCGAAACAGATCCGCCAAATGTTAACTTTGAGACAAAGTTCCTTTAAAACTTACCGGTTGATTACACAATCTCCAAAACTAATAGTGCCACTACCGGTCTACTTTTTTTTTTACAAAGATGTGATGTGATGTGATGAGTCCACCATGTTGAATGAATTTCTCTGATGATCGGCGACTTAAATTCAAACCATTCTGCAGTTTGTAGATGCACACGGTTCTCGTTATAACTTCAGTGGCGGTGGCGATTTTGCGTCTGGACGGGCGAGGTCAACAGATGGGTTGCGAGGGCAAGAAGACATTCACGCCAAGGGCGCGATTTCACTGAAAGCTGCTAAGCAAAAAGTATCGCTAAACAAGTCTGTTTGCTAATCAGCAAAACATAATAGCAGGGTACCAGTCGGAACAGTAGTGTGAAGGACATGCCAGATTGGCTGGAAATACACTGCACAAACTGGAGTGTTAAAATTGACACCATGGGTGTTGTAACATATAGATACTGAAGAGAGAATCAAAATTAACACTCTATGTGTTAAAATAACACCAATGTAATTGTTTTGGCCGAAATTTGTGTTATTTTAACACCCTATGGTGTAAAGTTTGATTCTTGTTGGTATCTATATGTGACAACACTCATGGTATAAAACACCCCAGTTTTTGCACTGTACATGCAGGTTTTGCTAAGCAAATTGTTATTGCTGTTTAATATCATTAAATTGGTAACAATAAATTGTCAAATGAAAAAACAAAGACCCGAACACCCCCCAAAAACCTATAACAAAACAAACAAAAAACACACCAAACAAACAAACAAACACCACAACACCCCAGCAAACAAACAAACAAAAACCGAGACAAAGTCACGATAACAGATTTCCAGTAAAATACATTTTATTAGGAGTTTTTTTTTCAAATTGTGTTTGTTACTGCAAAAAAGTAAGATTATAACCACATGTGGTTAAGAGTCGGGCTGGGTCAGGGTGGGATCGGTGGGTGGGGCATCCAGCAAGTCAGACCAGCAGAATCTGAATATACAGAATTTACCATCTCAATGCTGTCAACGTTTTGGCGAGGTCTCCAGATGTGCACAGGCACATAGACCTTTTTTGTCAATCCGGTATATCTGCCATGATCTTACCGGTTCTTTTTCTGAGGCAAAGGGTAAACAATATTCTGACAACGTTTTTTTAGTAACAGGTTTAGTTATAATTATTTGAAAGATCACTCTTATCTATATTAGAAGTTATGACCACTGCTTGGCGAGTTTTAAAGAACTCAAACAATCTTACCTGCAGGTTTATGTGAGATGGCAGCTACCTCCATGATTGAGATTTAGTTATTTATTTATTTATTTATTTATTTATTTACCATTTATTTATTACAATATCTTTTAGATGGTAAAATTATCAGCAGAAGCTGTTTTACATCAAAGTCCTGTAGGCCAACAAACTCACTACAAACTAAAAAAGAAAGAAAAGGCAAATGACATCAAGACGAAACAAAAAGATGATTAAGAAGGATAATTACTTAAAGTACAATTGTTTACATAAATATTTGAAACCTTAAACCGTGGAGGAGAAATTTTGAATAGCAAATAGAATAATATTCCAAACTTCAGCACCGTCGAACTTAAAAAAACTGGCCTTAACGTTGGATTTGGGGGAAAACAACATTGAGAGAGTGTGCAGATTGAGCAATAAAACCATTTTAGGCTACACATGTAAAACCATGCTAAAATAAACATCAAATTCTTGTCGAACTTGAACATTTCTTAGTTTGTATTGTTTGTGCCTTTAATGTATTGTATTTATGATTACACGCAGGTTACATGGATGTAGTTACTGTATCATGAATATGCAAATGTATTTTAATTTAGTCTATCAACTTACCCCCATCGGATCTGAACACAGTTCTTGACTTACGGTGAGATCAAGGTTGCAGAAATAATCTAAACTAAACGAACATTACAGTGATGTACTTATAGTGTACATTGCATTGTAATTGCATTGATGAGGTTACAATGACAGCTGAAATAGATTTACTTATATACAAACCGGATGTTATTATCTGTACTCTATTTATGACGTGTTGTCAGTAACATTGTCCTTGATGCGGACGTGATTGTACTAACAAGCTTGTATCTTATCTTATAATCACTTGGTCGTTTTTGAGTATTTTAAATACACAGATTAAGGTTTGGTAATTATCTGAAAGGGATTCTTGTTTTAATTCGGAAAGCTCACTGAATATGAACTGTTTATACAGTACCAATATACCACAGTGGGGCAGATAGTTAAGTTCCTGGCAAAACATAAACACTTGTCTTTATATTCTCTGAAACTTGACTACCGAATTGAATGAAATTTTCACAGGTGGTTTGGTTTGGTGGGTCTATTAAAAACTAGATGAAGGGGGTATGTTTTTTTTTCCAGAACACAGTGATGTAATTTCTTTTAATATCTAAAATCTTCTGCGAAATAAAAGTGGACTGACACAAGAGTGACATTTGGAAGAGTACATTAATGTAATTCCGATCGTCAAAAATACATCTATAGAAATCGGGTTTGTCTCTATAAAGTCTGAGTTTGCTAGCGACAGTGGCACTTTATGAAGTGATATGCTTGAAATGTACAAATAAACAAAGGAGAATTTTGCTTAGCACATACAATTTGTCGACAATTCAGGCCTTTAAATTCGGAACAGCCTCGCATTTGCACGATTGATCAGCTTTAAATTGGATTAAATCTGATTAGATCAGATCATACAAGATTAGGTGTGTTCAGCATTCGTCAACGCATCAAGTGTGTGAATACCTGCACTGGGGGACCTCCTATTGTCCCTCTGTAAATGTGTTAGTACATTTGGTACTTAAACTTTTTGACAATAGCTCTCATTGTTGTGTACACACTTTCCAACCGGGCGCCTTTAACCAACCCAACAGGAGACCATATTGTCCTCTATTGTTATAGGTCCTCGGTTTGAATGTCCCGTACACACAAGACAAAACAACAATAGCAAAAAGACAAACACAGAAATGCCTCGGGAAGGATCAGATAAAGTCATATACCTATTTCCTTTGTGGTCCTTCAGTTAAATTAGTTTAAAAATGGGGAAAAAGAAACAAAAACGCCCAGTAGGAATTGCATAATCGTGGCTTCGTGGTGTAAGTAATACACCCGAGGCAAGTTATCTTTAAGTTGTGGTTTTTACGAAGTCATTCACCATTTTATCAAAGGTCTTGTTACAGAAGCGCCTCTCTAGGTGGACATTTTTATTGTACAAATCTTTTCTCAAGGGAATTCTCGTTTTATTTGACAAAAGACCGTGCAAGTCTCGTGCATATTTGATAATTGTGAGTGGTCCGTGAAAGTGCGTGACTTTGTTCCAATCACGCGTTTAAGCAATGTATATAAAGGATACAGTTTCCCCAAAATGTTCGATAAACTCGAGACTAACACGGTAATTTGTGAAAATTAAGATTGTTACCAATGACGCACAATTCACCATATTCCAGTCTGATAGTTTGTAGCCTCATGGTTATCCTCTTGTCATATCAGTATTTAGTGTACATTATATTCCAAGATCTATAGACATTTTATATATTGCTCATTCTATAGAATGGTATAAATATCCCAAGAATTGGAATAAAATATTGTGAAAAAGTGTATATAAAAGAAATGAGTCAAGTTGTCATGAAAGTATTCACAAATTGCCTGAGCCCTACAAGCATTTCCCCCCTTCAAAACGATGTTTTTTTGGTGTTGATCAATGTTGGCACATTATGGGTGAACAAATCTCCTGGTTTGAAGTTTCTCTCTGGCCGACCCACCGTACCTGAAGTGGATAAAAAAAGAAGAAGAAACTGCCACCACTGGGAGGTGGTTGTGGACGGCACCGAACGATAATCTCATCCTTAAGTACAAACAAAATAAATATAACAAAACAACATAAATATAACAAAACAACCGAGTCCCCATTTCCATTAGACTTATAATTTGAAACAACAACAAAAACCCCCAACTGATTTCTGATATTAATAATGTTACAAATAAGGCCTACTATAACAGTGCATTTTTTTTGGAAAAGCCGCGCATTACGAAATTAAGTTCGTAAGAAGGTTTTGCTGTTGTTGTTGTTTTTCTCATGAAGGGTATACTGATCGAAACGTCGAGTTTCTACCACGTTTTTTTTAGAAACCACCCCAACTCAAAGAGCGATATCCATGTTGGTGTTACCGCAAACCTCTTTTGTTGTTGTGTTTGTTTTTTTAAATAATGACAGCATTTCATCTCAAACGCAATTGTTGACCCACTCATCATTTTCTTATTTATTTCAAAGATAAAAAAGTATGATAAAACAATTTGAAAAGACTTCGGCATTTTGTCACCATGAGAACTTAAACTATCGCCTCGTGTTGAGAACTATAATGTCTGTCGTAAACTCTGACAGTTACCGTCGACAAATTTACACCAACAACTTTCCCGAACAGACAGTCCCGATTTCCCCCCTCCATTTTTTTTAGGAAGCAACTGGAAATTTCATCATCAAAACACCCACAACTTCACGGAGGTACGCAACCGGGGCGATAAAGCGGCGAGGCTGGCGAGGTGACAGCCTCGCTTCACGCACCAACGAGCGTGAAATCAACGGTTGACACAAGGACGGCGGCGGGGGAGGGCAATCACGGCGAACAAGTGGCCGTGGGAGTAGTCCCTTGACGCTGCGTTGGATGTGGTGAATCTCAATACCGAAAAGCCAATTATGAAGCTCTCGGATAAATTGACAGGCGATAAAAAGGAATACTATTTTACTGAAATAACTCACATAAGATAACATTTTTTATGTTTTCGGTTGCACGATGAAGGAGTGAATGAAATGAAATGAAGACCACCAGAGCAAGTTTGTCGAAACGTTGAAAACAAAAATTTAAACAATCAAATGGCTCTTTTGAGAGCCAACACTTTCCTCTAAATAAGTATGTTCACACGATTGCATCCGCAAGAAATATCCGGTCTAACCATGTCAAGCCTCACAACTTGTCATTCAAAATGAAATAATTATAGATAGGGCTCTAGACCTAACCAGAAAAAAACATACTTGGTATTTTGTTATGCTTCCAATCATCCAGAGGAAGTATTACAATTCTGTCCTATGATTAATACGGAACCACCGTGTAAATGAGTGAAACTTAGCACCAAATAAAGAAAAGCGAGTCAAGTTTGATCAATCCATGAATACATACAACCGAACGAGAATGGAAAGTAGAGGAAAGGACGTACGACTTAGCCTTGGTTGCATAAAATCGTACCAAATTGTCTTGTCAGTTTAACATCAATCGAGTATTTCCCATTGTGCCCTTCTATTGTTGTATCAAGTGAGTACACGTTGTTCTCAAATGTGACGTCAGTCCTCGGTTTCAAGAAGGAGAAACCGAGAACCCAATTTCATAGAGCTGCTTAAGCAGAAAATATTGCTTAACAATGGTCTGCTAAGCAGAAATGAGCAGGGTACCAGTCGCAAATTGTACATGTGACATGGTAGTTTGGCTGGTAACCTTATCCTGGTTAGCATTATTTTGTTGTGCTTAGCTACTTTTTGTGCTTAAGCAGCTCTATGAAATCGGGCACAGTTTCATCGGGCACAGTTTCACAGAGATGCTCAGCAGAAAATTAATATGCTTAACATTTGTCTGCTAAGCAAAACTAAGCAGGATACAAGTTACATTTCGCACACGTGAAACGGTATTTTAGCTGGAAATCTTATTCTGGCAAGCGAACTTTTTTGTGCTCAGCAACTTTTTTATGCTCAGTAGAAATGGGCACTGCTTTGTGCGTCCACCGACTGCGTGTGTTAACTTAGGAGGTTCATATTGTTTCCTCTGCTCTCCACTTTGAGAGCAGCAGAGGAAATAATCTTACAATGTGCTCGGTTTATTTGTAGTTAACTATGGGCGGTACACTTTCTAAAACAAGCCAAATTCACCCAAACCAAAATGCTTTTTTTAAAATCACAATTTCTGTGAACAACAAACTTTTGACTCTTTTCCCCAAAGTCAATCTTCCAGTGCGAGCCACACTGAGCATCATAAATAAATTTGTGAGATTAAAAAGAAAGTTTTTTCCCCTCGAAATCTAATAGCTGCAAGCTTCGGGCAGAGACCCACATGCCTAAAATCGCCGAGGAGTTTCTTTTACCCAACGCCTTGCAATCCAGCACGCTGCCAGCCGTTTATTTGTCTTAAAACGCCGGACTATGTGCCTTGATTGGGGAACATGTTAGCAGTTCATAAACACTGGATCTCGACTGAACAAAATTAATAGTTTTTCCGTTGACCCCAAATGGTTAAGGAGACAGACAAGACTCTGATGAAGAATGTGTCTCGGTGGTGGTGGTTTTCTTGTCTTGGGTGGTGGTGGGGGGGGGGGGGGAGGAGACGTAATGATGGACGGTCCTCTCACAGTTGCTATGGGGTGATGGTTGGTAGGATTGACGTGAATTGTTTTTTTTTACATGCCGAGCTTGAGCAATGTGTATCGAGTGGATATATCACAGGTGGTTTATCGCCTGTAATTAAGCTTCGAAGGAAGTTTATAATAATTAAGACGACTGTATTCATCATCACGTTTGGTTTGCATGCCTGGCTCCCTACTTTCACCTTTGTGGACCCCGGTTCAAATCCCGATTCAGACGGGAGTCTTGCATGTGCTTTAATACAAACATGAATATGAATTTACGCACTAGCTCATGAAGACATTAATTGCTAACCTGCACCTACGAGTGATGAGCTTGCGGAATTGTCTTCGATACTGCATACATTTTCTTCGACCGTTAGCGCCGGTTTCCCCCCCCCCCCCCGCTTGCAGTCGGCCTTAAAACAGAGCTGTGGATATTAGGCCGTGCTGTTCGCACATTGCCATTTTGCCGTCCGAATTAATTTGACTGTTTGAGATATATAGTCTCCCGTCTATGGGGGAAGACTTGTGTTTGAATCTTTGTTTCTCTTGTCGAAACTTCCTTGTCGAGGTTTCCTTTAAAATTTGAGCATTTTGGAATGTTTAAAAATAATTTATTAGGTTAAAGTTTAGGTAAAAGTCTAGTTTTAATATTTCCGTCTGAGAACTGTCCCTCAATCTTAGATCTTTCTTAAAGTTAGCGCAAGTCGAAATAGTCATGCGTAGATTCACCAGTAGAACATGAACTGGTTGCCCTCTACGATGACCTCTTTCTTATTTTTTTGGACCTGATGTGTTTTTTACTAATTCCAAGAGAGGTTTAAAGGCAGGCTACACTTTTGGTAATTATACATACGCATAATTTAACAAACCTGTGAAAGTTTTGGCTCTATTGGGCATCGAAGTTGCAAGAAAATACTACAAGAAAAAAACACCCTTGTTGCATAGAATTGTGAGCTTCCAGATTGCCGAGAAAGGCTTCAAGCCTGAAGCCTTTCTCAGAATCAAATTTGTGGGTGAAAAATTACCTCTTTTTCTAAAACGACCTTACTTAAAAGGGAGTCGTTTCTAACACAATTTTATAATATCAACAGCTCAACAGTGCTCTTTACCAAGTAAGTTTTATGCTCATTAATTCTTGGAGTAATTACGGAAGGTGTACCCTCTCTTTTTAAAAATTTATAAATATTGATTTTTTCAGACTATTACTGTAAGACCCCCCTTCAATACAAATATCTACGCGCCATATTAAAGTCATCATGGAAAGCAAGTGCAATATGGCATTTCTCACGGCTCTGTACAGACGTCGTTTATTTAGGGGGGTTTTGCATTGTTATGACAAGGGGATAAAGAAAATGATAAGAGAACGGGGTCACCAAAGGTCATGAACTACATCCGCTGAAAATTTGCTTATCGCCAAATTGAGCTGTGAAATTTATGTGAGGCAAGATGGAACGAGGGGGGGGGGACTCTGTCGAGAATTTATGGGCGTATGCGGCTAGCGGTGGTGGTGGTGTGTGTAACTGATGTCAACATTTGAACCGAAAAAGGACAATGCGTCTTTGCTTGCTAATGCTACACCATAATGGAGAACAATGCGTTCTCGCTTGACATCAAAAATCGAGGACTGATATCACAAAAATGCGTCCTCGCTTGAAATCACAATAGAGGAGAACAAAAGAAAGTTAACGCACGTCCTCGATTATTACACAAAGTGTGAGTGTGTACTTGTCTCTATCTTCAAATTGAAGAGTGACGTCTGCGTTCTCGCTTGCAATCCGTAACAAGTGATTCAAACGCAATGTTAGTGTGTACTTGTACTAACCAACTTACACGACACGATGCTATCCCACACCGCAATGAATGTCGATGGAACAATAGGTTCGCTATTGAGAATTTTCTAAAGAAAGTTGACTTCAGAACAAACAGTAGAAGTACTCTTACTTATAAATGGTGTCAAGGGGTGTTTGTTTTTCTCCTCTTTTGTGGGGGGGGGGGTGGGTCATCGAGTAATTTAGTTTACAAAGGCCCCCTAGTTATTGTTATGCTGAGAAAGTGTCAGGAATTCTCCTTCCTTTTGCCAGTTAACCTTCCATAAACTATCAATTCACATACAGGTCAAAGGTTACGATTTTGATGTATTGAATGTTCAGTGAAAGTTCGACGAGGTAGTGCCTGTAACATGAACTTATTGGACTCCCGTATGTAACCATGTTAACTTATCAATGGGCACAGTTCAGTCGTGATACACTTCACTGAAGTGTCGGGTAAATTGGCAAAAATTGTTGTCAACAAGTTTGTTTCCGGTAGAACTGGACTCTTCACCCCTTCTGTGGGTTTCTTAATGTAGGTTTGATGACCGAAGGATAAAGAAGATAAACATGTTCAACACTATTTGCAATTTGGTTTAATTATTATTATTAAACCATGTGTAAACTTACGTGGCATCATTTTTCAAAAGTGATGGTTACAAACAATTTGTTTCGATGAATCTACGGATTTAATTCTTCAAATAACTTGAGAAACGTCAAGTAGTTCAGTCCTGATCAGCTAGTTAGCAAAACAAATGTCACTCACTCCACACAGCCAACCAGTGAAAATATCATCAATCTCGGCGGTCGCAATTATTAGTGAAACACAACAAAAGAGGGTTTGTGTTTTGTGATTTTTTTTTTGGCACTTTCAAATCGAGATTATTTCGATTGCGAAATAAGCAACGATGTTATGTGGCAGTCTTCAAAATGTCAAATTTGCGCGACCTTCACAGTATTTCAGACGGAAATATTTCTCTAATTGGTACTGATACGAACCTAAGATGAACGAGCTTTGAGATTGAAACTAACCGTGGTGTCCCAAAATAAGGACGTAGCGAAATGCAATAAATGTGATTCAAGAAAACTGAGCGTGGCTATTTGACCTGTTTCCCGCCAATCGTAATGTCATTATAGCAAGGTTTAAATCTGTATGGATATGGGAAAACATGTCTTTATTTGGGGGGTAATTCCAGCTACAAAAATGTTACCGTGCACTGATTTTGTCAGGATCCATTTTATTGCCAACTTCTGCTGTGACAAAATGTACTTTGTGTGGCTATAGAAGAATTGGGCGTAGAGCCTGACGCCCTTCCTCGGGGTTAACGACGTAACATGATATTTTGTATAATGATTACGAATCCTGTACATTAAGCACGCGGACAACATTTTGGTAGTTGTCAAAGACCAGTAATGTATTCACATTTTCTGTGACCCATAAGTAAACATGAAATAACAAACCTGTGAAAGTTTAAGCTCAATCGGTCACCGGAGTCATGAAAAAATAGTTGAAACAAAAAAATATCCCCTTATTATGTTTTCGGATTCGACCGAGAGATCGAAACTAATTGTTTTACTAATTTTTCAAGCACACCATGACGATCTTTATACCATTCATAAGTTGTGTGCAAATCTGTAAACTTAATATTTTGAACTTTGCCAGTGTTGTGTTCTACTTTTAATTAATAGAAGTGGCATAAAAATATTAACATGTACACATCACATTGTTCTTTTCCCCGCCCCTTTACAACAACTAATCGGGATAATTACGGGTTAGCGGATTTTGTGATACCGAGATAGCCGGCCACCTCGCTTTTAAATTGACGCTAGAACGTCAACAGAGGGCTCCAACACATATTTTATCAGAAGAGGACACTGCGTCACGAACCAGGGGCCAATTTCATAGAGTTGCTTTAAAAGCAGAACATATTGCTTAACTTAATATCTGCTCAGCGCAATTTGGCAGGAAACCCTTCACAAATTGTACATGTGATACGGTATTTTGGCTGGTAACCAATATTGTTTTGTGCTTAGCTTCTTTTTGTGCTTAAGCAGCTTTATGAAATTGGGCCCAGACCCGCGGTGTTCAACGCGAGTTTGACTGTCTTTGCATTGGGACGAAACAGGGTTTGGGTGAAGTATTTACTTTCTATACAATGTGCTAATTCTATATACAATCAGCTTTGAGGAACAATTGAAGAGTGGAGGTAGTCTACATGTATTTTGTTTGGAAAGATTCATTTAAGGTGCTTTGTAAGTGAGCAGCGTTGTGTTACGGTTGTCATTAGTCATGAAGTTGAAATTCAGTCTTTACCGATTTTGTTATTTTTGCAGATACTATACGCAAATATTATTGTAAAAATTGTTTGAGATTGTTTGGTGAGCCCCATTTTAGTTACCCGAGAGAGAACCTGACTAGATAAATCTACAAATCACGGATGTGACTTATATTAAGCAATAGAGGGCGCTCTTATAGAATTCTGGTGTTGTCGACTCACTGAGCGCCCCGCCCCCTCCTGCTTCCAGGTCACCCTCCAAGACTGTTGAGACACAAGAAGTAGATGTCATCAGCAATAAGGAAGTTTGTCGGGATAATTATTTTAGAATCCCAAGTTGTGTTTCCAAATATGTTGAGAAACATCGCGGCATAATTTGAGTGATTGATTAAAAAAAAAGGAAATAAAGAGCATTTTAATGGTGTTGACAGCTTTAACTACGGAAACGTTTATCTGTAAAAATCCTTCGCCAAGCTTCGTGAATTTTAATTGTAAACCTTTTCTGTAACTATAAATCAAAGATTGGAAGGACGTGACTATCATGGAGGAAATGTTGACCAACAACCCGGGTTACTTATGTAAACTGCAGGCCATAATAAATAGTCC
This sequence comes from Pisaster brevispinus, assembly GCA_023634235.1. Lineage (NCBI taxonomy): Eukaryota > Metazoa > Echinodermata > Asteroidea > Forcipulatida > Asteriidae > Pisaster > Pisaster brevispinus. Next base: position 14,757,064 of record JAMKCF010000012.1, on the reverse strand, counting down.
TATTTTGCTTACAAGTGCTGTCCTTTTTCCCAAGATGGAGTCTGTAATGACCCGTTTACTAATTTAATGGTGTTTACAACGGCAAACATCTCAAAAGTTGAAGGATTTTTTTTTGTGTACACCAAATATGTTTGTTTTTATTTCGAGAGGATAAGAGACTTTGATACATTTTGAGTATTTAAAAAAAGGTAAACAATATTAGCACCGGCGGATTACGTGGAGCTTGTTTTATTGTGCCATCAGGCTTTGCCGAGTTCTCAAAAAGCAACAACAAACACAACGTTTTCCCATGCTGTGGTGTCAGACTAGCATTTTATCCAACGAATCTCGTAACTTCATTGTTAAAAAAAAGCATGTGCTCTATGCAGACTTCTTTTTGACAGCTGTACGCAACGCGAACAAAATGATTACGTCACCAGGTCAAGACTCCCAGGTCTCCTCGTGGTCCGCCAGTCTATGTACAATGTACTGTACAGAATTTACCACGTTCTGTACCAACTCGACCAATGAGGCTGCACTGATTACCAACGTTAACTGCCCGGAACTTGGAAGAGTTGACGAAAGATTGTGCCCAAACGTTGCCATTTCTTATGGTCGAGTTGGAAGTTGTTCTGCTTGGTGCATCAACGAGGGAGGAAAGGACAACTCTGTAGAGTAAATGCTGGTACTTTATTCTTCTTATTTGCCAACAGTTTTTCATAATTTCGGACAGTTACTTGTGTTGTTATGGTTGTAGTTTTACTGTATGTGGGCGACCTATTGCTGCAACAAGCACGGACGAAGAAAAGGCTACAGACAGCGAGTTATGCACGTGTGGATAGTCTTCTACGTGGAACTACAAGTCTTCCCTTGTCAGTCTATGGGACTTGGATGATTCTGCTCGTCTTCAAACACCTTGGAGTTTGTTTCTGGAACTTGGAAGGTCACAGTCATGACGGCGAGGTTTTGTGTCACTCCAAATTGAGAGAAAACGAGAGGTTTTCGTTGGAAAGTAACAGGTAAAGCTCATTTACGTTAGTGCATTTTAATACAGACAGTTTTGAATGTTTTTTGAATCGTTGAATGTCATGACCAAGCACATAAGAACTAGAATGCTAGTTTAGTGGTCTGAACATGGTTTGACCAAGGGCATTTTTGCACCTCCTCTGCATTTTGTACTTATCCATGGTTTGTATTTTCCGCATTTTTTCCCTACATATTTTTATGAAGAGCGCCCTCCTTTGGCAACTGCGGCTCTAGTCGTTCCCTCATTTCCTCACAAAGTCTCTTTTTTCTACACTCATTACTCCTCTCTGATGTTGTTTCCCGCCAACCTATGACCTGCGGTTGAACATTTTGTTATAAATAATCGATGTCATTAACGAAGCTAGCGTTCGGAATGCTTCGTTGTTTTTCCCAAAACCACATCTTGAAAGACTAGTTTGCGTGGCCGCCATTGGGTCTTGTGTATAACTTAAAAGGTCTAACTGTTAAACATAAACCACAAGATTATTATTTTGGGTGCAGAGTACATCCTCTTATTATGATTCTGTAATTGTTGTCTGTCTGACTTTGTTCTATAATGACTAATGCATGTACTAACAAAGTAGGCGAGATACCAAATTTTAAAAACAACATATTCTTACAGAGTGAAGTAACACAAACATTGAGCATTTTTTGATGTTCTTGCTAATTTTTTTAAAAGGTTTTGTTTACTTCAAGATACTTTGTGATTTCTGTATAATGATTACTTCTTATAGTGCCACGGGACTTTATCTCGTGGAGCCCGCTGTGTGATCACCGGTGTGGTCAATAGCGCCCCCTTGTGTTACTCCTTTGACAGCATTTTCGCTCAGATCGAACTTGGTTGTAGGATTTTGCACAGGAAACCTTAGGTCCTATTTATAGACCAAAAATAACCACAAAATAGACCTTGGTAACAAAAAGAGTGACCGAGGGCATTCCAGGGCAGTTACTGGCAGGCAAGGTACTACACTGATCTTGTGAGAATTGTTACCATTTTTGTATCGTACAGTAGTTGCCACATAACAATTTAAATATTAAAAACAAATGACAACAATACACGTTTTTGGGATGTGTGCCCGTACTTTATATCAAAAGATGATACAAATCAGACAGTGCAATCTCTATGAAATGCTAGATTGCTTGCTGCTTTCTTCCATTGAGCCTGCAGGAAGTCCAGGCTCTGTGGCTCTTTTGTAAACATGTGATGTCAGTTTTGTCACATTCAAGGTCTACACTCAAATGGTGTTGGTTTAAACCACATGTACAATTACTTATATCCATGTTTTAATATAAATAATCAAACAAATTATGATGGTTATTGTGAAATGTTGATTAATTCTGCTGCGTGTAACAGTTTTTTATGAATAGATAAAACAGAGCAATGTAAGGAGCAAACAATATTGGACAAGTGTCCGGATTACAAAACCATGCAATTTAAGAGATTGGAAAGTGAAAGATTTACTTTATTTGTAGTCAGTTGGGCCGTTTTGTAAACACAAACGCTGAAAGGTGTTTGAAAGCTTCACCAACAATAATCTGCTGGCCAGTCATCTCCGGGGGGGGGGGCGTGGAGAAGAAAATAAAACCAGCGACCAATCAGGCAGAGGTCACACAGGCTGGTCTGTCATTGGTAGATATTACGTAAGTTATAACTACTGTGGTTTTCTAATCAACCATATCGTTGTTAAACAGTATCTTCGGAGTTGCTTCTTGCTCCAGTTGTATGAAATAAGTGAAAACTTAAAATCTCTGATACAATATGTGCCGTGCAGCCGCCCCTCCCTGTGTCAGCCGCATAGTCTTGGTAACAATACTATATGTCAGACGTGTTATAATTGTTTTTTTTTAGTCCAAATACAAACTGTGGGCCTCCGCAGTCAGTGATTTCCTTCCTTTTTGTTTGTTCCCACGACTCTGTCTCGTCAGCTTTTCCAATATCGACTTCCGATAGAGAGATAGGTGGAGAGATGAGGGTTTTTTTTTTTAAATAATGGACGGCTTTTGTCCGATAAAATGACTTTTTTTTGCTGTTCATTAAATATTGCCCCGTAATAACTGAGCTATTATTTACATCATTACGCTCAACCGGCCGCCGGTTGCTAAAGCCATGGGGACCGTATCTCAAGATTGCCTCGTTAGGACAATTTGAGAGATCGAAGCGTTACCACTCGTCGACGCACGCTCGGCATTAACTCGTGATAAATCGGTAAACGGTTTATTTCATTGGCCATTAACACTACACTGAATGGAGGGGCTATCATCAAGACTACGAGGCTCTCCTCGGTGTGGAGTGGCGGGAAACGCACAGGATATGGGCTCTTTCCCGCGCGTCACTCCATTACACTGACGTGGCGTCTTTATTACCTGGATTTAGTGTCATTATTTCGCGCCAAATTTATAGCACAACTTCCCCCCGTGCAGACTGTTTGGGCAAGAGAGAAAAAAAAAAGGAAGAAAACGCTCGCTGCATATCAAACGGAAGATATCAATGTTCATTATGCATTGTGTGGATGAGGTGGAGTGATGGCGATGATATATATTCCGGTGGTGATGGGAGAATGATCCCGATGGAGTGGGTGATTGAAGTGGCTACTCTTACCCCCCCCCCCCCCCCCAATGTGATTTTGAAAAGTGCTCGAACGTTTCCGGAGGCTGTTATAGGCAGCGGGGAATGTTGGGAATTATTTGGGCTGAAGAGAGGGTCTTTACCAGCGTGTAAAAAGTAAACGACCAATGCGACAGCATTATACCCCCAAATGATACAATTTTTAAAGGCTTATTGTGGAGACATTTTGTGCGAGATGAAAGTAGAAGTGTATGGCAGATGAAAAAGTTATTGGCAACCATAGAAATGACATACATATTTGAATGGTCTGGCAATGAAATCGAGGGACCCCATATAATACCCTAGATGTAAGCACTGTAACCCGTTGGCCTTAAGATATCTGTGTTGAGAAGATGATGAAGAGTAGGCTCAGTCTCAGATTTGGGAGGTAAAACTCTAAATATAGGTGAAATTTATATAATAAGAGGAAGGGAACAACTCAATCGACATAGCAGCAGCCTCTGGCTTTAGACGGGGTTCAAACCGGGGACCACAGGGGTCAGTCTAGGCAGGGCAACAGACCACTGTAAGCTAACCTGAAGACTAACGAATCCACAGTGGAAGTTCTTGATAATGTTCTGAGAATTTTTACAGACGATAACACGTTATGGTACTCATCATGTTCACTGCAACCCCTTATTTGCTCTTATAACGCGCCAGTATGACAGACGCTGCCGGAAATATTAGCACTTGTATTTCAATTCAAGTCCAAATTTGTTTTCTTCTCAAAAAGCCGCCGTTTCATTTTCCAAGATCGAAAGAGGGCGCTTTTGCATCGTTTGTAGCCGCTCACAGGCTGAGTTATTAATTTTTCTGCGCATCGAAGTGAACAAGAACACGCCCAGAATAGTCGCAGCAACAAGTTTGCTAGAAACATAGACGATGTGACCTTTGACTCCACCATCTTACAAAAAACACAGCTTGAACCTTTTACCGGCACAAACTGTACATCGCCTAATAAAAGAAATATATATCTTACCTTTTATGTCGATGCCTGTAGCCTATATGATGATCAGTTGTTGGTTTGGAAAAAGCGGCACAGCTCAAAATTTATTTAGCTATAGCCCTACGAATTGAATATCTGTGAACAGTGCAGGAAATAATGTAAGATTTGCCTTTCATAAAACGAGACTGTAAAACCGTGGTGATTTCATATCAAGGAAGTTTTTGCAATATTTTTTCGAGAGACTTTGGTTGTTAATGCTGTGAATTTAAGTGTCTTTAAACACATTACGCAGAATATTTCCCAGCGCCGAAATGTCCCTTGAATAAAGTTTGATAATAAAGAATTGCAAACAGCAAGGTTTCCCACAAGCAGCTGCCCGAACGAGTCTTTCCTTCCCGATTTAAAATTCCAAGGGGGAGGAATTATTCCCAAGTCAGAACCCGTGCCTGATTGAGAATAGAAACAATTATGGGGTCGTCAAGAATAAACGACGTAGACCCTATCCTACGGGGCTCCAGCTCCTCAGAAAATCCTATTAATATATCTTCTTAGAAGGAAGCGGACTGAAGGAGGATTTTTTTTTCTTTTTTAATCATGTTCTTGAAGTTTGTGTGTGTGTGTTCTCTGTGGTTAAATCAAATCTCACGGTTGTTTCATCAGGATTGCTTCAAACCCTGTTTCCTCGTATTTGTACACCGCGATTAGTGGTGCGGCACTGGTCATTACACTAATTAACGACAATTTGCGCGCGGATTATCTGTACGCTTTCACACGAGCCTATCCATTACCAGCGGCCCCTGGGAATCGCCGTTATTAAAATCTGATTGTAGTCAGAAACGTCCAAATCAGTGCTGAGGCCGGAGACTTGGGGGGGGGGGGGTGAGAGAGAGATTGGTGGGCGTTTTCCTTCACACTGCGCCGTCATTGACGGCTTGCGAGTCTCATCCGACAACAGGGCTGTCCGCTGATGAGCGGCACGGACCTTGGAGGATTGTGTTGGGGGGACAGAACGCGTCCCTTCCCGGCTGGAGCCATCCTGGCTAGCCATCTATGGAGTTTTTCCCCTTTTCGTACCGATCCGCGGTTTTGGTATTCATGAGTTTGGTGGGTAATTGTGGCGATTAAATCTCTAATTATCTTGTTTGTTTGATGTGATGTAGTGCCGAATAATGTGAATTATTTATTTATTTATTTATTTTTATAATGACGGATTTGAGCTTAATCGCTGGCATGATTGCTTTGCGTTTTTAACGAGTAAAAAGGAAAGACAAAAAGACAAGTTAAACACTGTTTGGTTTTTAGTGGCTTGCTGACTTACTACTGTTGTGATTTTTTGTTTGTTTCTGTGGGGTATTATTTACAGCTGGAGCATTGGAGGGCTTTCACAATTGACGTGAGTGTTTCCGGGGTGACTTTATTCAGACGTGTTGCTAGTGTGCTTTTTGCTTCACCCAGCAGTTGGCTTAGCTGAATTGTAATCGTGATTAAACTTATTGTTTGTTTGTTCTTTTGTTGTTGTTGTTGTTGTTGTTGTTGTTGTTGTTGTTGTTGTTGTTGGCTGAATAACTGACTTGTCCGGTGGCTGGTTGGTTGCCATGCTTGATTAGAGGTTTGATTGTGTTATTCTCTGCCCGTTGCTTGGCTGTTTATCACTTTTTAACAATTTATATAGTTGCATGTTTGTTGGCAGAGACAAGATTTATTACCTGATGTTTTTTTTCCTTTCTTTTCTTTGGCTGCCTATTGTGGATGGCGTTCTGGTCTACCGAAGGGCTTACTGTCTGACGTGTTAAGTGGTTAGATGGCTGGCTGGAAATTAGGGTGACAAAAGGCTTGTTTACTGGCTTACATGACCTGCTGGCTGAGGTACTTTTCGACTAACTAAACTGGCAGATATGCTTGTTGGCTGACTACTTTGCTGGATGACAGAGGCGCTGACTTCTTGGCTGGCATACTTGTTGGATGTTAATGTTAATAGTTGGCCGAAGTGCTAACTAGTTGGGTGACGTACTTGTTAATAATAATAACTGACCAGTTGGCTGTTGTGCTTGTTGGCTGACTAGCTGGCTAACAAATATTGATAGTTGGCTTACTAGTTTATGTCCAGCATGTTGACTGTCTAGGCCATGGTTCTACCTCCATGGTCTAGCTAAACGTGTGCTTGACTAAAAACTGCCAGACCGGCTGGCTATTGCTTGGTGGCTTACTGTGGCCCTCACTTGGCTGGCACCAAGTGTTGTATTTGTAATAATATAAAGCGTCTGAGGAAACACACTAGGCCCTATTTTGATGATATATTATTTTGGCGTGTCCGTCGGAGGGTGGGGGCCAGTGATGAAATGAATGCATAGTTGCAGTCGTTCTGTACGCATCTCAAACATTCTGATTGACAATAAGCCGTGACCGATTTTAACCTCCCAAATACCACGATCCTTTGTCCAACCCTCGTTTACCATTCCCTCTATATAGTCCCCGCTTCATTCACCTCCGGGGTTCGAGCGAATGTTGGGATTGAAAATGACCCAATTACAAAGTAATCACGGAAAGGTTGATTTTTTTATTTACCCGGTCATAAGTACCTATTCATGTTTTCAAATCAGAGAAAATCTCCTCCCTACAGCTCCTAGTATTACTGTTACAGTGTTTTTGTAAGCCACGGTCAAAGAAACAGGTTGGGCCCGAGGCGGTGAGGCTCTATGAACTCCCCCGCATTTCGAGGTTTCCTTCCCCATCTCCTTCTTCCCTCAAGCCCGCTTTACACGATGTCACTGGAGTTATTCTATTATTGGACCCCGTGTTTTTTAAATAAATCCAGGGAGCCATAAGGTGCTTATTGGGACGGAGGTCGTGTTTTTCTAGAAATCTGGGGAGTCCCAAAGCCCTCTGGCGTCCCAATTAAGAAATAGCCATTGTAGCTGATGATGAGAGTGAGTGAGGTAGATTGCAACCCGAGGGGGAACTTTGAGTTTTCAATGGAACTATTAATGGCCTGTAATTGAACAAAGCTACTGTTGTGTCTCGGAGTCAGTAGCAGCGAAACTCAAAGAGACTTCTCGGCCGTGATCTGGCCACTGGTCACGGGCACGGGGGAGTCTGAATTCACGCTTCAGGCTTCAGTATTAAAAGTGACCGCTTTATTACTGAGGAAAATGCAATAATCTTAAAGCTGCAAGGTTGGCAGTGATTACTTTGTAACTTCAGACCGTAATCATTTTGACAAAAGCTCGGCCAAACAGCTAAACTTGTCTTCAAATGAGATGGGATGGCAGTAAGGTTTGTGCAGCGATTGTCCAATTTCTCAAATCGAAATAGCAAAGTAGGGCGTAGACATTCGCTGTACCAACTTATTTTGAATTTTCAATGTCCAACATCGAAATAGGAAAGTAGACATTCGCTGTACAAACCTATGTGAATGTCCAATATCCAATATCAAACTACTTTCATTCAAATAAGATGGTCTTGTTTTAGTGGAAACATATATCACCATTTTTATGATTGTCCAGGGATTACAATGAATGCACATTCCTTATCAGGTTCATTCAGATTTGATTAATAGGCTTTTGAGTCACAGTTGTTGGTTCACTTTGATTAATTCTGGCCATCTTAGAATGGATTTTTCTTGTCATCTGAGTCCAATAGGCTGTTCTTGCCTTGATCTGTCAGTGTTACTGTTTCCATTCCAACATCAGCAACACCAGGTTTTACAATTCAGCAACACCAGGTTTTACAATTCAGCAACACCATGTTTACAATTCAGCAACACCAGGTTTACAATTCAGCAACACCAGGTTTACAATTCAGCAACAACAGGTTTACAATTCAGCAACACCAGGTTTACAACTCAGCAACACCAGGTGTTTACAATTCAGCAACACCAGGTTTACAATTCAGCAACACCAGGTTTACAATTAAGCAACACCAGGTTTACAGTTCAGCAACATCGGGTTTAGGCTACAGTTGTTCTACAATTATCTTAAGATTTTAAAGTAAAGATAATGTTAGTGTCTTGTATTGTTGTATGTTTGTTGAAATCTTGGCCGAGTAAATAACAATAATTAAATTGTTAAGTTGAACAAAGTAACACTACTCTCTTAATGAAGACATATGCTGATCTTTGTCTTCTTACACTGAATACTGGGGTGTTAAAATTGACACCATGTGTGTTGTCACATTTTAGATACCCGAGAGAGAATCAACATTAGCACCATAGGGTGTTGAAAAATAACACCAAAGTAATTTTGTTTTGCAGAAATGTGTGTTATTTTAACACCCTATGTTGTAAATGTTGATTCTTTTTGGACATCTGTATGATAGCACCCATGGTGTCAGTTTTAACACCACTGTTGTTGCGGTGTACCTTCTGTTTACCTTTTATTTGCTTTATTTTGAAGTATCTTCCCTCCTTGCCTACTCCTACTGTTATAATTTCATGTTTATTGATTGTATAGTATTCTGCTTCGTCTTGTATTCAGGAGTTCAGAAAACGAACTTAGCAAACATTTTTGTTTCAATTCTTGCCAATCCAAAACTTTAAAGGTGTGATGCATCAAAAATATTTTTTAAACGACTGTATAACTTCCTTCAAATCCTCTTAGTTTTTTTTTCAGTGAGCACGCCAACAACAAATCTGTGAACATGTTTTCAGAACAGGTGGACTGTCTTTGAGAAATTCAACTTTACATGTTTTGTTCGTCCATTTTTGTGTTGATTTCGATTGGATAAATCAAAATAAGATCCGATGACTCGAGGGGAAATTTTTTTCGCCCGATTATGTCTGAAATACCTTCTTATCTAGCCATTCGACATACCTGTAACATCATGTTGTAAAAAGCTTGTCAAATAAATGTATATTTTAACTTTAATTTTATAACAGCTAATCAATTAGCAATGGAATTGAATGGTCATTCAAATTTACATTGTCAATTTATTTGAGTACCATTTGAATACCGAACATGAAGCATTAGTTGCTGTAATAATAGAGACCAGGGCCCATTTTCAATAGAGCTGCTTAAAAGAGCAGAAAATATTGCTTGAACAAGTTCTGCTCAGCAACAATAAGCAGGGAACCAGTCACAAGATTTGCACATAACCTGGTGTTTTGGCTGGTAACCCTTTTTCAGTAAGCAAAATTGTTTGGTGCTTATAGTAATTGTTATGGGAAATTGGGCCCAGCTGGTACAACCACCTGACCCTGTTGTCAGGCCTACTTCTTAGGGTTGTCTCTGGACCCCGTTACGGTGGCTTAAATCGTGCGCCCTCAACTTTAACAGAAATGTAGGAGAGTTGTCCCAAAACTGAACTCAAAATGCTTTTCGCAAAGCGATTTTTAAGTGGCAATTTTGTTGACATCGAATCCACACAGATACTTTCCCAATCGCTCCAGATCGATATAGAAGGTTGCTGTCAAACCTTTCCTAATCTGACTCGGTATTGTTTTTTAAATAACGGATAATGATATTACATTGTCTAGATTACTTCCCAATCTACGGAAAGATTATGTCCAAGAGTTGTAGCCTTAATCCAAAGCCTTAATAACTTTTCCCCCAGTTTTGAGCAGACTTTTGTTTATTCTAGAGCTGGCTGACTTTTTTTTTTTTTAAAAGCAACGGTCGTTTCACTCAGCTCAGTGGATGACTATGCATGTAAAACAAGACCTGTACTTTGCTTGGTCTGTACAAAGTATTGTCGTGAACCCTGCTCCAGATGCAAGTATGATTAATCCCCTACCCTAAACCCTCCATCAAGTTTCTATGAAAGTTTCTCCCCGTAAATGACGCTAGGGAGACGGCACGATGATCCCCGCACCGCACGCTGCGAGTGGAACGGCCGTCTCCAGCGCTTCATTCCAAATTCACGAGAGAGTCCGTGTGGTTGCATCGGAAAATAACATAGCCTATATCGAGGTAGGAAAGCCCATGTTTAGCGGATCAAGGGCTTACCTCACATAATGCTGCCCGTCAGATTGAACCTATCTACGGCGAGAGACGAGCTCAGTTGAGCTTGCATATTCATCAAGTTGTCCTTTCAAAACTTCGGGGGCTACATATCCTCTACTCTCAAACGATGTCGAGGAGTTATTTATTGCCTATTTGTCTTTTAATGTTGATACGGTCGAGATTACATTAAACTCTCTATGGCCAATCTTTACCATCAAGAGATGAGAGCTTATATTACGCGCATGAAGTATGAAAGGTTTTGGGGAAACGACTTTTTGAAAACCCCCATCAAGAATTTGATTTGTTTTTCCCCTGGTCTTTTTTTCTCTTTCTCCTTCTTTGGCTGAGCTGCCCTCGTTTATTTCAATTTTCTGCTTGGATGCGAGAGTTTCTTAACAACAATCGGCCGGCGTCTGCGGGCTATACTGTGCGCCTCATCACGGCAATGAAATTATAACGCGAGAGCCCCTCATTACGGACACCACGTTACAAAACACTCATCAAACAAAATACACTCCGGATCTTCATCTGACTGCCGAGTCAATCTCGGTTAGGGACGGCGTACCGACAATGAGAAGCGATTCCCTCGTTCCAGACGCAAGCAGATTTACGGTAATAAATGACTCGATTACCGTTATGTACAGTTTTGGACCCGGTGATCTTCTCTCTCTTCGGCAATATTGGTGGAAATATTGCTTTTTCACGCGCGAAGCACTTACGGACAATAAGAGGATATTGAAGTTGATGGGCTGTGCACATTTGGTCGGGCAGTCGGAGGAAATATTTGTCCACGTTACAACTTTACGGTGAAGGATCGAGTTTCCTGTCTGTCAATGTAAATTGAACAGCTTAACGAGTTTTTTTTTTCATTCTCTAGGAATTATGAAGTTTTTTCCCCCAATCAAATTATACAAAAACAAACGTTCATAGAAAGTATGGTGTCCCAGAAGTCACACGGCACGCATCGCAAAATCATGGCTGACAGACTATAGAAGCAACAATTTGGTTCTTTGCACACAATCCCTTATTGTTAAGATTTGAGTTGTCTGTCATTGCAGCTGTTTATTTCTATTCTCATTCAAATCAATACCATAGCGAGGCTGGAAGGGAAATGTAGTCTGGCTACTTTCTGGGTTTGATAGAATCAGGAGTGAACGTTGTTTTGCACATTGGGAAAACGACAAAGGTGCCACCAGCATGATAAGGCGTTCCAACAGCTAAACATCGACAAACAATTAGGTGGATCTGAAGAGTGATTTGTAGTGGTAGTTGTTAGGACACGGGGTGTGGGCTTGGAGCTGAGTATTATTTGCTTGGGGCTTGGGTATAGTCACTGGTCGAATTTGCCACTGGGCAGAATTTCTATAAATTTTGATTGGGTCACGTGCGTTGGCCGCCCCACCCCCTGCATCGCATCATCTGGTCGTTTAATAAATAACACGTGCAACCAAAGAAGTTACGTTTTCGAAAATTGTTAAACAATCATGGCGGTGCTGTTTAAAAAAAAAAAATTTCCTTCTATATTAATAGTCATTGTTATACTCCATCTCTTTTATATGTGAGCAATTGACGGCACAAAACAATGAAGAACAGTTCTAAAATGAGAATGTTGCCAACATTTCTCAACAAGTGAAACTCTACCATGGAATACAACAAGTGGGTCCAGCCAGCCCATTGTCTTGTCTAGATTGTAATGGCTGATCATATGGAGTAGACAGTTTCTGGTCTATGGCCCGAAGCTTCTCTAAACTTACCCGTTTGTGGTTTTCCTACGTACACGCTCCAAGCACCTGGGACCCGGGGCTGACCAAGCCTGGACCCTTCGTCTACAAACCGTCACCTGTCGAATAAACTGACGATTCCCAAACTCTAAACAGTAAAATTCCCATAAACACTTCATGTTCACTTTCAGATACAGGGTTTTGTTAGGCCTTAGTTTTTAGTGAACACGACTGTCCAAGGATTGTGTTACCTGATTGGTAACAATTGAAACGTGTTTTTATTTTCAACTGCTGTTCATTACAAATGATTCCTGTATAGCAACTGTCCTGAGAAAAACTGCCATGCTCGATCAAAATGATCATTGTGCACACAAACCCCAACATTGATTTATTTTCAATTGAAATCCTTCTGGTAATAAAACAAACGAATCCCCCAAAGTGACCAGCGCTGTGACCCGTTATACGAGGCCCGAAGATGCCCGCGAAGATGTGGCAGGGAAACGCTAAAAATGGGGAACCCCAATGTAATCAGATATGGACTGAAAACTCAGAGGTGGGATTTGAACCGGGGTGCCGCATAGTGGCAATTAGGCCAACCTGTAAAACCGTTAGCAAAACGTTAACAGATGAGAATATTGGTCAAAGGATTGAAAAACTATTTGCTTTCCTCGAAAACGTGACCACCTAGGGGGACATTGTCACTGGTCGATTGAATACATCATGTTTGTTAAAAACTACAGAACGAATGACACTCTTCCAGCAAATATGCATGTAACTCACCTTTAAAAGACAGGAACACAATTGGAAAGGATGCGACTTCTCTAAGTACTCTTGTCATTTTAGGGGGGAAAAAAGCACAAGAAAAAACTTGTAACCTCTTTATAGTGGCTCTTTTAACAAATATTTTACAAGTAAATTTACATTATGTATCTCCTTTAAAGGCAAAGAATACCTTTGGTTTTTGGAACCGTTCAATTGTTTTAATCCTGTATAAATGTAGATATATACAATGAAACTATAATCTGTGAAAGTTTCATTTCAAAAGGTGGTCGCGTTTTTTGAGATATCGCTAAAAATCCAGAGAATAATCAATAATAGGAATACACAATCTGAGAAACGTTTCTTACTGAAACGTTTCTCAGATTCAAATTTCGGGGGATAACAACTGATATATATTTTTTCCATGACCACATTAGTTTGAAGTGAAATGCTTTCTCAAAATGCTTGATGCTATCGAAAGCTGCTGTACTTCTAACCAAGTAAGGTTTTTTTTTTATTGCCATTAGCATTTAGAGTGATTACCAAACGTATATACCTTCCCTGTAAGTCCATAGCAAATTGTATTGTACCTTCATTTTACGGTTAGTTTGTGAGATAAATTGTAGGGGACATTAGTGCCAGTTAATTACGTTGATTCCCCTCTCTTTATTGACCAGTGAATGCCTAGATTAAAGACTCTCGCGATGAGGTGTCCCCCCAGGAAGGTGAAACGAGCCATCCTGGAGTTTCGAAACGGCTTCATTTGAGATGGAACAGGTGTAACTAATCCTCGCAGATAGCTGTGAGCTAGAAACCAACATTGGCTTCTCGGGTTGTATAGCCTAACACTTCTTGAGCTCTACAAAAAAATGCACTATGTATGATATCAAAGAAAGAATTAATTATTCTGCAGGCCTGTAGTTCCACAGCTAAAGCCTGGGCCTGGGCCTCTGTTGCCCCTGGTCTTGGCCTTGGTGCCCCTTCAAAAGTGTCCCACAGAATTAAAGATTGTTTTCATTGGAAGTGTTCTTTGCAAATTGAAAATGGCCTTGCCCTCTCAAAGATGAAATTCCAGGCCTGATTCTTGATGCATGGAATACCATCTGTAATTTTCTGTCTTTGTACTTAATTTTTATTGTCTTATCATATTCATAATAATAATTATCAATTAGGATGTTCCACACTTTAGACATCCCCTACAAACGAGTCAATGAATGGTAAGATTGTTGCAAGGATCTCAACAGATTATTGTTCAGACTCGGATCCGGGAGGAAAACCTCAATTGGGGAGAACATCGTCGTCATGTTTTCAGACATAAGCCCTGTTCGAATTAATGGCTTCGACAGTGTCTATGGCCGGACAATCCTATTCTTCTACGTAGTCGTTGCAGTCAAAGGCCGCCGCCGTAGCCGAAGCCGGCTCGGGTGTGGCGTCAGAGTCCATTTCGAATCAAGATTCGAACTTGGGTCCTCAGAGATGACTTGGTTTTGATTTAAAGACGTAAAGCTGTAAAAAAAAAACCATATCAAACAGTTCCAAATTACAAAAACAATTATAATGAGAATAAAAAGCATCTATATGTAAAGCCATAAGTAATAATTTAAAAACAAAAATCAGATATGAATGCAGAATGGTAACTATGGTGACAACTATTACAACTATTACAAAACGAAGCAACTCGAGAAATATACCAGTGTTGACAATTTAACAGTCATTATTATTTGGGGTAAACATGTAAGAAATTAAACCAAACGAGACAAAAAATCTATTCACTCAAATAAACTAGAAAAGCTATTCATAATGAATGAATACATTATTAAAGAAAAGGATGGGTAGGTTGCAATCATTCAGCCAGACTATAATTTCACTCGAGAGAAATCGATGCTTGTCACCCTTAATCTATTATCAATGGAATGATATTTGATTAACACCAGTTCCATTTATTAATAAACCTCAAAAGCGGGCTCACTGTGCGCTAAGTGGAGCGCGATGGCTTGGGATAGGTCAGCAAATCTGGTGACTTTACGTACAAAACCGAGTTTAGTAAGAACATTTCTTTTTTGCTTTGGTTTTTTTCCTTCCTTTTTGTTTCCCTTTTTGAAACGTGGTTCCACCACGCACGTCATAAACGTGTCAGTCAGCCTACCCGGGGGCTCAAAAAAAAAAAATCATATCTAGAAATCCAAAAATAGAGGACAACCGATCTCAGCCGTTCGTCTGAGTGTTTATGAGATTGGCAAGGACCCCATGGAAGCGGCCCGTCCACGGTGCATCGTCGCCGTGAATCGCCTGCAGATGACGGGGTTAGGTCTGCAGGCTGACGAGCCCCCCACGTGGATTATCTCCTCCGGGTTTTGTCTGCGTAATATATGGTCACCTCAGATCTTACCATCAGAAATAGTCATCCCCCACCACCCCCCCCCCCCCACACCCGAGCAAAAAAGGTGAAGAAAAGAATGAAAGGCAAAACAAAAACAAGGATAAAATTGCAAAATTGTGGTGGATACATAATGGGAATTAAAGAGTATACTTTTTTATCATCTAAGTAAAAAAAATAAAAAATAAATAAAAAATCAAGAAAAACCATTTATTGTTTTTAAAAGCAACACATAATTTAGTAAAATGTATACTGTTCCTATGGCTTCTCAGTATTAAGTAATTATGCATTGCTCAACTCAGTTTATTTTCAGTCTGCTAAGTTCAAAGGAAATTCATACAATTAGTTTACAAATGAATGCTCTTGGCTCGCTCATCTGTCGTTATTATTTGTGTTCTTTAATTGCCGCAACCATTCCGAGAGTGATGGGGGATTGTTCCTTTTGTTGAATTAACGCGAGAAGTCACTCAAGCAGTGATTATCACTTTTAAATATTATTAATGTAGGCATATTTATTCAGACGAAACAAAATAACATAAGAAATAAGCACATGCATATTTTGTATTATAAATTCTCCCTCCCGAGGGCAAGTAAATGAACAAATAATAATATTAAGAAAAATCAATAAATAAAAACATTGAAAATTACACGCAAACGCAAGCAGGGAACACCCTCGGAGAACTAATTGTTATCATAACCAAAATATACTTTAAAAAAAATTGCAGTACAGTCATTTATTCAAAACTGTTTTTCCCACTCCAGAATGTGGACGCGTCTTTCAGTACCGCTTTCGCCGTATCCTGAAGGCTTATTATGTATGTATTTATTTTATTTATTTAGACTGGACCTTTGTTCGGTTATTTCAATCTAACATTAGACCGTACGCCATGTGTCTAATGATCAGCTGGGTCGTGGAAATTGGTAAAGTTGATGTTTTTTTCATTTATTTCGTGATTGCCGGATTCCTGCGAAGTATTAATGCATAAATAGACCTTTCTTTTGCGTCGTCACAGCTGCGAGTTTTGCCAACCTTGGTTGGCAAAAAAAAAACCCTAAAAAAAACAAATATTGCAGTTAATATTTGACCTATGAGTACTTTCAAATTAATACTCATATTACCGATAATAAAATTTACTGTCCAAAACAAAAGGTAAACTTATAGGCCCTACTTCTTAAAAACAAGTTTTGCAATGTTTTGCTAAAAGGGCGATTATTTTTTGCCAAGCCAGATTCTACATTTTGAGCTATTCAAGGCCTTCCCATTCAAAACGATGGTCAGCGTTTGTAAACAAAAGAAATGTCTACCTACATAAATTTGACCATTGGCAGTTTCCCGTGTCCATCACCTGTAGTGGGTAATACTGGTAGCAATAAATACATTAACACAAATTAAAACAGTTTATAAATTGGTTTCAGACAGTCTGCGCCTCAAGTATCATATACTATTGTACAATAAACGCTCCAATGCCATGCGTACTGATGACGTCACCCACTGTCTGCCGCCATTATAAGAGAGAGAGAGAGAGAGAGAGAGAGAGAGAGAGAAAAAAAAAGCAGTTTTAAGAGATTTTAAACCCGGGAACAAAATACTTGACCACAATTGACATTGTTTTAGAAAACTTTGTTGAATTTACAACGAGGTTTGGCTTTACGTTAAAAAACTAAGATAAGATTTCTTTCACACTTTTCATACTTAACTATTCTTAAAAGGGCATCAACTCTTGCCCAACTACTAATCCAGACGGTGCCATAATAATAGACCGGTATGGGAACTCAATAATGTACAAGATAAGTGTAATCTAATGAGACAGAGACCAGGCTAGCCCCGCGGTCCCACAGGGGTGTTGTCCATCCCAGGCACGGACGAGCCTCCGTGGCGGCACTCAAAAGCACCGACATAATTGTAAGTGTATCAAAATTGATTAGCAGTTTGTCTAACGGACAAGAAGCCGGGGTTACAACCCTTTCTGTAAGAATGCAGAGTGGCGCCTTGCCGCTCGCCACTCGGCGCTCCGCGGGGACCGGGCCATGTGGGTTTCAAGTCTCGCTGGTTGCTAAACAATTTCCGACCCAACTACCAATCATGAAATAATACAATTACAGCTAAATCATGGGCTAGATTTCACTGTTGGTCCGTAGATTAAATATCCCAATTGCGATTTGTGGTGAGGTTTGGCTGTAGCCTTGGTTGCAGGAGTGGGCGTGGAGATGCTTTGTGTTGGAGGAGGAGGAAGAGGGGGGGGGGGTTCATACACAAGATAAACTTTCCTGTTGGGCAGTGGTAGTCTGTTTGTCGAGTGGTCGGCCCGTCAGAACTCACTCCCGGCCCGGCTGGAGCTCTGGAGGGGAACAGAGTCGGTAGCTTTTGAGCGCGGTAGTTATTTCCACACTCTCTGAACAGCGGGACCCCGTGATTACCGAATCAAAAGTCATGCGAAGAAATTAGCCTCCGAAATTCTGAAGAGCTGGGGCTAAGCTCAGTGCGGTGAACTATGCTGGACGACGACAAACAAATAAGCTGGTCGCCGATGAGGGTGCTGTAATCTAGGGTGAAAATATTACCTCTCAGTGCCAGAAAAAACAAGAAACAGTCAAGTTATTTAGTTTTAAGTGTGGAGAAATTCAGTAAAAGTAAGATATGGTTCTGATGTGATTTTTGGCATTTATAGATGATAAAAGTAATACTTTAAGCGGTACTTTTGTGAATATCTTAGTTTGAGTCGCTGGTGATGAAACTGGTAATTTTGGCATTTTAGGAGCACCCGGATATTTTCGAAATGTTGGTTTACAAATGGTGAACCCAGGTTGGTCTGTGCTGAATAGAAACACGATGTGGAGTTGCAGCACAAGTACGTTTTTGTTGTAGTCATCCATTTTGAAAGCATGTCTTTTTTTTAGTCATTTTTTTTGAAAATAAGATTTAGGGCTTTTCTCCTCCAAAATTGACGAAAGTTCCGGGACTCGTGGAATTCGGCGGAGGGCGCGACAGGTGGCGGACGCACCGGGCTGAACCCGGTGCAAATAAGTCGGTTTGCCTTTACATTGTAATTGATTGTTTTCGGGGTTTCTTGTGATTTGCAATTTTCGTCTGTTTGTGATGGGTACCGCTAGCTCAGCGGGTTTTCTTTTTATACCACGAAATACACCGCGTCACAAAATGGATGAAGTATAGCGAGGTAGTTCAACTTTTGGCGGGAAGGCTTTTAATTCAAATGTACTATTTGACTTATTATACTGTAGGCCTGTAGAAACAAATGGCGGATTTTTTACATTAGTGAAGACATTATAATAACCAATACACTTCAAAGTTCAAACCTGATTGTAAAAGTCCATACCATGCAGTGCCAATCCTTTTGAGAAAACATTTCCGTCTAAAATCCAATCAAAATGTGATTTTTTTGTTGAAGACATCATTGCTTACACTTTTTTACAGCGATTGAAACGTGGATACGAACAACATGCACAAACACAATCCATCGTGTTTTTTTCACTAAAATTGCCCCAAATGAGAGACTTTGGGACGCTACGTAACAGTACTGTCAATGTGTTTAGGTAATTCTGAGCATGCGCACATTTCAGAGAACAACGGATTTACCTAGTATGTAGTCTGGTACCAACTATAGCGTCTCCCCAAAGTCTCCCATTGAATGAATATTTCACAGGTGATTGATTGGCAGGTGTGGAAAAATAGAGACTCTGCGCTTCCAGATTACCCGACCTGGAAGATTCTCTTTAGATATTTAGGCCATGTAAAGTCATGTTATTGTAACGCAGGAATTAATGTGCGCAGGGAATTGATGTCGTCCTTGGCTTTCCTGGTTAACTATAAAAACTGTTTGGATGAGCGGGTGCCAAGCAAAGGGCGAGTGTCGACGTCGTTGAACAATATAAATTATTGCACAGGAAACAAACGTTTAGGTCAAACTTTAATTATACTTTATTTGACTTATTTAACGATTGAAACAACAGGTACAACAAATCTAGCTTGTAGATATCTGAGAGGCGAGTCTCTGGAGTTTGGAGCAAATCAGAGCACTCAAGAATGAGAGTCCGAATAAGAACACTTTAAAAAGAGAATTTGGGGAATCTTAGGGTTTCCGGAGGTGGGGTAGATCTAGATTTAGCAATGATGTGACATTATTTATACCGGTAGTCAAAATCAATCATACCATACCTTATCCTGTCCCTGTTCTGTAAGAATACCTTATTCTTATTGGAGAAGAATTTCGTTCGTTTTTCGGACAGGCTGATTTATTTTGGTTTGACGAAATTAGAAAATTAACTTTGCATTAGCTATTTCCCGATACCAGATAGTGATATTATTCCTCTGGATTGAATAGTGTTCCAGCACAGCCCAGTAGCCGGCAAGGAACGCCAAAGTGATGAAATTACGAGAAACAGCAAGTAATTATTACCAAAGGGAACTCATGTGATCCATTAAACTGAGGATTTTTTTTGCCCGAATGTCAATTTCTATCCTCTTTCATCAGGTTGGAAATTACAGACCCAAATAACACGTTACTGGAAAGAGCTTCTTTCTAAGTGGATGGAAATGGATGTTCGAACCAAATCCTAAGTTTTATGGAAACATGAGTCCACATGAGTTCACTTTGGTAATATTTGCTGTTGAGATTGGTTGTATACTGCACACGAGAGATGCGTACAGTATTCGTAACTCAAGTAGGCATTTACATGTACTTATTTTCTGTAGTCTCGTGCTTGGACTTGTACTCATTAAAATGTTGTCGTGTCTCACAGAAAAGAAGAAAAAAAAACAATACTAGAAGAATACTCACACTCGCACTCATCTCATGAACAAGTATACTCGTACTCACGGAAAAGTACGTGTAATCAGTATTCACGGAAAATAACTCGTACTCTTACTCCACGCAACTACTCGTACCCACGGAAAACGTTGTACTCGTACTCATGGAAAAGTACGTGTAAACAGTATCTCACACGGAAAAACAGCTCGCACTCGTACTCTGCGCAACTATACTCGTACCCACGGGAAAACTACTCGTAGTCGTACTCACAGAAAAGTATGGGCAATCAGTACTCATGGAGAACTACCATTAATACTCCATGTAGTACTCGTGCCCACGGAAAACTACTCGCACTCGTACTCACGGAAAAGCAGTTAATCTCGTTCTCACAGAAAAGTACTCGCAGTAGCACTTGTACTAGCAGGCCTACTCACGGAAAAGAAATCTTACTCGAACTTGCTCTCACATATAGGTACTCATATGCCTACTCATACTCACGGGAAAAGTATATTTCCCTCAAACTCACGGGGAAGTATATGTTGGGGAAGGGGGCTCGAAATCAAAGAAGAAGCATACTCTCGTACTTGAGCTCGTACTCACGGGAAAGTTATCGTATATTACTCAACAGAAAAGTACTCTGTACAAATCGATTGGTAGTTTATTTTGCCACAGTTGGAATTAAAAAAAGAAGCCCAAGTCTCGAGACAACTGGAGGCACTGGTGCTAACATTACGAGAATGTAAGAAGTACAGCTTTCCTATCCGCAAAACATTCAGCTATTTTCCTTGAATTACTAATCATGCTTCATAAGGTTGGCATACCTTTAAACCTAGTATGCGTCCTTGATTCAAACCAATCCCATTAGCCCGTTAAATCTCGTTAAATCTAGTTAAAGCGAAAGAATACAAAATACAGTCCTACTTTTTTCTTCTTCAAAGGAAACATACTACAGCACACACACACACAAATACTTCAAACTTGATTGTGCAAAGCTTTAATTTTATAATGTAAAAAAAAATTGATAGAATTCCGATACATTGTGAGGATGTTTTTTTTCTCCCCCATAACGACTTAAAAATGTGCACTTTTATTCAGTTCTTATCAGGCGTCTACGATCCCTTCGTGGGTCTGCGACCTAGTACCGAACCGCGGCCTTGCCTGATGACGTGCTTGACAATTCATGGTAAAGTCATGCATCCACCAGCATTGGGAAGCGAAAGAAGCGATTTCGGTCGGCACATCAACACATAACTCTTTCAGCCGCTAAGCGATTTGAACCGGTGTAACGACCAATCTATAAAATATTCTTTTATCATTAGCAGAACAAATACATCACGGACCCATAAAAAATGGTCAAAACTTCTGCGGTACCCCGTTGAGCGGTTTCACAGCCCTGACTCTAGGACTTGTGGCGTCGGCTGTAATTCGTAAGTTAACAAGGGACAAGGCCCGGGTTAGAACGGCTGGGGCCTTCAGCTCGAGTTTGTTGCAAGGCAAGGCCTGCGTGAACTCAGCAGACCCTAAGAAAGAAAGAAAGAAAGAAAGAAAGAAAGAAAAAAAACCCTTCCTGCAAAGTCTGTGCTGTTATTCTAACTAATTAGAAACCGTTGATGTTCAGACTGCCGCTTTATGCAGCGCCTGTTATAAAGCTGGACTGCGAATTGGTCTCCATAGAATCTTCTAATGAGAAACGCATATGGTATCTTCAGGGCCTGTGGGGTGGAATGGCCCGCGGATACTTTTCTAATACACTTGGGGTTTTCTTGTAAAACTGTTTGAACGGTTGGGGCACTCTTCCACCCTGACAGGCACCGGTAGCGCAGCAACATACCGATGCTTCATTACGAGATATGATGACAATTTCCCGGGGAAATTCTCATCACCTGTATCTAAACCATGATGTATCTTGCCAATAAAAACGCACCTGTACCGGCCGCCGGGTATACTCGAACCAGTCGCGGTCCAGAGGAGTGTTGCGCCGGGGTTAGCGCGTCGACAGACGGCCCAATTACTGTCGCATTTGTCTGGTGTATTTACTTAGTGATTATACCAATAAGTTAAACAAACACGGCACGCAGCGGGTCTGTAACGTTTTCATGGTAACACTCGATAGCCACTGACAGACGTATATGGTCTCGCCATATCAAACTCCCTTGCCCACGAGCCACAGAAACCGAATCCTTTCTTCTAGCTTTTCCCAACAAGAGATCAAAAAGTTGAAACTTTTCACGCAGACGAAATCGCCTACAGTTATTTGACGATGTCAGTATAACGAATTACAGACGCCATCTTTGTGGAGAGCCACTTTTGGTAGTTAGGCACGCAGGGGAAAATCTCACGGGATTTCGGGGGATAAGAAATGAACTGTGTATGAAAATGCTACGGTGTTGCGTTTCACCGGTTGTGGAACGAGGCCTATCTGGGTTTGTAGTCGTATACGTAAGTAGTCTTGCAGTATAGGGACAATAACTCTGTAGAGAAATTTGGGGATAAAATTTATGTTGAAAGAGTTTGGCTGTTTTCCTGTCAACAAAGGACCGGCTTTGTTGTAGGAATGACATCATAAGGCTAAGGATTTAAACACAAATATTCTTTCTCAATCCACACGGAATCGTCACCTTTTGTTTTTCTTCGTAAGTATTACTGCATGTTCACTCATATCAAAGTAGTTTTCATTCTCCTGAAGACGATCAGAAAATAGTGATCGAAACGTCGAGTTGTTAAACCGCCGTCTTTTTCAGAACCACATGCAGCTCAGAGATGGTTTTATCGTACCACATAATTTTGTGTACATTTTTATAAAAAAAAGAGAGATATCGCCCAACGCACAAGGCCGGACGGCCGCTTCAAGGTGAGGGCTACACTGAACTGATTTGGGTTGTCGACCCAGGTCAACTGTCACCAGGGGCCTGTTGCCACCTACTCCTGGGGCTAAAACAGGGTTACCCCTTCACAGTCCGTAAGGATGTATGTAGGCAAGGGTATCATCCACTAGGAGCCTGGCTGGTAGAGCAGAATGCACTACCTTCCCAACTTTTTACAAAGCAATTATGGTTAAGTGCCTTGCTCATGGACACAAGTGTAATTACCGGGATTCAAACCCACACTCTGCTGGCTGCACAACACCAGAGCTTGGGTCCGATGAACTAACCCGCTCGGCCACGACACACGCCACATTAGTGTCTCTTCAGACCTCATTGGAAAGTCGTTTCCCTTTTGGTCATAGCCAAACAAGTGGGTTTGACGGCTTCCTTGATACACGAGACCGAATAACTTTGTGATTTCTTAGCGGCTTTGATTTTAAACCACGATTAAAATAATGGGGGGGGGGGGTCGAGGAAATACCGGTCTAGTGCGATTCTTCTTTGAGCCAATGATTCAGCAGCCATTGCTCGGCCGTCTAGCATGGCTCATGGCCAGTGGATCTCGTACATAGCAATCATGAGCCAACGCTAACACAATGTTTTGCCCCCTTTTTTTAAAGGCACGTACAAGGTTTTGCCCTTAATTTCTGTCGTTCTTTACCACTTCATTCAATTAAAATCAATTCAATCCAGTTTTAAAAGCTTTGTCAGTTGCTCGTGGACTCGGAGTCAACGTAGTATACGAAAAAGTGATAAAACCAGGATCCGTTTTCCAGGCAAGAAGAAAGCGACAACAACATCTCTACAAAGCAGAAAAGGTTGCTATTTCTGAGCGAAAGTGCACTTACAAATTTCCTCCCACCTAATTAGACCCAGTACCCTTATAATCCCCACACGACCCTCGCACTGTATCATCGGTATACACCCGAACAAGGGGCCAGACTAATAACACGGCATCGCATCACACAAGTCGACTAATACTAGCAAAGCATACACAAGTGGGAAAAAACTCAAAAAGAAAAGAAAAAAGCCTACCGTACACGTTGAGGGGGAGAAGTTAAACAATGAAGCTGTAATTTGAGAGAAACCCCCGGTGCCAAACAAGACAGATCTCATCATTGTTCGATAACAGGGACTCGATTGTCCAATTCGACTGATGTTGACTTTTTTTATTTCCGATTTTCAGCTTTATCTGAAAGGACCTCGATATTTTGTTACAGCTTTACAGAAGCTTCTGAAAGCCATTTATATGCTTTATTTTAGACATTGAGATATTCTCAGAACGGTTTCTTAATGCTGAATGTTAGACCGGTTCTTATTATCCATCAATCAAAGTGACACCAAACGGAGTGGTACATCACAATCCCATAATGCCAGCCCCATTGGCAGGGTAAGGTATACTGGCGACATTGCACTCCACCGGGCAGGAGACTATTGTCCCACTCGTCCCTACAAACTAACCCGGGGCAATTCGCTCTCCATCACCGGGTACAAGTCCTCTCCTTTTTACGCTTTGTGTAAAAAAAAAAACCCGTAATGGCGACGAAAAGCTCTTTAAAAAAGTCAAAAAGGAAAGAGAGAGAGAGAGAGAGAGAAAAAAAACCCCGCAATAAGCGTTTCATTGGATCATTAAACAATCGCTGAAATTGCTTTACTCGCTTATACACACAATAATTCAGACTTCTTTTTGGCTTGTCGATTGTGTGTTTGTATTTGTGCGCACTCCTGTGGAAAAGTCAGAACTTTACAATGTAAGCGTTTTTCCAAAATTTGTTAAGACTTTATTCATGGAGTTAGGCGCCAGGGCTTTCATACTGTTACTAAAAACTCAGCCGCGACTGTAACAATGCCCAACAATGGCGTCATTGTGCGTGCGCAGGGGCCGGTGAAAAGATGGTGCTATGTCAAATTCATAAAAATAGGATTTCATAAATTGAACCTTAAGTCCTGGAAGACTGGAAAGTACGATGGGACAATGGTTCGTTTTCAGTGGCACTTTACCATTAAACAAACTACATTTCGCATTTTTTTTGTCCCATTGTTACTTCACTGCTCGTTTGACTCTGTGGTATTCCACGGGATTGTTAGCTCTGTGGTACATTATAAGTAAACCACAATTTCTTTGCGGCATAAAACAATCTGCATTTGAAGTCAATCTGATGCAGTATTGAATGTAGCACCATAATATCATCCATTAAAATCTGGAGTCTTTTTGTGTGGAAATGAGTCGGCTGGAAAACTAAAGCAGTCTCCCAGCTCACAAACTTTTGTATGTAGCAATTTACCCCCTCATTAACGGTTTATTACTTACAATATAACCCACCACATCTAAGGACCGAGCTTGCCAATATAATTTATATATTTCAGGCAAATATTTGGGTTGTAACATAAATATATTTGAGATTTCTTTAGATTTATGCCCATCACTCAATGCTGAAACGGCATTTTTCTCATAATCATATCCCACACAGGCCCATGACTTAACGGTTCACAACCAAGTTTGGGTTATAATCCAGGCGTTTCAATTGCAGTCTGTTATAAGCCAAACAGCAACTAAACACCTGCCAAATAGCCGACATTCTCTCCAGTTGGTCCGGCAATTGTCTCAGTGTTTGAACCTATGAAAACAGGGGAACTGAGTGTGAAACAATTGGCTTTTAAAATACTTTTCCTGCAAGCTGGGTCAAATTTCATGAGCTGCTTTAGCACAAGAATGAGCTAAGCACAACAAAATTATGCTTACCAGACAAGGTCACCGGCCACAATACCATGTCATGTGCACCATTTCTGACCGGTAACCTCTCTAATTGTTGCTAAGGACAAACATTGTTAGCAAAATTGTCTGCTTCAGAAGATCATGAAATTATTGTGCCCTGATCACCATGGATGGGTAAACATTGATGCTGTAACGCAAACTATAGGTTGCGATTTCTCGAGATGCGCTGTTTGCTGTGTTACTCTCAGCAGCGTTCTCCACTGACAGTGGTCCGCTGGTCAATTGGTAGTGTCACACGACCAAAGACCAGTCAAAATTCTGTCCAAGTGGTCCAGCTGGCTAGTTCAGTGTGGAAAAGCGTTCATGAAAGCCCCATATTATTATTAATACCAACCATGGACCAGTGAAAAAAACTGGTGGACCGGTGAAAGAAACTGGTGGATCAGTGAAACGACATACTCACTGGTCCTGCTATAGCTATCACTGAAAAGGTTAAGGGCGGTTCACCCTATGCATGATGATGAGTAGGATATCTTCCCTGACTCAGAGCTCCTTACTCTAGATGGACCACTAGATGTCCTTTCTCTATGAATGGATTCATCCGGATATTATATACATTCATGTTATACAAAAAGACCGACGTTCGAACCATGACATTTTCTGATCGGCAGAGGCCTACGTTTAATACAGCAAAGGAATTTATAAATTGCAATGAGGTGACCCCAGTTTAGTTCCAAATCATGACCACTTTATCTTGTATAAAATCAAATAAGGCCAATTCCCAGGGTAGTTGTCATGTGTGTTTATTGAAGGCTATAGAATACTTGAGTTTGTCCCTGCAGAAACAAAATAACCATGTACACTACTTTTATTACCATGATTATTCTTTGAAATAAAGGGATGAGTTAAATATTTGTGCCTGCCAATAATGTAACATTTGGGTTGTAATGTCTAGTTACAGGCAGTGTGTACTGTTGGTAGTTACTCCAAATGGTAATGGCCATAAAAACTCCCTTGTTAAAGAGCACCGTTAGAGCTGTTGATATTATAAAACATTGTTAGAAACGACCCCATTTGAAGTAATGTAGTTTTAAAGAAAGGGGGTGATTTTTCACCTATAATTTGAATCTGAGAATGGCTTCAGGCATGAAGCCTTCCTCATGCATCTGGAAGCACACAATTCTTTGCAACAAGGGTGTGTGTTTTTTTCTTTCCATTTTCTTGCATTTTCGATGACCCTAGTTGAGCCCAATTTTTCACAGGCTTGTTATTGGATGCATAATGCCTGGCTACACCAAGTGAGGATACTGGTCTTTGACAACAACCAAAAGTATACCCCGTGCCTTTAAGTCCAACCCAAGCATGATTTTGAGTGGGACATCTTCTCTAACTCAAAGCTCCTCGTAATTACTCTGTGTATAGATGGATTTATCCGGATATATACATTTTACATTATACAAAAAGATTAACGTTCGAACCATCAAAGTTTCTGATCGGCAGAGGCCTATTATACGTAAAGCAAAGGAATTTATAAATTGTAATGAGGTGGGCCTGTTTCAGTTCGAAGTCATGACCACTTTATCTTATAATATATAGGCCTATATAAAAAAAAAATATCCCAGGTTAGTTGCATGGTGTGTTTATTGAAGGCAAGCATGTTTGCGTTTGCTCCTACAGAAGCTAATCATATACAATCAACTTTACCATAATTCATCTTTCAGGGGGAGGCAAAGATTTCTGGCTGTTGTTACATCTACTTATTATGATATTTTGACCATCGATAACTTTAAAACTATGTGCGTGACTTGTCCCAGTGACGTTACGGGGGGTGGGGGTGGTAGGGGAACTTAAGAACCCGTCCTCAGTTCCCCCCCCCCCCAGCACCCCCTAAATGAGATATAAGAAAACTAAACTATGAATGCCGATTAGTACTGTAGAAAATCCTATGACAAAAATAATACATATTTGTTCAAATAAGATTGCGAACTTTCTAACTAATCGCAATGAATGGAAGGGCACGTGCGCACAATCAGAATTTCCAGTGTTCCCTGTTATTTTGTATGCTGCTGTTTGGCAGTGCAAGCTAACGAAGGTGAAGGACTATCGGTAGTGCATTATGGTTCGGTATAAATAAATCAGTATAAACCCCCTTATTTTTCTTGCCCCGCCTCCTCCCCCAAATAATTTTTTTTATAGTTAGTCCACTGCATTGTCTCCTTACATCATGTGGAAAAAAATATAAGAAACGCCTGCATGTCTTTTTTTCTATCCGGGCTCTACGGAGTCATACACGATTTAAAGATTTCAAATGGCTCTACGGCTGGGTCTGGTACCACGATCAGTTTCCTTACACCCTAACAACTTCCGGGTCATAATTGACTCGGATCAATGTCCCACGGGGCCTGACCCATTTTCCGGGCGTCAGTATATGACGCGGAATCTGTGTCAAAAATGACCCATAGATGGGTCGAAATGACGCAGAATCCGGAGGTAAAAAATCCCATTTTAAAACCACTTTCTG
This sequence comes from Pisaster brevispinus, assembly GCA_023634235.1. Taxonomy (NCBI): domain Eukaryota; kingdom Metazoa; phylum Echinodermata; class Asteroidea; order Forcipulatida; family Asteriidae; genus Pisaster; species Pisaster brevispinus. The sequence continues at coordinate 14,728,848 of JAMKCF010000012.1, read as the reverse complement.
GGTAAACCCGAGTCGGAAGTGGGTCACAAATCACAAAGTTCATGATGTCTGTAGTTTAGCCTGTCATGTATTTCAAGTATTTCAAATGAAGTGTTGATGGGTTTTGTATTTTGATACTTGGTAAAAGTGTGCATTGTTAGCAAGTTGCTTTGAGTGAAATGTACTCAACAACCACTTTGTAACAAAGAAGATTTCGCTAATGGTTATGTAAAAGTGTGCATTGTTAGCTAGTTGCTTTGAGTAAAATGTACTCAACAACCACTTTGTAACAAAAAAAAGACCCGTACATTTCATTAAAAATGGTTTATGTAAACAGATTCTATTGCCATCACGTGGGCCGAGTAACACCTGTTATTTTCCCCAGCTGCAACGTCCTGCAAACATCATTATTCTCTTAGAGTTTTAGGTTGAAATTCACTGCTATTCGATTGAAACAAGTGACAACTGCAAAAGATTTTGCCACTAGTTACAATCGATTAGAAAGCATTAACAGGTTAAAACTTTAAGAGATCACACAAGACAGTGACAATGTTATATAAACCCAGCATTAAGTCTAGATCTTATAGTTTAAGAGTTTATTTTTCAATTAACACCACTCTAAGACGCTAATTGCCGAATGTTGGCTAGCATCTTTGCTCGTCACTATGCAGGAAACTAAGGACGCCGAGAGTTGTGACATCTGATAAAGAATACTGGAGGCCGTGGGTTACATTCCCGCCCTAGTCACCTAGGATTTCCCCCACCAGACCGCGTGCCTAATCCGTCTGCCCAGTCTGTGTTTCAAAGAAAATAAAAGAAAGAAATAAAGAAATGAAATATATCCCTTTTTAACGCATGATGATGATTTTATTTTATTTTATTTTATTTTATTTATTTATTTATTTATTTATTTATATATATATATCGATTGTCCCGCTCCAGTCAATTTTTCTTTGTTCAAACCCGAACTATTTAAATAAAATTTCCCAGTCAGTTTCCCTTGTGGTTCATGACTAGATATTTAATATTAAAAAGTCGCATCCCCTTAAGGTGATCCCGTGGCTGCCGCTTCCCAGGTTGAATCGTATACGTGGGTGTGATCCCTGGCTACACGGCAGTTAACGGTTGTATGGCTTCTGACTGGCACCCCGAACAAAGATATTGACTAACAGGGAGACCGCCAACATAGGGCTGGATGGCTCAGTTGGTAGAGCGCCGGTACGTTAATCCGGAGGTCGTTGGTTCAAGTCCCGCTCCAGTCAATTTTTCTTTGTTCAAACCCGAACTATTTAAATAAAATTTCCCAGTCAGTTTCCCTTGTGGTTCATGACTAGATATTTAATATTAAAAAGTCGCATCCCCTTAAGGTGATCCCGTGGCTGCCGCTTCCCAGGTTGAATCGTATACGTGGGTGTGATCCCTGGCTACACGGCAGTTAACGGTTGTATGGCTTCTGACTGGCACCCCGAACAAAGATATTGACTAACAGGGAGACCGCCAACATAGGGCTGGATGGCTCAGTTGGTAGAGCGCCGGTACGTTAATCCGGAGGTCGTTGGTTCAAGTCCCGCTCCAGTCAATTTTTCTTTGTTCAAACCCGAACTATTTAAATAAAATTTCCCAGTCAGTTTCCCTTGTGGTTCATGACTAGATATTTAATATTAAAAAGTCGCATCCCCTTAAGGTGATCCCGTGGCTGCCGCTTCCCAGGTTGAATCGTATACGTGGGTGTGATCCCTGGCTACACGGCAGTTAACGGTTGTATGGCTTCTGACTGGCACCCCGAACAAAGATATTGACTAACAGGGAGACCGCCAACATAGGGCTGGATGGCTCAGTTGGTAGAGCGCCGGTACGTTAATCTGGAGGTCGTTGGTTCAAGTCCCGCTCCAGTCAATTTTTCTTTGTTCAAACCCGAACTATTTAAATAAAATTTCCCAGTCAGTTTCCCTTGTGGTTCATGACTAGATATATATATACTGGATATATATATAATATCTAGTCATGAACCACAAGGGAAACTGACTGGGAAATTTTGACTGGATATATATATATATATATATTTTTTTTTTGGGGGGGTTCAAGAACAAATCTGTTTATTGATAGTTTATACAACCATGGGCCGATTAGGTTAATCTTCATAATGAATATTGCCATTGTGATTTGTATTGTGACATTACACTTTGCTTAGCAATTAAGATTGATGCACAGTTAATATCAATCTTGGCTCTTTGTGAAATCAGCGCCAGCTTCTCGGTGCCGCAGCCGTAAATCTAGGACGTGGTACAGATGTCCGGTAGTTTTACATTCACAATCTGTGATAATAGCGTATACAGGCCAATTCAATTGTGGAGGGGAACAAATATGAGCGAGGCATTTTGACATTTGTTTGAAGGCCCATATTATGCATGTCTTGTTCTTAAAAGGAAATTGGTCAAACTGTAAAGGAATCCCGGATCAGTATTGAGCCAGAGTGGATCAGCTGTGGTTGCCTGACCCGAGGCTCTGGTCAATGTGATCCGGAACACGTGATCCGGAACACGTGATCCGGAACACGTAGCTGTCCGTCTGGATTGCACTCTTCCACCGCGCAAATTCTTTCCATTCCACCCAATCAGTGATCCCGCTCTAAGTCCTTTAGCCGTCTATCTATTTTAATTTGCTTTCCACAGTTATTCTAAATCAACAACCTTCCATGGAATGGGAAGAAAACGACCGATAAAAGCGAAAGCAGCAGAGCTAAACTGTTCATCCAGATCGTAGATGGGATTCCCTTCAGGGATGCGCATTGACTCGCGTTATGAAGCTGAAAACCCACGTAGCTGCCGCAATTGGGGGGAGGGGGGGGGGACAAGGGCGGTCAACCCTGTGGCAGGGGAGAATACTGGGTATTTATTTTTTAGAGGTGGAATACTGAAAGAAAAAACACCATTGCTGCACAGAACTGTGTGCTTTCAGATGCCTGAGAAAGGCTTCATGCCTGTCAGATTCATATTATTTTAAATACCACTTTCTCTAAAACTACACATTACTTAAAAGGGTGTCTAACAACGTATCTGCGCTAGGTCATGAATTGACACTATGAAATGTCTGCCCCGTGCTTAAAAAACAATTTCCGCAAACAAACTTTTTCTTATTTCGGAGTGACCTCAATCAAAATGACCACCTACCGAACTAAATCATAACCACTCCACTCGTCGTAACATTTCAAAAGAATTGTATCCTTGATACAACGCACACTATGAGTCAAAAGGATTGGAATGAATGGCCAAATCACTTTAACAACGGCACCTTTGAAGTACTTTTAAAGTCGAGAAAAAAAGTTCAAAGACAAAATGGCAGTTCGGAATCCATCGAAAAACAAACCACAAATAAAATTTGGACAGCAGGCTTCACATTCCCGTTACACGTTAAGCCAAGTGAGCCAACTTAGGTAAATTTTTTGCTTCTGTGGTCCAGAACACCCTTGAAGGAGAATCTCGTTCAGACTTGAGCCAGATTGGGTCAGCTATATGATTTGCTTGATCCGAATTCTCCGGCGAGATGATCAGAAACACTCTTTGACTATGACCCTTTTTTTCAGCGTTGAGCCAGATTAGGGCAGCTATGACTTGTCTGATCGGAATTCCTGGTCAAATTGATTCGGATCGCTCTATAAGAAATCCCCTTCAGCTTTGAGCCAGATTGGGTCAGCTATGATTCGCTTGACCTGAATACCGGATCAAAATGTTCCGAAAAACTAATCCCGCTCAGAGTTGACCCGGGTAAAAATACTCTAGCCTAACAAAAATTCGACCTCAAAATAGAAGATGAAGCAGTCCTTTTTCTCCATATTTCTCTTTTATTATTTCTTTAACATTGACAGCTACACCGCTGGACATTATATACATAAATATTTATATATACATGAATGTATATTTACAAATAAGTTATATTTTTTAAACAAGATACAAACATGTATAATATCTCCCTGGTGTAGCTTAGACTATTCCTTTGTGAATTCTTTCATGATCCAATAGAGATAATGAGTTTGAATAAACACCGGACGTACAAAATAACAGGAAATATTCGGTGGTACAGAATAACAGATCTAAGAAGACTTAAACTTATGCCTGTTGTTTACAGCTTTAAGGCAGTGTATACTTTTGGTAGTTGTCAAAGACCAGTATCCTCACTTGGTGTATCCCAACATATGCATAAAATAACAAACCTGTGAAAATTTGGGCTCAATTGGTCATCAAAATTGAAAGGGAATAATAATGAAAGAAAAACACCCTTGCTGCACAGAACCGTGTGCTCTCAGATGCCTGAGAAAAGGCTTCATGCCTGTCAGATTCAAATTTTTTTTAAAAATTATCTCTTTCTCTAAAACATTACTTCAAAGGGTGTCTTTTCTAAGATCGTTTTATAATATCAGCAGCTCTCCAGTGATTCATACTTAGTACATTTTTACGGCCATTAACTTTTGGAGTAATTAACAAAGATGAACCCTCCCTTTAATTACGTTCTTTATCATGAACTACCCCAAAATGTGGGTATACGTAACCCCCGTTTGGTACTCCCTTACCCAATGCGGATACCAATGGTCCCCGATCGGGAAGCACCTATGGGTGCTAAGAAATTACCCATATCACTGATAAATTTATATTGCTACCAGCACATTCTCCATAAAAAAAGAAAGAAATGTTTTAAAAGGGCAAATTTGCCCAAACCAGTTTTAAATTTCGTGATACTCAAGATCCCTTACAAAATTGTGATCAGTGTTTGTAAAAAATAAAGAAGACAAATCTTATCCAGGGACGCCTTTTTGGTAAACGTCTTTGATCAACTCTATTTTCAACATGTTTAGAATTTGTCGCGGCTCTTCCCACTGGCCATTATCTTACATACACTTTCAACTGTCAATAACAACTACAGTGACACAGTGACACCATTTTTGAGAGTAGGGAATAATTCTTAACCAATGATACAGTTTGAAACAACTTGAATCAACCTTAAATCGTGTATTAATCATTTTAAAGCATGGCGAAAATAGTGTCTGAAAAGCACTTTGGCCTTGCTCCGATAAAAATTAAGCTTGATTATTTTACCGGATATTTTAAAGAAACGTGGATTTTTCTTGTAAAAGTCTGTCTCAGAGAAATCAAATACTGGTAAATTATTCCGTGGGGCGGACCAAATATTAGCTTTATTGATGGGCACCTTAGCGTGTTCAATCCTGCTGCGTTCATTTGAATTGCAGATTGATTGACGTTAACAAGAGACAAGACAGCAACCAATAAATTCCATCCTAATGTCAGTCATTAAAATAGTACTTCATTTGTGCTCCCTTCCCATTTATATTAATATCATTGACTTGGAATTAGCAGAAATGTATGTACTATAACACACGCAGGCAATCTCAGAGACTTAAATTTAATTGGTTTTTAAGCTGGGGGACATTGGTTTTTAAAACAGGATTGGAATTTTCTTTGGGAGACCCCCCCCTCCCACCTTTACAAAAGAAGAAAACACTTTTTGATTGATTGGAATCCGAGTTGGAAAAACGTAAATACAAAAGACCGAATTCGTAATTATCGAAAACAAAAATGGATCAATCCCAATCAGAAAGTTCACTGATAAAAAAAACCCCAAAACCCTCCAAACAACATACCAGTGCCAAATCCACCAGAGAAATATTTCTGAGTAATGACTAGAAAATAGCATTTTCAGACCCCAGTACTAACAGTGCATGCTTGTTCCGGTTACAGCAATTGGAAAATGCCCCACGTGAACGTGCATAAACACCTGGACAAAACACAAACCGTATTCAGTAGTATTCGCTACAATGGGACCCCCCCCCCCTCATTTGGTTGAAATTTTCCGCAGGTTGGTTGTAAATTTACTCGTCCCGAGCTCACAGTACCTTTAAACCTTTTGCAAATGTTAACTAGCTCTTAACAGTCCAAGCCCTTAATTTCAGGCTGGTGCCCAATTACTGTGCACTTCCAATTTAGAATAATGACATTTCTATAAAATAAGCAGTAGATGCGTTTGGACTCGTGTGCGTTTTTTTTCTTCTCTCTCTTCGAGGAAATTAACTTCATGTGCCTCGGAAATAGAACTTAAATAACAAGGGAGGCATTGGGAAATGTTAGTTTTTCGGAGCTGAAATAAAGGATGATGGCTCTATGGGTCAGTTTGAAGTAGAGTTCGCTGATAGTTTTTCTAAGAGAGCCAGAGATTCAAACGGACAATCAGATTGAACTGTATTTACATAAAATATCGACTAATTGAGAAGCACTGTATTTGAAATTTTTATCAAATTTGGGCACCTTATCTCTTTTTATCTGGTAAGTACTTTATAAACAGGGAAGCGGCAGCAGCTTTGAAGCGGCACCCTTACAACCCGCAACCCTCAGCAGCACCCTTACACTTACAGCCACAGCTGCCCATTCGGACTCAGCCTTAACACCAAGTACAATAACTGTCTAGAAAAATTGTTACCAAACGCAAACATTTGACCAACACACTCATTTCTTATTGGCCAATATCACAATATATACCAATGTTATGAATGTTTGAATGACCTTTTAGTTTCCTCCTAAACGTTTAATTTACTCCTGTAAATTGGTTATTCCAACTGATTAGTATACCAATAGCTTACTACTATAATAGCTTACTAGTTGATAGCTATAACTATAGTTGATGGCTTACTTGTAGCAACTTGATATTACAGGTTTTTACGTCCTGAGATGAGAAGGTATTTCAGACAGAAATGAGAGACTGATCAAAAATTGTCCCCCAGTCATTTCGTTCTTATTTCGATTTGCACAATGCACACAAAAATCCCTGACAATACAGAAACCTTTACTTCGTGTTTTCACACAAAGTGTAACCACATTTATCTGGGTGATGGTTGGTTGAATTGAAACTTTGAAAAATTTGGAATGAATTTACTCTTTCCCAAACTAATTATGTATCACACCTTTAGACAATGCCCCTTTTTTGCGGCAGGGTAGCTCTAGCCTGGGAGGCATAGATGATCAGAATTAGTAAGTTATTTTTCTGGAGTATAAGGATCAGATGAAGATACTCTGTGTAAAAAAAACAAAAAACAAAAAAAAACCCACCCAAAATACCCAAATTTCATATAGTGAGAACATGGTATCTTTCAGGGTTTTGATTGTCGGTTTATAAAATAATCTGTAAGTTTCTTGTTTGGTGTCTGGTCTGGTGGATTGATGGAAATACGAGATAACCTTCAGCCTCTATGTTTCTCAAAAGTTCGGTTTGGCTTCGGCTTGCGACTTGATCAGCCATAATGGCCGTGGCTTTTATACTGGCTGATTCAAGTCTGAATAGACGCACTCATTCTAAGGCTGTGTGCGAATGGACAGTTTTCGACAGTGGCTATTTGCTAATGGCCAGCTTGCTGAAAGGTCCTTTCAGCAACGTTGTCGTACCAGCCAACGGTCATAGCCGTAGCCGGTCATTCTATTCAGACGCGGCCCAATTCGGAGCCGAGGTTTGGGTGAGGTCATACTATACTGAGGTATACACTGAGGCATTGTGTGGTTTGTTGAAGGAAAGCCTCAGAGGTTGAAGGATGAAAAGCTCCCATTGAGGCAATATGAGGTTTGCTATAGACTAGGAGAATGAGGATCTACAGTATCAGCCTGACAAGTCAAATGAGGATCTACAGTATCCGCCTTACAAGTCAAATGAGGACATACAGTATCAGCCTTACGAGTCAAATGAGGATTGAGGATATATACAGTATCAGCCTTACATGTCAACCAATAAACGCCTCAGAGGTTGAGGATGGGCAGTAACTTGTATCAGCCTCAGAACAATAATTTTACTGTTTTAGTTATCTGCATTGACAACAAATGTACTGCGACTCAATTTTGTGTAGGTCTGCATTAGGGGGCTAATATAATGTAGTACTACTAATGTCTGTACATGTATAATATTTGAAATGGCAATATGTCTATCACATGCTTAAAGCTGTGGTTGGTGTGCACATTGCTGTGGTTCAGGAGGAGAGGTTGCTGTGTATCCCTCATTTTAATCATCTTTGCTCCGCCCCCAACTTTCTGCTTGGAGACAAGGAAAATGATGTTGTACTGTAACTTTGTTGTAGAGGTGGTTTCAAACAGTCGTCTGACTGTAGTACTCGTGTTTGATTTGGTCCACAATTTCGAACATACTGTCAGTTTTATTTCAGGCTTTGTGGAATCCTGTTTATATCGTTCCTGAGGCTGGGTACGGATACAATAGACTCGACCCGGGTGGACTGTGGTGACCAGCCGTGGCAGCTCCGGGAAAGTACGAGTACGGGGCAAACTGGAGCGGCTGGAGCAGTCCGGGCATGGCGGCTGCGTGCCGGTGAATATGCCCCAGTGAATAGTACGTTGCCGGGAACGGGAAGCCGAACCCGGGCGGGAGGATGGGCTTGGCGGCCATCTTCAGTTTCTCCAGCTCGGCCTCCTGGAGTCGCTTGGCCTTCGCCCGGCGGTTCTGAAACCATATCTTGACCTGGGTCTCCGTCAGGTTGAGCGAGGCGGAGAACTCGGCCCTCTCGGCGATGGAGAGGTACTGCTTCTGGCGGAACTTGCGCTCCAGGGACAGGAGTTGGGAAGTGGTGAACGGTGTCCTGGGTTTGCGGTTGGTCTTATGTTTGCGTAATGTGCACTGCACTTTGTTCGCTCCCGGTCCGCCTGCGGTGCCAAAGGAACGAGTGTCGGTAGTACCTGTGGTAAACAGAGTAAAGAGAGGGAGACTAGGTTTAAGGTTTGAGAAATCCAGAAACGGAGAGAGGAATCTCCGATTCGGAGAGGTGGATTAAATTTGATACTCCACGAGAGAGATTAAACCCGTCTACACCACGTCGCCATAACGGGCTGGTGTTTGCTTAGGGCTTCATCCGATCCGCTAGGGCCACCACGGTGACTGGACCGTGCCCCGACTCGACTTTTCACAACAATAATACCATTCTGTAAGGAACCTTCATCCATTCACGGCACGGTGTTTTTTGTGTTTTGTTTGGCGAGTCAGTTACCAGAGATTTGGGGCTTGACAAATTACATCTCAAGATCTAAAACCCTCGAGTTTGTTTTTAGTGTTTACAACGTGCACTGATGCGGGTAATGACGAGATAGGGCTTGGCGGTCGGGGTGGGAAGAAAACAGAAAATGAAAATATAAGGTGCACAGTTTTTTTTTTGCTGGTCATTGCTTTGCCATGCTTTGGCTATCACGGCCAAAACACACCGAGGGTTTGATGTATTAAATGTCCACATTAAAATATGTAATTCTCTTTTTTTTCTTCTTCTCCCTACACGCAATTTACGTGACGCCGCGGCCGACCAGGAATAAAATAGGCTAGACCGCCAGACCCACGGGACGCCGAATAAAATGCTTGGCCAGAAGTCCGTGAAAACGGTGCCGTGCGCGCTCGCTGCTTTCAACTCCGCACTGATTAAAGACCGTGGAATTGACACAGTTAAACACGGGATTTGCTGCGAGCAGGAACAGTATTACGGCCTCATCATCCACGGAGCTGTTTTGTATGTGCATAAAAACATCACATCGGGTGTGCCATTAAAATTGATGATGATAATCATTTGCCTGTTGAAATTGCTCCGAGGTTTTCAAGTGTGTGCACAACATAGAGATTAGAAATTGATTTGCAGTACTAACTTACACACTATTATTATAAAGATGGTCATGGCGGGAAAACTTCCCCCCTGAAATATTTGTGCTTCAAATGCTGAAGTTTTTGAGAATAAAATAACAATTTATGAGTTAGCGATAAAACCCAATGTTTGAAAATAGTGAAAACATGTACGTTTTTCCCCCACCATTTCGTCGTGAATCCGTTGACCGATTGCGTTTGCACAGCTTTGCTAGTTATTTCACGTGTTTGTTGGGTTACATGTAGTGCAGATTTTGGTCCATGACAACTACCAATGTTGACCGCGTTCCTTACTTACAGGTAGTTTGAAAAAAACATAGATGGGAATTTTTTGTTTTATTTATTTTTTTAAAGCTAAAAGCTTGTGTTCTAGCTTGCCATGTCAGCGAGAAAATGTTTAACGATATTAACGCGAGAAAATGCTTTAACTGTTACAAAACATTGCAACCAAAGTGTGTAATGGAAATTTACTAAAATTTTCTAAAACTTGAAAGTTGTGTCTCCTCTCGGCAAAGAGATAAAACCCATTTTAAGTAAAATTTAAATAGGTTTGAAAATGACATATACATTGTCGTTACAGTCTCAAATCCTTCTAGGCCTACTATCCTTATTGCCGAAGTCAGGGTTTCAGAAGGACTGGGCCGCCGGTAGGCCCAAACAACCATTATCACCGGGTCAGGCATTATAATAATATCCAAGTCCAAACTAATGGTCCACTTTCAAGCCCAAAAGGTTAAAGCAATTTTTGTTTAGGCAAGGCCTAGGCTACTTCTGAAGTCTAGTTTTGGAGTTCGACAAACATTCACACATTTTCAAGCAATCGCAACCTACGTAAGGTGGACTATTTTTTGTTGGTAGTGTTTTTAATTGGTGGTCTGTGGAGTGTTGGTGCAACCAGTTTTTTCTTTTACAATACCCTTGGGTGGTCCAAAATGGATAGTTTACATGACTGTGTTCCCTCGTTACATTGATCTTTTGGAATACTTAACTCCAGAACTGATTTGCAAAGAGAACCCAAACATGGGCCTAAGTGTACACTAGTATAGATATAGTGCTTGTTGTACACACCGTGGTGTGGCTAGTATCAACTTGCAGGCCAGATGTTTGACTTAATCCTCAAAATTCACAGAATCCTTCCCTAGATGTAGAAGGCCAATAGGATTTGTCAAAATGATTATTGGAACAGGTTTTCGTGGTTTTACCTCAGTGGTTCAAACCAGTGAACGATTTCCTATGTATAGCAGAGCAGAATGACACACAAAAATGTATCAGTTGCCTCATTTGCTATATATATTAAAAGATTATCATTCAGTGTGCACACAATATTTTCAGTAAACATCTTTTGCAATGCATAATCAAAATCCTTCCCTGCTAACCACTCCTGTCTGAAGGATGTTAACATTTCCAATGATCCGTCATTTGTACAGCAATTGGTCCAGGGGTTGAGGAGTTAGTCTTCGGTTCAAGCCGTGATTCATGTCACTATATGATCATTTACTTGAACACCGTACGTTCCTATTACCTGTTAACACACCGGTTGCTGTGTAATTAACGCATCACCAAAAGGACCTTGTATTCCTATTAACGGTTACTAATAGCCTTTTGAAATGGATATTTTTGACTTGCATCAAAATACGATTTATTCTTCACGTAACTATTAATTCCAAATTTTGGACGAGAGCTAGAAATTATTTGCACGACGCGATTGCAATGTATAACAACAGGGTTCGAGGTCATTTGGCGTTTAAAGCCAGGGTATGCTTTAGGTCATTAATCCATAAGTTAATGACAATAAAAACTCACTTGGTAAAGAGCACCGGAGAGCTGTTGATATTATAAAACACTGTTAGAAACGACCCCCTTTGAAGTAATGTAGTTTTAGAGAAAGAGGTAAATGTTCGGCCCCCAAATTTGAATATGAGGAAGGCTTCAGGCATGAAGCCTTTCTCAGTCATTTGAAAGCACACAATTCTACGCAACGAGGGCGTTTTTTCTTTTCATTTCTTGCAACTTCGATGACCAAATTGAGTGCAAAGTTTCACAGGTTTGTTGTTTTATGCATATGTTGGAATCACACCAAGTGAGGATACTGGTCTTTGACATTTACCAAAGTATACCCTGCTTTTAAAATAGGATTCATGATGAAAGCGTTTCTGAACGTGACTGTTTAGGTTTTTTGCGTGTTTTTCTTCTTCTTCTAAGAACCATCATGAATGAACATAGTATATAAAAGAGAGCAGAGGCAGTAAATGAATAGGCTGAATTTCTGGACAGAAATTTCTAGTTTCGATTACATAGGCCTACGACATCGACCTTACAGGTTTCACGACAGCTTCACGGCGAGTCCTCTAAATAAACATAGAAATTAACTTGCTAAAATTGCACTGGCTATGTCTTTGACAGTCTTAATCATCTCGGTCACAGCTTTGCATATTAATAATTAAACAGCCAACTAGTTTCTAATTTAATTGGTTGCTGAGTAACGGTGCCCCCACGATAACCGACCATTTATCAACTTGTCTATAATTATTCAATGGTATCAAGTAATAAATTCGTGACCGTAAGTCATGGAGTTTAGACATCTCCATGATGTGTATTGTGTACTGTAATTATAGGGAACTTTCCTGACTACTTCTCTCCGTTCCAATATCCAGTTGGTTAATGGCATACAATGTAGGCCAGGGGTTCCACTACAAAAATGTGGATCTTTTCAACAAAGGTAGGACACAATGATTTAAAATGACCGAAAATATAATTTTAGTAAAGTGGGGATGTAAACAGCAACAACCTCCATAACGAGTGTTGGTTTTAACAAGCCGATGTGGTGTATCAACTTGACGTTGTGAACGATTGAATGTGACTATACATATCGAAGCTAACATTTAATACGTCTGATAACACAATGTATGGATAAATCTTTTCATGGGAAGTTCTGCAATGTTCTTAGACAGATGTCCCACGTGACACTCCTTTTTTCACCTTCGAATTGCCAAAATCGAAATGAGCACTTCGAATTGTCAAAATCGGAATGAGCATTTTGAATTGCCAAAGTCTAAATGAAGAGCATTTCGTTTTTCCCCCAAAAATTTAAATGACGTGCAAATGAACTGACGCGCTAAAACCCCAATAAAACATTATTCTCTCAAATGATTTTAATTCTGCATCCAGTAAAGATTAGTGGGAAACACATTACAAGTTATGACATTTGTTTCGACTTAATATCCAATTTAAGTAGGATTGGGCCTTTGCATTTACCAATACAAAATGAAAGTATATTCTTGAACAATCTGATGGAAATATGTGTTCGGAGCATTTTCGGCATATTTTCTCGCTGATGAGAGTTCTTGGGGAAGATACAATTTCGAAGGTTAAGGGTGACAAGTACTTGCAAAATTACATGAGACGGCATTAACGGTAGACCTATACTTCGGGAAAACAAAGTGATCAAAATGCTGACAATTTTCGAATAGAATCTGTGGGACTTTCAATATAACTACAGGAGTTTTTAGTCGTCAGTGATTCACTTGATGATTTATATTTTCCAACATAATTCCACCTTTCTGAAAAACAACTTAATTTGTAAAAAAAAACCATATGAGTATTTTCGACGGCGATAATCACTTTACTGATTTTTTAAAAATGAAATTAAACAAATAGGCTAAAATATTCTTCCATCCCAACATTTTAAAGATTTGGGCTAAAATCAGGAAGTATCACAACGAGTAAGGGCCGCGTCACATAAATTATCACAGGAACTTTCCAGACAACCAAAATACAGTGAAATTAAAAAGGGAATTTACTGCGGTATAACACGAGAGACATTTCTAAACATAGTATTAACTATCCCCATGTGGAGTTCTTTCTTCTGCGATTGCCAGGAACTAGTTTTTGCTTGTAAATTGCTTCATGAGACATGGCCATAAGGCTGGTAATCTTTTACTCTGAAACTTAACTTGTGATTAAAAAAAAAACAACCTTCGTACCATTTATCCTAAAATGCTGCCATTTTTTGTCAGCTCAGAGTCTGGTGTTATTTACATCGCCAGTCAGGCAACTTAAATTCGGCTGGTAATCTTTTAGTTTGAAATTTAACTTGTGAAAAAAAACCAACCCTTGGTACCAGTCATCCTGAAATGCTGCCACTTTGTCTCAGAATCTGGTGTTATTTACATCGCCTGTCCCAGGCAACTTAAGTAAGGCCTACACTGTGTGACTTTAAATATTACATGACATCTCTGGATTTCAGCATGCGAATGTGAACGTCTACGCCTCAATGAGGTTGTCACATTTCCAGTTTCCTCGACAGTGACAACCATTTCAATGACATTTCCATATGTTACTTTAAAGTCACGTTCCTTGAAAACTAAACCAGTTAGATTGAATGTGCTGTCCCCAAACAAAACAACAAACAGACAAACAAACTAACAAACAAGCAAACAAACGGATACAGGTGCTACCCCTTTAAAAGAACTATGATGTCAGTTCTTATGTAGAGCAACATTGCCATCCTTTACACACGCGCATGTAGCCATTGATGTCATACCACCAACCTCTGACCTCTCTCTATGGTCATACGCTATCGAGCAGAGCACAGTCATTTGTTTGGGATCACCATATTATAAAATTGTAAACATGGCGTATCAATGCCAGGAATAAGAGTGGAACTTATCATCGACTCGCTTGAGTCAACAAGTTAAGCTTTATTCCGAATCTTTCACATTTTTGTTTTACAATCAAAGATGGTATAGCCCCTAATATTTGTCCACACAATTATTTAGAAATAAATATAGGATGAGACATTTAGTGCACAGCTCAAAGTAGTGAATTTTTTTTTCTGTGTGAATAACACATTGTACAAATCTGAATATTCCTACGATACGAATTTGTTTGTTTACCTACCCGCGTCGGCAAACAAGAAATCAAAGATATATACAGAAGTTTTTCAAGTGGGCCCTGGTATCATCGCGATGATTTTTTTCTTAAATATATTTTATTTATAAATGCAAGTTTAATGGTTGGTCATTACCGAAATAAAATTTAACTCATTTAAAAGATTTATTATTCACATCTGAACAAGAAGAAGTATGCAAGTTTTTAACAAGTTTGTGGCACAGTTTTAAGTAGCCCACAGGGCGTGTTAAGAAGTGTGTTTTTTTTGGGTAGCGGTTTTTTACTAGACAATGTACGCTGAGCCCTACACAATTAGGCCTACTCGTTAAGAAGATACGAGTAGAGCCTGGAAGTCGAGTCCTGACAAAAGTTAGGATTTTACCTCTAATTTGTTTCAAAGATTATTACCCGGATTTAACACTTATCATCGACTCACTGCCTTGCAAAAGGAACGACGTCGTCGTGTTGGGCATGAGCTCGATAAAAATGTATTGTCTGTTCACCAGACCACGTGAGCCCAAGTGTTGTGCAATAAACATTTGGGTAATTGTTTGTGCGGCGTAATCACGGAAAATTAATTAATTTCGTGGTTGACTGACTTAATGGTGGTGTAGATACCCCGAGGATGTCGTGAAAAAGAAATTGGAGTGCAAAGCTAAATTAACATCTCACCAATATAGCTGTGTAACTGTTGCTTTATTGGAGAACCATAAACGACAGGGAATTATACTCATAAATTTACAACTGAAAAATAAAAAACAAATCCCTTCGAAGAAAGAGCAGTTTAGTATGCAGTGCATCTAGCAACGCAGAAAACGCTCTTGTCAAAACCCGAGCGGCACTGACTTGTTTTTGTTTAGAACACTTTATATTGTACTTGGAGATGCAATTCTGTTCTTCATGCTGCAAGAAGGGTTTCAGCAAGGAGCATTGACAATCAGTCTGCAAATGACCAAAGAACCTGTCTGTGAAAATCATTGTCAATAAATGGCCAGTGAAAATAGCGAGGCACAGTTTTGCTAGGGATTTTGTGCTTGTGCACGTTCGTACATGTAACAGGCCTGACATTTGATTCGGGCTTATTGTTTATCAATACATATTTTGATTGTGGCGATTGAAATATGCAGCAAGAGTTTTTAAGGCATTTTCTTCAAATGCGACTTCCTCAAATTTTGGAATATTTGAGACAGAACAATGTCAGTGCTGGTTTGAACTTTATATTGAGCCCGCTTCTTCTCTCTTATACAACAACGAATCAGATCGCAATTTGGTCACAGCTGGCCAGACGAACGATGCCACCGTCCAGTTTCCTAATGGGGCACTCAGATTGAAACATTTCATCGATGTATTTTTTTACTTCTCATCAAACTGTACTATGAAAAATGTGTCTAAACTGACCAAAGCTTTTTATTACGAATTTGAGAGAACGGCCAGCGGTGAAGGGAATAAGTTTTGGTATGTTTTGCTTTCTGGTAAACTTAATCTCAAAATCAGAAAGGAACTTTTTAATTGAACAACTATAATTTGTATGTAGGCCGATGGTTGATAAACTTTAACCTGTATATCTTTCAAAGGGAGATTTTTTTAAACATACGGTCATCAGTGTTTTTGTGTGCATCCATTTAAATTTCACCAAGAGCTGCAGTTGTTTGTGTGATCTCAAAAGTCATGGTTTGTGCGACAAGTATCTGCGGACATTAAAGATGCCTATGTAACCAATTATTTTAAATCCCTTATTAATTGGAATATGAAAAACACACATTGCCGAGACGAGGGCCAATCACTTGAGCATTAAGTGGGCGAGTCATAAACTCATTAAAAAGATAAAGCAATGCACCAACGAGTGGTTTAATCATCTGTAAGTTTGGTCTGAAGAAGAGTGGGCCAAGTATAGGTCATAGGGGAACGCATTTCAAGGAAAGGAAAGGATTGAATGAAAACGGTAGTGGCAGAACCAGGTATGGTAATCCTACATCTGCAACACATAAAGTAACTAATTATTCTGCAAATCACATTACAATCGTGTAATTTTCATGGTATGTTTATTTGACTATATACCCCAAGAACAGGGGTTTGACAGGGTGGGATGTGCTACTGCTATATTCAAAGACGATCGATTAAAGAATGTTTGTGTTCGGTTTAATCTCGCCATGCGACACTTTTGTGAAGATGGACTGTATTCATTTGGTGGAGCATGGTGTGTTCGATCGAGTTTATTGCTAAATGGTTCAATAGATGTCCAAATGAGTACTGGTGTTCTAATGTTTCAGGCTTACCCGACCTATAAATCGAGATCCCGAAGAAGTTGGTAGTGAAGTTGGTAGTGTTTGTAATCTATACTTGTTCCTTCTTCATTCTTAAGCCTTCATTCTTAAGCCTACACGTCAATCGGTTGCTGTTATGTCACCAGCCCTTAAAGAGCAACTTTTAACCAACTTTTTGTTTGACTTCAAAAACTCTGTGTTGAAATGTTACAATAGTCTCGGGAAGAAAAACAGCTTGAAAAGAATTTTAGAAAATGGACAGATGCTTAAGGGACTTGGGAGATGAAACTGCTGATGAGAAATTGAACATTGAAGATGTGTACTTACTTAGTGAAGGTGGTGAGAGTCGACCCCCTTGCATCCACGGGAAACTCGAGTTACTCCACGTGTATGTCTTACTCGTAGGGGATAAATCACTGGGTCTACGGTGCTGGTTATGGTGATGCCGGTGGTGGGGATGCCCAGTGTCGTGACCGGCGGTGGTGTGGGGGGACTTGGCGAGGATCCCCTCCACCGTGTACGCAAAGGAAGGGCTGGTGGCGGCACAGCACGGAGACGTGGCCGGCTTAGTGCTGATGGTGGTCACACTGTCCCTTGTCACCACCGCACTGTCGGGGCTGCTGAGCTGTGTTGGGTACGGGAGATTTGTTGTCGGCGAGTCCCCATCCTTCCGCACTAGCGATTCCACGCGGAAGGACCGGTTCTCCCGCCCCGGGTCCGTGGGTGTTTTCTCCGGGCTGCTCGGCGTGCTGCCCGCTGTCGGTGACGCGTTGTACTCGGGCCGTGAAAAAGCCGAATTACTGCTCACCGTTAGTGTCGTATTAGAACCAGACATGTTTCAAGTTCTAATAAAGAGTGGGGGAAAAATTCCCAAGTTCAATAATAAAAGATCCTGTAAATATTTGAGTAGGTTGTTTATTTTGAGCGTGTTAGGCACGAGGAAGTGTTTTGATTGTAAAGTCCGCACGGTTCATCGTCTTGTCACGAAGTGTGTACAGTAGTGGCGAGTGAGTGCCTCAATAAGCATGTGATATGACCACAAGAGTTCAAGTCGTCTGTCATTGAGCAATTGCAGTGGGAGAATCAGAATGCCGCCTTCAGGGCTCTCTCCCCTTCTATCTCATTCCCTTTTTGCCTTCTCTCACTCTCACTCTCTCTCTCTCTCTCTTCCACTTGCAATCCGCTTGATCCAATCACAGCAAGCCACTGGTGTGACGCAGCCAACAGCAAGCCGTCCCCCTTCGACCGCTCAGTCTAGAAGCAAAAAGCTCAGCTCACAAGTCGCGAGGCGAAGAACGTCATCTCTGTATAATAAATAATCATCATAATACGATAAATTTGGACGGCGGCATCCAATTTCATTTGGTATGCGCGTGTTATGGCATTGGGGCTCAGACTAATTTAATCCATACACCGCATCTATTGGACAATCTAAATACAATTATACAGTGTACATTTTGTGTAATGGACAGCGGTCGTTTTTTCCTTTTAACTAGAGAGACAGAAAGAGAGTTTAAAAAAAAACACACACACCCGCTTTTCACAAAGTTTTTCTTTCTTGATTATTTCGGCAAAAGACGGTCGGCAGACTGGAACTGGGCCCTGAATGCCCTCGTAAAATTTTTATTCATGGAGATCAAAAAAGTCATTTGCAGTCTGAACACTCCCCCAAGAGCGATCAATTACCACGGGACCATGGCTGGGCTAATTGCACGGACAAACAATCTGTCACTATTTGTCACGGCATTCAACTAGCAGACAACTTATGTTGTGTATAGGCGCCAGCCCCGGTACGATCAAAGGCCGCTCGCGGCTACCAATATGAAACAGTTCCCCTGCGAAGAATAGAGCAATATCAACTGGCTCGCCATTCAAGCTAACAGTCCCAGGCTGGGTTCTTTCTGTACGAGAGCCCAAGGTTTCACCCATGGGAGTCGAACAAACGTGGATTAGGCTAATCTCTCCCTCTGCCATGCCCCAGCACAATCCCTAGCGCAACTTTGCAAAGTTTTATCACAATTTGGTTTGACTTCAAGCGTGTCTTGGAAACTAAAAAAAGAAGAAAGAAAGACAGAAAGTAGACTTCAGACCAGTCCCGTGTGATGCCTTGCATCAAAAAAAGCTACCCGTGCATCGGGGGCTTGTCTTTGTTTGTAGAGTAAATAAATTAAACAACGGGAGGTCACGTGGCTCAAGAGATTGGCTTCTGAAGTTGCTCTTGAATTTGAGCCGTTTAACAAAAGGTGGTGGCGCAGCTTGCTCGGCGGCAACACGCCATATCGGGTTCCACAAAGGGCGGGAAAAAAAACCTTGCCGCCACCTAATCCGGCCATTTTTCTTTTAAGGGCGTAATTTGCTTGCAGGTCTTTTGTGGGGAAATAATTGGATTTAATTAGGGGTGATGATAATCATAAGGAGCTGGGCTGGTATCGGTTTTTTCCCCTTGCTTCTGTCTTTTAAACACACCAGGGACTGAACAAGATGGCTGTATTTATACATCGCCTATTACCCAGCCGTAAATTGTTATCAAACTGGACGCCGACGTGAATGCCTGTTTATCCCTTGGCTTTTTTTTTCTTCCTCTTCTCCCCATCACATTAAAAAGCCATTTACTGTGTGCGAGTGTGTGTGTGTGTGTGTTTTTTAAATGTCTCTCATACAACTTTAATAAACTTGTCAGAACAGTTGAACAGACGGCATAAATCGCTCTGGTAAAAGCTTGTTGCTCGGATAAGTCATACAGTGTTTGCCGGAGTAGACTCGGAGACTACCGATTGTTACGCGAAGGAGAGAGGTCGCGGCCCCTTAATCTGTACTCGGGGAGGATTGACGAGTTAAACGGGCGAAAAGTGATCAGGACTTTTACGTCCAGAAGCCACGGCGCTAGGTCTACCGTCTCCAGAGTTTATAGGTACACAATTAGGTGATAATGATTTCCAATTCTTATTGAATTAACCGGATCGTTTGGAAGTTCAAATAGTTAAGCGGTTTTCCCGTTTGGCTTGGAAGGGTTTTGTGTGTACGTGTGAGTGTTTGCTGATGTCGTCTTGCTATTAAAAAAAACAGTATAATGATAATGTACTTTTCTTGGCGGTGGGAGATGAAGGACTTTCGCCCATGGACCAGTAGCCTTGGTGGTGAAGGAAAACTCGAGGGAGAGTTTAGCGAAGAGCTGGTGTAATTGTTGTTGCGTGGTCCAGTATTAAAGATCTTTCCCTAATGACGAAAGACAGATGCAAGAAAGCTGAAGAAGAGAAGTCGTCAAAACGTCTGCTTTCTGTTAAACCGGTCTTACACTTTCCCAGCTTGTTTGTGTGGGGCGAATCGCAGCGCCTGGAAGACCACTTCTAATGCAGGCATCCTTGATAGCGCCAACAGAATCATGGACCCTCCTTCTCCAAACAAAAAAAACCACCCCAAATTATGGGATTAAATGGAACGTACATGAGTCTTAAAGAAAAGTGTCTGAGACGTGTGTCGGCACTGATACCGTCTCAAGAAAAAAAGAAAAAAACGTGTACAAGAGGAAACCCATACCCATTCTTTGGAGTAGATAAAAGATCACCATTTCAAGCCCATTTGTTCGCTCAAGTGAACCCTTTGAAGGCAATTAAAACGATACCGTTGTGGTGTGGCAGGCCCACGCGGGTTCTTATCGCAACTGGCTTGTACTCCTTCCATTTATCTCGGGTTTTTTTTTGTGCGTTCATGCTCTCATGAATCGAGTGACTTAAGCCCTTTTACTGGTTTAGGACTCCCTCTCTCTTGTTTTCCCTTCTTCTCTCTTTTTTTCCCTTCTTCTCTCCAGTAACTACTGCCCGGAGCAGCGGCGCGCTGAGCCCGGCTGCGGAACCAGCATGCGCCGAATTGCTCCCGGCAGCTTCTGAGGAGATTGAAACTGTAGCAAATCTCGCGGGGTCATAGCGGGGCTTGAAATTCGTTAGGTTTTGAACGCTGATGATCGTCCACACATACACCGAAACTCTGGACCGAGTGGTTGTTGGTGGTGGTGGTTGGTGCACCGCGACGCTTATGGCGTTATGTGGCGAAACTCGAGCATTGAACCTGATTAGAGAAATATTAATAATATGGAGGGTGAAAATATGAGAGGCCCAGAGTAGAGGAGTTGTTGTGTTTGTGAACAGGCACCAGTATTCCACGAGGGGCAGTAGCAAGCTGCGGTCGGTCGTACATCGATGGTAGACGTAAATAACAAGTGATTAAAACACACCTCCTAAAATACCAAATAGGACAAGTTCAACAAAATATTGTGAAGCTGAACTGATTTCTATTTTCACTTTCGAACGTTGACCCGCGCTGAGTTAATGTTAAAAGAACCCTAATAATATGCCAATGGTTTAAAAAAAACCACACCTTTATTTCCAATGGTTACGTTATTTATTTCACAGTTTTTCGTACCCCTTCTCAAAGCTTGAGAAATAGGTTTTGAACGGTACATACCGGGGTCAATATGGTAATTATACAGTGACGAATCAGCCAGATAATACGTACTTGTTTATTTATTTACTTAGTTTAAATATTTGTTTATGGAAGTTCGCCACAAACAAAGCTAAAAGCAACTCTTAATTAGGAGGGGCTACAAGAAGAAAATTTTTAAGATGAAAATAACTCAGGGGAGCTGAAGGTAGGAATTGATACTCCTCTTAAAACAGTCCAGATTGTAGGATAGAGGGAAACATGCACCAGGCAAGGAGTTCCAAAGAGATGCAATACTTATATCACCCATATTTTTTGATTAATTTACCATGTCAGCCCCTACACCCTCTCTTCCAAAAAGGAGAACAAGGGCCTAACATAGCCCCCAAGAACCATCCTCAAATTTTGTGTTTGGGGGAAAAGTCACTCCCTTCTATATGCTTCATAAATTGCTTGCAGTTTTGATGGTCACAAAACCCCTCCTCCAGCATGTATCTTGTCAAGCCGTTCTTTAGATTTCCGTCCCCTTCTTCCCTCATCTCCCTCTCTCTCTCTCTCTCTCTGACCTTGAAGCTCTCGAAGGCATTATCAGTTCATCTTGAGTCTATCCTAACTGCCTCAATTGTCGCGTTCATCCGCTTTACTCTGTGTTTCCTTAGAAATCATCTTAAAAAAATCTCAGAATACTCTGTTATCTTCCTCTTTAGTCTTATGCAAGATTTTGTTTATCAAGTCCGGCCGACTTCGCCCGTAATGCCGGGGCCCTGTGCCGTCCATGCTCTTGATGCCAGCGGTATGCGAGAGATGCTCCCCAGCCGGCTCAGGTCTCATTGGTCTCGCTGTATCGCAAATGCCAGGCCGTCTCTGATGTTATGCCGACCCTGCTTGCTTTCCCCTTGTCGGGTACACCGCCGTTTGGCGCCCCGCTGCTACTTTGTGCCTTCTAATACCGCGGCCGGCCGACCATTCTCTTTCTGCTACATGCCGAATCTTAAAGGCATTTTGCGTCAGATGTTTTTTTTAAGATGGAGAAAACATCAAGCTTGCTGAGCTGGGCACTCTTGAATTTCAGGAGGGAAAAGTCTACATGAAACCATCTCATTTTATTCATCTGTCAGCTGGCACATCGTTTATTAATTAAGAGATGTTGCAATTTCAATTCTGTGATTATGGGGTTGTATAATTTTATCAATTATGTTATTATAAAACAATCTGAGCGAACTGCCTTTCGCAAAGTTAACTTGATTGGCGGAATGCGCCAACCGGTCAGGGAAAACGGGCTGTTGCGTGTTTAGGATCTAAACGTCTCTCTGTGTAAATCTCCGATAGTATACACATCTTTCATGTTGCAGTGATTTAAATAGTCAGATCAGTACATTTTAAAAACCATGATGTATTTCAGTTTCTTTGAAGTAAAATGAAATCATAACTTGTTGACCAACATCTGGTGAAGCAGACTCCCATTACAAAGTTATGCTTCAGTCACCGTCATTGTCTCAGGAACATTTCTTGGGCGTCCATGAACTTCAGTTCCTGCATTATCAAACTTAACTGCCATTTGATTGACGAATATAGCTACTTCAATAAGTACCATGTAATAACCAGACAAGAAAATGAACCGAATTTGCAAGATTTCATGTTTTTTTCCAGTGAAGTGTGGCTCATTTTTTTCTTCCTCCGTGGGATCACTGTGTGCCTGCCGTAAATCGCGGCCTTGAGGTAGAAGAGTTTGATACCAGGCACGTTAATAGGTGGCTCCCTTCCCATTGAGGTGTAATCACTTTTTGGCCAGCCATGTAAATCATTAACTTCTTTAACGATAAATATCACAACATTCAACTCATCCCAAAACTATGGTTGCCCGAAAGGAACATCAAATCAACACAAACAAACATTCGCAAACTTCCGCGATTTCGCAAATTTTATCACAAGTTTTTTTCCCCGCAAATATTTGTGAAGTCGCACGCACAGTCTCTTCTCAAATTCGTGTGGTTATATTTTGCGACATCACAAATATTTGCAAATATATCTGAGTTGTCTGATGTCCATTTGGGGCCACCATACCTAACCCTGACCCTTACCCCCAACACAAACCAAAGACTTAAAGAATTACAGTTCAGTTCTACCCCTTTAAGACAATTCGTGGCTACTATTGAATTATTCCTCCAATCAGCTCTACTAAAATGTTGTATGAGATGACGACTATCTGTTCTCCGTGAGAATTTACCAAAATCCGACAATTAGTTCGGCAAGATCAAAGAGTCTGTTTTATGAGTAGGCAGATTCTATTACCCAATCCCTTTGCGGTAAATGTTGACCATGTACGCGCGTAACCCGCCGCCTTTAAAGATATGATGTATGGCAGGTTTTAGGGGCAGTGGACCCGTCAGTTTTCATAAAACCAAACTTTAAAAAAAATAATATCAAAATTAGGGGGTCACGATTTTAGAGAAAACCGGTTTGTATTCTGTGCACGTTCACCGAACGTGCGTTTCGATTTGGCAAACCAAAACAAGATTAGGCCTATAGTGTGTTACGGAACAATTGACATGGCTTTCAGACCGAAATTTGTTGCTGGACCTAAAATGGCGCTGGTAGCAAGAGTTTATAAGAATGTAAATATTATTCAAATGATAACTGTTCATGTCTCGCTCTCCTCCCCGGTCGTTGCCAATCATGTGCAGTGCCTTTAATTTGCCGTCCAAGCATGTGCACAGCAGAGTTGCAGTAATTCAAGGTAATTTTAGTTAATCAGTTGTCATTCCATATTTCATATTTACAGTGATTTGTACCGGAGGTTATATCTAATAACGATGAGCAACCAAAAAATAGAAAAGCAAAAACTAAAACACCTCTTATTATGCAACAGTTTCAACTGCAAATGTTTTTGGGGTATTGCGGCAGTTTGTAAAAGAAACAAATCAACTAAAAATACTTATTGAAACCCCCCAACCCGCCCCCCCCAAAAAAAAACACAAACAAGAAGTGTTCGTGAACATATTGCACGAACACCTAAAAAACCAAACACGTGCAACGCTGCTGCACGGGTCATTACTAGACCTATACTAGCTTTGCTCCTGGAGACAATAAGAGCATACTCATCGAAACTTCGAGTTTTTCACCACCGCTTTTTTCAGTTCCACCATAACCGAAGAGAAAGAGAGATTGGTATCAACATGTTTTTATGCTGCAAACCTTATTCAATTGGATCCCCGCCATGCAAAGTTTCAAAACCTAGTATTAACTTAGACAAAATAGCGGAGGACCAGCGACGGGCCATTAATGCATTGCATTGTACTTACACTGGTACCGTTTCTGGGAAGCAGTGTTGTGCTAAGTACATTTTGTGAGTACTCAGCTTTTCTTTTAAAAAGAGTTTCAATGTTTTAGGGCTTGATAGCGTGCTATCAAATAAAATAGTCGATGCGTTCCTTCTGTGATATTTTGACCAATGTGTTTTTACTATAGATCATACTTTCCAATATTTTTTTTCAAACTTCTGTATACTTAATAACAGCTCTATGGAATTGCATCAAATAGGATCTGATATAGGATTATTATAAAGTGACCGGAATAAATCATTTGACATGTAGGATTGTTCAATTCACCGGTTTTAATTCAAAACACTTCTTTAGAAAGATGCCCCAATAGTGACCAAATCGTGCGCCGAGCCTCGTGAATAAGTTGTAAACCCATAGCTTGTTATGCAAATCAAAGGTTTGAAGGTCATGGCTGTAAGCAATTGCTGAAAGTTGTCCAATGTTGTGCCCTAGGGTTGTTGACGTTCATTTCGGGGCATTTCTAGGAAAGGCCTCCATCCAAACATTGCCCCTTTTTGCTCCCAACGGTATGCCCCCCTTTCCCCAAAGATGGGAGTGTGGCCTTGTTACACAATCAGGGGGTTTTCTTTTTGGGTGAGCAAAGCTCAAAAACCAAAGGCGAACCTAAAAAAAAAAACTGTTTAAAAAAAGTTGAGATGTCAGCAGATATTTGTGATGTGGGGTTCCAACAGGCTGAGATGTTTGAGTTTTCATTTTTATTGTTATTTAGCATGACGTGGGACTTATTGAGTAGGGTGCACCAGTTTCAGCAAAACGTATACCCGGAGCGAACTGGAGGGAGCGGAATGGGGGTCTGTCATGGTGGTGCGCCGTTTTGATATAGGCCTAGCTCGGTGGTTTATACCCAAAACACGCGCATTGCATCAAGTTTTCACAATTTGTGGTTGAATAATAAATTAACAAACTTACTACATGGAACGAATGTTTCCAAACGAGAAGTAAAACAATGGGGTTACATCTTAAACAGTTTTAGAAAGTTGGACATATCACGACGAGGACTCGGGTCATTCTCTCATCCATCAGTTGAGATTAACACTAGCCTAACAGCATGAGTCGTGTTTTATATTCACCCTTCTTTTTTACGGTATTCCCCGCCCACTCCTTTGCTGCATGGGTTCTACACAGTTTATCCTCGGATCCAAGTGACTGCAGTGCGCGGACTGCTCTATTGCAAGAACGCTGCACTTTTATAAAACAAAGTTTATATTTAATGAAAGTTCCATTTGAAGTTCCATTTAATGACAGACTAAATTTTTTAGTGTAAATATGCTTGTGGTTTGTGTTCTCGAAATATTCATTCATTTCCCACCGAAAAGTACTATACAAATGTTGCCCCAAGTTAAAAAGAAAACAGCATTTTGTTCTCCCCATCGCATAAAAGCAATTTCACGTAGGCCTAGGCCCATTACAAAAAGTGAACAGGGTGAGGTTATGGAAAAAGTCGAATTTTTCATTATCTGCATTCAATTACATTGTAACAAAAAAAAACCGTAACTGCCTAAATTGGCCTGTGAAATATTGCTGATGTATCCTTTTGTCTGTCATTCCCTTGAATTTAAAATAGAAAAAATTGCCACCATTCTTCTGGCCGTAACAAAGGAGTTAAGCCCAGTCTGAAAAAAGTCTACCCTCTGTCTTTGCCCGGCTTTGCCGAGGCTGGCGCCAGCCCCTAACTCTTCCCCGGCGAGCGTGTCAAGCCGTCCCAGTTCGTTTCACTTCATTCAGGGAATAAATCACTTACAAAATTAACTTCAGACACCTACAACTTTTGTTGGCTGCGTGGGGAACAATACTCACGGTGAATAGTGTACCCGATCAGGGGGCTGGCGCAGCGGCAAATGCCCCCAGGGACGTGTGTGGGTTAGCTGGTTGTATAGTTTAGTTACAACTGGCTTTCTGTTCAATTGCCCCTTTTATTTGTAGCTGAATGAAGAAAAAAAAATCAAGCCGCATCTCTTACAGAAATCGTGTTTACAATATTTCCACTGTGTTTGGTTGTGGTTGAGCTGACAAACACACCAAATATTGCTATTGTGTAATTGTAGGCATGCGTGGTTACTTTTCACGAGCTCTATTGTGGGGGTTTACAATTCACTGCCATCGCCTCACAGTCTGACTGTCTACCCCCATTACAGGGTGATTTCGATATTTATATTGGAAGCGTGTCAGTTCAAGGTAATAGAATACCTGCTATAAGCATTTCGTCACCTACTTTTTTTTTTTTTTTTGAAGAGAATTTTAGCGAGGGAGAAATGCAAACAATGAAATTGACTCCTCGCCATTTTAAACGTGCTGAAAGCAGATGCCGACGAGATGCTTCTGCATGATTGAAACGTTGAGGGCGGTGTTGGAGGTAACCCCGATCTCGTGGTGCACCACACTAAAATAGGCCCAAATTCATGCGACAAACTGATTATCATTTTGTGTAAACCCACAGATACCTTTGAATAATAACGTTTTTGGGGTCATGCAATTAATAGATTGTGTAAACATAAGAACTTTTTTTGAGGAGATTTGAACAATTTAGGCGTTCTAGTTGGTCCTATTTGTCTTGGGAATTTGGAGACTGCCTCATGAAAACTGGCATTAAGTCGGTTTGGGAAAAGGCACACTTTCGGGGTGTTTTTTTCTGGGGTAGAAACACCGATGAGATTAAAAAAATACTCAACAGTTCTGTATAAGACTGGAGAATTCAGCTTTATTTTGAAAGAAAACTTTAAAAGAAAACTAATGAACACTACCCCTGAACAATAGTTTGAAAAAAAGAGCGCAATTTCAAACGTGTTTTTTTCTTCAGAAACACATTTCTGGCTGGCGGGGCTAATCGTTGCTTCGTAAAAATGGCCACGGAATGATCACGTGACGATCTGTGTAGTGTATGTTGAAACTAGAAGATTGAAATTAATGTACGCTGTCAAAACACCAATAATGTATCATACCATTAAATACAGTGTCTTTGACACTTGAGGCAATTTTTGTCACCCAACAATTGCAACAAATCCGGGGTGCAGTAAATGAACGGGGGGCCGACACACGGCATAGAATACGGTGGAAGGGGGGGGGGGGGACATGCATCAGAACTAAAGACTCTTACGATCTGAAGAGGAAAAGTCCATCATTATTTGGCAGCAAACGTCTAAATCAGTCGTCTAGTAAACCCAGCCTAAGCCGAGACCATTTTTTCTGAAGATGATTGATTTGTTAAGTCCACTCGAATCGATCATGTTTAATTCAGCTTTCCACCAAGACCGTGCATTCTTTTCTTAAATAACATGTTCGCCAAATTGATAGTCACAAATAATCTCAAAGCCTACACACACACATGGACATGAATGATTAGTAATGTATCAAGGCGCTCCCAGGAGTGAAATATTATGTCATTTTTGTGGAAGAATATGACAAGCAGGTGTGAGAAATAACGAGTACATCATTCATTTTTTTCCCCCGACGATCCATTTCAAAACATTACACTTCAAAATACAAACACAAAAATAAGCCACAAAGCCCAACGTTGGTTCTATTCATACATGTACCCACACATTGATTCCTATGAAATCGTTCAGGTACAATTGCCGTTCCTGTAAACTATTTCCTTCATTATTGTTGACCCCAATCTAAATGGAAAATCATCTTAAAAACCACGAAATATGTATATTTTGTTTTTTTGCAAGCAGTACAGAGAAAGCATGGATAAGTTACCAATTAGGGATATTTTGTATTAAAGCTTTACAATTAACCTTTATCTCGAAATAAGTAATCAAAAATCAATCCTAAACTCCCCAAATTTACAATTAATCTTATTTCCGTTTCATAAAGAAAGTCAAGATTGATATCAGTCTTAACTGTACTCTTCGATTTACTTTAGTCTTATACACTTGATCGAAATCAGTCGGATAGAAGCAAATCGATCAGTCTAAAGTCCGAAATGTGATATTCTGTCCAGCTTGTGTAATGTCGAATGTGCCTCGTGACTAATGCATTAGTCACGGAGCACATTCGACATTATAATGGTTTGTTTTTGTTTCCTTGTCCTAAGAATTAAAGTAGTAAAGATAAGTATTTTCAGACCGGTGAAAATACAATTAATTCCAATATTCAAAAATACCATTTTAATACCACGACGGTTATCTTGTCGTATACTCTGCGTACGTAGTGATGAGTCTAATTGTTGATGAGAACATACAATTAATTTAGTTTCCATCGCGGAAAAAAATGCTCAAAACTCCTGCACTGTATAGAGGGCTACACATTCTAAACAACTGCTAGTCGTTGCAACACTCGTCAATGTGGAAAAGTGTAGTGTGCAAAATTTCCCGCTTGAACCACATGCATTTGGCTGTTGAGAACGTGCGAGTGCAAGGGCAAACTCTGTATGGACATTATGACGTCATAATGCCTAGCCTAGACCTAATCATATGAACGAGGTTAATTGCCAATCGGCAAAATGCTCGCTTTAAACATGATTTATTATTTGATTTTTTTTTTAAGTGGAACTATAATTGGAGGTTACCAAACTTAGCCACACTTGGACAAGACTATAATTATATACGGCTCAATAAAGTTTGAAACCAATCTATGGATTTGCAAAAAAAGAAAATTCATTCAAATTCTCTCGGTTTCAATAGTTTTATCAATACAACTAAACTATAATAGGACAAGTCGACTTATGCCATAAATTAAGTCGACAAAGTATCTTGGATATAATTATATCTGCAGGTAACAGTAGGGCAGGCAAATACTGCATACGACAAAACACCAGTCTGTAAATATTGAATACCAATTCATTCAATTCATATTTTCAATTCATATTTTCAGTTAATATGTTCGATAGTGAAAGCCGACCGATGATAACTCTTACGCAAGCACCGATCCACCAGAGAAATATTTCTTTCCGAACTGCTGTCAAGGTCAGGAAAATAGCATTTTAAGAAGATCCCGTATCACCGTTGTTTATTTCTCTTGCTGCAACCGATATAAGCGCACATGAACGTGCACAAAATCCCGGATAAAAACGCAGAGCAGTGTTTATATTACGGTCGTTCTCACTAAAGCTTGACCTCATAATTTGATGACGTTTACACAGGTTGGTTGGATGGTGCGCTTGTTGACAACCAGATGACTGGGAATAATTTGCTCCTCCAAAAACCACTGACGTAATATACCTTAAAGGAAGGGTGTACTTTTGGTAATTACCCAACAAGTTAGTTTACCATAAAAACCTACGTGGTAAAGAGCACTGGAGAGCTGTTGATATTATAAAACATTGTTAGAAACGACCCCCTTTGAAGTAATGCAGTTTTAAAAAAAAATCACCTCAAAATTTTAAGGCATGAAGCCTTTCTCGTGCATCTGCAAGCACACATTTCTAGATGCAAACAAGGGTGTTTTTTTCTTAAATTATTTCCTGCAACATCGATGACCAATTGAGCCTAAACTTGCACAGGTTTGTTATTTTATGCATATGTTGGGATACACCAAGTGAAGATGCTGGTCTTTGACAATTACCAAAATCATACCCTGCCTTTAAACTCTTGATCTGTTGGTACGCCACGGTGCATGGAGACGGAGCTAGGATCCGTCAGCCTAAGCCAAGTACTAAGTGGGACACAATTAGCACGTCGTTAAACTCAATAACCCAATTAAAACGCAGCCGTGCGTAATGTTCTCGCCTTGCTGGTTAAAGACGTCCCAGCTCTTTTAATTACATTTCATTATCCGTGATGAATAACGGTCAAGAGGTTTTCCTGATTTTTTTTACTTGAGCCAGTAAAACCCAGGTACCTTCAAAATACATCGGTCTAATTCCAGTTTGTACACAAAGCTCAGCGTGGCTTGTTTACAGAGCGAGGGTCTACGGCGAAGTGTTTTCTCGAAAATCTTTACCTACATGCATTGAGTGACAGTATTAGTTATTGTTGTTGTCGATTGCCTAGTAGGTTGTGCTTATTCCGTATCTTCCAATGGTAATTTTCAGTCGTAACCAGGTTTGGTGCCGTAGGAACAATCGATTAAATATTACATATGCCTAGGTCTAGGTGTTGTCTGCGTGATCAATGCTCTCCCCGTAACTGTCTTGTATTCAAGTTCTCATTTCTCGAGACTGAGTCCTTCTCAGCGACGAAGGTGAGTCCAAGTCCTAAGGCATTCGGGTCGAGTCCGAGTTTTGACTCGCGAGTTACATAGGTCGAGTCAGAATCCGAGTCATGAGTCCTATAAGTCGAGTCTCAATCCGAGTCACGAGTTAAACAGGAAGAGTCCGAGTTCGACGAGTCCGTGTTGTGAGTTATATAGGTTAAGGTACGAGTTACGAAGGTCGAGTTTGAGTCCAAGTCACGCACACAAAGGTCGAGTTTGAGTCCAAGTCACGAGTCGCTTAAGTTTAGACAATAGTTCGAAACAAAACAAACCAAAACTTGACAGTTTTAATACTAATTTTGACCAAACTTGGCATTTAGGCCTACTTCCCATCAACGTTCTCTTAGTATTATGGATGCCCGAGCAGGAGGAGGCTTGGCGGGAAATGTTACCTGAAGCTCACCACCCAAGAAATACTTTGCAAGAAGAAATTGACTGTTTCAATAATTCGATGGTTGAGTCGGCCAAGTCATTGAGCATCGTGACTCCAGACCGAGCCCGAGTTATCAAAAATGTAACACGAGTCTGAATCCGAGTCACTAGTGGAGTCAACGTTTCGATTACACTGGCCGTCTTCTGGTGAAAACAAAGAAAGAAAGAAACAAACACACATCCTACCACCCCAAACAAACAAGCAAACAAACAAACAAACAAACAAACTAAAAAACAAAAACAAACAAACCAGAAAGCAACAAACTAGTTTACTAGTGGTTGATTGATCTGTTTCGATTATACAAACCAAAAGAGCTCTACAGACAAACTAACGCACTGGGTTCGGTTTGCGGTAAACCATGTTCTGTAAGTCAACTGACTAAGTGTGATTTATTGTATGGTTTTTTGTACCATACGTGTTTTTTTCACAACTTGACTTCGCTGATGAGGTTTCTGCTAATCCCGCTGCCACTGAAATCACACTTCGTTTCTATACTTTTCACGGCTCAAAATTCCATATGGGAATAATCTTAATTTATATGACTGCGGTGGTTATTCACCGTTCATGGGGAGGTTGCTGACCTAAATAAGGCGCCAGGACAGGCGTCTCTGAACCTCGACGGTTCTACCATGTCCGATACGGGGGCAAAGGGTACCCCCAATGTTCCATGCTTTAACAAACTGTTAGAACTACCCCCACCTTAAAATCCTCTGAAGAATTATTGAGGTACTAAGCACAAGATTAAGACACAATGGGGGGGGGGGGGGCACCGTGCCCCATCGAGCAGCCAATGTCGACGGGCACCCGGCCAGTAAACACTTAAAAACGGGCGCGCGGTTCGCGCGAAAGCACCGTGGTCGAGTTGACTTTATTCGACTCGAACAATCTGAAAAGTTATAAGAAAGATCAATCATCGTTAGTTAAACTCCGAATCGATCCGAGGATCATGAAAATGTCTCCAGTGTTATTAATTTGCCCTGTGTTAAACCATTCATCCATGAACTCTTCTCCTGTATGACGTCACGGTATTGCTCATGAATATTAATAACTGCTGAGCGTTACGTTTTTAGGGGGGGAGGTACGGTTCGCGGTGGTAAGCCATAAAATAAAAAAAACTTGCTGTACGAATAATAAGGAAAACACCAAGCCGCAGAAAGTTTGTTTATTTGTTGGGGTGTTTAGGTGTTGGGTTTTTTGTTTGTTTGTTTGTTTGGTTGGTTGGTTGTTTGGTTGGTTGTCTGATTTTTTACAACAGACTCTCCATGAAGAGGGCACCCCTTTGCGTTTGTACAGACCCGTAATCGTATTTGCACAAGCAAACTGTTCGAAGCCCTATATCCTGGAACTTGGCCTCCATGCGGTTTTCTGGTATTCACTTACTTTTGTGAATTGCGTATGGAACTAAAAAAGTACAATTGAAGTGAATTGAAAGGGTTACGGCCATGTTTGTCTTTCACCTGTTCTGGCAAAAACAAACGCACAATGAAAGAAGAACGAAAGGGGGGGGGCGTATAGACAGGGAAATGAGTGTGTTTTTGCAGCGTTTCATGAGCATTGAACCATGGTAGAACCGCAGAGCTTAGAACCAATTTGACAACCGATTCGTCAATAAGACTTTTATCGTCATTCCGGCTGCATCACCGATGCATCCTCGGCAGTTGCATTTACCTGGATCTGATTTGGTGCCAGTAATCAGGACTAACTGATAATGCAACTTCGGGTGAAAACATTGGTTCCAACCCACCATGCGTGTAATGGACCGCAGAGCTTGTTAGACATAATCCAAACACACATTACGGCTGTTAGACCAAACACAAACATATACGTAACGGTGAAAACAAGAAGGCAAACGGTTGGGTAATTGCCACCGCTATGTTTACTTTGGGCTGTTCATGGGCTGTTTGGCTTTGGCCACCTACCTTGCTCAAGACGCCCGTCCTAGGCTTTCCTGGTACTGTGGTCTGTCGAGAGACCGGGGAGTGGGGACCTGGGGACGGGGAGGGTGGGGTGGGGGTGGGGGGGGGGATTCGCCCCGTATTGCTTCCCTATGTCTGGTAGAATGTTTGACACCTTTAGTTTAACGCTTTATACTAGGATTGTACCCCCCCATGTTGACGTAATATTTCTGTACGATCCAGTATTAGTAATACAGAATGATTGGGGTATATGTCTTTTACGCTGTATGTCAACAATGTATCTCCATTGACGTAATGTTCTTGTACGATCCAGTAATTCGGGATGATATAGGAGGCGTCATGGGGGTTTGGTTGTCCAAGCACTCGTTGCCCTTTTCAATCAACCGCCATGACAATATAATTTATTCATTATTGTTTACAGTCTAAACAAAAGTATCACCTACAGATAATAGCGCACTCAACGAATTTGTGACAAAACCTACTTAAATATATTCAAAGTTGTGTATTATTTTTTACCTATAGTTTTTTTTTTATTGATGTGGAAACAAGAAACTTATTCTGAAACATGTTCCTTTTTCATGTTGAAGTTTTCATCAGTTAACATTTGGTTCGCAAGAAGTTTATTGTTGATTGTAATCCCTCCCAACATTTGTAAGATTGATGTGCGGAAGGGGGGGGGGGGCAACCAAGGCTGGTCGTGTTATTCCAGCACAAACACCAAACACGTGTTTTTATGCGCCACAATCATATCGAGACAGTGAGAAGGCGAATAAATTTGTTAATATCTTGGATGGGTCCCAGGGGCGCCCGCTGCCGCCTGCCTTACTAGCCCGTTACACCTGTTTTCTCCATGGCCGGGGGAAAGATAAATGGATCCCAACAACAATTCTGAAAATCATATGACTGGTCCTCGGTTGATGTACGGCCCGTACACTACAATAAACTATCTTTGTATTGAACGGGGGGTCTCCGTGGAATTATTACTATTTGATTGCTGTTGGAGACAGGGAATATTTTTTCTTTCTTTTCTTCTTCTTCTCTCTTTTTCTATTTCGTTGGTGACCATCGTATTCCGATTGGGGGTTGATTTATCCGGGTCCACTGCTCTGCATTCACGGGAACAAACTACCGGGGCGCTCGGCCATTAATCTTCGCTCTCGTCGCTTCGCTGCCGCCAAGTCTTTCCCGTTGAGGCATGAGGGTCAGGCCTGGTGCACTGTTCTTTTTGTTGTTGCTTCGTCTATTCCTGCTTCTTGCATTAACTGGGTAGCATTTCGATTCGATTTTTTTTTTTTTTTTTACCACTGAAGGGGTGATTATTATTTTGTTATGAAATCATATTTCATAGTTTTTGGAGTCTGTGCGCACCCCCTCTGTGTGTCCCTATTGTGCTTTGGGGAATAAGAAGGGGAGGGCATGGGGGCCAAACCGATCAAGGGAAGAGTGCAAGTTGGTCCCCTTGGGCCGAGTTGGCGTGACAGACGTCTTCCATCGATCAGAGAGCGGCTCCTGGGCGTGGCATGTTAGATATTCTGCAATGCAGTCAGTTTGGGCTCGGGGACGAACGGGAACCAAAACCTGAATCAAAATCCGTTGCAATTATCACTTTAAGAGTATATGTTTCCTTTTGCTTCATAACTGTTTAACGTTGAATATAATTATGAAGTGGTATTTTTGTTTAAAGTTTCATTGATTCTGTTACTTTAATTTTTTTTCTTTGGAGATCGTTTTCAGTATTGATATATTTTTGTGTAATTCGTTCGTAACTCTTTTTGAATATTTAAAAAAAAGTATTTGCGTTACCAACGAGGGTCTCTAATGATCAGCTATGCCGCCTGTGGTTGCCCTCGTTTGGTTTAAAATCGAATTAGGATGGCTGAGACATTGTTAGAAAGGTCTACAGTTCTTATCGGAAAGCAATCAATGGTGCCCAATAACAAGTTAAATTCCCGGACACGCAAGAATTTTACTTTAATGCATTTGGTGCCACATTTTGTACTTGGCAAATGGTACAACCATTATCTCCCCCAAAACATGCAAAACAGTCTGTTGTAAACGAAGTCCTATGGGTGTACGTTTCATCAGACGTCACTAGAGGGCGACTATCATTTTGGTCTTCTCGTGACGCACCGCGTCGTGACTCGCGAAGAAAGTTAACTGATATGAGGGCGCTCACACAATCATGCGGTGTGAACCACACTAAATAAGCTCCCTATAGCAACCAATGCTGGTTGCTGAATTACTCTAAAATACTCGAACATTATTTAAACGTCTCACAACCAAACATAATTTTTATCTTCTGACAACTAAAATTTAAATTTTTGGCAGGTTAGCCTTTTGGCCTTTGAGCTAGGCTCATGCAAAATAAAAACACCCCTGAACGAGTTATCTGGCCAGACCCCATCTTGTGGAAAAATGGTCCTACACCTCTAAGCAAAACAGGGCAATTTTTAGAGGGCTAGTGTACCCCAAATGCTCCAGGTTGAAATTCAACAACCCCAGGGGCACAATTGGACCATTATCACCAATCCTTGACCTTCAACAATGACTTCAACTTCAAATCGTTGATTTACAGAAAACGTTGTGGCTTCGTGCATGAGTTTTTCTCTGTTTTACTGTGTTACAGATGCGACACTTGGCCCCCTGCTAATGACTACACCTTTGTATTTTTATTTAAAGGAAACAGATAGGAGTTTGTACAAATTTTTTAAATGTAAGATCCTTTAAAATAAGAGGGCTTCTCCACATCAAGAAGAAACCGTTATCCAATTTTCAGTTTCTTTCTTTATAATACCATCTAACCGATGTCAGTGACCATCAAAATTAACCGGTCGTCTGTATCTATTTGTACTATTCGCCCGGGAAAAAAAATCGTCTGGTGGAATAAAATGATCCCCCACAAACGTATCACCGTATTAACGCTGGGCTACTTACCAGCCGCTGCACGGTCGACCACTCTTGGATTGGCATGTAATACAGCTAGAGGGCGCTATGACGGTTTACGGAGGGCACCTTCTGGTGTACCACACTACATAGAGAGAAAAGCATGCCCCAAGCCTCAAGAATAAAATATAAACCCAGAACTTTAAGACTTTAAGTTCATTCCTTTGCCGATTGATGAAAAAATTGTCCAACATTTTGCCCCTTGGGGTTTTTGACTTTCAACCTGGTGTGGTTTGGGTACACCATCCCTCTAAAAATGGCACTATAATATTGCTGAAAAGTGTGTAGTCCCATTTTTCCTAAATAGGTTCTGGCCAGGTTTAGTACTCATTCAGGGGTGTTTTCATTTTGGATGAGCCTACCTACAAGGTTCATCGGCTAACCTGCTGAAATTGAAAATAAATAATGAAGTTTTAGTGAATTGTCTGTTTGGGTAAAAGGATAAGGGGCTTAAAACGTGCATGTAGCTTGAATATTATTCGAACACTTTGTACCTTGAATTGAAAGAGACGAATTGGTCAGGGCCTGTAGCTATCAAACCAAAATGGCTGTCAGCGTAAAAATGATATTTATATTAGTATTGATTGACTCATCAAACATGTGACATATATTTGCATTCTGGAGCAACGGGGGGGGGGGGGGGTATTGAGCTATCTAGGGCACACCAGGATTCATCCCTTTCCACCAAATGAGGGCGGTATTTGGGTACAGCTCTCAGTTTCTTGGGTGCGCCACATTAAATAAGGTCCCCATAGTAACCAATGATATAAAGTTATATTACAAAAGTAAGTACTGTTTTAATCTTGAAAATATTAAAAAGTATTTGATGACAACTAAACTTCAAGTAGGTTGGAGGTAGACATTTTGAGCTAGGCCCATCCACACCTCTGAATGAGTAAATTGGCCAGACTTCTTGGAAAAATGTCCTTACACTTTTTGTGCATGACTTTCTCTCCGGGTGCACACACTAAACAGGCAAAAATACATGCGCCAAGCTGACTATCATAATGTTTTTGGGGTCATGCAATTAATAGATTGTGTAACTGTAACAATGTATCACAACCTGGTGGCTCTGTGCTTCAACTTCTGAGGAGATTTGATAAATTTAGGCTTTAAAGTTGGCTCTACTTGGCTTGGGAATGGGAGGAATGCCTCATTGAAACTGACAGCAGTCAGTTTGGGGTAATTAGCAATTAAAAATCCAACTTCGGCTGACCTACCAAAAATTGAAAAGAAATCTGAAGTTCAGTTGTCTGAAAATATATCTGATTAATTTTCAAGAGGCTGAGAGACTTTAAATATTTTAAAAGTATTTTTGAATATTTAGCATTTAGCATTGGCTACCATGGAAGTTTATTTAGTGTGGTGCACACCTCCTGTTGATTGTAGTGCGCCCTCAAACGCCTGTCAACAGCATTATTCGTGCTCCCGTTTTGTCGTGCAAAAAACAGCGCCCTCATCCCAACCCAGCCTGCCGAAATCACAAAAGGGAATGTGACAGGCACTCCCCATTTATTTATTGTTTCCTTCGATGACGTCATCCATGTCTTAACAAGTCCCTAATTGGAAACACATCCCCCACGTATAGTGACTGCGTCTAGTGAGCGTTAACTTGAACACGTTGCGGCCAGACAGCCAGTCGTGAATTACAGGTGATCAATTTCGGAGTTAGAACAAGAAAATAAAAAAGGTCAAATTGTTTAAAATGGCGCGCCCGCCCGGAAGGCATGCCAGATGAGTTCCAGCTTGTTGGGCGTTGAGGTGACCCGCCCTGGGTAAAAAGATCAATGTCCTTTTTTTTTTGGTTTAAAGTCGGTAACAATTACAACTTTATTTGTCTTATCGGTATGGTGGAATGGGATGACGCATGGATGGTGTACCTGACGGGAAGCTCGAGTCTGCGAAACAAAGGATGGAGTTCTGACAGCGGCGACATTTTGTTCATTGACAATTATAATGACATGATGGAGAGTAAACATAAGCCAATATTGTTTGTCTCATTTGTTGATTAATATCAATCGGATAATGAGTGCAGTGGTTGAGCAAGATTCTTTACCTCAATTGCTTTGTACTAGGATTGGTAGTGCACGTAATAGAACCCAGAACACTGATGGTCCACACAGCAAGCACTCGTTTACAGGTTTCCTCAGGCTTGCGAGCTACAGTGATTAAGTTCACTTACGTAATTAAACCAGTATAACATGTGTCAAAAGTCACGCCCAAAATCAGACAGTTCTTAGAAATATTGAAGCATTACACAGAATGAAGAGAACTGAAACGTCAGTCTTGATTTCAACGTGATGAGTTGTCTGATGACCACTCCTAAAAAACACCCGAGTCAAAAACTGACCCACATAATCATCATGATATCAATAATGAAATCGCCAGCCCGATGGGAAATCCTTAAATCCTTGCAAATTACTACTGAATCCGATATTGGCTATATATTATTCAATTATAGCCGCCCATTCAGAGAAACTGATCCCAACACAAGCCCCCTGGAATGCAGTCTGTGTGCCGGGTGTTAAGGGCATCACGCTAGGCAGCAACATGCAACCAGTTCCAGGCAAAGTTCCAAGAAGAAAAGGCATTCACATTTCAATGTTCACATACTCTTACGTTTCTTAGGGATTGCAATTCGTTGTTAGCAAAAAACCCACTCCCGACTACCGAAGTGTTCCTTTTGCATGCGCTTCAGTTTGTTAACCTCCACGTTAAACCAGTAAAATATCTTGCACTGACGATTGTGACAGGGCCCTCAGAGAGAAAAAAATATGATTTTAATATCTTCAATTAGTCTGTACATTGAGGTCCGCTTCAGAGCACAGACGGTCAGTCTGCGTCCATTCACAGCGTATCACACACTGACCACATTAATTAACATCCACACACCGACAAAAAGGAAAAGAAAATCATTAATTCCTAATCGCAATTAGCATTAAATTTACTCATTCAAAATCCTCCCACCACTAGGGGCTAGACCACAAGATAAAAAAACAGAGCAAAAAAAAACCGGGGGATTGATAATGTTGATGACAAATGGCGCTCTGATGTTTTTGGTATTTATATCTCATCGTCGTGACCTCCGCAGTGTCACACACGCTCTACACAAACTTGTCATCTACAATTTCTTCTCCTGCCCACGATCAGAGATTGGCCGTCAGTTTGATCTTGAGTACCGCTGCTAATGAAGCACGGATCCACCGCTGAGTGATCTCTAAAGAGCAGCGTCGCCAAGAAAGCGGGGATGGGGGAGACCCTTGCGCCAATCTCTTCCGGCAAAGTACACACCCAACCCTGGCCAATCCCCACGGGGAGTTAGGGCCTGCATGAGCGGTCCATCCGGCCCTCCCCCTCCCCGCGGTGCACGGCCTGCTAGCCTGCCCCGGCCGCTGCCTTCTGCGGCCAAACTGCCCCCACCGATGACGTGACGCGTTGCTTTATTCTTTTCTATTAATCGAACATTGGCTCTTCCTGCCACATCGTTCGGGGACAACTTTATACACGGCGATTACAAGTAGAACCAACTGAAACAGGAAGTATCCTCCCAAACATTTTAATCTCCATGACAGTTTTTCTTTTCTGTTTTCCGTCATCTCCTCTCACTATTCCGTTTTGTAAAGATTCGGAGAAATACACACTTAGGAAGGGCGATGCTCTGTAAGAATTCGATCGCCGTGACTAAGTACTCCGCCTCATTGTT
Source organism: Pisaster brevispinus (assembly GCA_023634235.1). NCBI lineage: Eukaryota > Metazoa > Echinodermata > Asteroidea > Forcipulatida > Asteriidae > Pisaster > Pisaster brevispinus. The sequence continues at coordinate 14,689,129 of JAMKCF010000012.1, read as the reverse complement.
AGCTATAGACAGGCAACTGTGAAAGGGCAAACGCCTAAACTATAATTGTTATCAGTTTCGGTTTTAGTCTTATTAAAATTAGAGTCAGTTAAAGTCAGAGTTGAAGAACATGACCGATTCGACTACAACTGGGCATATTTTTTTCATAACGCAAAAGGGTAGCAGGGTACCAGTCTAAAACCACATTTACATCACATGGTATGTTGTCAAGTTACCTGTTTCTGCCTATTAAGCAGTTTGCCGTGCTTCACGAAATCGGGCCCTGTGAAGTTGAAACCGGAGTTAAGGGCCCTTTCGAAAACATGGCTCGGGCTTCGGGCTTGGGCTTGGACTCTGTCAGCCTGATTAGAGACCCGTAAGGAAAAGCACACGTTTCGAAATAACCGACGGAGCCTGAGCCCAAGCGTAAGCCCAGTCCGTGGTTTCGAAAAGGCGAAAAGACGAAACTCCTGACAGCTTGTGCTTTTTGAACCTTGTTTACAGGAAACGAGTTTGGGTTAAAAGATATCTGTATTCCACTGAAAAATTATCCAGGTTGCAAATGCCAACTTTCACATTTGAGATAAAGGAGAGGTAAAATAATACACAATTAACTGATTTCGAAAACATATCCCGGATACTCTAATTCATGACAAATCTCTAGCAAGTTGTCATCACAACACCCTTCCTATATCATGCTTTCATTTTCAAAAAAGCATTCGTCACCAGAAAGTTCGCAACATTTTTCGCAGAGATAAGATCACTTCGCACAGAAACACTTCTCAGAATGAATTGTGTTCGTTTAGTTAACTTTGCACTTTAATTCCATCATTTGAAATTGCGCTGCAACCTCAATTGAACCTGCACCCCAAAGGAGAAAGTGCACACTTTTACAACCAGGGAGTAAATAATCAAAAAGCCCACACTTTAAAAAAGAAGAAGAAATGGTACAATTACTTAACAACAGACTGATTTATTTTGTAAAATAGACGCCAATTTCTTTCGTATTTTCGTTTCAGGGAAGTCTTTCTATTAATTGTTTGCCTGTTTTTGCCCTCAAAAATGTGTGAAGGAAGTGTGTCAAATGGTGTAAGCAGATTAACAAAAAGTTTTTTTTACCAAATGCAAATCAGACAATTGCTCTTACCTTGGTAACTTTTACATAACTTCATATTGCGTATAATGAACTGATCCGAAGCTTTTTAACGCACCCGTTTAGCGCACGATTTGCGTAACACAAACAAATTCCCATAGCAGAACTATAACATACCAGCCAAAATGCCATGTCGTTTACGTTGCTGGAGCTGGTACCCGGTTTGCTGTAATACCAACGTGTTTCTTTTAGTGTGTTTTTTTTCTCTTCAAAACTGAGCTAATCCAAAACTAAACCAAGAACCCTTAATAACAATCCTACGTTCAGCCCCAAATAGTACAGTTAACTTCTACTAGTCTTCCCACTTAGTTTCGTAACTGTCCTAAATCGATGCGTTTAATAGATACTCAAACTAGTCTACACATCCAATAAGACTTATTCATTCCGGAGATGACGTCAGGTCCGTACGAGGGCACTGTGAAGTGATCACTTTCCGTCCCACGTCACCTCGTGGAATCTCCTCTAATTTGATGGATGATTTTAAATCTCTTTAATTTTGACGAATGACATTTTGCATTAATCATTTATAGGCAGCTATGCGCGGCCCGGTTTTTTTCTTTCTTCTTCTTGCCGTGGAATCGATTAGTGTGGTGTCAGTCCATATTCGCACTTGGGACTTGAATTCGCAATTGGGACTTTACCTCTGGTGAATTTCGTCTCTTCTGTTTAACAATCATTGGTCACCATTGTGTAGGATCGGCCTTGAGTGTATTATAACTGGATGGCACAAATCTGCGCCTTGTAACACAACATTTAAAACCGAAGTCACAAAAGAAAGGTTTGTCATTTTTGTTGTGGAATGTACTTCGTTGTTAGGCCGGATTCGCAATCGGGTCTTCATATCTATAGAATAAAAAACAAAAAAACAAAAAACAATTGCAAAAAACATAATAGTTGAAGTATGTTACTCCCATCCTATGAACTAATTCACACCCTCAATAAACACACCTGACAAACAATTTGTGAAAGTCCCATCTGCTGTCGGTGGTCATGTTAATATTTCAGACGGAAATATCTCTCTGGAGGGTTAGATATGGTTGAAACTTGTAGCTCCGTGAACTGTCAGACTAAAACTAAAAACCACGATAATTAAAAAGAATGTACTTCATCAATCTGAGAACTTGAAGCGTAAATACACTAAGTAGACTAGGTAATGATGAGGGGAAGATTTAGCCGTACCGGCTAAGCCCAACTCGATTGGTAATGGTTAATGGTTAATGGTTAAGGGTGTTACTGATAATGTGGTAATGGTTAATATAGTTATGGATAATGTGGTAATGGTTAATGGCAAAGGGTAAAGTTGGTAATGGTTAATGATAGAGGGTTCTAAGCTTGGTAATGGTTAATGGTGATGGTTAAGGCGGTGATAGTTAATGTTAAGGTTAGTAATGGGTAAGACTCGTAATGGTTAATATTATAGTGGTTTGTAGTGTTGACGATGCTACCAGTTGTCCTGCATGAAGTGTTGTCATCGTCTGGCTGTTACTTTATTTACCTTGGGAGCTGATAATTAGTTCGTATACAATGAACGTACAATAGGTGTCGGCTTATAACATGTTTTAAAACGAATATCCTAACAGAACAACCCATTGTCGAAGTTGAAATGTGGGCATCGATTCTCCGTTTTGAGATAAACTCCCCGTCCCCGAAACTGTACCAACCCATCCCCGCGTCACTTGTGCTCCCACTTCACCCTCGAAAACCCCGACCCTCTCCCGTCACTCATTACCGTCGTACCCCCTTTACCTCCTCAAACCCCTCCCCACTCCGAATCCACTTTCCCCCCTCTACACCCCCTTCCCCCCTCCCATACCCCCCTTCCCTGTTCCACCATCCCCGCTACCGTCATCCCTGGCCGCAAGCCCAAACGCCATTGCGGTTTCCAAATGACACTGCCGAGCACCGGGGGTTGCAATGCCGGGCCGATAAGGCACGGGCAGAGACGGTACCAGTCAGCTTCCATTGATTCTGACAAGGTGTTAATTTCTTTGGGGAAAAGTCACGACAAGATGCGAGATCGATAAAACAGTGCTGTGTAAACATTCGAAGAACATTCACGTTGTGCAATTCTTATTTTCGCTACGTTAATAAGAAACAGCGAAGAAAAAAATGTTACTAATGTTTAAAGTGGTCGGTTCAACATAGTCTTTTTTGTAACCCTTTACTTTTCAAGCAAAACGTCACAATATATCTGAAGATGGCACTCGATCTTGGAACGCATTGTATGACGAGTACAACTCAGTCAGTTGTAACCTTTTTTTACTCAAATGGAAGCCCTTCAAGTGGATTTATTTATTATGAACATTGGAATCTCTACAACTCAACATAATTTAAAAAAAAATAAATGACCATAATGCACTATAAGTAATGTTTACGAACCCCCCCCCCGGAACCCCCCTCCAAGAATATTGTCTTTACGTCATGGTTATGTATATGCAGCTTCACGATGATGTGTTTTCGTTTATGTACCGCGACACATATAGATCCTTGTCAGTTGAGTGGTGGAACACGCGTCACGTGTCATACTTCATTTTGCCATTTATTTACTTTTGCAGCGCAGGACCCTCCAAAATGTTATGTAGGGGTTCTATATTGACAGATATAGGACGCTTGTGTGACACTGACCTTACGTGGTGAAATCTGGACTATTCCATTTTCACAAGGTAAAGCTGAGTGAAATGGAAATGGCAGATTTCACCGAGTGATTACATTGTGCAACAAGGCACTTATGTGCATCCAATGTTTGCGTATTATTGTATCACATAATAATAGTTTATTTTAAGGGTCCCAATACATGGAGTCCCTTCAATAGGCGCAGAATGATTTGGCATTATTTGTGTACTAACATTCTTTTCCTGTTTTCGCGCCCACGAAAACTCGACTCCCAAAGGGGATTTCTCACTCGTCTAAACTAACTTCTCAAAGACTAAAGAGGGCTGGGACAATAAGGGTGTTTCCTGAAGTATATTTCCTTCTGTTTTATTTATGTGTGAACAGACTGAGAACAAGGCCAAAGCTGTTAAGCACGACAAAACTTGCCGTCACCAGTCCAAATGCTGTAAAGTTCACATTATTGTCACTGGTGCCCTGCTTAATTTTTTACATTATTGCCACTGGTGCCCTGCTTAATATTGGTTTGGCAAAGGAATTAGTTTAGCAATGCTTTCTGCTTAGAAGTTTCATAAAATTCGACTCAGTTTTGCTCTGTAACATTTATTTTTCGTGCTGTGTTGGTTTGGCACCTGTTTCTTCTTCGTTTTTCGCGTTCGATGCTTTACACAAAAGTGACACTTTGTTTTTAGTGTTTGCCTTTAAAAAAAAGTTCTGTACGCAGCGGTGTAAGAATGTGACACGTGGTTGCATTTCCTCATATATGTATATAAAAAACCATTTAAGAAACACATATTACAATTGTAATTTCCCTTGTCTTTTGTTCACAATATGTAATAATACCCAAATAATCCCTGAGGCTTTGTTCGATTTATTAATCATAATAACATAATTTTATGCTAGGACGCTTGGTATAAAAAAAAATATAGAAGGAAAAGCAATTCACATTTCCACTCAAGGCGTAACTCTTCCCCAATGTTTTCTTTGATACTTCGTTCACGCTGCTTTTACAAACCATCAGAGTTGTCCGTGAGGAGGGACCCAAGGAGCCACGCCCAATTCCAGGTCAACATGGCCTTTTTCGGTCAACTTGACCCAGACCATGAGTCAATCCCGACCCAGAATATGACTCAACTCCGACCTTATAGAACTTCATATAGAAGTGTTGTGACAAGCTTCGTGGAAAACCTATAGATAATTTGAGTGAATAATCGGATGTCTCCCAAGTGCACCACACATAATAAAACTTCCTCGTTAAACTGACCGAGACTTCAACTTGTTGAGCATTGATTGAGTATAATCAATATCGAATCGATCACAATATAACGTTGATCATAATAAACTGAATCACCGGGCATCGGGGGTACTTATGGGTGACAGAGGAAGATCCTGCCCGTTGAATTCCAAGAAATTAATGAACATTGACGGCAAGTTTGAAGGGTTGAGTATTGTGTTTTTTAACAATACCTAATTTAATCCACAGTTTAGGACACCCTTGTTATAAAGTCTTCTGTTTCTGATCATTTAATGGCAATCTTTATCGCTCACATTTTTATTGAGAACACGTGAAATCACAGGAGGAGCGGTTATGTTGAAGTACAAATCGCTTTTAGAGTTCAACAAGATCTTGTTATTACAATTATTCACATAAAAAAGTATTTGTGTTGACTAGTGTCGAAGTAAAATGTATTTTGATTATTTTGGGGGAATGTTATTTGGAATCAGGATGGCGTACACTGCAAAACTGGAGTGTTAAAATCAATACCATTGGTGTTGTCACTTATAGATACAGAAGAGAGAATCGGAATTTACACCATTAGGGTGTTAAAATAACACTAACTTCTGCTTGAACAATAACATTGGTGTTATTTTAACACTCTGTGGCGTTAAATGGGACTCTCTCTTCGCTATCTATATGTGACAACACTCACTGTGTAAATGTTTAACACCCAAGGTGTGCCTGTCTTTTACATCTGCAGAGGGAATCGAAAAACCCAGACACACACTGATCTGTGTCGACCCCGTAAATTGAGGACCTCTCTTCATTCTCCCATTGTTTGAATTTTGTTTTTGTGTGTGTTGCCAAGTCCCATAATTTTGTGCACACAAGCGAAACGAGAACGTTCTCACTCTGTCACACCACCCGGATCCCTATTATGGCTAAAGTACTTACTCAAAATGGTAACGAGGTTGTAAACTCTTCGATTCACGACGAATCATTACTTGAAATATTTGGTGAATGGTTAGTTCTTATACTTCTCTTGACATACATTTTATTTTTATGATTGAGTTCCTCGAGTGATCTCACAGCGCCCCCAGGTTACTGTAGTCACACTACGAACAAATCAGCCATATGTTTTCACAAAGCCCTTTGTCAGACACCCCCCCCCCCCCCCGTAGGCACTGCACTATGTTCACTCGAATTCATAACCAGACATTAAAAATGTCCAGGACATTATTATTAAAGTTGATAACCAACAACTAAGTATGATTTGTCACAGACCATATTTAGAGAACTTTTTAGAGGCATTACAGATTTTTTTATGAACTGTAAAAGTTCAAACTGATGTTTGGGTGATTTTTAGATGTTTATTTATTTATTTATTTATTTATTTATTTATTTCTGCTGCAAGAGGCGTCGATATTTCTGCACCTCTGAATCAACCTTTTCCCGCCAATTCATTGTTTTCACTCCTGCCATTAATTCATCCTTTCTTGTGTGTGATTATGCAAACAAATTAGCAGCAAAACGCTGAGTTATTTACTACAACTGCAGCTCATTGCCAAATGGAGAAATCACAAACAGAGCATTTTAATGAGTATAGTGTTGTTTTATTTCTCTCCACAAGTTCAGTGAATTACACATTAACGCGAAATTACATTAACAAATATATAAATAAATAAAAATAAATAAACAAATAAATAAATAAAAATAAATAAATTAATTAATTAACAAATAAATAAATAAATAAATAAAACAAATAAAATAGAAACACGCTAATTGAAAAAGATGTGGAGAAAGCTAGACTGAAGAGGAAATATTTTTCAGTCTGCTAAAAAAAAACATTTAAAAAAATCTTTTAAAAAATCATAGAAGCATTATAAACAAGAAAGTAAAAAAAAAAACATCAACAAAATTGACGATTAAAAAATTTGAATTAAACATTTGCGTGTAAAAAAGAAAATAAATGGGGCCAGGGTTCGGGCATGTAATGAGTCAAGCCTTAATGGGCATTTTTAGTTCTGTCGAAGTGTAAAGTTGTAATGTATTTTTCTTGCCCTGTAAGTTATTGTTCACAAAATCTTTAGATTTTTACAATTTTGTTGCATGTGATTGTAAGCTCAGAGAGCCTTTTACTTTTAGAAAGGTATTACAGTCGCCACCTTTAAACCACAACGATGGGAAACGGAGATAGCCACGCTCTGCCGTCGAGTTCACTATACAGGCACGCCTGTGTCATATACAGCTAATGGCTCCAGGAAATTGGGCCAATTTCTGGACAAGGTTGTGGCAGCTTAGCCGTAATCCAGCCTCATTAGACCAAAAATTAGGAGGCGAGATTACCGCGTTGTGGCATGTGTGTGTAAGCTGGGGGAAATCGCTTCAAACTCTTCGGATTGCGATTCGGGAGATTTTGAGCTGGTGACAAGTCCTTCGAGTCGGTTTAATAACCTTAAGTCGTACCTTTTTTCTTTTATTCACTCGCAAACCACGTGTGTGTGTGTGTGTGTTGTTTTGGGTTCTTCTTTTTTGTGTTGCATGTTTTTTGAGCGTATTTTGATGTGCGTATTCTCTAAGGTATAAGGGCGTTGCTGAACTGTGTGGTGATGTTGCACACGCCTAGGTGATGAAAGAAATAACATTTCAGCTACACAACCTTATTTTTACAAGATTGACGATAAAGGGATTGAATACCGTGTGTCAAAAATAACGCAGGCAGTTTCTTGATTTGACTTAAAAAAAAAAAAAACTGACTTTGGATCAAGTTGGAGTTATTGGATGGTACCAGAAAACGCTGTGGGTGTGTTCTTTGAGATGTTTTGTTGATGCATGCACTCAAAGTGTCCCGTATCAAGTGGTATGGTGTATACTCACTTTACTCAGGAAGGACTTACGAATACTAGGTCTATTAAGAACATTTCAATAATTTTGGCCCCGCCCGTATTTGTTGGTTTAAAAAGTAAAGGCTCATTCAATCATCATGACATATATTGTTTACAATACTATATTAAATCATTTTATACAAAGTCACAAATATTTTGAGATGTTCGACGGGACTAGTCCTCTAGAATCTCTCTGTTGGTCACTCTCTCTGTCTCCTCTCCGTCCCTATATAATATTTCACGGCATGTGCTCGGGGGGTACTCTCGCTTGCTGTTCCTTCTGTTAGACGCACCCTGTACTCGCGGTCCTCTTACCGGATCTTCTCACTCCTTCACTGTATTATGATCCAAAGGCTAGCCACTGTCAGATAAATCTGCATGTACAAGCTTTAACCCTCCTACTACTGTACTTTGGTGCACATTACTTAAAAATCGTGTTGTCCATCAACTTACAATATATCACTGTTCAAAAGGAAGGGGAAAATATATTATCTTCCCACAGTGGCGTAATCAAAAAGGTGGGGGTGCTTGAGCCCCCGCTCGGCACCCTTGCCCACCCCCTCCACCCACAAGAGATCGAAGAAAAATGAACTAGGATTGTTTCTGTCTTTGTTATTAATTTTGTTATTTAAAAAAAAAAAAAAAAAAATCGTTTCCTAAAAAAAAAAAAAAAAAAAAAAAAAAAAAACCACATCTTTAGTGCTGAACATGTAAACTAACTAAAACTTCTTGGAAAATGATTGTGTGGCTGTATGGTTTAATACTGTTACTAAATGTTGTCACGGCCAATGTCAACACAAAATTCTTCCCATTTAACACCCAGCTCATTCAATTTCGTTTGAAAATGAACGTTCCGTTGAATCAGCATTCAACAGTCATAAGGAGCAATTCAATTAGCGTATAACTTGAAAACAAAAAAGGAAATAAACCAAAACCAACGAACAAATGTTTTACTTAGAAAATAAAGGTTGTTTTTTTTGCCAAACAATTACTTTGGAGACCACTTCTGATCAATAAACTCCATTTACCGGGAGCTCCAATAAACACAAAAGCAGTTTTATGAAATCCAGACAAATTGCACTAATGACCTTACAGTCAAGGGTCGACGAACTATTTCTTTGCCACAGCCTCTATCCCAAATGAACATGGCTAGTTATTCCCAAAGTACCCATGTTATGTTTACGCCCTTTTGCTGGGAACACAGATTTGTTCTGCGCCACCCGTTCTTCTGCTGCGCACCCGATGATAATGCTTAATCGATTTTCAGAATGATCTAAACCAGTCCACTGGGTTGAATACGGGATTATCGTTGCCAGGTCTTCAAAAGAGCAATCCTTCATACAATTTTCAAAATGCGTCAAATCATAAAATTGTCCCCTGTGCTATCCGAACCCGATTGCATTCTACCCAATCTACATCTACAGCGGATGGGGTTTGTGTGCTGTAATTTGGTCAACGCCTCTCGCGTTACACTATGTATAATTGTTAAGTCTCGTAGGCTCCTTTTAACGAGAATTGGATGCGACGTATCGCGAGTTGAACACTCTTCTTATAATGTGCTGAGTAACAGGAGACAAGAGTTAGGCAATTTGAAATCGATTCAAACCACCCACATTGTAAACAAAAAAGACACTACGATTCTCAAAATGTATTTTTTGACAAGTCAAAATGATATTCAGCTCTTATAGTTTTAAATCGGCAAGGTATTCAGTCAATTTTCTGAAATGGGAAACATTTTGGGGACGCTACAGGACCATAATTATAGGAGACTTTAGAACGCTAGGTGGCAGCAGACTATTAAAGCAGGAAAAATATTTCCATTGTTTATGTAGTTCTGAACATGAGCACAGAACAACACTTGCCTGGTAAAGTCTGCTGTCCCAAAAAAGACTCTCATTTCATAGAGCTGCGGCAGGCACAATAAAATGATGCTTACCAGAATGAGGCTACCAGCTAAAATACCATACCACATGCATCTGTGACTGGTTTCCTTGTAATTTTTTTTCTTAGCAGAAAATTATTTGCAATATTTGCTACATAAAGAAGCTCTATGAAATTGAGTCCAAGTCAATACATTGTTCTCATAAATGTGCGCATGCCCAGAACTACGTCATTAAAGGAAAATGGTGTGAGTGCTGCCAAAGTCGCTCACTGTCAACTTACGTTCTCAAGTCGTTTGTGATTAGCGGTTACAACTTTACTACAAAATGTCCGAGCTTCAGATTTTCCTGAAGAATAAGAAATTGTTTGGTGTCTAATACAGAAATATTTGAGTGCCAGTTTAGTACCAGTGACGTGGCAAGCGTGTTGACACGTGGTAACCTTTTTCTCTTTAGTTATCGTAAATTTATTTTCGTGATCATTCTCGAACCGTCTGAAATTTTTTTTGGAACCTTCAATATCAAGTTTGGTTGACTGTCACTGCTAACTGTCTCGAGTCTTAAAAGTTGACTTGAGAAGCGTCTATCTTAAAGTGACAAATAACACAAAAAGGTAACAATGCACTCGTATATTTAATCGAAAAAAACCCAACCCGATTCCAGTGACCCTGAATTAAACGCCTTCCGTTTCAGTAAACGAATATTGATTTAACACGTCACGACTTGAGGCTAGACTAAAATTGTTCATTCGCGTCCAATCTGTTGATTTAATGATCAATGATTTGTCAGAAGGTGATCGTCATTTCCTCTGAGGCCCGTAACGACCTCTGTGTGCCGGGGGTGGGGGGGGGGGGGGGTGGGGTGGTTGTCTACCCGTTGAAATCGATGACTTTTTTTTGTAAAAGGGATCCGGGTGTTTTTACAGAGCGAGGACGTCCTCGCTTCGCTTTCGTGTACAAAATCAATGAGGGTGTCGTTAAAAAAACAAACCACCAACACAACAACAAAAATTCTACACAGTTTTAAAAGAACAAAGAGTATTCCTCGTTTAATTACACGTTTGACAAACGTGTGTGAGCGTACTCGTTCAAACTGAGAACGCAGAATAATTAAGGGGCAAATTCGTACTCGGTTGACAATCAACACATTTTTTTTTTTAAGCAATGGACCTTATTTCAGTTTTGTGTATCAAAACTAATGGGGAGGTCGCTGAAAAGTCACTGAAAAGTCCGGAAAACCGGTGAACGATGAAAAGTCCTCGTTTTACGTGGCGGACAAAATTGTGTGTTTGTTTATGGAGTTGCCTCCCCTTATACGAATCAAGGTCATGGACACGAGTCCTCGATTGTTAGCAGAATAGAATGGAACAAAATGAAGCCCTCTGTTGACACCCAAGGCGAGCATGAGGCCCTATCAAATGTCTCCTCATTTCCTTGTGTACAATAGCAATAGAAAGCTTCACCGCATTACACCGTGAAGGGGTCAGATGATTATAGTCATCCAGCCTCGGTTTCGTTGCATCAAAAGCCTCTCTAAAGGGCAGCAGAAAAAATACCAAGTCTGTGGGTAGAACCCACGATAACTCCATCCCTGTCTCGACAGTTCACTTGTATAACTACAGAGCGCAAGGACCAGCATTTATAGACTCATGCTCTCAAACTTGAACTCGAATCTTGCACTTTGCCTCAAAAGTACAACTGGACCGTATAATTATACCCTGGTGCACGTGACCAGAGCTACACCCAGCACTCCTTCCGCTCCACAGCCTGTTTCGAAGTTTTTCCCGCCCGTCTTAAAAAGGAGAACTCTCGCCTTGTCTCTGCTGACGCAGCAGAGAGCCGTAAATTGTTCAATCTCGCCCCCTCGCTACGGACTTGACGAATCTTGCCAGAATTCTATCCCGGTAACTGACAAGGAAAATTACATTTTAATTAAGTGGTAACTCGGGAGAAATCCATCGCGGCAGATGCCTGTCTCCATCCCCCAAACCCGCTACGCATTTTTGTCCCCCTTGGCCTTCCGCTATACTACTTCCAAGTTCCCTCCACCAAGAGGAAAGCTTGAATTCCGCCGTGGAGTAGGGGTTAATTAACACTGACAGCCCGGGTATGCCCCTGTCTTCATACGGCTCTCTTGATGATGTAACATATTGGTCAATCAACGGGGAGAAAACAACAGTGATTGGGTTGCCCAGGTGTTTTAATTTGCCCACTGACAATCCTGAAAAAGTGCAGATGAATCGCCTCCTAGTGCGGCCGTCAGAACGGAGGTATGGGGAAACGTAGGGAGTTACTTTCTCTTTAGCGGGTACAGTGTCAGATTGCGCAGTAGCCCACACACGCCAAACAGGTGAAGTTGGAGATAGCCATCTCTCGTCATTCTATCATTCTGGCCGAGTTACGTGTGACTCGATTTGAAAATGTCTCTCCTCCGGTGGAAGGGCTCCACTTAGAATGACAAAATTGTGCATTCTTCGACTTCCAGATTGAAAAAGGGCAACGTGGAGGAATTTTGAGTTGACAAGAATTCTGTTACACGCACATCAAGTGTCGTTAATTCTAACTTAGTTATTGACGAAGAAAATGCGGCCAAAGATGTTCAGTCACGTCCGGAACCGGGGAAAATGGGACTGATACGCAGTATGCACACGATGTCAAACCATATGATTAACTACAATTTTTGTTTATCCTTCTTTTGTCTTCTGTCAGAAATCTTTTTTTTCCCACCCCAATATTTTGGCGTAATGTGAGTAACAAAAATGTCCAAAGTAGCCATTGGAAGCGTTTTTGGGGCGCTAGGTCTCGTATTTGTTTCAATATTGTGGCTTAATTGTGAGTTACAGAGAACGTCACGAAGGTCAATTCCTCTCTGACCTCGAGTTTCCTTTTCAATTTTTTTTGGGTGATCACAACTTCAAGAAAAAAAGAATTTATTAGCTGTTGAAAACTGCTTTCAAACCAAAAGGATCTATGGTACAAATGCAAAATATTAATTATAACAAAAATAGTTAATGGCTTTATGTACCAACCCTAGCAGAGTCTTTGTCGAAGGCTAAATGACAACCCAACATAATATTAACAAGTCTCCTACATTTTATCATCCCTTGCTTTTTCTGTGTGCGTTCTGGCTCTCCCCTCTCTTTTCATTTCTTTCCACTCGACTACTTCGATCACAACTTTGCACACGCAAACACACACAGCTCTGTGTTGCAGTCACTGTGTGGACATTCCTTTGTTCTATACACTTAAGGAAAATCCTAATCATCAACACTGTAAATAACACTGTGTGGACGTGTGTAAGCCCACATAGTGTTTCAAGTTCCTACATTATGTTGACCTCTTTTCTTCGTATGTAGCGTTAAAACACACCAACTTCCAGACCTTTTTCAGGGTAATCTTTGCCAATCACCCTGTATAAATAACGGCGACGAATTTCCATTTCATGTAAAAGTACCAGACTATTTTCCGTCCAGCCTCGCTTTGATTTTAGTGAGTCGATAAATGAAAAGGTTCAAGATTTGAGTCTGTAAAATCGACTCTGTTTACGGTTACCCCTCCGTTCCGTACCTTCCATTTATTTGCCCATCATGGCCAACGTACGATGTTATAAGTTGCACTGAAAACGAAAGACTTGTTGTTGTACCTTCTGTTTTATACTTGCCGTTCGTGTCCAGCCTTCAAACTTACTTTGCATGATACACACAAACTTCAAACTCCGTTCAGTGAATACATTCTGCATGTTTGTCCTTCGGAGCCCTCACCTTGAACTGAAACACCGGGGTGTTAAAATTGACACCACGGGTGTTATCACGTAATTTATAGATACCTAAAAAATAATAAAAGTTTACTATACAAGGTGTTAAAATAACACTTATTTCTGCCAACACAATTACATTGGTGTTATTTTAACACCCTATGGTGTTATTTTGATTTTTCTCTTGGGTAGGCCTATCTATATGTGACAACAACCATGATGTCAATTTTAAAACCCCATTTTTTGCATTGTAACTATGTATAAAACTAACCAACTTTATGTTCGATAATTATCACTCCTGTCTTTAAGAGTCCATATTCTTTCTTTGTTTTGCAGATCGCTGGAATTTAAGCACTGCTTTCATTGATAATTCGCCGATCAATCATAATAAGTTAATTTAGTTTCTAAAGATGTACGAAGCACCTATTAATTAGGCACTGTTTATATTGAACCCAGGAAGTTGTTGACTCTCAAGTGACATTCGCCTTCTTCATTTTTTTTCTTCCGCAGGCATTCCTCGCCATTTTGGACCCCGGGAAAGTGCTTGTGTGAAATGGAACGTGGTCGATCTTAAAGACAACACCACGCCGTGTCTGGACCGCTTTGCCCGCCCGATCCACCGGGACATTTCGGACAAGATAACAGAGGTGAGCCCACCATACTCGTTTGAAAACAACATCCTACGAAACTCCCTTGGTCTTTGAGGTTAGTGGTTGCGTCAATCTTCTCTATTTAAAGTATTCACTTGAAGAGATGTCATTCATAGGTAAAGTGAAATAATATCCTGTTCGAGTTAGGGGAATTAAGAAAGCAGGCCCGGCTCTTTTTTTATCATTACATTTGAATGACATTACAAAAAAAAAGAATGTTCCAAGTTTTTTTCTTTCTATCTGTAATCGACGCGTCGCTCCCATCTGAATCCAGGTTGGCTCGGTTGTCTGATGATGGGGCTAGACCACACCCAGCGTGACCACCCGTCATCGCGAGATCGCTTTCTTTCAATTTGTACCCACGTCGAGTCGTTTGAGTAAATCACGGGTCTGTTTTATTTGAGATGTATATTAAAAATTATAGACATTTTGAACATGGCTAAGATGATGGCTGAGAGACAAGGCCCATATATGACGTCAATCGTGACGTCATAATTGTGTTAAGTTATGCAATGCAAACAATTTAAACACCATACATGGAACTAGCTATGGCTCATAAACAGATCTCGTCATACCATACAAATGTATTTATGTTTGATAACTATTGTATAAGAATAAGGTAACGGGGCACCTTAATTATTCCGTATTTAAAGACTACTGTTGAATATTTTGTTCAATTGTAAATGGATAAATTTGTATGTGTGTGCGTGGGGGGTGGGGGCTGGGCTTGGTTTCTTGTTTAGATCCTAACTGAACTGTATGCAAGCCGGCCTGTAAAGACATTGACCAATTGTTGGCTTAGCACTGATGTATAATGGAGCAGTATGACATCACGTCATTCTCTTTGATGTATTCCCAAACACAGTTCCCCATGACCTTATTTATAAGATAGAGAGCCTCGCGTAACTTTATCCAGCAAAAAAATAAGAAAAATAAGGGGGGAAATACTATGCCTCGCACGAACCCCCCACCTCACCGATACTTTCTCCTCTCCCTTGGGGACCCAGTTCCCCAGGACGGGATTTTTCGATTTGTCAAAAGGGGATATCCCAGCCTTGTCGGCAGGCAAGGAGAGGAAATTATGCAGGACAAGTTACTGAAACATTCAATTTGAATGTTTCCTGGTTTAATTGCCTGTACCCCCTGTCCCACCCCTCACCCTCATTTCTCAATCCAAGAGGGGGTACGCGTCGCGCTTCTTTCCTCCCCAAAAACTGGCCTCCCCCACCTTTCTTAAATTAGACTATTTCATGTCTCCGTGTTCTCCTAGAGCGTCTTCGTTTTTTAATTGGTAAAGTTTCTTCAGTAATGGATGATATCCTATTGACACTCTTTACTGCACCTCTAGAGACAGTGGCGTTTTTCAGGAACGACTGGTCGCACAGAGGTCAGTCAGAATTGGGGCAGTTTCCAAAATGGGGTTTCCGATGGTTGGGTAGGGGGGGGGGGGACTTTAGGACGCTAGGCGGCAGCACACATCCCACGTAACTTCCTTTGGTCATGTAATTCTGAGCATGCGCACTCTTCTGAGAGTTATAGATTCACCTGGTGAATCTGCTGCAACCTAGATTTCTGTCTTACGATTCTTTCACGTGGAAATTGAACGTAAAACAGGATAATCAACATTCAAATTAAGGCGTTCGAAAGACACCCAGACTGCATGGGCTGTTGAGGTCGTTGGCGTGCATGACGTATTTTTTTAATTTTTATGATGCCCATTTACGGATTCCTAATTTGTCAATGAAACCCACCGGCACAATAACTTTATAAATGCTGCTTCGTTTATCATGCAAGAAGTCAAAGTATTAGCTCGTTTGTCTGAAAAAAACAAACCCATTTGCGTTGAGTGAGTATATTCGTATCTGGCGCCGTTCACAACTATAGCAACGCGGTGACGTCATGCATGAAGTGCATACGCCACTCTGGTTTAACCATAGTATCATTGCGAAATCACCTAATGAATCATGGATTGCCGACGAAACAAACCTTTTTTGAACCAGGAGTTTACACTCGTGTGTCATATTAACACATTTTAACCTGTATGGACCGCTTCGTTAAGATTTATGAAACGTCCTAATGTATACTGTAACCGTATCCTTGTTAGTCAAACCATCGTCAAACGTTACACCATTAATACTTTGCATTTTTTACACGCAGTACTGTGAATTCAGATCATTTGTTTTGTTTTAATATGTACGATAAGAACGATACTTTCTACTTGGTCCAAGTTCAAGACTCAAGTTTGTCGAGGTCAAGGCAAAACCCCCGATAGGAAATCTTTGCTAATTTACCTACAGAGCCCTCTGTCGTTTCGGTTAAATTCTTTCCAGTCTGACGTTCAGCCAAGCTGGGCCTGAACATGTCACTGTGACAAATTCTTGCGATTTGAATCGCTGTCAACCGATCACCCCATATCAGGCTGTGCCAAAGACAGGTATTCCACCGACTCCGAGATCCAACACGTATTACTCATTATGGAAGAACACAACGCCATCACCAAGTAGGCCAGCGCGATATTCGCCCTGACGGATTCCCCGCCCCAAAAGAACATCTTGAGTGAAATCACTTCTGTCACTTTCCGTCAAACACGCTACTCGTCGGCGTTATCTTCGTCCCGGGCCTTGCAACAGAGCACTGTCAGCGGACGGTGCGTCGGGGGCGACACCGTGCCGACGACGCAGCAAGACCGAGGTGCTGAGTGGATGGACACGTCAAGATCTCCTCAACCGTTGGCATGCGGGGTGTACCTTGGGACGCCCCTGGATCTCCCGCGGAGGGGTGTCAGGGGGGTCTACCATGCACCCTAGATATCGCGAGAGGGGTGGAAAAGGGGATCTCTCTCTCTCTCTCTCTCCCCCTGATATGACCTTGCCCTATAGAACCAAGAGGTTTACAACGGGAGGAGATTTAGGAAGTATGGCGGGCTCCAAATTGCTGACAAATGCCGGGGATGCGGTGAACTTGACCCATGTCTCTCCAGGATGTGCTCTCTGTACTTGTCAGTGGATTTAGTTGACAACGGAGTGCTTTTTTAAACAAGGGAAAAAATATAAGCCAAAGTGTAGACTCTTTCTCTGGTTCAAAGATTCGTGATTCTCTGAGTCTGGTTCATAGGAAATGTTGAGCCACCTGGCTAAGGAGAAGACGATTTTGCAGTCCTCCTCCTCTCCAACTTGCTTCTCTCCCTCCTTCTCCCAATCCTCCTCCTCCTCATTCTCCTCAACCGTCACACTCCACGGTTAGATCATAAAAACAGGCCTACAAATTGTTAACAATTATTGCAGGACACCCCACCATGTCCATTCATTCAAAAAGCTGCGATTTAGAAACTATCTCTATATGACGCTGACATTTTGGTTTTCTCACATTTAAATCCATATATATACACACACCAAACTGAGACTGAAAGGACAAAAATAGTCTGATCCCTTGTTTGGGGAATGAAGGAATCGGTGTTCATTGTCACGCATGCACACAAGAAACACGATAAGTGTGAATTTTATACCTGTATGGTTTCGACTAAACACCCACTACCTGAAGTG
Source organism: Pisaster brevispinus (assembly GCA_023634235.1). Taxonomy (NCBI): domain Eukaryota; kingdom Metazoa; phylum Echinodermata; class Asteroidea; order Forcipulatida; family Asteriidae; genus Pisaster; species Pisaster brevispinus. The sequence continues at coordinate 14,671,458 of JAMKCF010000012.1, read as the reverse complement.
AGTGAGTCAGTGCAACTCTGACACGGGGCCGCGTGGAGCTTGTTGGCTGCCTGTCCGCGGGGGCAGACGGCCACTAATTCTCGGCGGCCTGAACGTGGAAGTAACACGAGCAGACGACAAGGGGGTTACCGGCCGGCTGCCTTATGGCGGGAACGGTAACAAGATACACCTTGAAGTTGTTCGCAGTGTTGTTTTACGAATTATTATGACGGTGCCGTTTAGAGGACTTCCCAATCCATCAAAATGCATTACACACTGTCTGCTGACCTACCTTCTCATAAAACCACAATGCGAAGATGGAAACAATGCTGTCTCTTCACCGTAACAAAAACCAGATCGTAGAGGGCGACTCATAGATCTCCACAGTCACTTGACTCTCTCGAACAGCTCCCCATAGCAACCATCGTTTATGCTAAATATTCAAATATATTCAACAAATACTTCAAAGTCTCTCAGCCTCTTGAAAACAAACCAAATGTATTTTCAGACGACTTAATAACTTATTTTTTCTTTTACATTTTCCAAAATAAGTACATCTCTGAACGACTAAACTGGACAGACTCCATCTTGGAAAAACGACCCTACCATTTTGAGTCTAACAGTGCCATTTTTAGAGGGCTAGTGTACCCCAAAATGCTCCAGGTTGAAAGTCAACAATCCCAGGGGGACAATATTTGACCATATTCAACGCCCTATTCAAGCCACGACCTTCAAACATTTGATTTACAGAACAAGTTGTGGAGGAACTTTACTTTTTATTAAGGAGGCTCCGCGCACGAGTCTCTATCTATTTAATGTGGTGCACCCCACAGTCTTTTACTGGTTGGACAAAAGAGGACTCGCATTCACTTAAATATTGTTGGAACGATTTTGTTTTTTAAAAGTTTAGCACGATGAGTGGCAAGTCTGGAGAAGACAATGTTTCGCTTGTTTAGTGTACGATGTGTAAAATAAGGAGTCACTGAGGTCTGACACATTGTATCAGCGTTACTTTCCAGTCGAGTATCAGGCCTAAGTACTGCTGAGTACTAGGGTGGTAGATTAGTACTCTGCGAGTACTTGGGCCATATTTTATTTATTTATTTAGTACGAGTACCATCAATACGATACTCGAGTTGTACTCGAGTACGAGTACCACCAATACGATACTCGAGTAGTACTCGAGTACGAGTACCATCAATACGATACTCGAGTAGTACTCGAGTACGAGTACCATCAATACGATACTCGAGTAGTACTCGAGTACGAGTACCATCAATACGATACTCGAGTAGTACTCGAGTACGAGTACCATCAATACGATACTCGAGTAGTACTCGAGTACGAGTACCATCAATACGATACTCGAGTAGTACTCGAGTACGAGTACCATCAATACGATACTCGAGTAGTACTCTAGTACGAATACCATCAATAGGATACTCGAGTACGAGCACCATCAATACGATACTCAAGTAGTACTCTAGTACGAATACCATCAATAGGATACTCGAGTACGAGCACCATCAATACGATACTCGAGTAGTACTCTAGTACGAGTACCGGGTACGAGTACTTTAACACGGCAATGTGCATCATTTTGGTAGATGGATTCCCAGTAAAAATGCATTGTTGTCTGCATATCCAGCGCTATGAAATCAGCCCATAGCCCATTTCCCACAAATCTTATGATGGGAATTTCTTTCTCTATTTGTAAATCGTGTTTTCCTCTCCGAGTTTTGGGAAAAGAAATGACTATTTCGAGAAAACAGATGGCCGGGTTGACTAGAGGGTGGTTCGTGGACGCGAACAACCCAAATCCACGGAAACCTTTCTATGGTTTTGCCTGAACTTAGTATACTGTACACCCCAAACCACTGACATTCCAATCGTTTTACAGGCCAAACCTTTGCATATTTAGTAACCACAGAGTTTGGGGGTATTTTGACAGTTTCTGGCCGTAACACCAAGGAAGTTATGGCAGAATACCAAGTCGTACTAGCTATCGCCATTGTGTGGGACATCGTCAGCAATTCTCTGCCGTCGAATCAACGGCTTCCGACCAATTACTAAAAGGTGTTATACATGGTTGGTGGAGCTGACAATATTGTCGCAGACAGTGTTCATCATTCATGTGATCAACCATATACATAAAAATAACAAACTTGTGAAAATTTAGGTTAATGCGTTGTGTGAGTCAGGAGAAAAGAGTGAAAACCCATGCACAATTTTCAGCATGTAAACACGAGACCAGCTGTTGCTTTTTTTTTTTTTTTTTTTTTTGGTTTTCAGATTTAGTTTTCCCGAATATATATTCATTTCAGAGGGAAATTTTTCACAGAAAACACAGTTTTAGTATGAGCTTCATGATTAGTCATTTTCAGACTAAAATGAAACAACGATGCATTTTATCCTCAACAATCCTGTGTTATATACCTTTAAGTGATGAATTGCTGATGTGTTTTTTTTCCTTCGAACTGAAGGTCAATAAATATTTATTGACTTATCTCGAAACACCGGTGAACGAAAAGCATTTTAGTAAAAGATACAACTGAGTTATCGAAGGTACCCGACATAATCTCAGATTCAGCAACCAGATACAAATCAACTTATTTCAATAATTATTTCACTTTATTTCAATCAAATAATGCACAAGCATTTTCTGCATTTTGCTTTGCATACGCGTCAGTGTTTTATGTGTGCTTTCGGTTTTTTTTTTTTTTTTTTTTTTTTTTTGCATCATCATCTATCCAAATTCGACCTGCCTGGTCTTTGGGTGAGAGATAAGGCGATGTGACTGTAAACGAAGTCATATTACCTCAAAGGAATTCTTTGAATTAGCACATTCATGTTGCATTTAGTTCAAAGACCTTTCTGCAATCACGTCTTGACGTATGTTGTCTCCCATGGTAAGACCACTAATTGTGATAGTATCATGTAATGTCGGGTACAAACCATGCACAAGTGCTGTGTGAATATTGCTTGCTTAATCTATAATAACAATGCACTTCCGTCTTTGACGTGAGGGCCTCGTCTTTGCAACCGATAAATCTGTTGAACTGTATTCTATAATTGTTGACTTTTTTAGCCCAAAATGTTTAGCCTGGCATACGTGGTTCAGTTTATGAACGCGCAGTTCGTGATAGATGTAGGTGTCGTACCGTCATTGGCTTTAACTGTTTGTGAAATATTCCTTGGTTTTGGTAGACTTTGGCAGCCAATCATAACCGTCTAGATTAAAACAAAAACAAATGTACAATATCAAAATTAACCAGCAGAAAAGGTAGCTGATGTTCTTGGTAAAAACAGGTTGATTTATTCACAAGATGAGAAAAAAAGCACATGGCGAGAAGTATAAAAATATCACAATTGAAATAGATGCTAAATTTGTATAAGTAGAAGTAGTGTGTACAAATAATTTTACAAAATAAACTTGAGGGGAATAAATTTAAAAGGAAGAGCTCAAGAGGAGACTGATATTTCTGAAGAATAACAAACAAGCAATCTCATTTATGTTCTTTTCGGCAGTCGATTTCTTTCACACCAATTTCACTCTTAGATGTAGACATTATCACCCCACCACACCCCAAGAACAGACGATGGGAAAAAACATACACCACCCACCCCCCCCCAAAAAAAAACCACCCCAAAACAAAAGCAAAAACGAAACAAAAAACGGAATTATACCAATGTTTATATCAAGTGAGTATTCGATTGCTAAATTGGTAACATCTTGACATCCTGATGTTACCATTCCTTCAAATCAACTTGCCAGTGTCATCTCAGGACACCATACCCTTAGTTTAAAGTGATCAATGCCGGGACAGTCTTCTAGATACAGCCGTTTTATCATCTCCCCACTCCTCCTCGTCGTCTTCTTCTCCTTTCCATATAACCCAAATCAAATTAAGCTCGACGAAGTGTTGGTGTCAACTCGGTGTCGATTATGATCGATTTTCCTGGGTCTGTCACGGCGGGCTGGCTCGAACAGCAAACAGCCGTTTCCTGAGGAGGTTTTTCTTGTCAAAAGAAGTGGGTGTGTCCCCCTCTTTTTTTTCCTATAGTGTTGCCTCATCTCGCCAACGTGAGTCAGAGAGCGTGTCGCGATAGAGTCAATCTTGAAGACAATTCCCCGAGAGACAGTGGAGCATGATGCCTTCAATCACGGCCTGGCAGTAGCACGTGGCACCCTGACCCGATTTCTGATAGAATCATTAAAATGTTTGAGCGAATGCAGACTGCTGTGGGAAACAGAAGCCTGCGTGGTCGACTTCTAAGGATTCTCAGTCAGCGGTTGTCTGGTGTCAAGATTTTTTTCACAGGGCCCGCAATAAATGAATCCCTGAAAAATAATCGAGACTTGTCAATTTGGCAATAGTTTATTATTGACAAACAAGTAAGTTATATGCACACTTTCATGTCTGATTGGTTTCCGATGGATTGGGAGTGTCTGTTGAATTACAACTGCATGTAGTACGTGGATGAGTCGTAAAAAATTTTCTTTCCCTTGATCCCACAACACGATGTGGTTGCCGTTTATCGGTTTACATCAAAGTCGACTAGCGCCCTCAATTTTCATTTTGTCATCTGGTTGAAAGAACCGGGAACTGACCCCCGTAACACGCACCCCGCCGTTTTGGCAAACCCCGTGTATGGTTTGTGTATACGACTTTTTGTGGGCTAGCGCCCTCCGAACTTTTCTTTTTCATTACGATTTTAGATGTGTAATGACACAGGAAAGTATGAATGTTAACCTAGTTTTGAACACCTACAAATACAAGTTGACTGTTGAAGTACTAGATGGGCAGGAATCTTTTCATACAGTTGTATTGCACGAAATCAGATGTAGGCTTGTAAATATTCTAAAGACATGTTTGCGAAAAGGCAACGCAAGCTTCGCGCGCATTTGAATTTTTTTTGGGGGAAACCACAGGTTCCAATGTACATTGCCTTAAGGGTGTTATTATGGATTAGTAGAGCTAACAAAATGACAGTGGTCACGTTTTGTGTGATCAGCTATTTTCAATAACAAACCTGTGAAAATTTGAGTCAAGAAAACCATGTACAATTTTCACATTGTCCTTAACTTTGGTTGGAACAACCGAAATCAGCTGTTGCGTTCTTTTTTTGACTAGGTTTCAGACATAGTTTTCTCCAATATGACGTCATTTCAATCTAATGAAACAATGATGGGGTTTTCCCCCTTACCAATCCTGTACAATACATTTGTGTGAAGGAAGCAAATTCACGAGTCCAAAAATGTTTCGCCTGAGAAGCTGCACAGTCTGTTTCACACGAAACCTAATGAGTGGAACAGCGACATTATAAATATACTTTATAACTTGTGTGGCGGCCACCACCCGGCCTTAATAACATCCACGTACATATCTTTAGTTTCATTTGGCGTCGCATACTCTGAGGAGGGAGTTTTGTTTGAGTTTCATCCAAGTATGCTTTAAATCATGGAAATACATCGACTGTTGAAAGTTGATGCTATTTTCACTGGGTTTCGTGGGGGGCCTAATCATTGAAAAGTCGAGTACAGCAATGATTGATCTCATCCCCCAAAAAGCACGGATGTATCATCCCTCTAATTGATGTCTTTGCCGCAGTGGTCAGTTTTTATGGTAGCACACAAGGGACACTCCTTGGTCTGCAGGATGACCTCAAGTCTGAGTTCGAGTTTTTTTTATATTTTATGATTGACATGGGCGGACTCGGCAAATACCAAAGACACAATGTATCATATCCTTCAATATAATTATGAAATATCACTCGGTATGATGGTTATTTTCAGCTGTCAATCAGTGGATTTCTGAAATATTACGCAGGTTCAAGGCTGTCTTAAAGGTGTTGGAGGGGTTTCATGTGTTCGTAGTTTTGGTAATATTCTGTAGTTCGTCTGGTGAATTCAGAGCGAACCGTAAACTATTACCTTTGTTATCTGTACTGGAAGGCATGCACTTTGTAGCATTGTGACGTTCCATGCCAAAACCAGGCAGTAATTGTGAAATGTTTGAAGAAATAAATATTATGTGGAGAAATACTCAATGATAGCAGGCATGTGATTTCTCCGGATTTGTTTCCTGATTTAAGGATTTTTCTCAAAATCTCTTTGAGAATTCAACTTTTTCTTGACAGAAGTAAAACAGTCACCATGGGGAGAAAGAAATAGTCCACGTTGTGTCCCAAACTGTAGTTTTGTATTTCTGGTGATGCACAGAGTCCGTGAACCTCCTGAATTGTAACATCTGGGAGGTTCTGGGCCTAGAATAAGGGGGGAGCTAGACTTCCATGCCATTTGTCAGGAATTGTCACATTGGTCCAATCTCAGCCTTGGTATATGCCATCAGAAGGTGTTATTTGAAAGCACCTATTCTCATCTATTTGACTGATGAGCAAATAAACCCAATTTTGAGTTTCGTAAGGCATTGCCTGGTTTGGCCAAGGAGCAACACTATAATTATTGAGTTTAAAGCGATTTGGGGGAAAACTTTTTTTCGTCTTCTTCTTATTTTTGAGAGAAAGATTGGTAATGTAACACTGTAGCCTAACTGTTAGCATTGACTGAACATAAAAATCCTTTAAGTTTACTGATTGTTTTCCCCGCAAAAAAAATAAAAAAAAATCTACTGGTCAATGTGGATATGAAAAATTGATGTTTACACCTTTGATTTTTCTAGATTCATCAAACCTAAATTGAAACCCCACTATTAAAGGGGGGGGGATGAACAAAATAATAATGAAAAATAGTTTATGAAAATGACTTTCCCTTTAAAGTTGACATTTTTGCGGTGATAAGGTTGACAGGTTTTGGTGTTCTACCGGAACTTATGAAATTTATGAAGCATTTAACATGAATTGCTTGACGAAAACCGTTTTCCTACATGTCGATGTTAACATAACCCATTTCATCGTTTGGTTGTTGAACACATGTTGCGGTCACACGTGTGGAGCTTGATACAGTCATGGCTGGTCCGTTTTGGGAGAGTTCATTTATGCCATGTACCTTATAAAAATGTTTGTATTTTTTTTTCCGGAAGAAAAATTGACTTATTATGGTTTACATTCTGTCAGTAGTCCGTGTGTGCTCAACCCAATTTACAGAACACGTAGAACCAATTCATACATTTTGGGAACAATCGTCGATCGCACTTCAGTTTTTGTTGTGGGTTTCGTGCATGTTTTTGAATACACGTTTCGACACGAATCTTTATATCCGACCAAGTTTGTTGGACACAATCACCAAGTCCGACTTAAATGTTTGTCGGACACAGTTTGCCAGACATTGTGGTTTATTGGATTGGTCAAGTCGGACATAATGGTTTGTCGCACACGCTGGGTTGGACGTAAAGGTTCGTCGGACACAATGGGTCGAACATACGTTTGTCAGACATAATGGGTCGGACATAATGGTTTGTGGCACACATTAGGTTGGACATAATGGCTTGTCGGACACAACGGTTCGTACATAGGTTTGTCGCAGACGCTGGGTTGGACGTAATGGTTCGTCGGACACAATGGGTCGAACATACGTTTTGTTGGTTACATTGGTTGGACGTATAGTTTGCTGGACAAATTAGGTCGAACACAATTGGTCGAATACAATAGTTACAATGGGTTGGAATCAATAGTTACAATGGGTTGGAATCAATAGTTTGTCTGACATAACGGTTTGTCGGACACAGTGCATTGGTTAAACAAAGCCGGATACTATTGGTCGAACATAATATTTTAAGGGACACGATGAGTCGGACATTGCTCATCATGTCGGACATAACGGTGCGTAACACACGTTCAGTACGCGCACACTTCGGTTCCACAAACAAAAACTTAACCCCGTGTTTGATACACTTTTCTCGCACATGCCGTTTAATTCAGATGGAATTTTTTTGTCATTGCAATCGAGTTTAAGATGTACATTTCCGTAAATTTGTCTAAGATGCACCATGTCTTCAGAAGCTCTGCGAGTTCGGATGCAGGTGGTATTACTTTTCCTCCAGATGCGAAGTTTCAGCAGTAATTTGTCTTCGAGAAGTCCCCAAGACACATCTCGTCAAATTACCATTTTGATACTCCTCTCTTGGGGACAAGTCGCAGCAAGAAGTTCCCGATGATTTGTTTTTCTCCCAAGGTCAAATCTGTCAAAATCATTAACTTAAGTACTCATTTTCGGTTAAAAAATGTTTCCAATCTGTAACCATATCGCTAAGAAGATCTGGCCATGACGTCATTTATAATTTCAAGTGGCGTCAGTTGGTAAGATATAGGTCCGTGTGTGTAATTACCTCACAGATATGCAGTAACACTAGTTAGTTATGATTTTTGTGTGTAAATTTGAAGTATTTAAAACTTCCTGATTGTCTGGCTGTTGTTTGTGTCAATCTCCGAAACGTTGAACTCATCGGCATCATTACACAATTTGCACTTGCATCGGGAAGATATTGAATTCCTGTCAGTGATTTTTGTTCCTGTGCTCAGTTCTAGAGAACTCCATTTCGGGATTTCCACACCAGTAGCCATAACAACAATCAAAAAGTAAAACCACTAGCAAAAATCTTTTTCGGTGAAATATTTACCTACCGTACTTTGACTTGATTCATAAAGAGTATATGCATATGCCATCGTGACTAAAGCCATACATTTTGATAATAGAAGAAGCATACTGTACTTCCACCATGACCAATGGCCAAAGTTGTACCTTATCTTGATTCATAGACAGTACATGCATACCATTAACAACTGTTTGGACATCGTGGCTAAAGCCATTTGATTACAGAAACGTATTAGTAGCATACCACCACCATGACCAATGGCCAATGTTGTGTATACCTTGTATTGATTCATAGACATTATATGCATACCATTAACAACTGTTTTGAGGTCATGGCTAAAGCCATACATTTTGATCATAGAAGAAGCATACTGACAGCATACTGCCACCGTGACCAATGGTCAAATTGTACCTTATCTTGATTCATAGAGAGTGTTATTATGCATACTAGAAATAACAGTGTGGAAATTGTAGCGAGAGCCATACTTTTTTTGCAAAAAAGAAACATACTGGTAGTACACTGCTGCCATGACCACTGGTCAATATTGTACCAAACCTTGATTCAAAGAGAGTAAGTGCCAATAGCAAAAGTTTTACCGTGGTGACTGATGTTGCATATCATCTTGAATCAAATAGAGAAAACATTGGCACCTTACTGATCACAGTACTACGTAAATCATGATGCAGACCATAAGCAACAGCTTTCCTAAAATGGCTAGTTCTTTACTTTATCTTGGTTCAAAGAGGGTAAAGCATAATGCCGACAGCCATTCTTCTACTCTACCAAAATTACAAAACCAGGTATTTGCCAACGTAACCATTAACCCAGTACAAACTAACTGATGATGTGCAGCCAGTTTTACCATACCAGAGACGACGTCTTTGCCAACTCCACTGCCTCTTATCTTGGCATCATTGTTGAACTTCTTAAGAGGAGGATGCGATGATGTAGTGTGTCTCGGCGTGGCTTAGACGGGTTTCCAGATATCATCAGCGACCTCATTGTTGTCAGGGCTCCGTTGTCTCCAATACTGAAGTTATCTGCATGGGAAATCTCCAGAAGTCCCGGCTGATGTATTGGCACTGTGCCAGCCATGTGTGTACTTGTCCAGCTTGCTAATTAGATGAGCTATCCGTGTGGGGTGCACCTTTAAAGGTATTATGCATGGGATTGGTGTAGAGCTGCCAAAATAGTCGCAGACAGTGTCTGCGTTGTGTGTGATCAAACACATACCAGGAAATAAACAAACCTGTGAAAATTTGGGCTTGATCCGTGGTGTGAGTCAGGCGATAATATTGAAAAACCATACACCATTTTCAGCATGTAAAACATGTGAACACATTGTTCTTAACTTGGGCCGTAAACATCCGAAATCAGCCGTTGCGTTTTTTTATAAAATAGGTTTTCATATACAGTTTTCTCGAATAGGACTTCATTTCAGAGAGAAGCATTTCACAGAAAATTTGTTGTAGTATGAACTTGTTAAATCAGTATAGCTTTTAGACTAAAAACTAAAAATTATGTTTTTCATTCTTACCAGTCCTGTATGCTACCTTTAAATGCTGGGAACTTCTTTGTAGATGTCCTGATGGGATTTTGTCGTTCTATCATTTCAATCCAAAGCATTTAAGATACCACTTTATCCTTCTGATTTTTTTTTTTGAAAGCTTAGTTCCAGAGACTGTTTGGTTTTTGGGACAAGATTTTCCCATAGACCTATTATTAGGCAGTTCTTCGGAACAAGAACATTCGATCAAACTAACGGCTCCCCGATTGTAAGTTCTCCGTTTGTTAGTCTTGACTTCAAGACGTTGCTCTCCGTGTTTGTCATGTTGGCATTTGATTTACTATTTCTCTATACTATTAGAGGGTGAACTTTAACTTAATCATTTCGTACAGGGCAAAGTAAAGAGCCTTGGGTCAAAGGCTGTGTTTGGCTTGTAGCGAGGCCCCACTTGTTTCTTTCCGCCACTCCCACCCTTCTGGACATAGCTCCGCATTGCGGGGTACCTCCTACCCAACTATTGTACCACTTCTTTGACTAAGTTCATATAAACTATCATGTATAAAGTGCTTTGCTCGTCAAATGTACATCAACCTAATAAAAGTGTGCCTAGTGTATGATCAACTTTATGATGGATTGCCGTGGGAAAATCCTACGTCTTGAACACTCGAAAAGTCCATGATTTCATTTCCACGTTAAAGTCAGAATGTACTTTTGGGTAATTACTCCACAAGTTAACTGGCCATGGAACTTACTTGGTAAAAAGCACTGGAGAGCTGTTGATATGATAACATATTGATATTATAAAACATGTAGTTTTTTAGAGAAAGAGGTTATTTTTCACCCCAAAAATTTGAATTTGAGAAAGTTTTCAGGCATGAAGCCTTTCTCATGTATCTGAAAGCACACAAAATCTAAGTAACGAGGATGTTTTTTTGTTTGTTCTTTTATTATTTCCCTTGCAGTTTCGATGACCAGTTGAGCCCAAATGTTCACAGGTTTGATATTTCATGCGTATGTTTGGATACACCAAGTGAGGACACTGGTCTTTGACAATTACCAAAAGTGTACCCTGCCTTTAACGACACGCGTTTTATCCATCAACCACAGAGCAAGGGTAATAGGACTGCCCTGTGCTTGCAATCCATAGTTCCGAAGACAACAATTGCTGGTGGCCTCTCGGGGCCACCGTAGAGATACGTGACGCGTCATGAGTGGCATCCCCAGTGACGGTAATTGTTAATAGAGGACTGTGATAACAATTACTGGACGTCGAATTCGGCGCCGATCAATCAGGGCGCTTGTTTGACCTTTGACATGCATCTCTTCGCCGCACTCGCCTTTAAAGGGTGGCGCGGCGTTAGTTTATAAGGCGATACGCGATTTACGATTTTCAATTTCGAAGCTTGATTGTCCTATAAACTTAACATCTGTACTAACTCTCCTAAGAAGCACTTCACTCTGAAATACGAAAACGTGCGAGAAAACTCATCTCGGTTCAATCTGCCAAATTGAAATAAGCATTGGACGGATAAATGCGCTCAAAATCCCATGAAAACAATGGTATTTGGTGGTTTATCTTTCTTCTTTTTGTCCCCAGAAAATGTGACTTTGATAACATTTCCAAAGATTGTATAGCGAGTTTGATTGAAAGGTATTGGAATGAATGTCATCTTAAAAAATAGATAAGATTAGATTGGATTAGATGAGATCAGATTGTTTCCCATGTGTATGACGAATTGAAAGCTAGGGTAATGTTTGTCATCTTACGAAATAGATCAGACTGGATTAGGTTAGATTATATTATATTCGATTGGATTGATAAGAACCTTATTATCCCTCACGTGTATGACGAGTAAGATTAGATTATAATAAATTAGATTAGACTTTGATTTGCCCAGTTGTCCCTTTTTACAACGATTGATTGTCATGTTACATAATAGATTTTAATTTATTAGATTAGAATAATTTTTATTTTTTTATATATATTTTTTTATAGATTAGATTAGATTATATGAGATTGGATTAGATTCGAATGTGATTGTCCCTCACGTGTATGGCAAATTGAAAGCTTTGGGAAAGAATGTTGTTACAAAATAGGTTATATTAGATTAGAAAACATTCGATTAGAAAATATTCGATTAGATAAGATAAGATTAGATAAGATTATATTATACTAGATTAGATTAGATTAGAGTATATTAAATTCGATTACAACTTGATCATCCCTTGTGGAGAAATCTCAAATGGCCTTGACAATGAACAGTTTACAAAAGAACAAAGGTTTACAGAGGTAACGAAAATGATTTCAAAATATCTAAAAACTACTTAAAAGTCAATCTTACGTATTTACACAGTACACTAGACGAACTTACAGTACAATTGTTTATCTAAGATATACAGTAGACTACACTCAATGGTAAAAAGTTTGGGGAAAATTTCGTAATGCGTGATCAGTGCTAGGCATCGCCCCAACTGCTCATTGTTCCATTTTGATAGCTGTCTTTCTCTAAAGGGAGTGAGTGCAAATGACGTATTGGCGTATTGGCGTCTTGGCGTCTTGGCGACGTACGAACGATACGTAAAATAAGCTGTTGATTGTTATTTGAAATAGTGTTCCTACGATTGTTTTTCATCCGTTTTTAACAGCCCTGTCATCACTTACAGGTGTCACTAATCGTGAATTTACTGACACTTTGTTGTATTAATAATTTCTGTCACTACACCCGTGGTGTTAAATGTGTCTCGGTTCTACAAGCAACTATAATTGAAAGGTAATTTCACGATGCCATGAACTTGCAGTTGATGTCAACTTGTAGCGATGCTTCGTAAATCGTTTGAAAGGCATCTGTTGGCGCCTTGTGTAATGGCGTGAGCTACACTGTTAAAGTCCAGACCAGGTCCCACGGTAGGTTCAACCATTTGCAGATAAAAAGACAACTCATGACAAAGTCTCTGTGTAAAGTTAACTCAATAGCTTTACATCGACGGTTTTGGGATGAGCTAATCCATTTTCATCCTCTAGATTTCACAGTAAAATCCAACCACCCTGTAAAATAAATGAAAACGGCTTTATTAGAGTCGTTCTTATTTCGATTGCGGCAATCGGAACAAGCCACTTCCCCACATGCGGCAATATTCCAGAGGAGAATTTATCTCTGTAGGATTGATACCGGTGATTTTATAATCAGTGAGTTGTTACACTTTGAACTGATCAAATTGTTTCCCCGTAATTACTTGACCTGCACTTTGTCTTTAAAGGTGACGTTAAAACGACTCTGCTGTCCCGAAACATCAATACAATTCGTCCTCTTGTAACTGGTTACGCTTTCTCTCCAGAGGGCCTATCGTCACACGAAGTGTTCTTGTTACTTGTAGTTGTTGTTACCGTCCAACCCACGTCACGTGGACGTATACACACAAAAAAAAGGAGAAGGAATACATTGCAATATTACTTGTCAACTTAAAGTGATCAATCAAACATGCATTCGTAAATCTGTCTATCACACAATAAAACAACTATAAAATCGGAGAAGGTAATTGTGTAAATATATAGGTCTGTTTTTATTGACGAAGGTCAAATTTAGTTGTTTTTTTGTGTATATGTGAAGAACTTAAAGTGAATGTCCATTGTCTTTCTTCAGAAGGCTGCAATTGTAACCGATTTTACACTAACTAGCCATTTGGAAAACAAAGTGGGGTGTTGTCCCTTTAAACCAGAATAACTCGTTGCGAACAAATCCTCCTCGTATGAAGCATCTCATCATCAAATTGATTAAAACATAACTCAACATCGGGCCGTAATTAAAGTCGCCAGAAGACCCCGTGTCAAGTTAGCCGTTAAACCCGTGCAAACGCACCCGGCGCAGCCGGAGCACCGGTGCTGGCTGTTGGAATCTGCCGAGAGTCCGGTTCGTTCTCACCGGGGGACACTCGGTGCTGGGGTCAGCGTCAATTACCAGGGTGTGTTGGGGAAAGTGACAAGGTGAGGACGGAGTACCTTGACTACGTACAAGTTCAAGGGAGGCGGTGTTGATTGCGACACCAGACTCTAAAAACACCGGTAGTTGTACGTCTCGGTTCTCTCACAGGTAAACAGGAAGACAGAAAAAACGAAAGAAAAAAGACCTCGGGTTAAAACATCATGCTGTTGCCCGGCTAACCCCACACAATGCGCGCCTTCTTACTTGTTAAGAGTATGTAGGCCTTGCAGGAAAGGGCGGGGAATGATCTGGATTGTCCAGACGGTGTTGAGAACAAGGACAAGCTTTGTAGTTTTTTTTTTCTCTTCACGAATGAAAGTTAGGACTTCGAATTGCTGCCGGGGATTTGGGACTGATTTCTGGCTGAGTGAGATTGTGAGGAGATCAATCATTTCTCGTTAGAAACCATCAACACTCGTCAGATGTAAGACAAAAGTGGGCCACGTATTGAATGACGTCCCCGTAAAAATCCATTTGAGGTGATGTTTGAAACCTCGTTCTTAACGGAGCTCCTAAAGGGACATTCGAAAATAATCAAAGAGTGTCTTGTGTGCACGATGATAAAGCAGTTATCTCTGTCTGCACGAGATAATTTATCATATACAGGAGTCAACCTGACCTGTGATTGCTTGGATCCTTGCTCAATGCTTGCGCAATTCCGAAATTACCCACATTCTACCTTTCTTGGATGGTAGGCTGTCTAAAAAGGCTGTCGTGCCGTGGTCAATCTCTCTTCGTGCAGCTTTTCAGAAAATCGCGGCGAGTTATCTCGTGTAAGTTCATATTCACTACCTTATGGAGACCGAGAATAAACTCAGAAAAGGGAACACAAAGGGTCTCCATAGGGAAATTCTAAAGACTGGGTTGCTCCACAAGGAATTCTGTGTACAAAGTCTATAGGAGGTTCTTAACTACAGGGACAAAGGAAAGAACAAAAGATGTCTCCACAGGAATGCAAAAAAAATAGAATGTGTGTATACGAGATCATGTGATTATCTCAAGCTCACGAGATTGGTTTTTTAGTTTGAAATGTACCATTGTTTTGACAATCAGCCACTCACCAAAGTAACAAGTTACATTAAGACAAAAATGACAAGTAAAAGTAAAGTGATGAGATTGATTTGTTAGTCCAAGTAATACTTTGTCTATAGTTATAGGCGGTAAAAATTAGTCATTTACAAACTATGCATGTCACTCAAATGTGCATTCTCACTAAATACATTTGAGATATTACCACTACATTGCTGGGGTTGGAGTGGAGGGTGGTTGGGGATGTTTTGGTCCAAACCTTCCGTCTGGCAAATCGTGGGCACTGGGTGTATCTCATCTCTAGTGTGGCCATGGTGTAAGTAAAGCGCAAGCTCGTCTCCACATTTTCAATAGTGCATCCCTGTGGAGTAGACATATTTTGTTCTTTCCTTCGTCCCTGTACTGAACATTTTTTTCCATAGACTTTTTACACACAATTTCTTGTGGAGCATCCCAGTCTTTAGAATTCCCCCTGTGGAGACCTTTTATTTCCTAAGCTTTTTTGTTTTGACCTTGGTCTCATTATTCAGTTTACGGTAACACCACGTACCTATCTACTTGGCTGTGTAGATTTGTTTTTTGAGAACTTGTCTTGTTATTTACCTTTTGGGTCTCCATAAGGTACCGAACATAAGCACCACGTGACACAATGAAGCTGTTAAAATAACTAGCATTCACTTAGGAACTCAGGAAGTCATTGAAGACGAATCTCAACTTCACTTAGGGACAGTTGTGGTCTGATCCATACAGGGCCGAGAGGTAAATGTGCCAGTAAAAGTAGAGTCTTTAGCTACGTGATCCCTGGTGCACACTCTCCGATGCTTCAGGTACCCAGTATACGCTTTGTTAAACCCATATTGTAACCGGAAGTACTTGAGTGTACTGGGAGATTTCCTTGGACTAACTTCAATCGGATGGAGACGCCTGTTATCAGCTTCACAGGTGCGGGGCTAAACTGGGGTGAAGGGGGGGGGGGTTACCAGACGATTGCTGGTACACGTGACGCATTCTTAATACGGAGGGTGGATTTATGGCTGAGTGTGGGCCCCTCCTCCTCCTGGTGCGGTCGACACGCAGTGATTTTTTTTCATCCTTCTTCTTTCTGATTCTTGGGAATGTATCCAGGGACAACACAAAACCCATAAATAATAATATTATGTCATCACTTCATAAGCCCCGGCCATATGTGATGTGTGTGTGGAGACCTAGTTAATCTTCCATTGGAGATTCGAAAAATAGGGTCCGGTATGGCAACAGCCGTCGGGTCATGTTTGATTCGCTTTCGGTGATGGTTTATAATTAATTAGATACGGCAATTCAATGTTGTCGACATGTAATTGGGCTGTTTGAGGCCTGAATCTGAACATGGGAAAGGGGGGGTAGGGCCTGGTGTTGGGGGGTTGGGGGGGGGGTATATTCATCATGTAAACATCTCTTGCTAAAGACTCGAAACAAATCGGTTCGAAGTCTTTATTTTGTTATGTCTCGAGTCTTGAACCTCTTGTGTGTATATGTTTTAAGGCCATGTACTTTTTAAAAATGAATTTTGAACCATTTTGGCTCCTTTTATTTACAAAAAACGGTCGAGGCACTTGTGTCTTTTTCACCCTAATTGTTTTGTCCTTGGGATAGGACGTTAAGCCGTAGGTTCCTTGTATAGGATTTGGTGTAGTGTACGCGAAAGAACCCAGAACACTTACCGTGGAAGAGTTAGGGATTAACCCCGGTGTTTCTGGTTCACATCAAGTACCATTGTTGTCAGGTTTCCTCAGGCTCGCCAGCTACAGTGATTTAGTTTAGCTCGGAGTCGGTGTCAGTTTGACCCATTTATGGGTCATTTTGACACAGATTCCGGGTCAAACTGACCCAGAAGTGGGTCGAACCCCCCCAGGACTAGGAAATGGGTCACTTCTGACCCGACAATTTTTTTTAGAGTGTAACCACATGTTGAGAAATGCCTAGATTATAGGCTAGGCTCTTAACTCAATTCATTTGAAAGCTCTTATTATCATTTTGTTATCTAATGAGCAAAGAAACCCAATTTATAGTGTTGTTGTTGTTGTTTGTTGTTGTTGCTGCTGTTGCTGTTGTTGTTGTTGCTGTTGTTGTTGTTGCTGTTAATGTTGTTGTTGTTGTTGTTGTTGTTTTGGGGTTGTTGTTTTGGGGGTTTTTTTTTTTGGGGGGGCAAGAAGTGCCTGGTTTTGGCTTGAAGTGTCATTTTTTTATACCCAGGTCCCATAAACATTTGCTGCATTGCGATATTGTGCACGCAATACCTGGCTGCATAGGCCTGCCCTTTCTGTCACCCTATACTTGATTGACATCACTTATTTTGCCAATTATTTCGTTTTATTACCATTTGTCACCGTAGGTCAACTGTCGTATTTCGCAGCAAACCGGTGACCAAACTTGAACCCATGTTCCTCACATGGTTGGCGCTCGATCGTAAATCGTTCAACCCGAAAATAAGATTGAATTGAACAACTGAGCCCAAATTACATAATGCATATATTTGGATTGAAGGTAATGGTTTGTCTGGTAAAAAAATAAAAACTACGGAAGCATAACGTGACCATCCGCGTTTCCGTGTTTCTGAGAAAAGACGTAAAACTTTGAAATTTTATAAGATGTCTGTCAAAATTCTCATCCCATTAAACGAAGTCTTTCAGATTCACTGTTTGTGTTTTTGTTTGTTTGTTTGTTTGTTTGTTTGTTTGTTGGGGTGTTGGGGTGTTTGTTTGTTTGTTTGTTGGTTTTTTTTTTTTTTTTGGGGGGGGTATGGTTTTGGACCGTGGAAACAGCGAGATTTCGAAAAGACATCTTATAGTGAACAAAGTGTGACGTCTTTGTGCCTTAATAAAAGCTCGGAAACATGGAAACGCCGGTGGTCACTTTAAGCTTCCGTAGAAACTGCATATTATGCCCATGATAAAACTATATTTAAAAACTTTAAAAAGTTTATATGACGGGGAGCAAGTATTTTGACATAATTTCAAGGTGTCAAGTGTCAGGAATCACTATGAAAAAGTTGAAACTTTTATACAACACGATTTTGCACAATTTTGGGAAACAAAATTTATCCGGATAACTGGTATAGGCTACTGGTAGAATTAAAAAAACTAAAATGTTGCTTTCAGAAAAAGAAAAAACTATAATATGCCTAAATGTTTGTTTGAATGTTATAATCATGTTTTATGGTTATTTTTTTACGGAAGGAACAAAAAGCGACAAAACCATAATAAATACAACTCGCAACTGGACTCGTGTTACTTTACAAACATATATTTTATTGTTTAACTGACTTTAAAAACAGCTGAACTGTAACGTTGAAACCGATACAGATGACGTCAGTCAATTGTGTACACAAATACAAGATTTGATCATAAAATATAATAACTTTAATTAGGTGCTTTATGTTATTAATATAAATTAAGATTTAATTCAAAAGTAACCAGCCTTGTTTGTACAATTTTTTTACATTTGAGTGAACATCAAAAAGTGCATCCGAAACTATCTTTTTTAAAAAGAAAAATCACAATGAACTCTCTATGCCTGGTTGGCCCAATTTTGAAGAGCTGCTTAAGCAGAACAATTTCTGCTAAGCAAAGCTAAGCAAAGATAAGCAGGAAACCAGTCACAGGCGGTACATGGGACATGGTATTTCATTTTGGCTGGTTCTGGTCATCTTAAGCAACTCGGTTGAATTGGGCCCGTGGGCCCTATTTCATAATACACTTTAGCGCACAAAATTGCTTAGCACAGGAAATCTCGTTATATGGAACGAGTTAACATCGTTAAATACCATGTTGTGTTTATGTTTTGTGACTGGGTCTCTGCAAATTTTTGCTGAGCAGACAAAATTGCTTCAGCGCAACAAATTGAGCCCCAGTCTGAGCCATATATGGGAGATAGGGTGCTCAAACTTGTATAAAATTACAACGCAAAAAAGTGCATAGTTTTAAATAATGTGACTTCAAATATTCAGTAGGGTTAGCCGGAGCAAATGACACCCAGGCATCGACTAACACCAAGATGTAAGGCACTAACTTCCTATTAAAAAATAACCTCGTAAATCTTGCCTCACTTCGAAAAATTACGGTTTAATTTTTTTGAGACTATAAAAATTAAATCGTCTGTCAACATGACACTATCCATGGTTGCATAATACGCGTCCGTGGTAATGATTAAAACCAGAGACGTGTGCTGAACATTGCTTATCTAACAACATAAAATGTTACCGATCAACTAGTGATTTTATCGGTCGATGGATTTAAATTCTAGGGGAAGTGACTGTAAAATATATTGAATCTCAGGTGAGTTGGCTTGAGATTTGGCAAATTGCTACACGGGTGTAGGGTAAACGATTGAGGTGACAAAACCTGTGTCACAAAACCATTTTTTTTCAGACGTTAAGTAATGACTTAAGTAAATTTGAAGCTTTGCATGTGTAGGAAGTAAGAGCTGATGACAACAGCCATGTGAGTAACATCTATTTTTGGAGAAGTCTTGGTGTTGAGAAATGTTGATGTTTTGAACAGTGTCCTCTGCTCGTCGATTGGTTCCGAGAAGAACTGCAAGAACTGACCCGGTTCTTCTCGTCTCAGGACCAGCATAAAAGAGATTGTAATCAGTGGTTTTCTTAGCAATCAACCCAGTTCTTAAGTGCTGACTTTGATCGAACAGTGGTGAAACTGATGCTCTCCAATATTGCGATTGTGAAATTGATAGAAAAAGAACGTTCAAAGTGTATCCCCAACACCCGGGTATACATAGATGTCAAAAACTACATAAATTAAGTTGGGAAGGTAGTGCATTTTGTTCTAGTGCCCATGCCTACATCCTTACGGACTGTGAAGGGGGATAACCCGTTTCAGCCCCAGGCGTAGGTGGCAACGTGCCCCTGGTGTCAGTTGATTTGGATCGATGGCCCAAATCAGTTAATAAGTGTAGCCCTCACCTTGAAGTGGCCGTGCGATGTTAGGCGATATCTCATTTAAAACATTAATATAGAAACGAATTATTATCTCTGTCTGTCTGTATTATTGTGATATCTGCCCATAACGGAATTCAAGATCGCGGGCTTTTTGTTGGAACAGGCATCGCCATCAGTGTGAAAATCAATACTAGAAAATGTTTATCACTGCGGCTTCTGGCTGAACAGACATGTTTGCACTCCAGGTAGTCAGAATGTACGATACAGGTCAGGTCGGGAATGGTCAAGTGCTGCCGATTTAGTTTGTATGTTAGCAAAATTATTTGTCTCTCTTTTGCTTATTTGTGAGTGGCCGAAAAAAAAACCTAAGCCGTTTTCAACGAAAGTTGTGTGTTGATTTGAGCCAAAGAAAGAAACAAACAACAACCAGCAACAAAAAATAACACACTCCCATAAGATCAAACATGACACGAGTGGTAGTATTTGGAACCTATTAGTATTAATGCCAATGATTCGCCACAGTCGACAAGGCATTTCTATCAGCAAAACGAAAAAAAAAAAAAAAAAAAAAAAACCCTCCCAAACACTCTTCCTCGAGTTCGGTGCAATATCAACTCTGACAGCCACGACAAATCTATATACGCGGAGAGTTGTCGACCGTGGAGCGCTAACCTCGCAACCCCCCGTTGTTTCCACGGGAGACGCGGCCGGGGCCCTCGCTGGATCGCACGGCCGATCAATCTCCGATGTCCTGCAGGTTTTTCCCATTTCCGACATGTCACTTTCCATATAGTCCCCGTTGTTCATTAGACCCATCGGGGGACTCGTTGCCTTTTATGGTGCTGATACAAAACAGTTGCCGAATGAGCCAGAGTATCAGCAAAGCCTTATCATAATTCATTGGATAGTATATTAATTATGTCCCAAACTGAAGCGATTTGTGTGTTTGAAGAATGTTGCGAAATATCTTTAACAACTACTTTGAGATGCATTTAACAAGTGACAGGGCAAGCCTGTCAGCAGGGACACTGTTTTTCAACATTACCAGTAAATGGAGAAGGGAATTGCTATTTGTGTTCAATTTACAGCTTGTGATTTGTTTCACAATACAATTTCACAGCTTCTTACAACAGTTTTCACACGTTTCAAGCATTCGGTAGTTAGTGACAAAGGAATAATGGTTGCTTGGGTAAAGTAAATGCCAGTTAAGCTGGCAATTTTATTATGCATTCACTGTTCACATTTAATTTTCATGTGAATAAGGAACTGGTTCCCGTTCATGTTTGTGTTGTGTGTGTGTTTTGTTTTTGTTTTTCCAGTTTCTCCATAGCAATTAACAAATGTGGTTCACTGCTTCCTCACCTTTGAATGTGAAGCGGGAACAGTTAGTTTGTACACATGTATACATAAATGAAGAAGTTAAGCTAGCAACTTGTTCCTTATTCATGTTGCAGTGATACTGAAACTTTAAACGGGATTAAGGAACCACGTCAAAGTTCATGCTTGCCTTAAATTCCGAGAACCCTTTACAGTGTTTGAATGTTTGATCTTGGTATATAACGAGCATGAAATGACAGAGAACGCCAAAAGGCAAAATCTGTTCGTTCGCTCTAAATTGTGTGAAACCAGAGGGGGGAAAAATGAAAATAATTTAATATCCTTAATTATGAAAAAAAACTGTATAACTCTGACATACTACAATAACCCATTGGGAGTATTCGTAGGAACTAGTTCCGGTTGCCGTCAGAGTGTCGAACCCCACGAGGACTAGTTTGATTCGTCTACAATTCACACAATCAATCCAACAGGAACCACTGTGATTTGTCAATTTGTTTTTGTTCGTGATTTTCCCCTTTGGAGGGCTGGTTCTATTTAAAGACGTAACCTAAAAAGAAGTCACCTTTCCTACCTGGAGACATTTTGTCGTCAAAAATGATGGATTATTTTCCCTGAAACGATACATTTGCCTCCTATTTCTGTTTCCTTCGTTAACCTTTTGTCGTTGTTACTGGTGAGAGACAGTTTTGTCGTGCACGCGTTAAAGATACGGTACCGCAGTGATTATATGCAGTTGTCGTTTTCGAAATATTGTGACAATAATACAAACGATTTTTTTTTGTCCAAGGATGGTATCAATTTTCCCAATTTCCCATATTTTTTTTTTTTTATTCTGTGGTTTCGTCACCACAGAGAAGCGCCTGTTTCTATTCAAGATGTAGGTTGAATGATAAGGCTTCTCTCGTACATTTTCCCAAAGTTTTTAACCAGTGAAAATAAAAGCTTGCAATAAAAAATGTACCATCTCTTTCAAGTCTCCAGAACAAAAAAAGAGATCAGCGACTTCTTGAAAGTAGGGTTTACGGTGTTGTTCCCCTTATCATTCACAAACATTTTGGTCAAGTTTCATGCACGAAACAATAACAAAGAACAATAATATTCCACTGAGGAATTAAGTTACCAGACTAATTACCCTTTTAGCCTCGGTTTGGTATTTTTGGATGGCCAGACTGTGATAAAGTTATGTTGCCCATCCAAGATGAGCTGCTTTGTTTGTTTGTTTGTTTGTTGTTGTTGTTGTTGTTTTTTTTTTTGGGGGGGGAATTTAATTCTAAAGCAGTTTTGCTTTGAAACTAATGCAACTAATTCCATCAACTTTGGGTTTGTCAGTAGCGTGTTTCACGCGTAGCTATTGATGAACCTTAAGTATCCATCAACAAATGGGAACAAATGTTGAAATAAACCGATTTGAAATGTTCTTGTCTGACAAATTCTCATGAAATATTTCAACGGTTCTACTTTCTGTCATTGAACACATTCGATTATTATGAAACAAGAAGAAAATCTGTGTCATGACTATCAGGGCTCAACTTCTCATCACTGTAAAGCAACTACAAAATCGCTTAGCACAGAAAAATCTCGCTTAGCAGAAAACAACTAACCAGCCAAAATGCACTATAAAGTATATTGTTTGTGACTGGTTCCCTGATTTTTTTTTTTTGCAAAGCACTATTTTCTGCTTAATAGCTTTATGAGTTTGAACCCAGAGAGCTCAATGTCATGGAGACACTTAAGCATACATAATTGCTTAACAACATTTCTACTGTGGGAAAACATTAGGTGGGGAACCATTAAAACAAAAAAGGGTACATATAATATGATTTGATGTCTCAGCTGGTAACATGTTTCCGCTAAGCACAATTGTGTCGTGCTAATTCGCGTGCTTTGGCAGCCCTATGAAATGGGCTGAAGTTTTGATCGATAAGCAGCAAACTGTCTTGGCCTTACCCCGCCTATGCATCTTTTTTTCCCCCCGCAGGGTTGGCACCGTGAATGATCTGTACAGATAGCTTTTTACATGTAGCTAATCCAAAGCGATGAACTAGTTAGCCGAACCACTTGGCACAACAATTTGCTAAGCACAACAAAAACTATGCTTACCAGGTTAAGTTTACAAACGAAAATATTATGTAACATAATACCATCTGTGACTGGTATACTGCTCAGTTTTGCTAAGCAGGAAATTGTGAAGCAATATTTGCTGCTGCAGCAGCTTTATAAAAGTTGCTGGTCCTCGGGTGTTTTAATTTAGCCAGCAGCCGCAGTTAAAAGGGACAACAAATCTATGTTATTTTTCGTTATGTTGAACACATACCTCAAACTTTATGTCAATTTACATAATGATATATCACACGTGGTAATTTTAATAATGCATATTCATTGTTGAAACTACATCATGTGCAAGTGGGGTTAAACCCAGATCAATTATATACAAGTTCTGAGCTTAAATGTGCCCAAAAGTCCAAGTAATGTACAATTGTTGTTGTCAGGTGATTTTTTTGGTGATTGTTCACTTGTCTTCACCATCTGAGTGGAAACCACTAGAGGGCGACGTACTGCAATCCATGCTCTCAACCTCCTCCCCCTCAGTGCCGCAAACGGTGGTGGATGTCAAACAGGGGCTCGACTCCGATCCGGGGGAGTCCTCGGTGGGTGGGGTTCCGTCCTTGCATCGCAGCTCGGTGTCGAGGCCCCCGCCGCCGTCACAGAGTGTCTCCTCCGGGCCGAGGTGATGCTGTGAGTTGTCCGCCGCAGTTGCCAGCCGCTGGCTGTACTGCTCGCGGCACTGTTGCTGCTCAGAGAGCGTGCTCAGTCGGTCGTCCTCGTCGTCCTCCTCCTCCCCGTCCTCCTCCTTGAAGCGTGACGATGTCTTGGTCACCATGGCGACCGCATCCTCACCAGACGACGGCGAAGAAATCTCGAAGCACTTCTTCGTTGTCACCGTAACGTCCATGTTCAATTCCTCCATGTCCCGTTTCAGTTTGGCCCGCCTGTTTTGGAACCACGTGATGACCTGGGCGTTGGTCAGGCCCAGGACGGAGGCGATCTCGTCCCTGTCGGCCGGGGTGAGATATTTCTGGTACAAAAACCGACGCTCCAATTCGAAAATCTGCTGGTTGTTGAAGGCCGTGCGAGATTTCCGCTTCTTCCTTGGGGGCTGGCGGTTGAAAAGATGTAGTGGGTCCCGTTTGCCATTTACGGTAGCTGCTGCGAACAAAACACAAATAACAACATCCATTTGAAACATTTTCTCAAAAACAGTCAGAAAATTCAAAATCACTACAGTCTTCTACACAGAGATGACTTGACTCGTGACGTCACAGGTTTATATATCACGAGCATCCCTTCATCTCGGACTAATTAAGACAAAGGATGAAAACAAGAAAAGTCTTTTGTAAAAGCAATGACATCTTTACCCCCAAAACCTAAAAGTCTAACATAAAAAAGAACCCTTGCATATGGATAAGGCACACAGCAGGTGACATCCATCATAAATCAATCTAAAACAAGTCATAGACATGCGATAATACAAAAATGTACAGTCTTCTTATGATGATGTCACTCGTGACGTCACACATTCACGAACCCGTCAACTCAAAATGATTGTACAATACAGTTTCGAAAGGAAGATTATCCAAAACAACTATTATCAAACAATCTACTTTGCCAAGTATGTATTTTCTTCTTCAAGTGTCTACCCCCTTAAAAACACACTTTTTGGTAATATATTTATTATGAATAATATATTAAATTTTACAGTAATATCTGGGGAAATATGTTAGAGATTATCAATGCGTCCAGAGGGGTTTGTCATATTTCCTCCTGTGACATAGATTAATATTCTATCTCGAGCAGGTTCACCCCCTTTTTTTAATTTTGGAGTATAATTTCCGATGGATTGAAAGACATCCTT
Source organism: Pisaster brevispinus (assembly GCA_023634235.1). NCBI lineage: Eukaryota > Metazoa > Echinodermata > Asteroidea > Forcipulatida > Asteriidae > Pisaster > Pisaster brevispinus. Next base: position 14,646,224 of record JAMKCF010000012.1, on the reverse strand, counting down.
CCTGAAATTGAAAATCCTAATTCCAAACCCTTTTCATTCGATTAGACGAAACGTCTTATGAGATAATAAATCCACCGGTTATAAAATAAGACTCGGTGTCACTACAGACCCCCATCATCTGCCCATTACGGGAACTATATCAGTTAACAAAGTAGGCCTACGTTATTGCTATCTTCAATTTGAACCACGGGTATAGAGAGTGATGTCGGGGGAACTCTTTCTGTTATTTGGAAAAAACAAACGGCAAAATGCACGCATCACCCACGATTTTGTTTTTTCACTGAAGAAAAAAAGAAAGAAAGTTCTACGGGAACTGAATACTGTCATGTAACCTGTGGACGGCCGGGTCGTCAAATGAGGCAATGTGGGACGGGCTTACTTAGTTTTGCGATTTAACAGCTGGGGAATTTTATTCTTTGGTCTCCGCAAAACATGGAAGATGGGAACAGAACTGAAAATGGAGGGCGAGGAATCCCGCAAAAGATTAGGAAGGATTGCATTCTGCCAGGGCACTTTACAGTGTTAATACAAGAGCCAGGGCCCAATTTCATAAAGCTGTTAAGCAGAAAATACTGCTTAGCAATTTTCTATGCTAAGCAAAAAATGAGTGGGGCACCAGTCACTACAATGTAAACTTTATGGAATTTTGGCTGGTAACCTGTTTTTGCTAAGCAATATTTGTCAGTGCTTAGCAAGTTTTTGTGCTTACAGGTTTTATGAAATTGGGCCCAGGCTGCGTCATATTATAAGTCAACGGTATGTCATAAGTCAACGTGACGTCACAAGTACATGTTACGTCATAAGTGAACGCAAATGATTGTGGGTGTATCTGTCTACACTTCTTGTCCCATAATTTTTAATAACACACACACAACAACTCCCAACTCTATAGTAACAAGTCTGGGGGGGGGGGTGGTTGAAACTGTTGAGTTAATGACGGGATGATAGATCATTGGTGTGCCAAGATGTAAAGTCATTCTGATCCTCTAGTTTTCAATCAACACACATTGAAACTAACCTGTGGAAAGTTCATCAAAGGGGGGGGGGGGGGGTGTCCAACGTCGAAAACACACCGGAAAATGATTTGTCACGGTCGTTGAGCGTTATTTGGTTGTTTTGGTAATGTTGTTGTTTTTGTTGTTGTCGTTGTTGTTCTTGTTGCTGTTGCTGTTGTTGGTATTTTTTGGGTGCTGTTTTGTCTGTTTGTGTGTGGGGTGTTTGTTGTTGGGTGTTGTTTGTGTTCCTTTTTGTTGTTTTGTTTGGGGGAGGGTTGAGAAATTCTCTTACGCAACTCGGTATTTCAGAGGTGAAATTATCTCTCACGAAAATTTCTACCATTTCTGTAATATTTAAGAATTCGGGTTAAAAACTGCCAAAATACCGTTTGGCACACCACTTACTATTATTATCTATTGGGAAAACAACAGTTTATACAGAAAATCCATAAAAATTACTAAGTTCTAAAAATAAAGTTGGTGTAATGCGTGGACAATGCGAACGTATCTGTTCCACATGCGGTGGACGTAACTGATGCGTGTATAATAGATGTGGAATTGTTTTATTAGTACATATGGAAGCATTTCAGTATTTTGATTTGTCAGTGTAATGAGCAATTGAGACCAACGTCTGTCATCACTTGAACTGGTTTTGATGACATGATTGAAAGCAAACCGTGGTGTGATTTACCAGTTATAAAAACATATTTTAATACAAAGCATGTGTTGGAAATTGTTGGGAAAATAAGGGAGTTTCGATCTGAAATCTCACTGATTATAGAGTTCATCCCAGGGCCCAGTTTCGTAGAGCTGCTTATAAGCAGAAATGATTGCTTACAGATTTTCTGCTAAGCCAAAACACCTTTATAGCTCTAAGCAGGATACCAGACACTTTGTTTTGCTTATAGTTCCAATCTTCCAGAAAAATACTTAAGTCTGAAATGCAGCATAAGTCGAGGAGATAGCATTTGAAACCCGCACTAATCACCGTTATTATTTCGATCACAACAATCGCAATAAGCCATATATGCACGTGCACAAAATCCTTGTCAAAACATAAGCCGGTAATCGTTATTTTCGCTTAAAAGTGACCCCAAGTCAGGGAACATGACATCTACTTGTTGTCATGTTCCCTGACTCAAATTTGTTTGACTTGTTGTCATGTTCCCTGACTCAAATTTAAATAACGAATACCGATTCCACTAACAACAAAAAGGCACCAGTCTATTCCAGCCTTCTAGCCTCGGTTGGGTTGCAATGATTTGAATGAGAGAGGAATAACAAGATGGCGGATAACACAAGTATCAAGGTCTAATGTCTGAAACATTTTTAAGGCAATCTTCAACTAGTCCATAGCACGTTCACAGTAGAGAAGTTAGTCATCATAAAAATGTAGTAATTATTATGTCAGCATTACGCAAAAGGCTCCAAACATTCTGCCTTGCACACAATTAGGCCATTAAGTGAGTTTTAATATTCGCTCATTATTCTCAAAGTAAAAATGCAGGCAAACATAACAACTGCAGTTTGTCACAGAAGACTGTTGAGAAACCCCAAAACGAGGAAATCGGCTGAAAAGTTGCAAGGTCTGAATACATGAGCTAAGGGCCTCGCCTTTTTTTTTACAGGCAACTTGATGGCAATCCACTGTAGGCCTACTGAATAAAATAAAAACACTTCGACCGTACAGGAGACATGTTTTCTAAGAGAGTACTGTCTCACCATGGCCTCACTGTCTCCTTAAGGACATTCTATAAGAAAACTTAAAACCTGACTGCCTCTTCTTCTTTGAGATGGCGTGGAGCGGGTTGCTTGACAGTCGTCGTACCTAGCGACATGACCCCAAGGGGAAACTTCACCATATTACCCTCCCTAAAGTAAAACCTACTTCATCCACTTTTAGGTCATAACAAATTAAGACATAACTCAATATACTTTTTTAAGACCTACACCATCCAGATTTCTAGTGGGATTTTGGGGGTAATATATCAGGGTATATTATTGGCAATTCATTACGTGGCATAATCCTGCACAGTCATGTCCGATGCGTAAAGCTGCGACCGTGGTTGCTTCAATTAGACTTTCCCTATATCAACTCTACCATGATATCACACTAACAGGGGCTGGAGGTTTCATTCACGTAGAGCTGGCCAGGATATGTTCGTGAGTTTGGGCACATGAAGTGGGGGTCCGGTTGTTCATCATAGTCAGGTCTGATTATCATCAAACCTTCAACTATTTACAATTATTCAAGGTAGATTAAGTTTCAGTTTGGATAATGCGGTAAAGAGTTTTTTTTTTTAAATACACAACCGATCGCGTCCATATAATCCAGCAGACCGTACAGACTCTAAATCGACCTCATCAGAACTAGTCGTTTGTTTTTGCTCTGGTTGCAATTAGTAGTGCATTGCAGATAGTTCATATATAGCTTCATGCTCTGAGGAAGATAACTTCCTGGATAAACCATTAGCCTACTTCGTTTAAACCAGTTGCAGGTAGGTCTTTACCTCGTTGAAGAGTGTAAGCCTGTAGTACTCTATATTGAGTCAAAGGTAGTAACATTGCCCGCAGTTAGTGCTAGCATACACTAAACAAAATGAGCATTACAGTAGTTGCAAATTACCAACGCTGTACCCGGTGTACCCTATATTAATTCATAAAGAGTAAGCATGGCAGTAGCAGCAGTTTCAGTCGTCCGCTGGCCAAATGCCAGTTAAAACACCCAAGGATCAGTGAGAATTTTGTCCAACTAGTTGGCTAGTTTATTGCTGAAGACCCATCCTACATGGAAACCACTTAATATTACTAGTATACTTTAAATTATAAGTCCCACGCTAAATTGACCATGTTGGAGGAAAACCTGAAAATATGAACCCAGTGAAAAAAACTGAATGACTAGTGAAATGACAAGCTATAAACTGGTCCTGCTGGCCAGTCATTCAACAAAATTAGGACAAGCCTTGAGTTTGTTTTAAACATTACCACTACCATACCATATCTTGATTCAAAGAGGTTAGATCATACTATTGGATTCAGAAAGAGTGGGCATCTCTGAATCGTTAGGAATGTTGGTGCATTTTTTTACACAATTTTAAAACGGAAGGCTTAACGCACGGGCAGCAATATCACTGTTGCCATTGATGTGTGTTTGGGCCTATGGTCGTTGCATCAAATGCGTTGATAACAACGAGAGACTTGAACTTCCTTAATTTTATAACAACAGCCCCTTGAGAAAACTGGGATGCATTTATGAAAAATTGCGGCAAAAGTGGACTCCATTTTTAGACAGCCGCCGTAAAGAGTAACATGTAAATATTGAAGAACCCAATGTTAAGATGTTGGATTCAAAGGATCGATTATTGAAATTGATATTGTCTTGATTTCAGATTGGATACGCATGTCTTTTTCAGAGTGGATGAAGATCGATTAATCGATCAATAAGTGGATGTTACCACTCGGTCCACTTTACTGTGTCCATCACAGACTAATACCTAGGCCCAATTTCATAGATTCAGCCGACAAGTTTGCTGAACAATTTTTTTTCTGTTAAGCAAAAATTTGCAGGAAACCGATCCAACACAGTGCTAAATCGAATGGTATTTTGGCTGGTAACCTTGTTTTGGTAAGCAATAGTTGTTTTGTGCTTGGTTATGACTGTTATATATACGCTTTAAGCATCTCTATGCCCGGCTGGAAAAGAAGGCGATGGTTGCGGACGCAACGCGGCAATTTACACCATTCCAACTGCAAAATTACAATCATGTGTATTTATGGTTTAATACTGTCGAACACATTGTGAAAACTGGGTTCTACCATACCGCAGACAATGATATAGCCATTTGTTTCCTTTAGGTCACCGAACACTGGGGCTAGGTTCAAGAATGTGGCAAACCAGTGGTTTCCAACAGCAGCTGTGTTAAATTCACAGTAAAAATCCATTACACCATTAGAGGCCAGTAATTCGATTTCGAGATGTGTTTTATTGGTTACGGAGAGAGACTTTTTGCTTCACCCGCAGTTTTAATATACCGTACCCTGTGCGTTTTACACGGCGGCTGCAATGCCCACGGTGTCTGGGTCTGCTTGTTTTTTGTTATTTTTGTTCATCCCAAGCTGGGCTGAATGAAAAAAAGACCCATTCCGAAAATACCACAATAAGCCCAGTTGGAATTGAGCAAAGTGGCAAGGCGTGTTTAACCTTTTGTTCGTTCATTACATGACTAAATTGGATTATGTGTTCATAACATTTGAGACGAAGAAAGACATCAACTTTAATGACCGTTTGCTTTTGATTTGGCTGTACAGTTTAATCAAGTATTTCTTGTTTATAGGCAAAGTGTAACTATGTTATAATTACCGGAAAAAATTGTTTTTATTAGTTTCAATCTGAGAGCTCAATTATTATTATTACCAATGTCAATCCTCCAGAGAAAATACATCCGTCCTCAATACTGTCACTGTCGACAAAATGGCATTTTGTGAAAATAGCATTTTGAGGACCCAAGAATCAACGACGTTTACTTACAATTAATCTGAGTGCAGCAGTTGAAACATCCACACGCAGAACCGTAATCCACAAAATCCCACACAGAATATAAACAATGCTTCGTTGTTTACAACTGTGAATAAACCCCTTTTGTATTGTTCGTATTTGAACGGCGTACTCAGTTTTTGTCTGAAAGAAAACGAAATGAACTACTTTCGGTTTTGTGTTTGTGGTTTAATCACCCGATTAAGATTTGATATCCTTGGTAATATGGAAATGTCACGGTGGACGCTCGTCTCCCGGACAGTCACAGCACGGACTCCCAGGCCCTTTTTGGTCAATGGTCACGGTGCACGACAACCGGACAATTTTGTGACACGAATTCGTTGTTGACACAGATTTTTTAATTAGAACACCTAATAATCATAAAGGTTTGCTATTGTAACTGATCGAATCAGAGGTCTCGTTTAGATACTCCTCTGTATAGTTTTTCAATTAGAGTCACCGTGCAACCGATCTGTGAAAACGCTGAGAGGACAGTTTGTCGAGAATACACGAAAAACCGTTTACGTTTTGTCAGTTTTTTTTTTCTTCTTCACAAGTTCATGCACGTCATTTAATTCTGTCAAATTGAAGTACAAAAAACAAGATTATGTGGTAAACTACCCCGCGAAGGCCATCAGTTCATGTGGACAAATTTCATTGCATTTGGCTCTATTATTATCAAATTTATTGCCGATCATCACCGATCATGACATTATTTCTAAGGGAAGGTCCAGTATAGTTTCGAGGACACACAAATCGTTTGCTTCACTCCCCTTGCCCGTAACGTCCTCTGGAACATACTCCTCAATTTGTGCTTAACAATAAAACAGTCAATTTGTTTTACATTTCTTACACTATCCCTTGAGATTGGATCTCAAAGCTGAACTATTTTTCTCAGTGTGTGGCTGTCTGCTTGTATTAATAATAGCATTTCACGTTAACTGTTTTTTTTTCAAATACCTAGGTCTGATTAATTTTGAAATCTAAAAACAATTCCCTATCACTGTTTTTTTATTCAATATCTCTGGTTAAGGCCTGTGGAGTTCACATCGAGCAATTGTCAAAATCCCAGTCATTTACAGGCATGACTTAATGCCCCAGTATTGGGTCTATGTTGTTAATCATGTATATAAACCGAAACTGCCTACCAAATTGTTTCAACATGTCCAAAGTGGCTTTCCGAATATCCTCCAGTCTGCTAACTGCCGAAGGATATTTCCAATTTAAGTGGTTATTCAAAGGAATCTTCGCAGTATAACGGCCTTTATGCCGATTATCTCGTTTTAGCCCCATGTATAATTTTCAGTAGCAAAAACAGTTTCCATCGTTGTAAAAGGAACTTTTTTTTACGTTCATGTAAAGTCGTTGTAACCAGAACGTGATTAGTGAGTATTTTTAAAGAAAATAGTCGGTATTTTGCTACCACGTACCTTCAGCAGCTCTCAGGATACTCGTCTCAAGACCAGTAAACGTCTTATTAGCCAGCTCCTCCAAAGCAGAGAGTGGGGAACCATTTGCATCCTTGGTCACCCCGCCAGTGGAGGGCAGCGTCTTCTCAATCGCCTCACGCGCGGGGAAATTTGCGTCTTTACTCGGCGAGGGCGGCTGGGTCGTCCCGGTGGTGGTGGTGGTGGTGGCGGCCTGCGCCGTCCACGAGGAAGTTGGGCTGAGCGGAGAACCGCAGGATGTCGACGACGTGTTGGTGGCGGTGCTTTCGCATTCCCGCTCTATCCCGCCGATTTTTGATCCCAGAATATCTTTGATGAAGAAGGAGGTGTAGGGCCGGGGGTTGCTCCGGTGGTGCACGGGCTGGAGCTGAACCCGCACGGCGGATACCCGCTGAAATGGTAAATACACTCCTCCGTGACCACTTAGAGATGGTGCTAAAGCCATGGTGGACAACCTTATGAAGAGTCGAGTGAGTCGCGATGGCCTATATAATCCAGGACTGCTTCGTTTTGAGAGTGACTTTTATATCACCAGGCTTGAATGTGTCCAGTGTCGGCGTAGATGATGTTTAAACTGTGATCGTGTATCGAATGAGACAATCTAAGTGCGGTTTGCATCATCGCTTGTTATAGCTAGCCGGGGACCATGTGATACGACGCTCTCCTCCCACCCCTGCGCTACAGTGATGGAGTGACGGCTAGAGGTGTGTGTGCCTAGTCATTGGCTGGCTCACGCAATACGTAGTAGTGGAGAGATCCCCGGGAACAACACACTCTATACTATACGCAGACTTTTACAACTAACGAGGCAATCACCAGCCGATAGAGGCGACCCCAGAGGGGGCACTGTAGACCAAGCACATCACATCCGCGACCTGTCATTGGAGTCGTTAGTCATGCTAATTGGCCGATCTGTTTTCCTATTGGCTTCTAATCAAATTAACGGCTTATTTATACAGTTGTCTCAACCAATCACGACCAGCAATCCCCAACCGAACGTCTTCACTAGGGGCGGAGTTGACTGTGTGTAATGTGTGTGTGTGTGAGTGTGGTGTGTAGTACACCCACCACCGAGGCGAGAATTATGGCCGGCGGAGCCCGCTGGAGCTGTGAGTCCCAAGGCCTCGCCGCGTTATGTTGATGTAACATTTCATTCCCAGAGTAATCAATGTCTTGTTGGGGCATATTACAAGCCACTTAACCGACCCTTTTACGGTAATATCACCAATATCGGGCACCCCTGTCGCGAGCCGGACTAAGTTCAGCTGTTACCCTCGAATCGTATACAGGGGGTTGATTCCATATCACTCCAAACTAACTCGTCCCTCAAAAAAAGAAAAAAGGAAGAAAAAAACGTCTTTCGTTTCAAGAGCACAAAAAAACATTAACTTTTCGTCTCGTGTTACGCACAACAACTTACGGGCTTTAAAGTGATATAATTAATTTGTTTTGTGCGACCTTCTGCTCGCAAATTACCTGCTCCGGGCCCCGTAGAGGACCCGTAGGCTGATCGGGTACCTTGATGGCAAAGTTGAGACGTCAAGATCCCTGACAGCTTCATGCTGATCGTATAACGCGTAGCCTTTTTTTGTTGCTTTCTCCCATAATCTGTCGCCAAGGCCATGCGCCATCAATTCATCAGTCACGGCCTTTAGTTTCTTATCTTTCTCTCGTCAGGTGCTCGAGACACCTTTCTCTCTACCTCAAGAAGGCGCTGCTGTAACTCAAGTCACTCTGGTCACACCCATAAAAAAAACCCCATAAAACATCAGAAATTTAATTGGTAGTGCGTTTCTTTTCTGTTTCACCTCCCCTGATGAAGCAAGACGAAAAGATAGGGGGAAAAGGTCTAGCCTTGGACAATTCGTTTCCCGTAGATCATCAACATGGAAAATCACTCCCTATGTGAGTCCAGTCAGCCAGTTGTAAATCACTTAAAATATGAGGGGAGAAAAGGCATGTTCGCGGTCTTTTTAAATTCACGGCCCGGTCCTGACTGGTGCGCCAGGCTCTGCCGTAAATCTTGGCCCTGCGTTCCGGCGTTTAACAACTTTTCCCAGCCCGCCTCGACACCTCATTGATGACACGTTCACGGAGCGGGTGTAAATGGGGGAGAGACCGCTGCAGCACCCCCTCCTCTTGCTGGATGTGTTTTGCATTTAACACCTTGTGGTTCTCATGTACGAGCGGTTTTGGTGTTGAGGATCTAATCATTTCTTGTTTACATGGGTTACAAGGATAATTATAGCTCACCTTGCTAAGTTATATCAATTTACTCGGCTCTTGGGGCTTGCCGTATCGTTGACACAATGCCCAGATCGCTAATCATTTTCAGTGGTAAAGGATCTCGCAGCCATGGCTGTCTAATAAACATTCGGCACGTTAAACACTAAACAACGTTCTACACCGCCACACTTTACAATAAAGGAAAGAAAATAATGTCAGAAACATGTGGAGTGCAGAGGGGGAAATAATGTGGTCAGTTCCCCGTCGCGAAGAAATTAAAGTGCCTCTCTGACCAACTGTGTGCGTGGCCTAAAGCTTGGACAAGTCCCACACCGCCAGCGGAGCTCGGTTTCGTGAAGATAAAAAAGAAAACCCCGCAACAAAAATACAGTGTCAAGACATAACACAAGGCCGCCAGATGAAAGTTGGAGCAGTGGCGGTTTTGTGCGAACACACACAAAAAATAAACCACACTCAGAAATCTGTCTTGGGTATTAATCCTTCGCTATAATAATGTTTTCCACTTTGGGGTGGGGCGAATTCCCAGAAGATTCTCTTCTGTAGGGAAATGCCAGTGCGATGTTGAACAGAGAACTGAGTCATTCTTGTCGGGCTATCTAAGCCACTGACTGTCTCTCTCTCTCTCTCTCCCAGTCTCTACACAGATTTCTTTCAACTCAAATTCCACGCATCCGATGTGAGCTAGATGTGAGCAGTGCCCCGAGGCACCGCGCGCTGCCCAAGCCGTCAAAATTGGCTTAGCGCAATTTTGCTCGTCAAAAACAGAGCCCAATTTCATAGAGCTGCTTATTAAGCAGAAATGCTTAACAATTTTCTGCAAAGCAGAAATGAATAAAAAACGAGTTACCAGCCGAGTTGCCATGTAGCCTTCGATGGCTGTGCATGACTGGTTCCCTGCTAATGTTTGCTAAGCAGAAAAGCTTTGCTCAGCACCGTTTTCTGCTTATTAACATCTTTATGAAATAACATCGGTAGTTCTGGAACCTCCCTGGAAAACATGCAGTGGAAACAAGTGTTTCAACTTATAAAATTGGAGTGATAAATCTTCTTTCACGCTGTTTCAATGTCTCCATTGTCTGATATTTTGGGAGACCGCCGACATAGGGTTAGATAACTCAATGTATTGGGAGAGCACCGGCACATTACGGAGGGCGTTGGTTCGAATCCCTCTCTAGTTATTTTTTCTTTGTTCAACCCCAAGTTTGTACGATCATTAATTTTTTTTTTCATTTTTGCAGTTAAATATAAGTACGGGTTATCAATCTTACTTAAATTAATGTTTTTCGATGAATCAAAGACTCTCTTTGTAAAAAAAAATAAATAACAAATCAGTAAAAGGAGTTTGTCTATTTATTACCAATCTTTCTTTCTTTTGACCTGTCTTTCTTTTTTCCATTGTCTGAAAGGACCGACAAAGAGACTTTAAGTGTAATGTTGACGCTGTATGTAGTAACTATTAGTATATATTGCTTGATGTGTTGTGTTGGCGGTGACTTACTAGTAATAACCTCCATTGCAAAACAAACTGGTTCGGCAGTTGTCACCACAGGGGTCCTGGGTGTAGGTGCTTTCGGTGGCCCCTCAACAAGCAAAGGGTCAAGTCGTTATTGTCGACAGACTCGTGTCTTGGTATGAAATATCTCAATAAAAAGTGGGCTATCACACGTAACAGTTGCTGCTATAGTTGTATGGCATTGATGTGATCTTTCGAACGGATAAATAGTTGTCGATGAGGTTTCGACAGCTCTACGTTTGAAAATTATCAGAGGACTAAATTGTTAGTTTTATTAAAGTCTGTACTTCATCCTCATGAATATCACCGTTTGAAATGATGTAATTTCGAGAACTCGTGTCTTCGAATCTAGCTTGATTAAACATTGAAACAAATAGTTAGTGTACACAATTAAATATTGTGTACAATTAAACATTGGACACAATAAAACATTAAATATTGTTTACAATTAATGAACATAATAATAAAACATGGTTTACAATTAAACAGCGTACACCATTTAGCACTGTATTCAATTTAAAACAATGAAGAACGTTTTGATGAAAACAATGTGTAATAGAAGTCTACGCTGAAATACTCAGAGGCGGCGTTTTCTCTGATAGTTTAAATCCTGGAAAAAAAAATGCAGTAAAACAAAAGTTTAGTGTAATTTTTTTTGTTAGCTTTAGTTGGACTTGGTCGAATCTCATAGAACAGTTGAAAAGAAGATTGCTGGAAATTGTTGTCATGCTGCATGGCGTTCAAGGAAACGTGCAGTCACAAAAATGCTACTACCGGTAAACGAAAGTGTCTGAATTCGGTGAATAGAGTGTATATTGGAGCAATACCTTGGACCGTGGACCGTGGAGCTATTGCTGGGACAGACATTTGCTTCCAATAGAGCACGCAAAACTATTTTTGTAAATTCAAGTGCTAGTGTAATTGTACAATAAGTTAAATGGTGCCAGACAGCGTTATACGGTTTATAATTTAATGGCAAGCATTTCGTGAACCACAAAAAAGAGAGATAGAGAGAGAAAGAAAAAAAAGACCGCAGTTCAAAATAATTCGAATGACATGTCTGAAAGACGTTGACGTTGGGATAATCTAATTGTAGGAGTCAGGGTGTATTCTGTTTCTATTAATCAGTAACCTCGTGTGGTGGTTGACATTTTGTACAACATGGATTGGGCCACACCCACAGTTTTATAGCTTCGCTATCGCCTTCTGTCATTACAGTCCAGGATTAGTGTCGTCTGCCGAGGAGGGGGATGGCGGGCTGGACGGATGGGTGAAACATGAGTGTATCGTCTGCGAATGACACAAGGGTTGAGATGCTTAAAGGGGTGGAGGGGTTCAATCTCCGAGTTTCAAGAGACAATTCAACAACCTTTTACTAATTCTTTTGAAGGTTTGCTTGTGATTATAAAGCTAACATCATGAAACACCCAAAGATCGTTGAATCGAATACCGCTCTAGTCAATTTTTCTTTGTTCAACACAAAATCATTTTACAAAATTAACCCGGTCAGTTTCCCTTGCGGTTTTATAACTTGGTATGGTATAGCAAAGTGATTTTTCTTTTATGATTCATACCTGTTATGGTTAGATACGAATGAACTTATTCCATTTGACAAGATTTTCCATCCTCTACTCAAAAATGTTTGTTCAATGTCTACCGAGAAGGTGCTTTGGAAACTTTGATATTTTTCGTTTTTCAACGACAACTTGTTGATTCCTCAGATAATGTTTATACGTTCAAATGCAAGTGGAAACAAAACACTGTGAGACTTCTGATCATCATACAACTTTACCATGATAATTTGAATCAAATCTATCCTATTAGTAATTTTTCTATAGAGTCCTCAATAATTTTGTGATGTACTTTTAAGTCTATTTTTTCAAACCCAACAAGAAGTTTTAAAAAATACATTTTGGGACAATCAGTAAATATGTTGCAAAGTTTTTATTACATTTTTTTTCGGTCACTAATTAAAAAATAACAACCTGTGAAACTTTCAGCGCTTGAGGGTAAAAAGTATTCCTTTGATATAGGTGCAAAACGTAAAATACAGTTTCGTCCATAATTTCCTAAGATTCTTACTAACTGTTTCCTTAAAACAAAATAGCTCCCAAATCTTGGTATTTTCACAAGATAGTCTTTGATGATAGTTCTTATTTAGTATGAATAGACCTCGCCAAGACCGACGCTGTACTATCCCTTTAACTGAATGACCAATGCCGGGGTTGCTTCTCTTTGACACGGTGAAGAGGAAGCGGGCAACAGCGGGCGTCTTTCATTCCATTTCCCCGCATCTTACATCAATTAGCTCCGGGGCCCACCAATGACGTATCCGGGCTCCTTCTCTAAACATGACATTTTAATCATAATTGTAAAAAATATTTTGGTTAAAGTTTGTGGCTGTTTTATTTTTTTATAATTGGTCTAATAAAAGTTTGGACGGAAGAGTGTCGCCAATCAGTTGACTGATAAAATTGACCCGACGTCAAAAAGGGAATCGACTAGAAATCCAATGGTGAGTCAACGTATGTAGGAAGAATTTCAAACGCAACCTTATTTCAAAGTTATTTTTTCTTAAGTAAATGAACTAATTTATTGGCGTTGAAATGGACAAGTTTGACCGATGTAGGCCCATATGCTTTTGACATGGAAGAGTGTCAGATTTTTAGTAACGCTTGCAAAACTTATCAAAAGACTAATTGCTTTAATGTAATCATCTAATAGAAATTACCAGCTGAAAATATTTCTAAAGCGCCGAAAGCACCTTCGATGAGACATCTTGCGTTCAGTTAATAACATAATTACTATACCGACGCTGAAATGACGTCGAAATATCGTTGTTTTAATTTAAGAGGGACAAATATAGCATTGAGTTTTGTAGACTTTGTTGTTTAACAAGCTTATCAGATACGGTATCTACAGTGAAATAATTTACCTGCTTCCCAAAAACATTACATTAAAACTATACTTTCAAAAAGATTTCGACGCTATGATATGATATTTTTGACTTACAACTGACTCGTAAAATAGACAGTATATTTTATTAATGTGAATCTGAGCCGTCGTAAAGATGAAAAAAAAACCTTTAAATCAGTACACATACTTATTACGTCGAACAGCGATCGGTTATCAATGTCGAATTGACTTGGAAATATTCCAATCAACGCTAAACAACATCCTTCTTATCAACGCCAGGGGTTGATATCCATCCTAACTTCGTATTTCTTTATTTTTCATTTATTTAATATATTGTAACTGCCACATTACACATTGTCCTTTTTTCTGGCTCAGTGTATTACTCAGGACGCGTGACAGCCATAACTATACATGTTGGGTAGAGTTGTGTTCCTATATTGTCACGTTTTGTCCAGAACCTCATTATATCTGAGGAAATTGTCAGACCGCATAACAAGGTAAATATTTTTTTTATGAGTTTGCCAGATCTTTCGCTTCGTTGTAGAAAGGTTTCGTCTGTTGGTATAATTGGGCGATCTTTACGATCTGATATTTCACAGCTTCAACGGACGTAGGCCTAATTTACTAAACTATCACAATACTTAATTGTATTGTCAACTCACTGGGGGGGCTCCTTGTACATTGTTTCCAGGTAGACCTGTTATGTCCATTTTTCGTAACTGTTATTACAATCGTGGATGGCAAGAAGGGAAGAAAATGACGGAGTACCTCCGAGTCAAAGGGTAAATCACCGTGTTCCCCGTGAGTTGGTCGTGGGGCGCCGACGAGCTTGCTCACGGGGAGTGTTTTTACAGGTGTGGGCGCCGGTCGGGATCGAACGATCGGGCCATGATTATGTGACAGCGGGTCGGTTCGGTAGAAAAGGAAGGAGATCCTGCAACTTGTTGTGGTCTCGGGTAGAGCTTTGAAAAAACACTTCGTGGCTTCCGGAGGACGCTTGATCAAAAGCGGTTGGACCGAATTTATATCTCAAAAAGAACAATAACTATAAAGTAGAAAATTTGACCAGTTAGCACAACTTAGCCTGACACTTGTAGCAGTAAATTATGCGGTAAAAACTGAAGAAATCTGTTTGGAAACTGACAGTGTGCCGTGGGCAACTGCTAAGCACACGAACTTGTCAAGCAAAACAAGTGTTGCATGATAAATGTTAACAGACAAAACCCACAAAAATATTCGTGACTGAATCCTCAGTAGTTACGGTCCAGCGGGTACATTTTGTTTTAATAAGTAGTGGCAATAAGCAGGATAATAATAAATGCAGTATGGGGCTGTTTTGAAAAGCAGAATTGCTTGTAGAAAATAGCCAAATAAACAAACAAACAAATAAACAAGTTAACAAACAAACACCATCAACTAACAAACAAACAAACAAACAAACAAACAGACACGCAAATAAAGGGACAGACTAACGTGGGACATGACAATAGCTACATTGAAACGATACACATAATATTGATCAGAGATAATACAACGAATTCATAATAAGCAAACAGATGGCAGAGCAGTTTCTGCCGAAAAGCGGTCCCAATTTCTGCTTACCACATTTCTGTGTATAAATCGTCTTGTGAAGTGCATGATTCCATAATGGACCGTAAGCGCAGAATTCCACGGTAAGCAGAACCATGAGTTTGGGCCTTCCTCTGGTGGGGTACGGTGTTGCTGCATTTTGGCGTTAAACGCAGACGAAACCAGTAAATTAGCATTTTCATAAGTTTGGGTGTAAACTGTATGAAAAACACACACATAATTCATGTGTGTGCATGGCAAGCGATGGCATCTTGCTAAATCTTACTTAGAGCAGCTGCTTCATGTTAAAACAGGATAACAAACGAACAACTGTGTTGCAGCCCCCCCCCCCCCCCCCTTCATATAGGAAATATGACTGCACCTGTCGTGATTATACAGCATGTTTACGACTGGGCAGTATTGTTCAACATAGGATGTGACGACAGATCACATGACGGCTGAGCCCCCTATCATCAGCCACTCAATGTCTGTCACACCTGACGGGCACGTACCCGTTTCTGACCGATAGGGGTCGGCGTCTTGACAATATTTATTCGCCTCGGTTCGAGTGCGGACGGACGATCGCATCCATAATATACGCGTCACGCGCAGCGGTATATCTTCACCCCAGCGCAGGGGCAGCTCAAACGGTAGCGTTCAGCCTCTCGCCTCACACTGGCGGCTGGGGGGGGGGGGGGGGGGGGTGTCAGCCCATTCCTCTCGGCCAACACGTCATGATGCATTTAGCAAATGTTCAGCTATCAAATGTGCCGGGTAATTTCGAATGACGTCCGGGCAAAACAAGAAAAACCAAGTCGGCCTTTAACCTTCGGAGACGTTCAGGATGATTTACATCGAATGCCTCTCTCTCCTCTGAACTGATTAATGCTGGACATTGACGATGATTGAACCACAACGACAGAAAAATACATCTTAATAATCGCTCTACGCTCAGCTGCTAAATACGTTTTGTCCGCGACCTCGTTTATATAGCTGCTCAAGAATTCCAAACTGTTATCACATCCTTGGCTTATATTGTTTGGCTCCTGTGCGTCTTCTTGCGGTCTTTTATGGTTAAAAAAAAAAAAAAAAAAAAAAAAAAAATGGAAGTAGAAATATTGGACTTACCTTATCCTGAGTATCTTGTCATCTTTGAAGTTTTATACTTGTTTTATTCCTGTTTTTTCTCGTTTTATTCTTGCTTTATTCTCGTTTTATTCTTGCTTTATTTTCCTTTTTCTCGTTTTTCTCGGGTTTTTTTCTTCTCGTTTTGTTTGTTTTGTTCAGTGGTTTCGTGGAAGAGGCATTCCTTTCTATTCCCTGGTTTTGCAGTAGATTCACCAAACTGATAACTGTTGACAAGTTCATCAGATTCGGTGGTCGATTCTTACAGTGAAAACAAAGAACAACTGTTTAAGTTATCTGGACGTTCATATCTTTTGGTATTTCGGTCGCGGCAATCGAAATAATCAAGAGATTTTAAAAGTCTTCAAATGGTTATTTTCTCTACTTTGGCAGTATTTCAGACGTGAATGGGAAGGTTCTTTGGATGGTGGGGCTGGCATGAGCTTTCAGATTATAACTTGTCATTTGTTTGTCTTAATAATTTGAATCCTTTTTTTCCCTTTAAAAAAAAACGGAATTCAGGAACTAGACTTTAATTGTTTTAAATGTTTTATTGGCGCACAGTGGCTCATTGATGGGTGTGGAAGGAGTTTGGCTTGCAATGGGAGGGCGTTTACCGAACGACGCCCAAGTACCCAAGAGGGAAAGATAAAGAACCGCGAGGGACCCCCAGGCAGTATCAATGTCAAAAATGTATTTTAAAAAAGGACATGACAACCTTCTGACTACTCACAGATACACTTTATAAATTGAATCGTAGTATACAATATAAAAACATAATCTGTTTATACAATTATTACGTTGTAGTGGCGTGTCGTGGTCGAGCACCGGACTCAAGCTCTGGTGTTTCTGATCTGCAGAGTGTGTGGGTTCGAATCCCACCCTTGGCACTTGTGTCCTCCAGCAAGATCTTTACCATAATTGTTTTGTCCTTAGGATGGGACGTTAAGCCGTGGGTCCCTTGGACTAGGATTGGTAGTGCACATGGAAGAGTAGAGTTGTTTCTGGTTCACATAGCAAGCACCGTTGTTCCTTACACAGGTTTCCTCAGGCTTGCCAGATACAGTTCACTAATGAGGCATCCTTGAGTTTATTACCAAAAGTATATAATAATAATATTTAATAACAATAGTATTCCATTTGTTACTAATTTACTACTGCCAAACCTCAGTAGAAATATTTTCATCTATAGAAACGTCAAACTTCCTTGGTTCTCCCATTGTGTAGACTTTTTTTTAAAAAGTGACGTCCTCAATGGTCAAAAGCAAATCGAGGACGTCCTCGCTTCTTTTGATGAAGTTCACAGTTTCAACGGGTAGACACCCCCACACAGCCAAAAATAATCAACCCTGTCAATTGAGGACCCCTCTTTGTTCTCCAATTGTTGTGACTTACTTTTAAACCCCTTTTTTTAGCGACGTCCCCATTGTCTTTGTACACAAAATCAAACAATAAACGTCCGTGATCAGTCCAACCGGCTCCCAACCGATAGACAAGCTAAAACAAAATCAAAAGTTGTTAGACTTGGATTGTATGATTGGTTAAAACAAAAGGATGGGATGTTAATTGCAATCTACCAAAATAACAATGATGTACTTTCAACTTAAGGAAGAGTTCCGTCTACGCTAACAAACAAACACACCAACACCCCAACAAACAAACTCCAAGAGTAGGTAAAGCTGTCCTTGGTGCCCTGTCTTTTCCTGGCTTGCAGCGATTCTGACTCGCGAGGGTTAGAACAGCCGTTGAGATAGTTATAAGCTATCTTCTTAAAAGCCAGAACAGCCCTGTCGCTGTGGTTTGAGGCTCACGATGGTCCCAACTTCATTACCCATCAGAGGATAAACCCATACAGTGACTAAGAATTAATATAATTATCGTATCTGCCATAAAATGGGTATCTCTTAATTGCCTCAAGTAAAACAATAATTTTTCTTGAATCTACAAAAGTTGTCTTTAGTTGATCTTTGGAGAATAAAATAGATTTATTGATTTCTAATCAATAAACTTTAGATGATATATTTTCACAGGATGCTGAATACTATTGCCATCTTTATAACAAGTAGGCTTTCGGAGACAAAATTACACAATTTTTAGGAAATGTTAACTTCTTCTGGCATTATCTTCGTTTTGGTTGCAAGTTAAAGGGGACCTCGCAACTTGTCCGTCCAACTTGCTTGAATACTTCACGTTATTGTGCTTGTAGTTCGTGCATCGACCCATGAGTTTGCACCGTCACAAGCTTCATCTGTCCGTTGGAAAATTCGGTTGACTCGGCTTGAGAGGTATGTCAGTTTATAAAGGGAATCTTCGAGTGGATGGATAACGTTTCCAGGTTTGACAGTAGACCTCTTGCAAATGACGTCACAAGACCCAAACAGCGCCCTCGCCAAGGTCGAAGGACGACCTATCATTGGTTGAGAGGTTGTACGCGGCGCGTATGATGCGTGCACGTCTTCATTGTTTGATCTCAGCGATGGAAGCCAATGCAAGAGGTCTATAAAGGGTTGATGCATGGATAGTATTAATAAGCGTAAACATCCAAATCGGAAGTCAAAATTCGTCATTCACATTATAAAGATTGCACTTCGTCCACGCCGTGGGGACAGCAAACCACAAGACGTATTTTTTCGGAACAACAACTTTTTGAGGCATCAAATCGGTGAACCTCTGCTCCCGTAGCTTTTGGTTGCGTCTTGTTGTGGTCTGAGGAACACCCCTTTCTTGATCCAAGGGATCAGAGTGGGTGGATCAGGTAGATTATCCAATAATCCAAAACTCTTTTCAATAGGATTTTAAACGAAGCCACATCACAGAGTGTCTGTGAATGTCATTTCGTGTACGATGTTTTGAGTAGACCGTTGAGTGATTTGGATAGCATGTAGTTGCCCTTCGCAGCATGATGCTTTCTTTATTGAAGTAGAATGTTTTAGAAAAAAATGTATAAATCCTATTTGGATAAGGCCTTAATTACTAACAGGGTGTTTCACATTTGAAAAATATGTTGGCCCTCAACTGATATCAATAGGCCCTCTTTGTAAACAAGATGTTTCAAACAGCGTAACAATTCTGTTGACTTCCAAATTACCATATCGATGAACTAAAATTCGAATCTGAAACCGATACATTCGCAAATTGAAGTGGGATTTTTTAATTCAAAGAGCTCCCTGTATACCTAAAACAAAAACCCACTATGTTTCTTTTGGGGTAGGGTGGCGTGCGTGCGTGGAGTATTGGGGGTGGGGGGGGGGTGAAAGAACTATGATCTACTACCAAATGATCGATGACATAATAATGGTACATTTTATGACGTGTTTTTAGCAATAAAAGTCACTTTACCATTGAGGGTAAACAAATCACGTTCCGTGCTTGAACCACGTTATCTGATCTCGCATTTCTTCACTGCCTTGTTTGGTGCAATCGTTTAAGGACGTCTCAATATATTTAGGTTTGTGTTGTTTTGTTGTTGCTTTTGTTGTTGTTGTTGTTGTTGTTGTTGTTGTTGTTGTGTTTTTTTTTTTTTTTTTTTTTTTTTTGGGGGGGGGTGGCATGTTACTCCATACTGTTACTGCTTACCGAAATTTTCCCGTGTATCTTTATGCATAATGCAAGCCAATCGAACCCCGTGCATTGTACGTTTATATGCAGCTGTACACAAATTCTAGTCGAGGACATCCTCGTTTGTCATAACAGTTATAACACTGATAATATTAAATGCAAGTCCATCAATCCCCATGCCATGTACGTTTATATGACGTCCGCACATGCACACAAATTCTAGCTGAGAACGTCCTCGTTTGCCAGGAAAGTAAGCAAGCGTCTTCATAGAATCCCACACGGCCTACAGAAATCACAAGCTTTGCAGGCGCCGTAAGCACAGAATTCTGCGGTAAGCAAAGCCATGAAGTTTGGCCCTGATCTCCTTTGTTAAGAGTCCTCCATTTGAATGCGTGACATCTATACGTTCATGTACTCATTGTACAAAAAACAAAAAACCCAAAGGACTGTCTATTGTTCTCACATTCTTCTTTGAAATGATTCAGTTATGTTAGATGTTCCCATGTGTGTTGCACACGCGGCCAAATCCACGCTCTCTGTTTGTCGAAGCCTATTTGGTGCTCGATATGGGACATGATGTTCCCCCCCCCCCCCTCCCCAATTGTGTCTTCATTGTGTACTTTGAATCTCAGCAATTCTTTAGAGGATTTTTAGGGGTCCTTCAGTACAAGAGGGAACAAAGTGTGTTAAAGTATGGGGCATCTTGGGCATGGCATAATCGAACCACCCTGATCCCAAATAGACAGGTGCACAGTCTAACACACACCCAGCCCCTTGAATCTTTAACGGCAACAGTCCAGAACCCAGTCTTCACTTCAAACCGGCTTTCCCCGAATTCCTATACGCACTTTGATTTGATCAGAACTCAATCTTGCGTGACTTTTTAACATCCAAACCTTCACGGATTGGGAGGAGAACAGTTGTATCATTCTCTTCTAACGATATGAAAAACGAGTTCGGCCCGTTCGCGAACATGTCCTAATGACGCCTTTGGGAATCCAACATTTGTACGCAGGCGCGCACTCGTAACTCATACACGGCGCGAAGCCGTGAGAAAGGGACCCGGTCCCACCATTCAACGCCGCGTTGTTTTACAGCGACCGACGGGATCGGACAGCGT
This sequence comes from Pisaster brevispinus, assembly GCA_023634235.1. Taxonomy (NCBI): domain Eukaryota; kingdom Metazoa; phylum Echinodermata; class Asteroidea; order Forcipulatida; family Asteriidae; genus Pisaster; species Pisaster brevispinus. The sequence continues at coordinate 14,625,199 of JAMKCF010000012.1, read as the reverse complement.
GGGTAAAATTCGCGGTATGTCCCCGGCTAGGTTCAGGGGCACTTTTCCCATCGTGAACTACAAACCCAGTAAAGAGTGAAACTGAAAAATCAGAGTTGCTTTTGGATTCCCCTGGGCGGTGTATTTCACAAGCTGTTATCAGTGTATCGTACGGAAACAAAAGTTATTTTGTAATGACCGAGTTTAATGATTCCTGACTTGACCGTAGAGGGCAGGAGTGATGACGCTCCTATGGCTGCCAAGTTTTGAGCTTCTCGTTATGGTATATGTGAGCAATCATCATAACTTGTCGACGTTTTGTTTGCAGAAGATCCTCGATTCAAGACTCTTGAGGGAAAAAAACTGTAATTATTTCACTCCATGTTTGTGGATAAATATATCTGGAATATATTTCTTTGTTTTTAGATATCCATCTAAACAAGGGTATTTATTATTTGTGTGGGAAACTTATTAGTTCTATGAAGAATCCGCGATAATTAAGCGTCTATCAAGATGTTGAATAAATAATTGAGAACTTTAACGGCCGTAAATGGGCAGCGTTAACGGTGAGCCTGACTCACAAGGTATAGAGATCTTTACGTGGCCGAACATTACCGAACGGTCACGAACAGCTACGAAGTTCGGTATCCGATTGGTTACCATCAAGCCGGCTACCAATGCAATGTGTAACAGACAGTAGACGTCAATGACTGTATATGACACCTACAATTATCACGAAATACACGTTGATTATTAAATTGAACCACGCAAAACATCCTCTAAACACCCATTAAACCCACTAAACATTATGATAACAGTAAACTTTCGCAACATGCTGGGAGTAAAAGAGCCAACGCACGAAAACGCCATACACAGATTATCTGTTGCGGAGATGCGACCTTACATCGTGACTGAAGTAGTTCGTACAGGTTGAATTCAGTCAGTTTAGATTGATATCTGAATTCTACCACTTTGAATAAGAGGCTAGATCGCGAAGCCATTTTTTTCTACCTGCGCAAGGCAACCCTTTGCAACACGGGCAAGTGATGCACTCCAACATGCACTGTGTGTAAGCATGGAGGAAGAAAACGGCGAAGGCATTTGTCTACCCGTTACAAAATAAACCATTAATTTGCAACACGTGCACGTGATCAATATGCAAAAAAAGGTCTATAATGCTTTCCTCACACATAGCCCCCTTAAAGCATAGTGCATTATTTACTGTCTGTAGAGATTATATTGTTAGGGGTCATGGATTACTGATAGCCTAAGCCAGAGCTTAGCGGCTTTACACGGTGTTTAACTAAGGCCTCGGATCTGAACCCAATTATCCTATCGGCTTAGTTAAGCAGATAAATTTAAATTGACGTAGAAAGACCTGGGCTTTACTTCAAAATAGGAACTTGTCCTCATAGGAATTCGCTAAGCGATGTGTAAAGTCTCCCACCGTTGCTTATTTCGATTACAGCAATTGAAGGAAGCACGCATGATAGCCGTGTAAAAAAATTCCAAACAAAACATCATTATTGGGGTTTTTCAGAAAAAAACGTGCCGACCGATTTTGATGAGTTTTTTATACACAGGTTGATTGTACACTCTGAAAACGTCTGGGTCGGAATCGACCCGGATTCTTGGTCTGAGGGGGGTATGACCCATTCCCGGTCAGGCTGACCCGGAAAGAGGTAAACAAAAAAAGGATTTTAAAAGCGGATTTTGCTTGTTTGACCTATTTCTGGGTCAGTTTGACACACATTTCTTGTCACCATACGGACCCAGAATTGGGTCGGGTCCCACGGGATCCAGACCCGGGTCAAATTCTGATTTTTTTAAAAGAGTGATTGGTGCATTTATTGAAAATTAGAAGATGCATGTGAATTTGCTCTTGTAAAAAAAAGCAATGATGTGTTGTCTAAAATGTGAAATTAATTTTCAAAGATTTAAAAAAAAGAAGAAAAAAAAAGCTGCAACTCATCGACTGTAATTCATTAGTCATCAACCCGTTAAATAACACCAAAATACGATACTGCACAAGAAAGAAAGAAAAATGCAGCCCTGTCAAGAAATCACAAATTAATCCATCACTTGTCCCATTCTATTTTGCCAGCTTAAACCGATACAGGCAGTCGGGCTATTACCTGTCCACACCTGTGGGTCTGGCCCTTGCCTCCTCCTGTCCCACTAGACTAAAGGGAAGGATAGTTACAACGTGAAATTCTACACTACGGGGTGACAAACGACTTCGTAAATGGCAATCGCAGCCCAACCGAGTCAGTTTACCATGTAATAAAAGAAACTCGCCGACTGCAAGCCCTTCCCCGCGGTTGATGGAGAAGGCAAACTCGCACCGCACGATGAAAGCCGCATCAATCGTGCGGTTGACCCCTGACCTCGCCAGCGCCCTCCAGGGGTGACTGTTTTTAATTCCCGCTCAGGACCGCTGGGGCAATTATTCTGTCAGTGAATCGGCGCAGAGGTCAACGAGAGTTGTGACCCCTGAATGCTAACAACACTGCTTGTCAAAGCTGTCTTGGATTTCTAGTTTCGAGGAGTATTAAATCGCGCACCACTCACTCATGATAACGAGATATCACGAGATCGAGAAACAGTTGACAGTGGTGAAACAAACCGTGTACATTATCTGGAAAGTGTCAACATGATATAAGTGTTTTGCAATATATCATAACTTATAAATTTGTTCAATGAGTTTGTCGAGTTAATTCTATAATTTGTTGTAAATAATGTACAATTTAAAAATATATATATTTAACGCATATTTAACGAGGTGACCCTTCCAGCACAGCTGGATCCAATTTCATAGATTCCCTTAAGCGGGAAAACATTGCTTAACAATAATTGTCTTCTAAGCAGAAATGAGCAGCGGGATACCAGCTACAAATTGTGTATGTGACATGATAGTTTGGCTGGTAACCTGATTCTGGTAAGAATTTTTTTTTTGTGCTAAGCTACTTGTTGTGCTTATGACCAGGGGTCGATTTCACAAAACCCTTCCTAACCTAGGACTAGTCCTAGGCAATGCTAGGAGATAGGACTAGTCCTAAGTTAAGACCACTTACTGGTCCTAACTTCAGATAAGACTAGTCTTATCTCTTTGTGAAATCGACCCCTGGTCATTTAGGGCCCTCATTTAAAAATAAAAAAATAAAAGATAAAATACTATCAACAACAAGACATGAGAAATGGTACAGATACTAACAAAACACGTAATGAATAAACAACCAGTCTTAATGGACATTTTACATACTTTAGACCAGATGGACGAAGTTGCATCCTCTATCACCCCTGATCATCCTAACACACTCACACAAATGAGTGTAAAATTGAAATGAGAACAAAGCCAAAACCACTGTACACAAAAAGATATTAACTTAAGAATACATAGGTACATTCGGTCCATACAGTTTTCAGCATTGTCACCATACATGATACAGCCAGCCTGTGGGCACGATCATATTTACTGGTGTTTGTGAATATTGACTTTGTGCGCCACACGTGTTTGTGAATATAGGCTTCATTCGGGAACATTTATAGAGACATAATGTACGAATTTTAGTTGTAAAAGTGTAAGCTATGAGATTACAAACTTTCATGTGGAAAGTTCTTCTGAAGATTTAATTCAAACTGGAACTATCGAATCTCAATCGTCCTATCATAATTAATCCCTTCCTCTGTGTGCCAATCAGATTGGCGGTATTTCAAATTAGGGCGTAAAACGTTCAGATAAACCCGTCGAAGTTCTCAGAATTTGTCCTCGTCATCTCCGAACCATTTGCACCCAAATAAATCCCATCGTGAACTATGTAGCCAATTATGCGCCCATTACCATTTGAACGATTGCCGTCGTAAATCACCGGAAAGCAAGCCCATTAAGGTCATCGACACTAGGGGGCGCTCTGGTGACCCTCACCAAACGAGCTCTGAATAGCTTCGTTGAATGACAGGTTAATATAGTCGCTGTGAGTACTGGGGTAATTTATGTTCTCATTTCACGGCACTAGCGTCCCTTTTCGTCGTGATGACTCTAGCATATGTGGATCGGAGGTGATCCTACGGGACCTATAATAATCATGATTTTCGTGGCCTTATTTTCTGGATTCAATTTGTCTGAACTACATGTCTTGGAAAGTGAACGTACAATGTCCCGTAAGCTAACGAATTCTTAAAACAAACAAAAGGGATTATTGTTTGTTGACTTGACTCAGAGAACTAATGATAGCAAAACATCGATTGGGACTTTGATAACAAAGATGTGTTGACAATCAACAGGCCAAGTCGAGTGCCCTGACTTGTTTAGTGTTACACTGTGGTCAACATACACAAGATTAAACGACGACTGATACATGTGTATGCACCACACTACGTTCAATTTATAGACTATTCAAGTATAGTACATGTTTGAAAGTAATTGAAATGCAACTGGATTTGTTCATTTCACACGTTGAAAACAACCAATGTACTTTGGGACCAAAGGTACCCCCCCAAAAAAAAAAAAAAAAAAAAAGAAAAATAAAAAAAAAGAAGAAGGTAAAAACAAGATCCAATACGCACGGAACTTACAGGTCGAATAACGAATTACTCATACCCAGGCTCATTATTAAATTCATAAAACCACAACTTTTTCTGCAATTAAGAGATTTGAAGATCATTACCTTCGGGATCGTTGAAAATGGTCCAATATTGTCCCCTGGGGTTGGTGACTTCCAAAACTCGGATATTTATTGCGAAAAAATTCCCTGTTTTTCTCACAAGCGTATAAGGCCCTTGGCCCAGAACTTCAACGGGTAAATTAACATCACTTACAATTCAAAAGACTTACGAGGGAGAGGCATCAGTGTGAGTAGAAGGTCAGTTAACGTTCATTTCAATATGTATTTGATCGAGCAAAAAACATCACTTCCATTCCAACATAATACTGGGACCTAATTAATAACCCTCGTTATAAAGAGCATGTTATGGAGAGGTTCTGCTTATAAAGAGTCCATTCTGAAGTTCCGAATCTCATTAACGACGTTCCTGTTATAAAGAGGTAATTTTGCCAGTCCCAGCGACCTTGCGAGAGTGATCGACTGTAGCATGACTGAATAGTAAGACCGTAATCTCGCTGAGTAAAAAAAAAGCATGGAGTTTGAACAGAGTGCAGAGAACCAGTGTGGCGAAACTTCAAACATTACCTGGTATTTTGGTTGGTAATCTGTTTCCGCTATCACCATTAGCGAGACTGTTCTGTGGCTGGTAAATTTGTCTGCTCTAATGAGCTGCCTTCTGATACTGGCCTCATGTTTTAAAATCGTTTTGGTGTTGTGCATAGAAGGGTTTGCGTAAACGTTGGTAAGATTGATCAAATAAATGTTTTTACAGATTTTTACACATGGTGTAAGGTCGGTCATCCTGGAAAGCTTTCCTTGAGATATTCGTGCCTGAATCATATAATTTGTGTGAAAATTTGTAAAACAATACTTTGATTTCGCGGGTCCGAAATCTGATGTTTGATGGTGGTTTTCACTATTTTCTTGTGACTCCCATGACCGATTGAGCCTTAACTTTCACAGGTTTGTTATTTCATGTATATGATGGGTCACACAAAGTGCGGATACTGGTCTTTGACAATCACCAATGTTGGCCGCGTGCTGTAAAGAGTCTGTATACTGTAGCCAGATTTGGCAGTACATGGTAACGACCTTTCCCAACCCGCGCGTGATTTGTCGTCTTCAATCTTGTGACACTCTTTTTGTCGGGTAATGGGAGAGGTTAAGTCAATGGGGCAATCCGTAAAATAAAAACTACCCCAAGCATGGCATAATTAATTGACTGATTTGGTTTAAAGACGGTATTACTACACACTTTTCTGAAGCATAATAGACGTCTAAAAGGATGACTTATTTGAGAACTTTTGTTTTGAATCGGTTTTATTTCGCTAGCCACGGCCGAGAAAAAGAAGAAGAAGCAAAATCCACAGGTACCTGGTACCTCAAAATCTGGAGGAGAGATTTTTCTTTTCTTGTTTTTGACATGGTTCTTGTTCATATTATCCCGAATCCAGACTTGATTGTACGTTGTATCACCCCTTTTAAAAAAGTGTTCCATCTTCTCGTGAGGTGTTTTATAGCGGGAACTTTAATCAGGAAGTGACCGGGGACTTTGGGAGCCTTCCACCTCGGGGTAGAGAGGGGAAAACGAGGGTTTACAGATCAAACCAATAACTGATCTTGCGACTTGAATATAAACACATTCCTTCCGTTGAGACGGCCCCGCTGGCATCAATCATAGTACACGGTGATCAATAGGATATATCTTGTTTTTGCATGATCGGCTATTCTTATACAACAGCTAACAAGTGTTAATATAATTTGCAGTTTTGGTCTTTTCTCGGTTGTTGGTAGCAAACTTAAGGGTGGTTCGAGGGAGTAATTTCTCCTGGGGAGGGGGGGGGGGGGGGGGAGGGGGGTGCTGGTCCAGTGACCACATCACGCTAAGCGGAAATTTGATATATTGATTGCCAGGGTGTGTAACTGGCTATTCACATTTGAGTGGGTTTTTTTCTGTTAATTAAAATCTCCCCTACCTGCTTACACCGGGTCGATACGTTATTGCAAAGGAATGATGGTGATACAGTTATTAAAAAAAATATATTGTATTCCAACTTCAGTTTTCCAGATGTTATAAAGATCTGTGAAATTTGCAGACGGCCAGGTTGTTCCTCGCATTTGAGCACACACCGGTAGTTTCCCGTGAAGACAACGAAAAGTCAATTGTTTGTTTAGACTGTTCAGAGTCAACATTTGTTACAAATTGCATATGACACATTTTTTAATTTTGGCATTCTGGTATCAATTTTCTGAAAATGAATGGAGCACTCAATTCACAGGTTGTTGTATGGTGTGAATGTTTGTAGTCAGAGGATTGTAAATTGCTCGTAAACTTAGGTCGTTAAAAAAAAAGCCGTATTTGACCCGTCTTTTCAGTGACAAAACATGAACTGTTATCTGAAGGTTCCTAGTGGCCGCAGACAGTAAAATGTATTAAATAGAAGTACATTTACAATATGGAATATTTCCAGAATTTGTTAAAAATCTGCTTTGAAACAGTTTATAAAATGGTTGAAACAAGTTCAGTATTTCTTTGTTGTTCCAGTGGTCATCAATTCGTTGTGTGAAGCTGTTATTACTGGTAAACAACCGCTCTTGCAAAAGTACGGAGCTCCAGAAGTGATATACCAAAATTAGGAAGTCGACTGAGCATCTCAGTTTTAGTAAGTCGACTTGGTGAGATAAGTTGTCTGGATAAGTCGACATCTTAATTTCAGTAAGTCGACTGGGCAAGATCAATTATCAGGATAAGTCGACTTTGAGAGATTAAATATCAGGATAAGTTGACATCTCAATTTAAGTCGACTTTGCGAGATCAATACTGTGGATAAGTCGACCTCTTAGTTTCATTTGGTCGGCTTGGCAACAAAGCCAATGCTGTAGCGTAACTTTAACATACTAAACACGATGAAATAAATCACTTTGCCTGTGATTCAAATAAAGACGCTTTGCTGATGTGGGAAAAGTGCACTACAACTAGATGACCTTAAACTTGACATTATTCTGAAATGGGTCTCCAGGGGGAGTGGTGTGCATTTGTCACTAAACGGCGGGGTGTAGGGTAGAGAGAGAGAGAGAGAGAGAGAGAGAGAGGTTCCCATGTGGGTACAATGTGGTGACGAACCCCTCGATCATTAACACTTGGTGCGGTGTCAAGTCTTGTGAGGCTATGTTTAAAGGTGTGACACATGACTGGAAAATGGCCGGGTTTTTTCCTGCGAAAATGCTGTTAACATATCTTGCTGAGTTTGTGAGCACAATACTTTACGTTCTCAAACGGTGTGCACTTTTTTTTGGGACGTAAATTTGCCAGCCACTTCGCAAGGGCTCTTGTAAAGTTCAAACTTTACGAAGTTTGAAGGAACTTGGTAAATCATCGAAATTGGTTAGTTTCAGTCTAGAAACTAATCACTGGTTATAAAGTTGAAACAAGTGCCAATCCTCCAGAGAAATCCTTCTGTCTAACATAATGTCAAAGTCGACACATTAAAAAACCAAACAAAAACAAAACCCCAAATTTACCGTTGTTGATAACTATTTCTAAATTGGGTTGCCCATTCGGTTGCAACCACTGGTCTCCCATGGGTTACTGTAAGTTATACCATTATGTTCCCATACATAAACAAAACACAATAACCAAGACTTAATTTACGAAACGCACATGAACAGATAATATTGTGACATACGCAGAGCAACCAACATTTATGCAAAGGTCCTAGAAATATTAAAAGGTAAGTTGTATTAAAAGGTAATTCAAGGCATGTGACAGGCTTGTGAGCAAAATCATTGCATTAAAAAGACGTTACAAGGGCAACGAATAGAGTATAGAGAAAGTCATCCCCTCTTTCACAAAAAGTGAAATTTTCTACCTGATTCCATTATTTCACACAACACCGGTTGCTTTTGAGGTCAGACTCGACTTTCTTATTTACACGGGTTGACGAAATACGACAACTTCCTTCCCACGCACGTTTCAAACCAGCCTGGTAACCCACACTAAGGAAGCTCGCCATAGCAACCAATGCTAAATGATAACTATCCCAAGAATACTAAACAAATATTTAAGACTCTCAGCCGCTTGAAAACAAATCATTTGCTGACAACTAAACTATTTTTCTTTTCAATTTGTTATCAACCGTAGAGTATTTGAGCTGAAGGCTCATCCAGAATGAAAGCACTGAACGCGTAAACTGGCTAGACTTTATCTTGGGGGGAAATCCCATCCTCTCTCTCTCATAGTTCCAGCATCATCTACAACTACGTCTTATCTGGTACACCTGAATGCACACACAGTGTTGCAAACACTCCGTGGACAATCCTTTGTTCTGTGCACTTTAAGAAAAAAAAACGTAGTCTTCAACACTGTAAAAACATCAACAACTAACAGACAAACAAACACTGTGTGAACGTGTGCAAGTCCACATGGTGTTTCAAGTCCCTACATTGTGTGGACCTCTTTTGTTCTCAGGTTCACACTTCGTATGTCCCGCCCAAACACATGCCCATGTTTGCGTCCATGCGGAGACTTCTTTTGTTCTTTCCTTTGTTCCTGCACTTGAACATCTTCCCGTAGGCTTTGTACACAAACCGTCTTCTGGAGCACCCCTCTCTTTGGAAATCTCCTGTGGATACCTTTTGTTGCTGTTGTCTTCGGTCTCCACAAAGTAGTGGATATTAAAACACTCTTCACACTTTAATAGACATTAATTAAAAAAAAAAAAAAAAAAAAAAAAAAAGGATTCGAACTGCCTCTAGCTACCGGGCAATCTCGGTGGTCTAGTTAGTAAGACACTGCTCTAGAATTGCAAAGGTCATGGGTTCGAATCCCACCCGAGTAATATGCCTGTGATTTTTTCACAGAACTCGGGAAAGTACTGAGTATACAGTGCTAACACACATCGGTGTAGGGTAAAACAAACGTAATACTCTTCACACTGTTTGTCTACCCGGTGACTTGAGGGGTTTCTCTCAAACACCCACCCACCCACAGTTTCTCTAAGCTTCCACCCTCGACTTTCCTCATGCATCTACCTCTTTACGTCTCATTCAGCTGATCCCTCCACCAGGATCCCACACAAGACTACGTCCTTTTCCCCTACATCGGCACCCGAGCTGTAGCTGACACAACAAGTTCACTAGCTATAGTTTATAACTAATGTAATTAAATATTTTCCATTGTTTGCACACTCCATCCTCATATCATTGCAAACAAACAGGAACAAATCACTTTTCTGGAAAACTTCGTTCGGCTGTGTGAATACTTGACCCCAAACTCCTTTGTTTACAAATCCCTCGGGGTAACATATTGTAAATAAAAATTTAAAAATAACAACAGCAACAACAACAACAACAACAACAACAGCAAAACCCAGCTAGTCTCCCGAGATGAAAAATAATAAAATTAAAAACAAATGTGTGATTATTAATGATTGATATCTGCAAACCCGAAGAAGAGTAAATAACTTCAAGTAGATGTAAAGTTGTGTTTCAGATTAGTGTAAACAGTGCGTTTTCCTTTGGGCTGTCGGCAACAGCTTCCCTCTGCAGACGAGTAGCGTCATTTGGTATTATTCAGCCCACAGGTTTTAAACCCCAGTTGAATCTGGAATTCTGGTGTACTCTCCGTACATAAGTCGTTGTGAAAGATTAAACACATGAATTTTGTTTTAAAATGACCAACCTTAAAACAATTTTACAAGTGACGCTACGTCCCGTTTTGTTGTTGTTGTTGTAGTTGTGTCTTTTTTGCGCCACCTTCGGTCTTTATACTTAAATTTTACGATATTGTGTTTGTTTAAACTGAAGGACGTGGAGAAACTTGCTCTTCCATTTCTTTAACCCTTTAAACTAATCATCAAACAACTGAAAGAAAACACACACACACACACAAACCTAATCTTCTGACAGTCGTTATTGAAAAATTACCAAGTGATCATGTTGTGGGCGGAGCTCGACTCAGCATTGACATGGCGTCGGGTGTGCCACTTGGAAATAATGATAAAAATGTGAAGTCATCGCTCGGCCTAGACTGACTGAGCAAACGAAGCGATGCTGGGCCGTATGGGAGACTCTCTTTTACCTCACCCTCTCTCTCCGGGTGACAGTGATGATGATGATTGTAGATCAGGAGGTTTTTTTTCTGATCAGGACCATGGGGATGATGATGGATCTTATTAAAGTGTGATTACGTCATCTTTGCTCGAGTTATCAACTCTTATTTGTGGGCCAGTAAGAAAAGGTGGAGTTCCTCCGCTCAATTCGAAAACAAAGTGGGAGTTTCTGTTGGTTTGCTCCGCAGTTTACAGAACAATTCAGAATTGTTTAAAGTAAGGAAATTATTTCCGTGTGGGCTTTACGAGAGGAGAAGTCTATGTTCTTAGTAAAACAATTAAAAATGAATAAATAACAATAACATTTGTTATAAAAAATATATATAAAATAAATAAATAAAATAAAATAAATACAAAATAAATAAAAAAATGAATAAATAAATCAATAAATATATGAATGAATAAATATTAATGTGGATTCATAGCTGAATTGCTCCGTAATTTTCAAAGTGCAGAATTGACTCGCAATTATACCCTTCTTCGTCGCCACCTTCGTCTGTATAGAACTACAATAACATTCATAACAACTACGCCATAAAGATGGTTTTTTAACATATCAACGTGTAACTTCGATTTAATTAAAGCACCCAACCAACATGGCTCATTGTCAAAGACCAGTATCCACACTGGATGCGGCCTTATACCTAAGACTAACAAACCCGAGAAATTAATGGAGTCACGAGAAAATAGGGAAAACCCCATCAATGTTATTCATTCTTTTCAAACATCGTATTGAGGTCTCGCAAGATCAAAACTAATTCCTTAACTATTTGCTCAACAGGTGAAGCATTCTATATGCAAAGCTGTTGCATGTGCAGTTTTTTACACTATGACCATCTTGCTATCAAATAAGTTATAAGGAACTTTGCGAACATTGGTACTTTCAATTTTACCAATGTTATAAAACGCCCGTTTGGAGTCAGATTATTTGTGGATAACCCACAACTGTAAAATAAAACATGTAATTCTTCCAGTAGAACATTTATTGTTATACTTGGAAATGAAACAGATGAACCTGGGCATTGTTCGTCTTGAAGTAAATAATTGTGAAAAGTTGTGATTAATCAACTGTACTACACACTCTTGTGCTTATTCGAATACACAAAAAAGCGATAATGTTGTTGTTATGTCAACATAGTATTTTTATAAAAAAAAGGTTGTCTTTCTTCATTTCTTTCTGTATTTTGTATTTCTTTATTTACATTTATTATTATTTTTTTTATATATTTAACTCTTTTTTTTTTAAGGGGTTGGGGGTTTGGGTTTTAGAAAAAAAAATACTCACAAAAAGCAATGGTTCCATCAACTATTTCATTAGTTATTAATTTTATTTAGCTGTGTTCTCCTTTTTACCCCTTTTTCTTTTTAAATAGGTCTACACAGTTTTTGTGAGATCGCCATGTCTGTTTTGATTGAACTTGATTGAGCTGAAAATCTTTGAACCCCTACCCCCCCCCAAAAAAAAAACCACCCCCCCAAAAAAAAAAACCACCCCAACAAACAAAATACCAAGAGCCTTGAAAGTAAAACCCTCTGTCACGGTGCACTATACCCTTACCAAGTCCTTCAACCCTCCTTAACCCATTTAAAAAGGTCTGAATGTTTTTCTCCATTGTTTTTTGCTGACTTCACTAATCCCTCAGTCGATTAATTGCAGAAGAAAATTAAGCCCGCCGATGAACTGCTAATTAAATTTGTTACGAAGAAAGAAACATTGCCTTTCGGAACGAAGTTAAGGGTCGCTTACGGTGTTCAGTCACCGGAGCATAACTTAACTACATAGGTCCTCCGGTAGGGTTGGTTCCCCCCCTGCATGCTGCGAAGGGGGAAATCCCCGGAGAGCGGTGTGTTTTTTCTGAGTCATCGTTGAACAAACCAGCCAGCCCCCAAAACCAAAAAAAAAAAAAAAATGCTTGTCACTCTATCCTCCTCACTGAAAACGCAGTGCTTCTTTATAGCTCACGTCATGCAGTTACCTCCCTAAATGTCATAGGAACTTCGGTTGCCCAGGTTGATTCAGCGTAACAATTCAATCGATTTTCTTTCCCCGCCTGCTGCATTTATTGCGGTGCTTGCACACTAGTCGTGTGTAACTTGTCGCATGTTTAATTGGGGTTTTAATTGCCGTATCCCCTTTTGAAATTACTTCGTTGATTGATGGGGGATGAAACCAAGCCCAAGGGTATGACAAGGAAGAAATAATGGGGTATTGTCAAAAATGAAGTTCGTTTGGAATAGCCGAAGATAATAGGCTATTTGTCTCAAGATTTGTTGTTAGTATTTAGTTGTTTGTATGTTTTTCTTAGCAATAACTTAGCTATGGATTCGGCCCTTTTTAAAAGACACACCGAATTGTTGTTCCTCCTGATCAGGAGTCCTACATATATTTCAGTCTTCTAGTTTTCAAGAAACACAACAAACAAACAACTTGTGAAAATGATATCAAGTTATGAGGCCAAGTGTTTTTGAGAAAACAGTGTGTAATTTGTCATTTTAGTTTTTCTTCTTATTTAAAAAAATATTTGTTTTGGCCGTACGCCGTTATCTTGATTTTGAAATAGAAATAGGTAAAGATCATTGGTATATAGTTTGTAAGTTGTACTTTATACGCTGAAATATGTCTTTAACTTTTTTTGCCGAAAAGGAGCTATTTAATGAAATATTAATTCCAAACAAAAGACAGTTTGTTTTTTATGAAAAGTCGTATTTACAATACTTACATCAAGAGGGTCAATCATGATAGAGAATTGCTTTTTAAAAAATTCATATAAAAAACAACATCTGTTGAAAAAGAACTAGCATGCAATAAGTCCAAAAGGAAACCAAATATTGCCAGAAAAACGACAATTGGAAGAACCTTTTGGTATTCAAAGAACCTTTTGGAACTTTCAAAGAACCTTTTGAAACATTCAAAGAACCTTTGGAACATTCTAAGAACCTTTTGGAACATTCAAAGAACCTTTTGGAACATTAAAAGAACCTTTTGGAACATTGCAATAACCTTTTGGAACAATAGAAGAACCTTTTGGAACATTAAAAGAACCTTTTGGAACATTGCAATAACCTTTTGGAACAATAGAAGAACCTTTTGGAACATTAAAAGAACCTTTTGGAACATTGCAATAACCTTTTGGAACAATAGAAGAACCTTTTGGAACATTAAAATAACCTTTTGGAACATTGCAATAACCTTTTGGAACAATAGAAGAACCTTTTGGAACATTCAAAAAACCTTTTGGGACATTGGAAGAACCTTTTGGAACACTGCAAGAACCATTGAACCATTGCAATAACCTTTTGGATCATTGGGCGAAACTTTTGGAACATTGGAAGAACCCTTTGCAACTGAAAGCAATACTTGTGCTATTCAATGAGCAAAAGTTATTGTTCTTAGAGAACAGGTTTGCTTTGATCATTCTGTAACTAAAATTGGAAAGTAAACATAGTGCCCACTTATTCTACTACCCTGCTCAATAAAGACTACCGTGCATAACATAAAGTGGAGCTGTTCCTCGTGATTCATAAAGCAATAAATCAGTCTTTCATCTTTAATTTTGAGCGGTGCCTCACCAATTTTGGGAAATAATGAGTTAAGACTCTTGTGCCAAACCAGCCCCCGAAGACCACTCTCATCCCCGGCAAGGGCGAGGGGGACCCCCGTTCGTTCCCACACACTCACCACGCTGCAATCGATCCCCTGTATCGAGTTACTAGACAGGAACAACAAAAAAACTTCAGCTCTTCTGGGGAAGATGATCGGCAAATTGAGTGATAGTGACGTCACGTCTCGAGGAGCCAATGAGGAGACTGGATTACATTCTCGTTGGTACTGGTTATTACTTCGTGCGCTTAATACAAGTCAACAGGGCTTACGCTTTCCGCTTTGTCGATAACTTTGGGCTTTTCCAATTTGTACTTTAAAGTCTTAGAGATTCTGTATCGAGAGGTCACGTTTCCTGGACCCCTCTAACACGTCGTGAATAACTTGTCACCGTTTCCCCTCTTCGCAAATGCTGACGTTCAATTGGGCCCAAACCCAATTTGTTTTCTTTGCGTGGGAGTTAAGTTACATGAGCCCCCCCCCCCCCAAAAAAAAAAGGCGAGGCATGTATCACAGACTCGTTGGTACCCGTCTCCGGTTAATCTACAGTACATGATGACACATTCATTTCATTTTCTTTTATCAACTTTTATTTCCATACTTTTACAGAATTCCACATAATTGAAATGACTAATAACTTTTTTCTTTTCCCTCTCCTTGTTACCGCAGACATCCACCTTTTTAGTCTGCCTCGTTCACTATTCAAATTGCTTTTCTCCCTCTTCCCGCCATCGATTTTTCCCTCTTGTGGTCAGACTTAGAGCCTTTTTCACCCACCACCATATTTTTTTAAAAACCTTTCGATTGTTTTAATCCTATATATTTCAAAAGGTGGTTTTGAGATATCGCCGAAAATCTGGAGCTGTTATGTCCACACAAGTAGAAGAATCCGTAATTGGAATACGCCGTCTGATAAATGTTTCATCTCAGATTGAAATGTGTTTGAATCCCTTTCTCTAAAACCACATTCCTTAGAAGGGAATTACGTCTCAAAATATTGTACATTATCAACAGCTGCAGTGCTTCTTACCAAGTAAGTTTCTATGGTCATTAATTTTGGGAGTAAATACCAACGTTTACTCTTTCTTTAACCCGCCGTGACACCATCTCTCACTTATTGAGTAACATTTTTTAATTAAAAAGTAATTAGTCCGCCATTTTTTTTTTCAAAAAATCTTTTTAAAAATCCATATTCCACAACTGCACCTAGCCAAATAGCATGCCAAATGTCTTATCACTATCCGGGGTTTGTTTTTAACTTAACACAATCCAACATTGACCTGCTCTCCAGGAATTCCCATAGGAATTGTACAGCAATTACTCAGCATTGCAAAGTTGTGTAAACAAAGGGCGTTAGTCAAAGAAATGGTTGATTGAGCAGAAAGAGACATGTGGGCTCATCTCAGAATGCAATTTTGCTTGAATTGATTTTATTTAGTCAAAAGGGTTCATATCTAATGCTGTGGCTGATTTAAAAGTGATAGGGTGATTTAACAGTGGTTTGGTTCTTCACAGAAATGTATTACACGCTAAAATCCAACTGTTACTCAACAAGTAAGGCATGGCGAAATGGTGTGATTTTTTTTCGAGGGTGTCACGCAGAGTTAAGTCACTAGTTATTTTGTATAAACACTTGCTTCACTGATAGAAGGGTTGATACATCAGGTTTAACAATTGTTTTTTTACACTAAACCGTTTGTTTGATATGAACATTGCAAATTATGTTTATAATTGTAACAACGAAGGACATGCAGTTTTTCCGTAAGGTAGACTCATTGCTCTAACAGCATGTGCTTTTAAAATGCCTCATCAATGTACGCATTGTGTTAACACGAACGTTTCTTTGAGGTCAAACGCAACATTTTGAGGTGTCTATTTGCAAAAGTAAAAAATATGAGTGTTTGACACATCAACAGGGATGCAGCATAGCAATGGTTGCAAAAGCGCCCTCATGGGTAAGGTGATAAAATTACAAACGATAGGTGGCGCTGCAGGTATTTGGCGGTAAACAGAATTTGCAACACGTTGTTCCAATGTGAATCTATCGTACCACATTGTCCTGTATGGTGGCTCTAATAAAGGGGGCATCCAAAGTAACGTACATTTTTCTTCAGAATCTGAGCTCAAAGTCGCAAATATTGATGTCAGTTATCGCGACTACCCCAAGTCGATTGACGTAAGTTTCCAAGATCCAAAGACAAAGAAAGTTGTATATTGTTACACTCGAAGAAGAAAAGGCCACCAGCCCGGGTCACTTCAACGCCCAACAAGCTGGTACTCATCTGGCCTTCCTTCCGGCCGGCGCGCCGTTTGCAGTTTGACGTATTTGTTTTGTTCTGTTCCGAAATTGATCACCTGTAACTCACGACTGGCTGTCTGGCTGCAACGTGTATATAACAAACGCTCACTAGACGCAGTCACTTTACGCGGGGGGATGTGGTTCCAATTAGGGACCTGCTATGATGCAGATGACGTCATCGAAAGGTTGCTAAAGTGCGAGATGACACATTGTCTTTTACTCATAAATTAGGATTACGAATAATTGAGTTTGCTGTTTGCAGTTTATGCGTAAGTGCCGCACGCGGGAGGCAAAGACATAATTTTTGGGGTCTGGTTAATGTATTGATCCATTCATTAGTGCCTTTTTACGACCCCCTTTGGTGGGAAAGAGGTGGGGCAAGGGTTCTGAGCGGGGGTGGGGAGGGGGAGGGGTGTAGACAGGTCCCCTGCCTTTACAGCCTGGTATTGTGACGTCAGATGTTCGGGCTAGGGCTCTGGTTACGCCACTGAGTGCCGTGACCCCATCGGACTCACAAAAACAGCGCCTCTTGCGAAGGCTGGGCGACACGCTATAATGATAAGCGCCCTCATTTGGTGGAAATTCTGACTATGGTTGAAGAATTTCTGCACACAAGACGCTTGGCTAACAACCCCCAACTTTACGTGACGCCCGGTTCCAAAAACAGACACTTCCAGAAATAGTCGAATGGCAAAACAACCGAGGCTTATAGGCACATGTTGCGATTATACACGTCCTGAAAAAAAATGTCACTCGGTCGAAGGATGTACTTGAAAGCCAGCTAGTCCATAACAAACTTACCAATTCGTCCTTGCTGAGGGAAATGGAAAATGTCGCCCTCTATTGACCAGTCTTGCCGACTTCGTTGTTCGTAACCTAACTGATTCGTTTACGAATTTGCGGCTACGGCTTCGGCTTGATCACCATGCGTTGAGGGGATAGGCTGCCCTTGAAACAGCTGCAGGGAACCAACTCGTACAGCTTAAAACCGCGAGGCTGCTGAGCTGGGTAGACAGAAACTTATGCGCTGAGCCTCATTGGTAAAATGTAAACCGACCCACAACTTTTTCTGTAAATCAAAGGTCATTATTTGAAGGTCATGGCTTTTATGGCTTGTCAAAAAATATTGTGCCTTTGGGGTTGTTGACCTTCAACCTGGAGCGTTTGGGTACAGTATAGCCCTCCAAGAGCGGTCATATTTCGCTAAAAATGTAGAGGAATTTCTCCAAGATGGAGTCTGGCATGTTTAGTCGTTCATGGTTTTTGTTTTTTAAATTTTGGATGAGCCTAGCTGAAAAGCCAAACGGCTTTCCTACCAACAATTGAAAAGAAAAATAAAGCCTAGTTGTCAGAAAATATATTTGGTTTGTTTTCAAGAGGTTGAGAGACTTCGAGGGGGTATTTTTGAATATTTAGCATTTGGCATTGGTTGTTATGGGGAGCTTATTAGTGTGGTTCACCCCTCGATCTTTGTGCACGCCCTCTATGTCAGCTTTGGATTGCAATCGTTGTGATTTTACACATTGGATAAATAAGAAATAATGATAACGGTAGTAAACAAATGTCATGGGTTAAAAGTGTGCTGTTATAAGGCCAGTTAAATCTCATTTTAAAAATTACATCACTCAGATTGAAAAAAAGGTTGATTTATACTTACTTTTTATGAACTTGGAAGCGGTACAAAGTGCCGTAAGAAAATTGTCCCTCTGTGGGGAATTTTGTTTTGTCCAATACCTCAGATTTCCTAAATTCGAGGAAAGCAATGCAGATAGTAAGTGTTGTAGTCAAACACTGCTTGCCCAAGTCGAAGTACCGCCGAGTACTAACGATTCATGAGTCGTCAATATCACCATAGTGATTTGTAGTGTGACATGCACACTTTGCTTAGCAATTGAGATTGGTTAGCACTTGAGATTAGTTGGCACTTAAGATCAATCTTAGCTCTTTGCGAACTCGGCCCTGGTGTCTGAGTCCCAAGAACTCTGATATCCGGTACACATTTTCAACAGCAGAGTACATAAGGATCACCACGTACAAGTGCGAGTTTAAGCAGGGGGTCTAACTTCAGAGCATTTGAGTAGTACTCGTGTATGAGTACTTGGGACTACGAGTACGGATACTGGTATCTGAGTCAAACGAACTCCGATATCTGAGTCAGAAGAATTCTGATAGCCGAGGACAAATTCCAACAGCTGAATACACGACCTTGGATCACTGAATACAAGTACAAGTATTGCCTTCAAAATAATACTCGGGTGGTACTCGAGACGTAGTACTTGGGACTACGAGTAGTCTGGATACTGGAATCCGAGTCCCAAGTGATATTCGTGAATAAACTCCCAACAGCCGAGTATAAGTAATCGGATCTCCGAATAAGAGCACGGGTATCCTTCCCCAGTACTCGAGTACCCGAGTACGAGAATCAAGTACCACATTACTGGAAGGTGTACTTCCTAAAAAAAAGAAGACAATAGTACATTGTACCTTTTAAGAAGAGCCAATGGTGGATACAAGTAAACCACTCGTCTCTGACTATCGAATGAGAAGACCTAAAACTGGTTGATTTCAGAATGCTACCCAGCACTTCACGCTTATCACACCACACTTTGGTACCCACATCCTCGCCATCGTTCCCCATTATTAATATTCATTGGTGTTGAATTACCCTTGTATGGGTTTCCCACACACACACTTATTCCATTAATCATAACCATAATACAAAAACACTCAGTTCTGACAGTTATTGGTCTCAGACGACTTATTGTGTTCCTTTCGGAAGAAGAAGAACAAGAACAAGAAAAAACACCCAATGCCTTTTCATGTATCCTTCAGTGAACTTATGTTCCATCCAACACTAATTTGCGTTTGATTCGCTCCGGAGACACTGATAAAGGAGTTTTTATGGTGTCGCTGATAGACGACCAATAATAACTACCGTCGGCACGACGGGAACCCCCCGCCGCGTCCACCGTCTCCAAGACGCTCAGCGCGGCCGGGGAGAAGTGCGAGGCAACTCGGGCAATCATCACCGAGGCTTCACCGTTGTTACCAAAAAATAACGGCGGTCGTAAAAAAAAATACATTTATAGATTGTGGCGGCCAATGATGCGGATCATCTCATAATTGATGCATTAAGAAGGAAGGGGGAAAAAATCTTGAAATCTATAATAAAAAAAGGATAACAAAAAGGATAAATAAATAATAACACTTCACTCGGATACAAAGTTATCGGTGGCCGTTTTTGCAGGGAGCCGATCTGCTCTCTTTGTTTTGGAAATGAAAATGAAAATTGTTGTTGTTTTTTCTTTTGAATTTAGTAATTCTTTTCCACGACCAAATTCAAAAGCTGCATGGTTCCGAAAAGAAGAAGATAAACAAAGATAAACTCATTAAAAGTATCAAATCAATAATGTTCTGTTAATATTATTTGTTTCATTTCAGAAACCACAAGTAGAAGAGTAAACAGTCAACACACAAGTCCCGAAGAAGGTAAGTGTCCATGTATTTTAAACTATTGTACACAAACATTGAAACACGGAGTTCAATGTTCAATGTACTTTAATGTACACTAAAGACCTGTCTTCTCATGAATTATTCATTAGTTTTTTTCAGGCAGCACATCTTTCCCGAAACAGACGGAGGGCTTAGCGCACAGTACCCCCCCCCCCCCCCTTTGGTCGTGATGGATTACGGTGAAAAAAAAAGAAAAAAAACCCCCGGACCCTCAGGATAATTCAGATTGTACCCCCTTCATGCACGGCTTTCTTAGCCCGTGGGATGCCAAGCCCGGCCCGGGGCAAAAACCTTGCTTGAGGTACGAACGTATGATGGAGTTTGAATGTCTAAGTGCGTGCCCCTAGGGGACCCAACTCCAGCGCTCCATGGCCGTTTTGAATCCCCCTTGATGTCCGGTTTGGTAACAATAATTATTACATTATTAAATACATGGCAACATAAATGGACGAAGGCAATTGTTTTGTAATTATGAAATCATGAAATTAGCTCTAGGTCAAACATGAAGTCGTACTCTAGGCCCAGTGTAAGAGTGTTGCAGAAAACACCCGCTTAAGAGATGTCTACTCGAGAAAAAGTAGCAGGGAACTGGAAACAACAGACATGATATGATGTGTTGGTCGGTATTACCACACACCCAGTAAGCAAAATGTTTTGTGCTTAGCTTATTTTCGTGCTTACCCTGTGGATTGGCCACACAGTATAGCCCTGGTCTGGTTTTAACAGCCCATTCCTGACCCAATTCAGGCGAACTTCTCTTGCTGTTTTAATACCACTCGCCGTGTGTTTATTGCCATTCAATTTGAGGCGACGGATAGCTACAAGGCAATAACTCAACAACAGATTTGTTTGACGAGTCAAATACACATCTTTACGGTGGATTTTAAAGCCTGGTATTGGGGCCAGGGTTGTAGAGAAGTATAAATTTAACAGAGATATTTACTTAGTGAATGTTACTCTGAATTCCTTGGTTTTTGATTTAGGTGGCACTGGATGTTCTAGATTGGTTCTGATAATTTGTCTTCGGTGGTACTTTGGGGTGGGGTGGGGTGGGGTGGGGTGGGGTGGGGTGAAGGTGAGGGGAGAGGGGCAGGCCAAGGATAGGGTGGGTTGGGAGGGACGTGGGAGGGGGGCATGGGGGCGTAACCAACTCATCGGTTAAGCTGAAATGCAGATTTGTTTTTCTGTAATTTATTTGTATTACTTAAATAAGGTTTGATTTGATGTAGGAGTACTTCAAACTCTTACATTCCCTCGTCTCCACTCTGATAGGCTGTAATTTCCCACTTTATTTTCTGGATGCTCTCCTTTAATCCTTTGCTCCTCTTTTTGCTATAAATAGATAATGTTTGTGTTTGTTCTTGTTTATGCCTCTGACGAAGGTCCGGTTTGGATCGAAAGCTAAGGCCATCTACCCTACTAATTTTATATATAGAAGTGGGCTCATAATTTTATGGCTCATTCCTGCGGTATCGAGAAGAGCAGTACCCGCTAGCAGAAATACTACCAGCGAAGGTGCTGCGTTATGTCTCATGAGGTCGTGGGTGCGAATCCCATCGAGTTGCCTTTGAAATAGTTGTTACTCTCAGAGAATTTGGATAGCACTGATTTAAAACGCTTACTTAGTCTTGATATGTAGGGAATCCGTCGGGGATGGGTCACCGCTCACATTAAAAGCAGGATGTACTTTTGGTAACTACTCCACTAAGTTAATGACCATAACAAAACTTACTTGGTTAAAGAGCACTGGAGAGCTGGTGATACTATAAAACATTGTTAGAAACATTGTTAGTTTAAGATAAAAGAGGTATATTCCACACACAAATTTGAATCTGAAAAAGGCTTCAGACATTATGGAGCCTTTCTCAGGCATCTGAAAACACACAATTCTATGCAACAAGGGTGTTGTTTTTGTCTTTCTTTCATTATTTTCTTGCAACTTCGATGACCAATTGAGCCAAAATTTCCACAGGTTGATTATTCTATGCATATGTTGGGAAACACCAAAGTGAGAATACTGGTCTTTGATAATTACCAAACGTGTATACCTTGCCTTTAACTTACACAATTATTTTTATTTTGCAATATTTCCAGCGGATATTCATTTTTTATTGGAGCTCATAGGGTTCAACAGAAAAACACAGTTAGGCCCCACGAGTAAACTTAAATCAACGGCTGTCATTAAAGTCGATCGCGTCCAGTTTAACAAACTCATGCGAACCCCAAGACCGCAACTTCAAGGTTCTTAGGATATCAGATTGCACTTATACCACCACTGTCGTATTTTTTTCTTCAAAAAGACATATACAAATGTTCAATCAATCAGGTGTAAAACTTTGTCCCAATGTCGTAACTCTATCGGCAAATAGTTTCAGAGACGGCACAGCATTGGCTATTAGACGAGTCAGCTTAAAGGGTAATGCCAACAAATAATGTGGCGGGTGGGTTTTTTTTCGGGAGAATTTATCGTTTAAAATTGACAATTGTCAAAGACCAGAATCCTCATTTCGTGTGACCCAACATACATGACATGACAAACCTGTGAAAGTTTTGATTTCAATCGGTGTTCGCACGCGCTGCCCGTCACAAAGGGCGCGCCGTCATTATTGTATTATTGCGATGTGACGTCCAACGCGCATGTGCAGTAACTCATGAGAGATCATGATTGAATGTACAGCTAGGCCGAAGGCCTGCTAGTCTATGGCTATTACGAAAGTCTCCCTTTTAACTAGCAGTTATGTGAAAAATATAGACCAAAAACCCTTGAACCAAGACTAGACCTTTTGAAAGGTTATCGCCGAAAGTGCACAGTTTTAAAATGGCTGACGGAGCCCAACCCATAACAACATTTAAGACAAGTTTAAAACTTCACTCTTCGTTGTCTGCACGATTTATGGGTGCCATTCCCATCAAGTGAGAGCATCCACAAACATTTGACCGGGTATAACATACTTTAAATACGCACTGTTAAACACTTACACGACAGGGAAAGAATGAAAACACCGAGCGCACTGGCAAACAACTTGGAGCCGTGGAGACTGGAGTGTTTCTCCCGCTCGGGCGGTCAGCCTCGGCACGCTCAGGGTCGGCCTCGTATATCATTCACTACACCGAGCCTTAAACGTAAAAATGTACAAATGTCATGTAAGTTATTGGTTGGCGTTGAACTCGTGTGGGTGACAATGACCATGGCTTCCTTGTTGAAGCTCAAATTCATGAACTTTGCGCGGGTCCATTTTGTTTTTCACAGGTGTTCATGCCGGTTTAAATTTTAGTTTGTTTCATTTTCCCGCCTAACAAAATAGTCGCAGGACATACGATGCTAGGATAAAATGTCTCCTCCGCGAAAAGGGTTTTGATGGTGGATGATCCAATGACCAAGGAGGCATTGTCCAGGGAGGCAGGAAATCCCGTCTGTGTGGAAACTTTTTATTGACGTCACTAACAAGACCGCCCTCTTGTGGTAATGATTGTAGAGATTTTGAAGAGATTGTTGTGAAAATGCTCATCCAGGGCAGTGTGCTGCACGCGTTGACTTAGATGAAAGAGGAGTTGGACCCGTTTAAAAGTAATTTTGGGATCGCTGTTGGTCTGGAGGAGGGTGCTGATGTTGTTGTTAATCCTGAGGTGCTTGAAGGAGTCAATGAAGAAAGGGGGTCGTTTGAGGTGATTGTACATGGCAGAAACAAGTGGATGCATGCCTGGAATTAACTAGAGGGCACGGAGGTCACGGTCTCTGTTGCCCTGCATGGTCTTGGGCCTTGGTGCCCCTTTAAAAGTTTCACATAGAATTTGGGATTTAGAGCATTTCAAAATGAAAATGGCCTTGCCCTCTCAATTTATGAAACGGCATGCCCGCTGTTGATAGGACATGAAAAGGCAACGAATGTCATCGAAGAAAGATTTGAAGTAAATGGAGATAGGTATTAATATTGATCACGGACTCTTCAGGACCCACCCACGGTACCGATGATGATCATTGTATCATCGATTTTATTTAAAACTTGCTAAGAAACCAATCATCTAATCGATCAACTACTAATCGATCAACAAATGAACAAATGCACATGTTTTTCACTGTTTTCGTACCGTAAATGAGTTTGGAAAATATTGTTTTTGTGTGGATTATTTTGAAGAAATTGTGGGGGTTATTTTTATATTGTTGTCATTTACATAATTGTATTCTTTTCTTTGATATTCATTACATTGAGCTTCATGGTTGACTGCCTTTTATTTTGCCTACAGAGAACTGCCCAATTAGACATTCATGAAGCAGTGAGAACATATTCCATGGGGGAGCTCAATTCACCCCACAGGCCAAATTATCAAACTCTAAAATTTTACTGCGAGCTTGTTGAAGACACTCACACTTAACCATTTTTTTCTCTCTCTCCGCAGAATTTAAGACAGATCATTCAAAACCCATTCATCAAAATCACTGTTTCCTCTCGCCTGGGGTTTCTCTTTACGGATGAAGATGTTTTCAAATGCTAAGGTGCTTTGGGAGCAATTTGGGAGCCGGTTTTTTTTCTTCTTTTTTTTCTCCTTCTTTCTCAAACACCGAAGGGGACGTTTCTAGCGAGGCGTCCCGCAACACTTGTAGGCACGGGGTCATACGGGGTTAGGGACCCATCTGGCGGTGGGAGGCGTGTGGGTCGGCTCGGTTGATTCGGACAGCCACCTGAGTGCGTAAACTGGAATTGGGGGGGGGGTGGTATTGGCATTAGTAGGTCTAAGGTAAACAGTTTGTCAATAGAGGGAGATGCCAGTAAACAAGTCACCCACGTATTTCCCTTGACTTGGAGGTATTTATGAGTATGGTGGACTATTTTGCGTTTTGCGTATTTATACGATGTCTCTCTCTTTGTATAGTAAGTGTTTATGCGGGAACGAAAGTCAGAAACGGGTGGGAATGAAATTTACAACTTGAGTATAAGAAAGATGTACGGACAAATTGAGACGTAAGTAATAAATGTCAACTCTTTTTTTTTGTCTGGTACAAAGGGGAATCGTCCTGATATGCTTGTGAGGTGACCACAAAGCCGGAATGTACCAGAGAGAGTGTTTTTTCACATATAACCATAGACCTGGTGTGACGTGTTCGATCAAGACGAAACGGCAACATCGAATTGTTTATAACGAGAATTCTTTGTTTCCGCTGGTGCACTCGTTGTGTTTTTCCCCAATAGCTTTCAATCATGTGGAGTTAACCAGAAACTGACAATACAAGTTCATATTCTACATAAGTTGATTTGTGGTTTTTCTTACTCCCTTGGAAATGACATAATCTTCCTCCCATAGTAGGCTTGGTGACCCTCCAATGCATGCTCTATTACAGTGAATTGTTTAAAAGCCCTCAATAAAATCGGACAACGTTCGAGGCTGATCATGGAAACGGGAGATCAATGCTGCTCAAAAACTCCCCCAAAATCAAGACGAAACTGGCAACAGTTTGTCGCGGATTTAAGTTGCCGCGTGCCCTCCGTACACGCACGTGCACGTACATTTTATGGTCAGCCTGCGCCAGCCGCTTGACCAACCTCTTTCAAAATCATCATCCAAACCAGGTCTTTGTTTCAACTCGTCTCAGTTGACATTAGAAATAAAACCAGGTCAGTCCATCTCCTTCAATAATCTATTTTAGTATAGGGACTTGAAGAAATTACCAGGAAGGAAGGAGAAAAAAGAAAAAAAACCAAACCGCGATACCGTCCCAAGCGTCTGGAATCCGCCTGGAGCACCTAGCCACTTCACTCCCCGTCAACAGCCGCTTTGGATTGTTGGCTCATGTGCCGTATAAGGCTGACAAGCTGTCGAGGTTCGAGCCGTGCCTCTAGACAAAGCCAAGACCTACACGCTCATTACCGACCGATCCATCTTGATTCGCAATTACTTTCCAATCTTAATCTGTTGGAAGTACAACCAAAAGGGTTCGCCTCCTGGCCACGGGTGTCACGGCTAGAGGCACTTGGGACCTCCGCTCCTCCCCGGGCCCCGAAGTGTTTGCCCCGGCAGTTTAGAGGCTATACCTTCCCCTCACGTCAACTTCGGAGGCGATCGCGTTGCATCATGATATATGGCAGTTATTATTGGTCTTGACAACTATTGCTCTGAAACGCAACATAGGCCGAGGCGATTCACATATGGTCTTTACAGACACTCCTATAGGCTGTTTTCTTTTGTTCGCGGCTCCCCCTGCATTAACGGCCCTTCTGGACCGTCATCTATCCGGAGGGGCGAGAGAAAGAAGGGAACTTTTCTTCAGGAATTGCCAAGGCGATGCGCGATCTGCCATCTAAGCTTTAAATTACCGGGGAATTAGCCACACACTCTATACTGCTCGGTTACTTGATGGTGTGTCACGGTGTGCTGAACACGCGACGACTTAAATGACGCTTAATGACCCCCTTCATATGATATGCCCGCACTTTGAGTCAGCAGAATTTAAACAGCCGTCAAAATCAGATAATTGGCGGGAAAAAAAAACATTTTGCTTGAGGAGTAAATACAGAGAAGAAAATCCGCCCCTAACGAGTTCCAGATGACAAAGTGAGAATTAATAACACATCAATCTTTTTTTTTTTACACACAACAAAAAATAAAATGGCAACTAAATCAATTGTTGATATTCGCCTAGAATTGAAACAAAAGGCCTTGGTGAACAAGCTCTTGTGTAATTTGTTAACATGTTTTTAAAAATTACATGAGTTCTGATTTGAAAAAGCTAGTTTCAGTTTAAAAGCTCACTGATGATAAAGCTCATTTCAACCTACTTTCCAGAGAAATACATTCTTCTGAAATATTGGCAAAGCCGAGGAAACAGCATTCGAAGAATTCTGAAATACACATGTGTATGACAAACTAAAATACCTCACAAAACATGAACCGTTATCACGAGTGATTTGACAAAAATGACCCCTCAGTTTGGTGGAAATTTTCACATGTTGTTTGTGCGGAATGTTCTTTGAAAGAGGGTGCATATGAACTAACTCTTCTAAAAAACCACTGTTGTACTGGGGCAAGTCTTATAATTGAGCATTTACGCATGGAACGTCTGATAAAGTTTAACTCGCTGACAAAATTTAGGATTTCTACAATGCAAAAAAATAGTTAGTGGCCTGACGTTTCGACCATAGCAGAGTCTTTCCCGAAGGCTAAATCTATAATCTATATCTACAAATCTATAAATCTAAATCTATGTTAACTGAGCATATTACCCGCCAGTGTCTTGGTGTTATAATGTAATTTAAATGATGTGCTTAACTTCGGTTGGATCGAACATGTAATTGTTCACAGATTTTTCCTCTTAATACTACAGGTTTAATGTGAACTTTTTACTTCCTTTTGTTATTATTCAGTTATCTTGATTTATTTCAATTTGTCCATACAATTGTACCGTTTAGCTTCTAGCCAGTTCCAGGTTTTTTTTAAATAAATGTTCAGCGCCCTGGAGCATGCCTGCATGATAAGCGTGCTTCATAAATTAATGGTATTAATATTACTGTAACCTCACATGGAATACAGTTGGTCATTGTGGAAAACTGCCCTTCAAGTAGTTTTGCCTGAAATGCTTTAGTTTTTGAGAAATATGCAAAACAATTAGTTTTGATCTCGCGAGTCTGATATCCAATGTTTGAAAAACAGTGGTGTGGGGGGATTTCACTTTGTTCTTGTGACTCCGTTGACCGATTGAGCGTAAATCTTTCACAGGTTTGTAATGTTATAATGTGCATGTTGGGTGACACAAAGTCTGGATACTGGTCTTTGACAATTACCAATGTTTTCTGAGTGCTTTTTAAAAATGTGATGATTTTTTCTTCTTCTAAGTTAATTGCTGTGCTTTAATGTGCCGATATCACAGGGGAACATTTGCCTTTATCGTTACAATCCACACACTGTCAGGTTCTAGGAGATTTTGAGATCAAAGTAATTATGACAAATATCTTTCAATTTTACACAATCACTTTTAATATCATGAGAATTTGAAAACTGAGTACCCGGTGCATTTGTTGTTGTTTATTCTACAGAACACATGCGGATCAGTGATGTTTTTTTTTAAATATTCATTTCCACAATATCATTAATAATACAATAATTTAAATACATTTATATTTACATTCGTTTTTACAGGCCGACGTTCAGCAGTCTGAAAATATGCAAATGTGACACCTTTTCTTCTCTCAGCCCTTTGTAAGATTATAAAACAGTGATTTTAAAACGATACAGCATTGACTTGCATCAGTTTAACCGATACTTTAAAAAATATTACCGATTGATGACTATAGAGTTGTTTAACAACAACCACCTGAAATTGCCAACATTTTCACTGAAAAAACAAATATTTAGATTGTTTCTTCTTCTAACGAATTTTGAAAAATTGTCTTGTTTCAAGACGAAGATAATATATAAAACTCAGAATTTGTGAGGATGGAAACTATTAACAAAAGAGGTTTTAGCGCGCTTCAGTTTGATTTAATATGGTATGACCAATTTGAACTCAATTCCCCCAGAGCGGTTTTTACGAACATTAGCCCATTAAAGTGGTATACACGTGCGCATGGACCATGCACTTGATGTGAGACGTAATGGCCACTCGACAAGCGCACAATACTTACAAAACATACACACATTTTTTTTTTAGGGGTGGTCACTTTTAAATACGGTCTGGTCCTGATTCATATGTAATTTTTTAATACTAACTACTAATAACCATTGAATTTTTTTGTTTGTTCAATGTTTCGAATGAAAGTTTGCCCGGATGAAGGGTACAAGTTTTCACGCGCAATTTCTAGACACCCAAAACACTTTTTGTCTCAAACAGAAGGACATTAGCAATAAAATGGCTCATAACAAAAAGAAATGGCATTAATGTTACAAGTGTGTGGCTAACAAAATTTCCAAATACATGCTTTCCTTATTCCCATGCAGAATTTAACATTCCTGTCACGACTTAAGAACGGTAGAAAACTAATCAAACTTTCACACTCAGTTTTCTTAAAACACAATTTTCCGCATTAATTGCTTATACACCCCCATTTCCGGTAAAACTTTCGTTACGTCCTCCTTCCGGGCACTCGTCGTTATTTTTGTGCAAACTTATTACCACCAAAGTTGCAAAATATCGGGCGATGCATCTTCGGGTAAATCATGAGGAAGTAGCAGTGATACCAAGTCAGTCCGAGAGATTCATAATTAACTAATTAAAAAAAATTTTGTGTCTGTGACAAAGTACCAGACAGTGCTTAGAATAAGAAGCCCACTCATAACAAAATGACACGTTTAATTTAAGTGACATTTTAAAAAATGTATCAGCAACAGGAGGCGATTTTAGTTCAGGGAAATCTCCCGGGTCAAAATCGACCCGGATTCAGGGTCACAGGGGTCGTGACCCCATTTCTGAGTCAGGCTGACCCATTTTGTGGGTCATATTGACACAGATAGCGGACCATACTGGTTCCATGATCCGGGTCAGTTCTGACCCGGAAGTGATTAGAGTGTAATGAGCAGAACGGGTCAATGAAAAATAGCACATAATAAGATACAACACATATTAATTTTGGTTTTTACCCTTACACTGATGTGTTTTAGCACTGTATACTCAGTACTTTCCCAAGTTCTGTGAAAAACAAATCAAAGGCATATTACTCGGGTGGGATTCGAGCCCACGACCTTTGCAATTCTAGAGCAGTGTCTTGCCAACTAGACCACCGAGACTGCCCGGTAGCTAGAGGCAGTTCGAATCCTATATTTTAGCAGCGGGTTCCGCAAAGATTAAATAGATGTTAATTTTGCGTAGGGGATAAAGAATATTAGTTTTGGTTTTACCCTTACACCGATGTGTGTTAGCACTGTATACTCAGGGGGTAAAACCAAAATTAATATTCTTTATCCCCAATGCAAAATTAACACATTACATATTTCGCAAATAACAATTGTGAACTTAGTAAGACTATTATGCAACGGGAAAATAGTGGAAGATGGAAATACGAGAGAACTTCCAAAAATAATGTGAAAAGTGAAAACAGTTTGTGGAGGTTCGTCGCTGCGAGGTTAAACAATGGAAACGTGCACGTGCGTACGCGCCACGCACCATTCCCAGCCAATGACAGACCTTCCTTTGACCTCAGTGAGGGCGCTAATTGAGCGTGTGACGTCATATGTATTAAAGGTGTCTTTTTTTGTTTTGACCTGTCAGACTGGTGTGGTACAAAATGTGACACAAAGCTAATGAGCTGGTACTGAGAATGCAACATAAACTAATGTTAGAACAATATTTATGCAGAGATTACATCCGCATAGCGATCACAGTTGCAGACGCGAAATAAACGACGACGGAGCAAAAAGGGGTCGAAACTTTAAATTACTTTTTAACGACGGAGGAGCTATTGAAATGATGCAATCTTCGCCCTGGATGTTTATTTATTTATTTATTTTTAATTTCAACTGGGTGTCCCATTCAGTGGTAACCACTGGCCGCCCATGGGCCATAGCAAAGTGTTGCTCCTTAGAGGCAAAATTCACATTAGTATAACAAAAAGGACCGTGAAATGACCGAAAGAGGCACCCTGCACTCCTGCCGTTACTGTATGTTATTTAAGCTGCCCCTGCTTAGCATAATTGGGCAGAAATGACTCCTCGACCCTTCCAAATATTGGACATACCACGGCGTCGGTGACGTACACGAGAAATCAAAAAGAGTGTTTGAACAGTTGAATGTGATTTAAGGTGTCGTGTGTCAGCTCTTAATGTTCTCCTGAAGTGTTTGACATTGATGGCGAGTGTGCTTGGCAAGTATCGTCTGTGTTCTCGCTGGTTGACTGCTGTTGTCGATGTTCTTGCTGCTGTTCTTGTTGTTGCTGCTGGTGCTGGTGCTGGTGCTGGTGCTGCTGCTGCTGCTGCTGCTGCCCGTGTGTCCGTTCGCTCCAGGGCTGGAGGTTCTGCAGGGCGTTCAGGGAGGAGTTGTGGACGCAGAGGCGGTCTTGGGGTACGGGGTCCTGGAGCGTCTTCATCATGACCTCGTGCTGGAGCGTGAACATGAACCTGGCAGCCGCCTGCCTTTCAGCTTCTCGTTCCTCGGCCGTCTGACGTCTGAATGGGAAGGACAAAAAAACAAAATAATCTTCATATCTTTAACTCATACGATCATAAAAATATGATAATGTTTTGCCCAGCACAAATCGGAAAAGCACCAGTACATTATTTATCATAACGGTACAATAACTGAAACCATGTTGGTTTTTATTCATTATTTACCCCCGATGCAGTCATTTAACTGTATAGGACAATCAAATCAATCAATCTAAATGTTTTTCAAGTGAGATTTCAAACGGTGCAGGAACTCGTTCTCGGGTAACAACCGTGTTGTAGCTTTAGGGACGCGATGAGTGGCTGTTTTGAGAGAACCGCAAAACCGAATGCAAGACTCGACCAATGTCGGTTTTTTGAGAGAGTTTTCCCAGAAGAAGAGCAGACTGTCTTTTATTTGTAAATGTCCTGATTTAGTTTAGCCCCGGTTCTTCTCTGGTTCATCTCTTCTTTCTTAGAGATCATACACAATGGTTCATCAAAACCGTTGTATTATTTCACCGTAAAGCAAGAACACAAATTTGGACTCAACAAAATGGCGGACCGTGTTTTAAGTGCACTAAGTTAAAGGAAAACCGCACAATTTTGAGGGATATTTGTGTGTGAGTCTTCATATTCAACTATTAAAACATCTTTCCATCCACATTAATTTCATAACAAACTGTTTTATAGCCCAAAGCGCCCAATCCGAAGGCAATGTGTCCCTTTAATAGAAATTCATGCATTATGGGACAAGACGCAGTGTTTTTTTGTTTCAAAGCTATAATTTTGCCAGCGCGTGCGTCATTAATTCTAATAGTTGAAAACATTGTAATCAAATTTAGATAGGCCAGTGATGTATAATCGGCTAGCATCAAAAACATAAAAGAACAATCACATGTTATTGATGTTATAGAGTAAACAAAAATTAAGCGATTCAATGTGTAAAAATTGTTCCAGTATGGATGTACAAGACCTTGTCACCCGCTGAAGAGTTTTTGCTATAAAACACACAACGCATGCGCGAACCTGGCTGCTTAAAATGGATCCACCAAGCCTTTTATACTCAAAATTTATTTAACTTGGGCCCTTATCGAAACCACGGCTTGGGTTCGGGCTTTGGCTTCGGCTCTGCTAGCCTAATTGAAGCCCCATATGGAAAGCACACGTTTCTTGAATGGCTGCCGGAGCCTGCAAGCCCAAACCGTAGTTTTGAAAAGATCCATAATGCCCTTAAACTGAGTTAGGCCGAAAAATAGGCAGTTAGGCGAACCAGGGTGTCGTAACACCCGATGGGCCCAATTTCATAGAGCTGCTTAAAGCACAGAAAGTAACTAAGCATAGAATAGTTTTGCTTACCAGAATAAGGTTACCAGCCAAAAATATCATCACGTCGCATATACAACTTGAGGCTGGTTCCCTGCGTATTTGTTTCTTACCCGAATAAAGTTATTGAACACTGTTGCAGCCCTATAAAATTGGCTCTTGGGGTGGCAACGGGGTCTTGCAACCCTAATTTTCCCAATCCCTGGCCACCCCTCTCCCACCCCCACCCCCCCCCCCCTCAAAAAAAGCGGGACATCTCAGCACCCATAAATACATCAACCGTTTAGTTTTGTGCATTTTTAGGCCATCAATATTTGGTTTACATTGTTATCCTAAATCAAACTCAGCCTCCTCACACATACCCCCGGCGTAACCGACCTTACGCACCCCTGTTTACGCGAGTCGTTCCCCGCACTGGCCCCTCGTTCAACCCCCTCATTGAGGTCTCACGGGGTTCTTGACCGCACCAAGGGACATAAATAATGCCCCATGAAGCTTTCTAACCATCGGTCAAATGCGTGGATAAAGATCAAAACAAATAACAACAATCAACGCCTTATAATAAACACAAAAACAACAACACAAACAAACAAACAAACAAACAACCCTTCACAATGAGTACGTAAATAAAACAATAACAGAAGTAAGATACAACTGTTTACTTTAACAATGTCCACATCACTTCCAGTTTATACAAACAATATTTTTTAAATGCCGATTAGAATCGTTAAAAAATAAATGACTATTAAAAAAAAAAAAAACTCCATATTTTAAAATTTGAATTGTATAACTTCGGCTTTTCAAGGAGACAGACCGAGTTTGAACTTTTATTTACAGATTTACGACCATCCACTTCTTGGCCTAAAGGGAAATAACTTCGTTAAACCTTTTACGGAAGTTTTGAAGATGTCATTTTTCGGATTTGAGGCATTGCGCGGTGGCATTGTATTTATATATACTTTGCTGTGTAGATTTGTTCTTGAGAACTTGTTCTGCTGTTTATTCTACTGCCGCGAACTCCGAAATCTACTCGACGGCAGCAGAATAAATCTGCACAGCAAAATGGTGTTACCGCAAACTGAATAAACAATGTAGTTTTTCTTTTAACAAGATTTGTGAAGAAAGTTTATGCTTGTGAAATGGGACACTAAACTGAACTCTTGAGACAACAGGTTGTAAAATTTTGTGTAATGACAAAGGTTTCGATATCTACTTGTCAAGACAGCTATGATGTCATAATTGAGTAAACAATCACTGAGGAATGCGCAGCGCCACGAACAATATGTTGCAACCGCACGAGAGAGGTCGATGGTACGACCTCTGAACTCTGTCTATTGTCACTAAGGTGTGGTCTTCATTTCGAGACGCTATCCAGCAGCACTTTTTTTTTTTGCCTCAAGACCAAGGTTTCTGAAATATTTTGTGGAAGTTCTGTCCCGTTGAGCTCAAGGGCAATGTGGTGTTTTTCTCTTGTCGAGTCACCGTTAAGAGCTATCCTAATTGGGACGTATCGACTGTGATACATTTGACAGTGGATTTGATCTGGCGCTTTGTATCGCTGGTCAGCTTACATCAGCACCCGATGAAATGGATGCTTCTTAAGTAATGACTCATTCTGCTTGGTTAAAAGGTTATGCCCAAAGGACTGGCGGCGACTCTACTCTTAACCATGAAATTATTTGACGAGAAATTCGGTATGAAACGACTGTTTGCACTAAACGTGGATTAATGTGATTTGTGTGTTTGTTAAACAACTCTGATGGGGAAAAAACACTCTTTTTAATTTCTGAAACTGTGACCACCCATTCTTGTGAGGCGTGTGGGTTTATTTGATGATTGGTTCCTTTGGATTTGTTTACAATTAACAAACATCAGCCCGGACAAATGTCATAAAGTGAAATAAACATTCTAGTTGAAATGTGGTTGTCTTAGCTTCTTGGTAGGCCTACTGCATACAGTGCAAGGTGGGATTGGTGTGAATCTGTTTCTTCAGCCAATGTACCGATTCTCTTTGACGGTATTTCTTGTCCATTTCCATCACTGTGACTCAATTAAAGACCAGGTAACTTCTGTCGTCACTTGTTCACAAAAGAGCCAATAAGCCTGAAGTTCATGCAGGCACAATTTGTACACAGCTCAAACATAAAATCTTACATAGAAATTACACCCTACGATTTCTTAACTCAATCTTTGATCTGAAGGGAGTGACAAACAACAATTGTTCAGCTGTTATTTGTAAAATGATATTGATTCTGGCGATACTTAATTATGGTTATTTTTGCGCAGTAATTACATGACCAGAGTTGTCATCTTGCCTGGTGGCAGGCAATGCACTGGAGTGTACAAGTTATCTTTTTTTGAAACTGAGAAGATACGTCATTGCATTGGGGATAAGGACCATGTTCAATAATAGTTATTTGGGTTTCTACCATTGCAAACCGATGCTTAAGTACAATATACTCCGAGTGCTTTACTACTCTTGCATGTGGGGGTGGGGGTTGATTTGTCGAGTGGACGATTGCTCTTTATTCGGCAGCCATCTTTGTTTGCTTTTATTCCACTCAGAGACTTGGAGGAGAAGTTAGTCTGGTTCCATATTATACAAAAATGATAATTAAAACTATTACGAATAGTATGTATGTCGAGAACTTGACGAAGACACTCACGGACTGATAAAAGACCAGTCTTTTGTTAAACGTATATCACAAGCAAATGTAATCCTAGTATTTTGCAAACAGCACTGAAAATGAACACAACATCTCACGGTAAACGTTAATACTACTTTGTAGCAATTAACGAGACAGTTCACACTTTTTCAACACTTTTTCTGTCCGGTGGAAGCCGTTTGAATGAATGAGTTAGCAAGAAATGAAATTCGGATGACAAACCGCCTTTGCGAAACGGCGTTACTTAAAAAATAACCGTTAATTTACAGAAGGACAATCACCTTTGCTTGTAAATGTCAGTCATCCCGGCCAAGAATGACCTCTCTCGTGACAGTTCACTTTTGTTTTAAGACATTTTTTACCCTCATTAGATGTGTAGCTTTACTCACAGCAGAGCTATTCCCCCCAACATCACCGTCCCCCTTTCCACTCACCTCCACTTTGTCCGTCTGTTCTGGAACCACGTCTTCACCTGGGCGTCCGTCATTTTGAGCGTCTTGGCCAGGCCGGCTCGCTCGGCCGACGCCAGGTACTTCTGGCGATGAAATCTCTTCTCCAGCTCGCATATCTGAAGACGAGTGAAGGAGGTGCGAGGCTTTTTTCTCTTGGGAGGGGTCCGGTTTTGGTAGGGGTGGCCCACCCTTCTTGTAACTGTGTGGAACAAGAGTACATTCCATTGCTGAAAGATGTAGTTTCTAAACTTTCAAAAGCTTTAGGGATAAAAATGTTTAATGGATTGTGAAGACAACAACTCAAATTAAACTAGTTTTTATATCTGCAATCGCGAGGCCCTTAAAAATATATTTAAAAACAGTTATAAACTCGAAGGAGATAACAAACGCGATCTTATTGCGATGGTTTTACTCTAAGGTATGAGAGATTCTGTTTGTGAATTGTTCGGTCAAAGAAAATGTTATGGTTTTCAAATAGAAAAAGCGACTTAAGTTTGTTTAGGTCTACTTTGATATCGAAATAGTCGTTTACTTTCATTTTAATGTAGTACTTTATGGTAGCGGGTTTTAATGGGGAAACAATTTGCCAAACATTCAAGTTGTATCTATTTTGTTTAAATCGGAATAAAAGTTCGTTTTATCTAATGTTAATTATATGGCCGTGATGCAGTATGATTTTAAATGAGTCTACAAAATACCAGAATTTTCGATTGTTTTGTTTTGTTTTAGTTTGTAAATGAACGATTCTGAAATTGTGTTGTGATAATTGTTTGCAGGTGTATAATTTAAGTTTTAAAATGAATGGCTGGAAAAGAGAACGAGAAATTTCTCGTGGCAAATTGGTATCTGAATTCATGAAGTGATGTTACCTGAAAAATATGAAATATTGTTTTGTAGGTTAACACATTCAGACCAGCGACCTATTACAAAAGAGGACAACAGGGTCCCTTGTTGGGTGAAGGTCCCCAGTTGGAGAGTATGTACAAAGCCAATGGGAGCTGTTGCCCCAAAAGTTCAAGTAAAAACAAAATAGGGACAATGGGAGGTCCCCAATTGCAGGTGTTTACACACTTGTGTGCGAGTTAGGGAGATTCCTTCATAATTATTAGAAGAATCAAATCACACATTCAGCCATTGTGAAAGAGTGTTGCATTATCTCTTCATCTGTGTTTAGGGCAGGGCCTATAGTCAGAACACTTCTGGAGTCGGGGTTCATCTCTTCTTAGTACGGGGGACAAAACTAAACCTGCCGATCGCAAGCTGAGATGCAGGACACCGTAGATCCCACAATGGTTCTTGAGAAGAAAACACGAGGTAAGTCTTCGACTGTTGCTTCAGCCGTTTCTTAAGGTCTAGTGAGTTGGTTTTATTGTGTATGTTAAACTCATTAAGAGTCGCGGTAGAAATCCCTGGGAAGATTTCGTTGAATCAACGCTCGTTTCCCGAAATGTGTTGGAGGATTTGAAATCGCTTACATTCAATCATTTCTTCAACTCGAACCAATATTTAGTTTATTTCACCTGGAAATACTGTGGGCCATTTAAAAATCATATAAATAAATAAATTGTAGGATTAACAAGTCGATGTAAACAAAAACAATCATTCGATTATTTATTTGTGCTTACTGAGTAACGAACCGTTGCCGTCAATTTGTTCGTATTATGAACGCAATTCATTTTTTAGAGACCAATAAGTGCAAGAACTAATTACCAAAATTTCGCAGAACTTACCGGTTAGTCTGTCCCTGACCAGCCGCCTACTCTCCATCCACGGGAACATGCTGCTGAACGGCAAAGCCATCGGCCGGTGTGCCGGGACACGAAGTACCGTTCCAAACTCATCGTGATGTGCCGTCGATGACGGACTCAGCCCCGGCACGCTTTGCAACGGCCCCGCCGAAGATGACGACGACGATGATGACGACACCGACGGGTTTGAAGATAACGG
The DNA here is from genome assembly GCA_023634235.1 of Pisaster brevispinus. Classification (NCBI taxonomy): domain Eukaryota; kingdom Metazoa; phylum Echinodermata; class Asteroidea; order Forcipulatida; family Asteriidae; genus Pisaster; species Pisaster brevispinus. The sequence goes on along the minus strand of JAMKCF010000012.1, from coordinate 14,587,638 downwards.
AGACGTGGAGCGGGAGTAGTACACCTGGTGGTGGGGATGGACCCCCGAGTCGACGGCGCATCGGACGTCCCTCGTGATGGATAAAGTTTTCCCGGTCTTACAGGACGTCGACGGTTTACTCAAGATCCGGCTGATGCTGAACGACAGGGTATCCGCACGGGTCATTTCGTCTGAGACAAGCGGGCTGCAGGGCTCTTCCATGTTTGTAATATCCCCACGGCGAAGTCGCTGGCAAGTTCGCCTCAAAGACGAGAAAACAGAAGAGCTTCCGATTGATTTCAGGTGGACTCCCTCACAAAAATTGGCAACAGATTGCCAGCGCAGCGGGTTGCACAAGTGAGGCGAGAGAACTAGAGAAGTGCCGCCGACGCCGCCGATGTATCGCCGCACAGTCCCCCGTCTGTGTCCACAGCGGCCCAACTTTTCCGCTCTCGTACACCAGTTCTCCAGAAGTTGAAAGTTATATTTTTGTCAACACGCGATTGGGCCATCAAACACTGGGTGATGGACACCATGCAATGAGTTGCTGATGGTATAAAACAGCTTGGCTTATGGTACGCGGTAGATTACACACACACACACATACACACGGGCTCGGCAAATTGGATTGGCGCTTTGGTTTCATTACCCACAATGCCCTTGGTGGGATGATGGTTGTGAGCCATCGAAGAGGATGAGACGTACGACTAAAGAGACAGAAAAACCAGCCCGGGTGTTTGCTGGTTTGTTTGTTGGTTGGGGTGTTTGTTGGGGTGTTGGGGTGTTGGGGTGTTTATTTGTTTGTTTTTTGTTTTGGTTTTTGGGTTTGTTTGTTTGTTTGTTTGTGTGTTTTGTTTTGTTTTTTGGGGGGTGTTTGTTTGTTTGTTTGTTAGGGTGTTTGTTTGTTTGCTTGTTTGTTGGGGTGTTGGGGTGTTGGGGTGTTTGTTTGTTTGTTTGTTGGGGGTGTTGGGGTGTTGGGGTGTTTGTCGGAGTGTTTGTTAGTTTGTTCGTTTGGATCATCTTCCCAACTAGAGAACTCGACCGAGTTCCATGAAAGGGATATAAAACACCAAGCTGGAAACAGCCAATCTCTCTCGTACAAACATGCTTTTTTTAACGTCCAATAAATCAAATCAATACATTGCGATTCAGTAACTATACGGCAATACTCTTGTTCTAGTCACTGTGAAATCAACAGTTAGCTTGGTCGGATTCGAGCCAACAACCTTGTGATTTGAAAGAATAGGATTGATGTCTTCATTAGTCTTGACTTTGAATGAGTTTGATGTTAAACGAGTCGTTGCTGGATTGTTAAATCATTCTTATAATGAGACCGACGATTCGTCAAAAGTGATTAGAAGAGAAGATGATGAAGAAATGTTCGGTTTTTTTTAGATGTGGGAGGAGAAAACCCACATGCAGTCAGGAAGTGACTGAAAACCCAATCCACATGCAAGGCGGGATTCGAGCCGGGGGTCCAACGAGATGAAAGGCGAGGAAAGGAACCACCAGGCCAACCTGAATGTCCATGTAGCAAACATCATGAACGCCATTTCGGCAAGGTGGTTCCCCTGACCCTTGGATGTTATTTCATTATGTACGAGGAGTAAACTTGATCAAATACGATGTGAAATATGAGGAAAGAGAATGACAATGGAGACGATGATGCAACTTATCGATTCACCTCCAACTTTTCAGAAACGTATCTAATTTCAACGGGTGAATAGATAGATAGTTGGATACTACAGCTGTGTTAAGACATGAAATGGTTTTTGCCTTCCTCTTGACGTGCAGGTCACACACTCAGACAAAATCCATGCATTTTGACATAAAATAGTTTAAAGACAGAGAAAAACACATAAGGCAAGAGTATAACTGTGAGTTTCTTCCCTTTGTGTTGAAACTGCAAAAGTAACATATATGTCAAGCGGTGTCTTCATTTGAAAACGATGAAACAAATGATGTGGATAGAGATGTTGATGAGGACAATGAGAAGGGAGGGAGGAAAGGAGAAAGGAGGACTGCGAGAGGGAGGAGGAGAATGAGGGTAGGAAGAAGGGGACGTGGAGGTGGATGAGGAGGAGGAGGTGGAGGAGGGGGAAAGGAAAGAGGAGTGAGAAAGAGAGGAGGAGGGGGAGAGGAGGAGAGGATTCATTGTGGAAGCGATGAAGACGATCACGTTGATTTGGGAACAAGGAACGAGAACCAAGACGATGACAACTCAAAAGTCCCCAACACTGCTACAAGAACTTGTGCTAAGGTTGTGGTTTATTTAGCCATAGGAAAAGTAAAAAACCGCTAGCAGCTTATGTAAGCTGCCATGTTTGATGGTTAAGTCGCAGAGAAATGATGTGACCTTTGACCTATATACATATGGACCGGGCATTTTGTCACATACAAAATAAACGCACATCAGCGCTCGCTGCGATGGCGTCTATCCCATCTGCAAAGAGAGGTTCCGCACTCGCAAAAAATGTTGTCAGTTTACAAAGGGCATGACAAATAAACTGTCACCAAAGACTCCAATTAACTTCACGTCAATGTGCAGTCATTGTCGACAAAAACATTTGAACATTTTCAAAAATCTTCTCCTGATTGTTAAAGCGGGATGACAGGCGCATTAATATTGCATGACCGTGGGTCAATGTTTGACACCACGGCGTATCGCGTCGCCCACATGACCCGTAGATAGCGACAGCTTAAAGGGGCGAAAAGGGGAACCATTTTCGGGAACAACCAAATCCACAAATTTGTAAAAAATGGGAAAAAATGAATTGTACTTTTATTTATCTCAAACTGATTATGCAAAGAGCGTTGTCCCCTTTTGAAGGTATTTCACAGGATTGGTAAGGATGAAAAACATCATTGTTTAATTTTAGCATGAAATCTTACTGATTATGAAGTTTATACTTAAACCAGTGGTTTTTTTTAGTTAAATATTTCCCTCTGAAATGAAGTCTTTACAAGAAAACTGTATCTGAAAACCTTAAAAACGCAAGTAGCTGATTTCGGTTGCTACGACCCAAATTAAGGACAGCGTGTTTATACATGCTGAAAATTGTGCCTAGTAGGGGGCCTACTTCTCCTGACTCCCACAATGGATTGAGCCCAAATTTGTACAGGTTTGTTATTTCTTATAATAAGGGTGATCACACAAAACATGAACACTGTCTGTCACTATTTTGTCAGCTCTACCAATTCTGTGCACATTGCTAACTCATAACTGTATTCTAAAAAGTGTGCACTGCGACGTTTTAACCACTATTACAAACGATGCGTTTTTCAAAATTGAAATCTAAAAACATAATTAATATTAAGAAAAATACAGGTTAGTGCCTAATATTTGGATAAAACATTCACATTTATTTTGTGCGAAATATAGTTTGGGAACAAGATCACATTTTGAGTTTAGCGGCTCCGTAAGCACAACTAGTATTCTTGTGAGAAAATGTACGTAGATTAGTTCATTCTAAATATCATGTAAAGAAACAATTGTAGACACGAACTTTTAGGTCATTTCCATAATGTTGTTTCGGCGAAGGTGTCCAGGTTCGTGTATAAATGTAAACACGGATCCACTTCGTTCATAGCGATTCATGTTTTTTCCGTAATGTAAACTTGTCACTGTGTTTTGAATTGCCGAATAATTTATATGGTCAACATTTTCAATTACTACGAAAGCGTAGAGCTGCCACGTAAAAGTATGTTTGTTTCCAAAACCAAGTCAACCGTGCGAGACAATAAATCGGGTGCACAAAATAGTACGTACGAGATAAAAGTCTAACGTACGCGATAATAACGTACGTACGACGTAAGTCGTATACGTATAAGATAACAAGTCGTACGTACGAGATAGTAACATACGTACGACATTGTTAGTCCTAAGTACGAAATAATAAGTCGTACGTACGACATAGAAAGTCGTAACTACGACATGGTAAGTCGTAAGTACGACATGCGTGGTAAGTCGTAAGTACGACATGCGTGGTAAGTCGTAAGTACGACAGAGTAAGTCGTACGTATGACATAGTAAGTCGTACGTTAGAAATAATAAGTCGTATGTACGACATAATAAAGTACGACTTAATAATATGTCGCACCTACGACGTATTATTTGGTACGTACGACTTAGTTTTCTTAATATTTCCCTTTTACGTGGCTCCTCTAAGCTTCCGTAAATTGCGATTTATAAAGGTTCATTTATCTCTTTTCGAAAACAACTGCTGACATTCTCTTTAATAGCATGGTCCCTCCAAACAACACAGTGTTGTTGCTATCAACTTGCCCAAAACGAGACAGTATTTTTATCGAAAGGTTAAATGGAAGGCAAACGATCAGGTGTGGGTTAAAATGGTTCACTTCGCGCCTTAAAGGAGATCAATGATTTCGGGTCGTCGTGATTGCCGACAATAAAGGGGCAGTGCGTCGTTGTGTTGGGGATTGACATCCATTGCAATCAACTGGTTTTAAACGAGCCTTTCAACTTTTGATTTTAAATTAGGGGGGTCACGTTTTCGAGAAAACAACAAGTACCCGTTGGGTTTTGTTGGCGATTTTGTGTCCGTTTTTATTTGGCAAACCTAGTGAGAACTGCTGTGGGATGATAGCATTCTATCGCATGACAATTTCTTTAGGCAGAAATAATTATTCAAAGAATGTGTATATTTGCATTAAGTTTGTAGGTTTTGGACTTAAAATCGCTTATTCTTTTCCCCGCTTATCAGTCATATATTATACCCGACAATAATTACATTAACTTTAGGTCTGAGTGAAAATTAAACGCGTCTTTAAGAGTTGCGTAAACACCTTCCTCATAACTGAAATTCTAACTCGTTTTTATTTACTGTCATTTTGTTCTGGGCCATTTCATTGCAAACTGTAATTTCTCTTAAATGCTTTGTCAAATTGCTGTATCGGATTGCATTCACCATTTGGGATGATAACCTCGTACTCACAAGCTGGTGAACGGGCGCAGATAGTTCACGTGATCGATTTTCGTTTCTTTGTTTATTTTTTAATTCAATTAACTCTAATTAATAAAGCTATAAACACAGCGCTCACAACTCGAGAAAGACTCTGCTTGGGTCGAAATGTCAGGCCATTAACTTGTTTTTCTTCGTCCCTCTCTTCTCATTTATACCATTATAGGTCCTTTTAGCTAATTATATTTTGTCAACAATCAATTTTTACAATTACATTTAAATTTAAACAAAGAATAAACGTTTCTTATATGTCTTTGTTTAATTCCTGGATTGAGTTTGTGCCTCTGATGAATAGAGTCAAGCAACTTTACACTTTCAGAATGGGTGCGTTGGTATGAAAGATGCAAAAGACCGGAGTATGAGCGGTGATCACGTCATGGGGTATTCCGGTGAGCTCAGTGGTCACTTCCCTGCCTTTCAGTCTATGGACAGTGTTCGAAACCCACCCAGGCCTAGAGCTGGAGCCTTGCGAGTGGATTGGAGTTTCAGTCCTTATACCCGATCGCATGGGTTTTCCTCCTGCATCTGAACTTTACATTTCTTTAACATTTTCTTCACACAGATATCTTCAGGCACAGAAGGCGATTTTGAAGATTCCTTGGTTTACAACAACAATATGAAAATCAACACAAAACTACTTAGCATATAAGAATCTTGCTAAGCAGGCCCTGGTGACTAGCCCCAATGACATGTGAGTATAATGCATTTCACTGGTCCTGCTGTTTTGGGTTTTTTTTCATCAAAGCGTATAGACTGTGCAAAACTCGCACGTATCGAAAACGAGAAGTCAACTCGAACGAAGACTATATTTTTCTACGAAATCAAATTTTAGTTTTAGATTATATTTATATACAACATTCTCGAAAATGAAAATACCCACATCAGTTTGTTGTAAATACAACCTCATGTTGTATTATTAACTAAATTGTTAAAATTAACAAAATTTAAAATTGGGACGGGAGCTTGTTTTCTAGAAACCCCGTTTGCTAATCACGCCCGAATTTGTGCGACCAATGCATATAGGCCTAATGATAACATGAACGTCAGTTGGGCAACATTCTTAATTGTTAGGTAACCGGAAACAGAGGTCAAATCTTATTCGCGCGCTTTCTTTGTTGAATTAGTTAAATTTATTATATTTGCATATATTCCATCGCTAAATTTTAGTTTACCCAAAATATGATGAAAGTGTTATAGCCATCAACAACGTCAGACCAAAGTATATGAAGAAACAGAACCACGCACACTCAATCACGGAACCAACTTGGTCCCGGAAGTTCGAATACGCGCGAGACTTGCGCAGTCCATATTCACAGCTAAAGCAGCCCTAACGAGTTAGTCCCAGGTCAGAGGCCAAAGTTTGAGGCAAATTATAATAAATGACGACCTGAAACGTAAATAGATACCAGTGAGAAAGGGCCAGCTTATTTTACCCGTTTATTAAATCTCTACCCCCAGAGCACTGCTTTCATTTGAACATACGTTGAGCAGTCAATTGGTGGCCAGCTAATTAAACTGACTACTGTATATAGCCTAATCCTACAACACCTTATTGTGTCATGTAATTATACTTGTTCTTAAGAGTCTGAAGGATGCCCAGAACTCTGCATCTGCTTGTCTTTTGTACTCCTTTGTCTCAAACCTCGGATCGCCAAACGTTTTTATTTGAAGGTAATTACATGCCATTGTTAACGACGACTCCCCCCCCCCCCCCAACAAAAGGGGGTGTTTTTAGTTGTATCTAAAACCCTATCTGTCATAAATCTGATATCAGTTTTCCTGTGCAATATTTCTGTCTAAACACTGCCAAGTGCAAGAATATTGCTCCAAACACTCGTTGTTCTGTTTTGCCAAAAACCCATACAAGACGTAAACTGTTATGGCGCCGTTTTACTCGAGAACGTGGCCACCCATTTCACGTGTTGGTTGCCCGATGTTTCCTCGTTGCAAAGTAGGCCTGTCCGCCGAATTGGAATAAAATGTACTCATTCGAAAATAAACGGGTGATCATAATACCGTGCGAGGCTTCCGCGTAATCTCACATCGGTTTCCCCGAGTAAATTGCTTGATTAGCATGTGAAGGAAACTGAAACTTTCGAACACACGCGATCTGGGTTTTTTGTTTACTGCTGTTTTGTACTCATTTGGTGTTCGATATGTAATATGGTACCCCCCCCCCCCGTATCTCCATTTCTGCTTTGGTAACCTCAGGAGTCGTTCAGAGGTTTTTCGATGGGGTGGGGAGGTGTGGGGGTAGGCCTTCTTCTGTAGCAGAGGGGGATTGGTGTGTTAGAGTCCAGGGAAATGGGATGCGGGGGGGGGGGGGGACTCCCTCTGCCATAGCGGGCATGATTTTGATTTGATTTTCAACCATTAACGATTCACTGCTGGATGTAGGCCTCAGCATGGTGTCTCCAAAACGTCTTATATTTTGTGCTCGTTGATACAAACTGACTGTCCCCCAGTATTGCTGCAGTTCTTTTCTCTCCATCTTTTTCTCTGGTGTCCTCTATTCCATTTGTTCCCAATACGCTGGCATGGTATAGTTGTCATAACTATTCACTCCTATTCTTGTAATTGTCATCTCCCTTCTTAGTTCTGCCTACTAGGAATTCCTGCTAACTCTTGAACGAAACAAAAATGACTCATTGTTCGTAATTGACTTGGCGTTTTTTCACTTGGTGTGACGCACTGCCCTGTAACTCTTTAGACCTACCGACCACCCAGATGTGCTAACTATACGTAGGGACCTCGTAATATTACTCACACAATGGAGATATGGAAATCATATATCAGCCCAACTCGCACAGTGGTTGCAGACCCCAGACGTGTGAGAGAATTAATAGCGTGTTTGACGTACTAGTGTTGTTGACCTTCGGTTTTTTTCCCCCAGTCCACAAGACGGCACTTCCGATTTCATTTTGAAACAATTCGAAAAAGAATATAACACGAAATCTATTCTCTTGGTACTCTTGAAAGGCATGTTTTTTTAAAAAGTATTAAGAGCAGTTCATTTACTCAGAGTTTTTAAAGTTTTTAACCCTCGATGAAGCCATCAGGCACTTTTCAGGTGTCCGTTTTTAATTAAAAAGTAATTACTCTGCCATTTTATTTTATTTGTATTTAAAAAATTTAAGGTTCCTCAACTACACCTAGCCAAATAGCATGCCAATTGTCTTGTTACCATCGGGGTTGATTTCACACCAAAAAAAAATCCACCAATGACCAGTTCTCCCGGTATTCCTTTTGGGAAATGTAAGAAATGTAAGAAATTATGATGTTTTTGCTGACTCATCAAACACGAGGGTTTCATTCAAACAAATGGCTTAGAGACACATGTGGGCTGATCTCAATGGAAATTTTGCTTGAATTTATTTTATTTAGTCACAAGGTTCTATATCCAATAGTTTGGGCGATTTAAACATGATTGTGTTCTCAAAAAACACGTATTACACGCAAAATATAAAACGGACACCTGAAAAGTGCCTGAAAGCGTAGGGTGTGATTTTTTTTTTTATGGTGTCACGAAGTGTTGAGACAGGATAGTGATCGTCCGTGTTGTTGACAATCAGCGCCGTATAGTTGGAGTTCGATGGCGCTTGGGGGCGAGGCTAGAGGATGGTACCCCCTTCGTTCACTTCGTCTTTGAAATCTTCGCATTATTTTGAGCTATTAGTAATGACCAATGGGCTTAGATCTCAGTCGCAAACCCGAGGCGTACTTAATACATAATAATATGATATCCTTGTAAAAGGAAACACGTAGTTAACAAAAACCGAAACAAGGCTCAGTCAATTTGGTGCCCGTCTAAGGCACGTTACCCCCGTGCCCCAAGCTACTACGCCAGAGAGTGCCACTTACACCAGTCTTGCTCTTTGCAGTTTAGGAAATTCAGTCATCAGTTTTAACTTGAGAGGATATCTTAGAATTTTGTTATAACCTTTAAATACATAATATACGTTTTATTTTGTTCCAGATTGTTAAATTTCTTAAGATTTGTGTTTGTTTGTCTGTTTGGTTATTTGTTGTTGTTGTTGTTGTTGTTGGTTTTTTTATTTATTTTTTATTTATTTTTATTTATTTATTTATTTTTTGGGGGGTAAATGTGTGGAAATTAATAAATAGTAATTCCGGGGTGGGGGACTGTGGGAAATTGTTGATGTGAGCGGTTACGAAAAGACCAAGACCGAGCCTCCTGGGAATTGTTGCCGTCTTATGTTTACCTATGTGAGAAAGTACTATCCACCTACTTTAAGTTTCTTATTCCGCTATGCCAAGATCAAACCAATGTGTAACCGATCCTTAAACAATCATACCTCGAACATTTACAAAGTTGACATTTCCGTAAAGCAACCTTCTTTTTTTTTTAAAGGTTCTCAGCATTTCGCAGACATCAATTTAGATTTCTCATTAAGATAAATAATGACATGAAATGAAATGAAATACAATACGACAACCTCCTAAAGAGGTCCGTGTTGACAGCTTGGTTATTTATTCTACATGACACTCATCAAGTGTACAGATGTGTCTCTTGAAATTACATCGTAACTTAAATTACCGTCAGTAATTGGACTGGAGATGAAGTTAGCGGTAGAACTGTCTTCAAGGTTAGTCTTTCAAATCATAGCTGCTTCGTCCTAACCCTTCCCCCATTGGAAAAAAAATAACAACCCTCCACATTGATCGTGTTTGGTACTGTTGAGATCTACAATACAAGAGGCGCTCCAAGGTCAAAAGCAGTTTTGTTGACGCACTCACTTTCCAATAGATAGAGTCCTCATGAATGTGGTGGGAACTTTACAAGTCTTTAACCTCACGTTCAAATGGTGTAAATCACCACTGTGTTTGATACCCCTTCCACAATCAGTATACGAATGGATAGTCAACATCCTACATCCGATGACGTCGCATTTCAAATGTGTGGTTCTTTTGAATTTTTAGTTCATTCCTGCCTCGTTATGATATCAATCAAAAAAGGGCATTGTATTTTGACCTTTTGACTACCGCAAGAAATTCTTCTTGGGAATGTGCAAACCGATTTGTTGTTGATATCTAATGACGTCATGTTTCAAAATTTCGCCCTAAAATAGTATCAAATAAATAATGGCGTTTTACACTGTTTAACGTGAAGTTAGAGACTTGTAATTGTTTTCCAACTATCATAAAGGACTCTATCGTTAGGAAAGTGAGGGCCATCACGAAACTGAATTTAACATAGAAGCCCCTCTGTATGAAAAACTACAGGAAAATGTTTTTCAATCTGGAAGCTCCCTGATTATTTAAGTTCATACCACTACCAAATCCTCCAGAGAAATATTTCCGTATGTCACGAGTGTCAAAGTCGAGGAGGTAGCAACTCAAGACCCACAAAATCACCGATGCTTATTTCGATTGTTGCTATCGAAATAAGCCAGATACAACCGTGCGCAAAAATCCCTGTCAAAACATAAACCTTGATCAGCGAATGCGATGAACTTTTCACAGGTTGGCCTTGTCGTCATTTACGTACATGTATACATTTAGCGCTCATTTACACCGCAGCGCTTTATAGCAGACAGACAGTATTAGTCCACGAAAACCATTTTGGCATCCATGGTTGTATAATAGATGTGGTGATTGGCAATGGGAATTAATTTACTCTTTCAAAAAACCATTGATGTGTTTCCCCCAAACGCTGTGAAAAAAACACAGGTGCGTGAACGTCTATTCTGCTAATGAAAGGAGATCTTGAGATGCCATTTAAAAAAAAAAAAAAAAAAAACCCAGCCGTTTAACTACTTCTGCCTTACATAATAGGTGGCAATGAGTGGACTGTCACGAGGAAGATATCACAAGATGGAGATTACAGATCTGCCATCGTCTCCTTATCACCTTCTCCCTCTTCGGTCCTCTTTCAAGACAAGTGGAATAATGGAGAAAGAGACAGACCGGTGGGGAGAATAAGGAGAAGGATGAGAGAGTATATCTAGACAAGAAAGCAAAGAAGGACATCTCTTAGCAAGCTGACGTGTCAGGTCGTTAAAATGGCCTCGTGCGCTAGATGTCCCGTCTGTAGTCGGGCCGAGCCATGTAATTACCTGTTTAATTGGCACCCGTGCCCCACACCATCCACAAGCTCCTTATTATACCAATTCATGCTCAACTCATCCCTGTAAAACAAAACAAAAAAGTCCGCATCCCCCCAAAAAAAATAAAACTGGTAAAAAAGCTGACCGCCGTATTTTTTAGATAAGGTAAATTCGAGTTAATCAAACTCGATTACACTTCATTAGATAGAATGAAATCCGTCTGATAATTCGTCAGCGCGACCGTGGAATGAGATTGGATCCCGGGAGGATCGGTAGGTGTTAACAGCGCGTCCAGATTGGATGGCATTTTACTGGCATTTACCAAAAGGTTTTTGTTTATCCAACTAATTTTCATTAGGGTCCGGGTTCTTTGATTCTTTAGAAATAGGTCAAGCACAAGTTACGGGGAGAGAAATGACTACTGAAGTCCTCAAAAGTCGCAAAGTGTGATTTTGTTTCAGTGCTGATATTTATTTCCCAGGATTAGATACGAAAATGATGAGGTTATCATTTGGGGTTTTTTTTTTGGTATAAAGCTGATGGATAGAGTGGGAAGAAAGAAGTAGAAGAGTGTAAGTAGACAAAGTCAAGCTTCATCAAGAATTCATGAGGCGAAGATTGCTCGCCATCCGGCGGGGTTAACGCTCCCATCCCGCGGCGAAAGACGATACGGCAAGACCCGCTGGGCAAGGACTCCGCGCCGCGATAATAAAAAAAAAATTTAAAAAAAAATAGGAGAGGAGGCCTGGAGGAGATGAGATCGTCGTGTACAGCCGGCTGCGGACAGATAGCTACGCTCGCTGCAAAACCCTCGTCTCCATTACCCGTCATAATCTCATCGTTCATGAGCCAGAGAACTCGCAGATAGAAGCTGATCACACTTAATCTGTCAACAGTTTATCAGGCCGCAAACTTCATTTTTAACTATGCTGACGTTTATGACTCGGAATGGATGAGGCTTTTTTTTTTTTTTTTTCCTTCTCTTTTTCTTCTTCCTCGTTTCTAGCACCGTCCGTTATCCAAATGTTTAGGAGATTGCAAATCTATTGGGAAATTGATACCGGGAACAAAGCAAGCGAGTTAAAAGATATGAATAAAATGAGTTAAATGCAGTCAGCTGCACGTGTTGATTGAGTTGGGGTCTCCTCAATTTGGTTTTAGATAGAGTGAGGTTATATTTTAAACAAACACTCAATGAATAATCCACAAAACAAGACAAGTTAAGGACAAACTGTATAACTATAGCCGGGTGACAATGAACCATGTGATAATCTCTTCTTGAAAGAAGTGGTGGCGCTGAGAAGACTACCAGAGATAATAATGAGTCTTGACGTTTCGAGCAGCGCAGTCTAGCTGTCTTCAGGAGACAGTAACAAATGGTCGTGTGTTGTACTTGCCTCAGACGGACCATTCTTTGTTTACAACAAAAAACACCTTATTATATTGGCGGCGTCGAGTGTCAAAACTAATATATAATTATGGAAGTTAAATCATAACTAGGTTGACACAATAGATGAAAATTGACGAAAATTGATGAAAATATCAATTGTTCATAAAAAAATATATGTGCGTTTTGTTTAGGGTCGCACACTATTGATTATTAGTGATATGAGTGGGATTGCAGCATTTGTATTAAATACAATTTTATTTATTTATTTATTTATTTACTTTGGGGGGTTTCTGGGGTGGTTGTTTGTTTGATTGGTTGGTTGTTGGGGTATTTGGTATAGTTGGCGTGTTTGTTTGTGTCTTTGTTAGGGGTGTTGGGGTGTATGTTTCTTTGTTTGGGGTTGGTGGGTTTTTGCAGTGAATGTTGACAACCTCGCAGCTGTGACGTTGCCAAAAAAAAAAAAAAACATAGACGCTGCCGACTCTCTGATTTCATTGAGAACAACAGATACCGAGTGAGTGGATTCATATCGTTGCGTGTCGGGCAAGGAATGAATATGATGCTACAGCTTGTGTCATGTTGGTGAACCCTCTCAGCATTTTTGTTTATCCAACCTGACTTCTACTCAGTGAGAAAACAGTAAAATGCTACGCTTATTTCCACGTAACGTTCAATGCGGGCTTGTATTGAACGATCAGCCTGCGATCGAATGCGCTTTTGTGTTTAATGATTAAAACAAACAGTAGATATTAAAAGCAAATAATAGTTATTTGTCTTCTCTTCGAATGGTCCATTTGAGAGAGAGCTAGAAAGAGAATGATGTTTCGCTCTGTTTTATAGAAAATTGTGCTTAGCTGATCCAGAGTAGATTATAACGTCATCTTCTTTAAGCACCAAGTAGCCAACATTGGTAACTGTCAAAGACAAGTAGATGTTCATTCTGTGACCCATCATCTAAAGAAAGTTTTTTTTTAAATCTGTGAAAGTTTAAGCTGAATCGGTCATCGAAGTCACAAGAAAATAGTGAAAACCCTAACATAGTTTCACTGTTTTCAAACATCAGGTTTTTGTCTCGCGAGATCAAAAGTAACTGTTTACTTATTTTTCAAATACTATTCTTTCGTGCATTGATATTTCAAAGGAAGTGTTTCACTATAACCATCTTTATACCGTGTAAAGTTATGTGCAAATCTGCCAAGAATACTATTTTCACTCATTCCAATGTTGTGCACACACTTCATACTAACCCTTTTTAATTAAAATCAGACCTTTACAATAAAATCCACGCTATACTCATATAAGTCCTGAAAAAAAAAAATTAAATTCACAAATTTGTGTTTGTTTGCACAGTTCCGCCAAAGAAGCTTTGGTTTTACTCCTTGAAATGCTAAACAGTGCTCCATCACACATGGAGGGAAAAAAAACAGAACAAAAATAATCTGGATCATAATAAATTGTTAACATCCAATTAATTCTGACTGCGTGTCTTCGGACTCTCTGTTATACACGCCATCTTGGTATAACCTCTCGTTAGTTCGGTAATCTAGACGGACCATGTTGCACTTGTTCGCCAATGCTGGACCATCAATCACGCCGTAACGGCCTCTCCAGTTTCTATACCCCAAGTCCAGAGCGACTCAATAAAAACGCGAGTGTCGACTCGACTTGCACTATTTTAAACACCTCGTGTGACAGGCGAATTAGTCCATCTTTAAAGCTGCCCGCATTCATGTAAATAACTCGAGTTTTTTCCTCGTTGATAGGTCACCGCATAAAGCTACACACTGTCATTGTTTTAAAAACTAGTTATTCAAAATGATATCTGTAACTGTGTAGAATTGTTTCCTCTTGTTCTTTTGACACGTATACAAACGATGGTGAAATACTTCTCTTTGGGTTTCTCGTGTGGAAAATACAATCTTAAAAATACAATAGGTCGATGTTCGCGGAAAACGATTCTGATGGATGTTTGTATAAACTTAATGTGCGGAGGGAATTCGCGGAAATGCAGACTGGAACAATGAAACTGGAAAACATAGTGGCGGTACCCGACTTGACGTTCGAGTGGGATTTTAGCATTCGTTCAAACGACGTTGGTGGGAATAGAAACAGGTTTGAAGTTTGGCCGAACCATGAGGATGTATTGGCATTAAGGTGGATATGAAGCCAACCTGAGCAGGTTTACAAATGGACTGAGCTTGACGATGATGCGGATGGGGGGGGGGGAGGAGATTGTGGAAGAGGAAGATGCCGAGGTTGAAGAGTAAGCGACAAGAAACAATGGAAGACACACACGGATAGCAATGAGGGTGGGCACAGCCTGAGGATGACAATAATCATACAGAGTTCTATAGACACTATAGATCAAGGCGCTGAACAAATAAGGAGTCAACAATCAACAAATTAATGAGCTCCGGACAGTTCAGTCTTCAAAAGTTTTTTGAATTTCATGATTGAGGCAGACTGACGGACTTCTGGAGGGAGTTCGTTCCATAGGTGGGGACCGCTATGACCAAAGGCGCCCCGACCAACCGTTCTTTTTTACAGACGGTAGAAGTATTGTGGCGTGCAGTTTACGGAGTGGGATAAACGGTGGGAAGATTTGGTGAGGGCTTCGTGTACTTTCAACTGTGGATGGACATAGCCTAATTAAGACGATGATGATGATGACAACGATGATGATGATGATAGTGGTGACGTGGAAGGGGAGAAGCTTGAGATGGAGAAGGAGAAAGCATGAAGAGGGGCACGATCCACTGGTTTAACTTGACACGATGGACAGGAAACATGATGAATCTACGTCCATACACTGTATGGACAAGAATCATTAGTTCTCATTTATGGGGGAATTTTCGTCCAGAGAGTGCCCCTTTAAGAAGAGCCCGTCTGAGTGACTCTAAGTGACAAAAGCTGACAGTATACCGAAATAACCAAGTCATGTGGCTAATTAAACCGCTAAATCAGTAACGTTAGATAGATATATATTACAGCAACTGCTGTGTGATTTATATGGAACTTTAATTTTAAAGGTATTATTGGGTTTCGAAAGAGTACACTTATTCCTGTTTTCTATAGTTTTCAAGAAACACACCTCATCACAAATTATCTTTGACTATCAATAAAATGGGGGGGGGGGGACACCGACAAATCGCTTACCGGTATGTTTTAGCAGCCTACAGCGATTTGGCAAGTCTAAAATAAAGAACTTAGTGTTGGGAATATTTTTTCACAAATTACAAAGGACAGTCATTTAGACAGAATACGGGCCTTTTCCGAATCTTGGCTTATGGGCTCCGGTTCCGGTTTGGGCTCGGTCTTCATTTCTGGAAGCAGTGTACAATTCGCACATGTGTTTCCGGCATCAAACGGAGCCCAGAGTTTTTTGCAAACCTCGGCTTTTACTCCGGCTATGCGAGCTCCATTTTTAAAGGGCTGGTGTGTCCAAGATGCGTCTATGGCTCCATTTTGAAAGGGCTATAGTGTATCCAATATGCTTCAGGTTGAACAAGCAACAACCCCAGCGGCACAGTATTGGGCAATTTGTCAACAATCCATCATAAAAACCATGACCCTCAAATCTTTGATTTACAGAAAGGAGTTGTGGGTTTTGATTTTGTTCACGAGGCATGTCACATGATTTTTCTTCTTTATTTAGTGTAGGGCGTACCTATTCCTGGAAATCACGCGCACGTCAGGACTACACAAGGGAAATTTACCCGGATCTCTTCTGCCAATTGGCGTTCCAACGCATTCTATATAAAGGCACATCAACACAATCTTCAATTTTTTTATGGGGGTCTATGCACATCGCAAAAATGTGCAGAACCTAGTTTTTGTCCATGTGTTAAGTTCGAACAAAATGTTGTGATAAAGTTTTCACTTGAAAACTCAAGATAACCCTACCCTCTCCCCTTGACCGGTTTGTGGTCTTTGCTCATCGCCAAAATGTGCAGAACCCAGTTTTGTTTCTCAGGTGTAAAGTTCGAACAAAATGTTGTGATAAAGTTTCACTTGAAAACTCAAGATAACCCTACCCTCTTCCCTTGACCGGTTTGTGGTCTTTGCTCATCGCCAAAATGTGCAGAACCCAGTTTTGTTTCCCAGGTGTAAAGTTCAAACAAAATCTTGCGAAAATGATTGAACTTGAAGACCGAGGACAACCCCCACCCCTCCCCCTTGATCGGTTTGTGGTACCCCACGGGGCGCCCAACACGTTCAGGTTAAAATATCACAAGTGTTCGATTTCATACCAAGTAATGAATCACTTTGATCGGTGAAATCATTAGTGAGGGGGTAAAGTCACGTGACCGATTGGATGCCCAATCGCTGACGGATAACGTAAACAAACAAACCAGAGGAATTCCTCGTTATTGTAAATAAAGCGACTTGGACTTGGCCGTGCCGACCGGTAGAAATCTCGTATACTCCTCCCGGCTAAATTGGGACAAACGCGACGGTCGGGGTGCACATCAGTGACACTGAGGGTTGTAAATAAGGACCCAGTTGGCGAAATTTGTTAGCGAGTGAGTTCGGCAAATCGCTTGAAGTGCCGATGTGATGACATTTTTTGTAGTCTATATGTTGATTTTGGAGTGTTGCGCTGTAGATGGGCGCTCTTCGGTGTTTACCTTGTCTATCAAACCATCGCAATTCACTCCGAACCAAACTGAAAGTAACGTGGAAGTTCGTGGTGTCAGAAAAGATACTTTCTGGCTCCAATTTCATATTGCTTAACTTGTTTCTGCTAAGCAAAACTAGCAGGATACCAGTTACATTTTGTACCTGTAGAATGGTATTTTAGCTGGTAACTTTGTTCTGGTAAGCATAATTTGGTTGTGCTTGACTCCTTTTTGTGCTTAAGCAGCTCTATCAAACTGGACCCATCTACTTCTGAACTCTTTGCTTGTAAAATAAAAACGACAGCTAACTACATTTCTTCCGTCAGCCCAGTGTCAGCTTGACTATGAGTGTCAGACATTTTGAAAAATGTAAGCTATTCGTGCCATGGAACAGGACAATATGAGGCATTGTATGCAGATATTGGCATCTTTGAAATATGTTTTATGTGGCACTTTTCTTGTCTTGAGTTTCCGTCACGATGGAACCCGGTTCGAACTCGACCGCTGGTCCAATGTCCCCTCAACTGTTAATACAATTTTGTTTTATATGTCGACAAAAGGATCTGGACCCAGTTCATAGAGCTGCTTAAGCACAAAAAGTAGCTAAAAAAGCGCAAGAAATTTACGCTTATCAGAATAAGGTAACCGGCCCAAATACCATGTCACGTTAACCAATCGTGACAAGTGTTTTGCTCATTTTTGCTTAGCAAGAAATACTAAGCAGCTCTATGAAATTGGGCCCGAGTTATGGTAATAATGTACTAATAATGTGCAGTTCTTGTATAGAGTACACCCCACGGGTGTCTCATAGCGCTCGTTGTTTCTACTACAGGTGTGGAGAGCTATGTTTGAATAATGAGACCCATTTATATTGCAGCTTGTAAGGGTTTTTACATGGTGATGCGGTGTACGTATGCAGGCATTTGTGCCAGAAACACCGTATAGCAACCCCCCTTCTACCTTACGATAGTGCACGGAGTTATCAAGTGTATTGTTTGAGGATGTCTTGACCGGGACTCTAACCCACTCTCTCTCTCTCTCTCTCTGACAACCCATGTGAGTCCAGTACATGCACTAGACCACCACACGGTTATCGTATATTTTGTTCACGTTGAAACGAATATGAATTCGATGAAACAAGAGATTAATATGGATAAACTATTTGTTTTGACTTCTCATCTCCGCTTTATATTATACCCGGAAGGCTTCTGTCTTCGTTCTCCTGTCGGTGGATGTCTTGATATTCCCACGTCTCACATTCAGGCTGGTAACTGGGATTTGTTTGTCTCTGCCCTTCGGCAATGGAATCAACTTCCTACTCATGACAGAAATTTGACTGGTCTGACTGCTTTTGAAAAGGCCCTCAATACCCCATCTTTTCTCTGTCGGCATGTAATCTGGGTTTTCCTGACTGCCCCCCCCCACCTCTCTCTGTTTTTCTCGTCTTTCCTTCGCACTTTATAAAAGTCCTGTGTATTATATAGCAGTACTGACAGTTTGGTTTATATAATTTGGTAAAAGAGTCATGTTTGAGTATCCAGTCTAACATAGAGTGCGGTACCGAAAGGTCGCACCTAGAGACCCTCGTTTGTGTACTCGGAGCGCGTTGAGGCATCCCCCGTAAGCGCCGGACCATCCCCAAGCTAAAGCCATCCCTTACCCCACTTCGAACCGTCATCCAATAATCACCACGTTCTCATTTGCTCGCCTCGGGGGCCGCACCACTCCCCCCCCCCCCCCTTCCTTGCCTCTCAGTCAGAAGGTACTGCTCAATCACTGCACATTATTTCACGGCAGCTGGAGCGTGACCGACTCACTTGGTCGAGACCGGCGGGGGGAAGTCTCATCATTCCTTCCGGTCGGCCGGGCCTCTCGCGTGTGGCGGGGCCCGCTGCCGCATCGGGGGCTGCTGGCCGGCCGGCAGGCCGTGTGTACCCCATTATACGGTGAGAAGTAACTCGCCAAGAAAAAAGAAAAAAACACGAAACCACTCTTAAGTGGAACAGGCAAACGGGGACACTAATTGCCACTGGGTGATACGGAGATGTGTTAAGCATCTCCTGTTGGACTTGAAGCGAATTGCCCGAAGTGACAAGTTTCACGTTGGACTGTGGAACAAACCAACGCCGCTCACTTTTTTTTTTTTTTCTTTCTTTATATTTCCTTGGCTTAGAAGCACTAGCCCGTAACGTCATGAATACTGATTAGGATAAAATAGTCTTTTCAGATGTGATGGGGGAATTTTTACAGACGGGTGTGTTTTGAGGAAAAACTCAAACCATCTGTGCAGCTCCGGGTATATTTACTGACGGATGCTGTAACAACATTTTGAATTGAAGAATTTAAATGTAACACATAAATCGTTAGATGGAGAAAAGCAAATCCCACATTTTCCCGTACACGTAGAGATTAAATATCACGCCATTGTCTGTGATGTGTTGTAATGTTGGAGGAACATGTGTCCACCATCAAGCAGAAACTCAGTGTTCCTCACGACATTCTTATAAATAAAATGAATTATGATAAAAAAGAAAGAAAACAAAAATACTCCCAGTTATTTTGCAGTTATTACCAACGCTGTAAGTTCGGTTTATCACATTACAAACATTATCCACTGATACGCTGTAAAAAAAATCTCCACGGTCAGAACTGACCTGTTTTCGGGTCCCAGGAAGTTTGACCTATTTCTGGGTCAGTGTGACCCGGAGTCTGTGTCAAATTGACCCAGAAATGGGTCAAGCTGACGCCAAATCCTAGCTTAAATCCCGCGTTTTTTAAAAGCAGTTTCCGGTACAGTCTGGCCCAGAAATCAGCCCAGAAATCGGTCAAAACCCCTAAAAAACTAAATTAATCCAAAAGGTAAACTGCGAAAAGATTTGTTTAAATAGATGTTTCGTTCTGCATTTTTGGTCTGCATAAATGTCGTGACAGTTTCTCAACCGTTGTTTATAAACTGTTGCTATATTAAACACTCATTTTTAGGTGTTGTAGTATATGCAGGTGGTAATTGGTGACTGAAAATGAGTTAAGAAGGTGTAGACGACTTTGTTGTTTGTTTGGTTAGTTTAAATTTGATGACATAAAAATGGTCACACGTAGCTTGATAGGGGATACAAAGGAAATACGAAAGTATAAAAACTGTCCGGAGTATCCCGTCAACAATACCATGAACCAAAAGAGAAATTTGCAAATTCATAATCAATGTAAATATGAAAAAAAACATGTGATAACTAATTGCACGAAAGTGGTGGGGGGAGGGGGTTGTAATACAATAAAATGAACTAAAACTGTAAAGTACGAAAAGAGACAGAAATACCCTTAAATCTGTCACAAATGTCTGACAGAGAACAATCGAGCGGTTGAGAGCACTGGACTCAAGCTCTGGTGTTTCTGATCTGAACACGCAGAGTAGGGGTTAACCCTGGTGTTTCGGATTCACATCAAGCACCCTTGTTTACAGGTTTCCTCAGGATTGCAAGCTACAGTGATTAAGTTCACTTAAAAAATGACAAGAAGTGAAATAAATTTCCAATAAAAGTAGAATTCACAACACCCTTAATCTATTCGCCTTTGATGGAATCACTGTCCCTAATGACAGTTATGCAGACCAATTACAATGTATATAATTTGTTTCATTAATAAATTATGGATTTCAATCTCAATTACACATTTGCATGATTGCAAACACCTACACAGTTAAACAATAGTCTCCCCCACAGGCCGCGAAGTGACTCGAATCTATTCGCACACCGCATTCAACTACTGTCTATACCCACAGAAAAAAAACACATCGTCAACGACTCGAATCGAGTTTAGAATACTCCCGTCGATTCGTCGCAGCCCAAATGATATCGCCCTCTATAATTGAAATGAAAAACCCATTACGGAAAACAATAAAACAATCATTTGGGAATCACAGTATGGTCATCAGTGAAAATGAAACAAGTTGTTAAAAAAACACTTCGGTATCAATTTCCAAGTGGTGATCGCTGGCATGTCTTCCCCCCTTACGTGTACACGGGTCATTTCCTCCATGGGCCGGGCAGCGGCCAAGTGCTACATTGACACCGCACTGACGGGGCTGACAGTGTGAAACTCGTTTCCAGAAACCCATTTTGACAGGGATTTCTGTTTTTTGATACTTTGGACAAAATTAGTCCGGCTGGCTCGTAGGGTCCCCAACGGATTTGAATGTACACTCACTGCCATCAGTATGTATGTATTCATAGGTTTCTTCCCGTGTTCAATAATAACAGCCATTTAGAATGTAATAGTTTGCGGTTAATGGCAGTTGTTTTGGGCCTTTGCACTTTCTAATGACGACTAACTTTCGTACGGAGCTCAAATAGTGTCAATACACTTATTTAGACAATGAGAAAACTTTACTTCACCAATTCAGCGTTTAGTTACAACCTAACCTAAGGTGTCGATTTTTCTAAGTTTCATTATTTTTCTTTGTGACGCAAATTATCGCAGCAAATTGGCTTATTCAATTAAAAAAAGTAAAATATCGACTTAGGGAAATAAATATCATCTTAAGTCGATATATAAGTTTTAGAATTAGTCGGCTTTGCGAGATGATTCTCGTGTTCTGACTTTGGAGTGGCACTGCTGGAGCTCCGTACTTTTTTAGTATTTTCAATCTGAAAAGTGAACTGCTCGAGCGGTGCCCCAAGATCGCACACTATGTACATCCACAACGTTTGTTGTTGTTGTTGTGTATTGTTGGGGGTTTTTTTTAATAAAAAAATTGACCTAGTTGACCTGTTAAAATAACCGGAGGTTCTGAGCTCCTTGTCTTTGGCAAACTTGATCAACTGTGGTTGTTGTTGTTTGTTTGTTGGGGTGTTTGTTTGTTTGTTTGTTTGTTTGTTTGTTTGTTTGTTGGGGTTGTTGGTTGGTTGTTTGTTGGGGTGTTTTTTTGTTTGTTTGTTGGGGTGTTTGTTTGTTTGTTGGGGTGTTGGGGTGTTGGGGTGTTTGTTTGTTTGTTTGTTTGTTTGTTTGTATGTTTGTTTGTTGGGGTGTTGGGGTGTTTGTTTGTTTGTTTGGTTGGTTGGTTGGTCGGTTGTTTGGTTGGTTGGTTGGTTGATTTTCTTTGCTTGATTAGTTAGTGGAAGCAAAAAACTGCAATTAAATAGATAAATATATAATAGAATAGCGTAAATAGTTGTGGGTTGATTATGGAAAGAATCCATTTTCTCCAGAGGCTCTTTCTTTCGTCAAAATCGTCCCGCGGTGTTGATCTCTGTATACACCTATTAACCGCGTATTCCCACCCGCACACTCCATCGAAGGGTGTCCCAGTGAAGGAAAATGTAGTGTTTTAAATTTTCAAAAAAATTAAATATATATCAGTGACTAATCCCTGAAATTAAGAAGACAATGACGGAATAAGAAACTCAGCCTTCTTTTGACAACCGAGACACTCACTTGAAAGCATTGTTGTTGGCAAAACGGGACTTTATTTTCCGCGATGCACCTATTCTGTTATATTAAAGCTATAATACAGGATTTGTAGAGCTGACAAAATAGTTGCAGAGTGTGTTCCCTTTTTGTGTGATCAACCAAATACATGCAATAATTGGGGGTTTTCTTACTAGGACAAATGTTTGTATGAAATATTTCCCTCTGAAATAAAGTCATAATTAAGAAAACTGTATCTGAAATCTAACAATAAAAATGCATCACTACTGATTTCGGTTGTTGCAACCAAGGTTAGGGACAAGGCGATTACATGCTGAAAACTGTGCATGCTTTCTCACTGGTTTTCCTGACTCACTCAACGGAACAGTAAGTTTCCAGATATGATTAACACTTGTGTTTGTATCCTCACCATTACTGTATAAATAACGTAGAAAATACAGCCACAATTGTATGAATTCATTTTTGTTCTCTTTTTTTTTTGGTAGGCAGAACCGAAATGACTTGCATTGGGTGATGTGAGGAGCAGACAATGCAGAAAATCATCAGGTTTAGATGATGCCAGTGGGAGGAAAAACTCCACAATTGCCCATCACTACATCAATCAGGTAAGCTGAAAATCACATTTCTTTTGTGGAGATTCCGGTTCAATATTTGCCACTTAAGATTGGTTTTCTTCTTTCCTTTTTTTTTTTTTTTTTTTTTTTTTTGGGGGGGGGGGGGGTCATTTGTCAGTTTAATGTTGATGGCGCTGTTGGTCCGACAGCTTTAACGCGCGCTCTACCCAGATTTGTTGCCAGGGTGGTGTGGCTACGTAGACAGATGATTGAGGGCGCTGTTTAGCAGACATCGCCACTGCGCCACACTAAACACGATCCTCCTGTCAACCGATGCTAAAATATTCATTACTACAAAAAAAAAACATATTTAGAAGTCTCTTGGCCTCATAAAACCAATTCATAAAAAAAAATAATAATTTGCTGACAGCAAACCTTCTTTATTCCTTTCAAGGTTAGCCGTGTTTTAAATCTATGCCCATCCAAAATGAAAACTCCTCTGTATATGGGTAAAAAGATAGACGCCATCTTGGAAAAGGGGGCGCTATGCGTTTGAGCAAAATTGGGCCATTTTAGTGGCATATTACTCGAAATGCTGAAAGTCAACAAATCCAGGGTACATTATGGACCATTTCCCAACACCCCTCAAAAGCCACGACCCGTTCAAATCTTTGAAAACAAAAACCAAGTTATAGGTCGACAAAAATAACAAGAGTGTGGTGCACAAACCAGATCTAAAGCTGTAAGAAAAACTTGTGTATTGACTTCTTAAGAAGGAGAACACAAGTAGAATTCATGTCTTTGTCCTTTATTTTATTATTTCAACCACTGTTCTCTGTATAAATACTTTGATTAAAATCTTGGCAATTTATCTTTCTATAAACCATTAAATGTCAAGGAAATAGCTATGATTATTTACTGTATTTCGTATGATATAATAACAATAATTATAATTATCTACACAAGTAATCGAAAACCAGCACAGTATAGTGCCTTGGGTGACAAGCTAAAATACTGGAGAACTGGTTTTTTGGAAGAGTACATTTATTTGTACCTTCCACTAAGTCACACAATGGAAATATGTGACAAAGTTGCCACAATAAATATTTGGTCACGCCGATTAAAAAAATGTTGGGTTTTTGTTTTTTTCTGTGGCTTTTGTTTTTGCCAGCAATTTTCTGCAAATTTTTGGTATTAAGTAAACTGTGAAGCTCTGCGAGGTCCAGAGGGTAGGGGTCGGGTGTCTTAGCCCCCCGCTCAGAACCATCCTTCCCCTCCAGTCACCAACCCCCACCCCCATGATATTGAAACTAACTAGTACTGTATAAGTCCTACGGCAAAATCATACTTTTAACTCAGGTCCGTGAAGTTTTAAACAAAATCTTTTAAGTTATGACAACAAAAGCAAGTCCCCCAAAAATAACAGTAAAAATAAAAGTTATTTAAATTAATTTTTTAAAGTTGAAATGAATGTTGTCTTGACTTGAACACAATGAAACTCAAGCTCTACAATGCGCGGTCGTGGGTTCAAATCCTAGCGGAGTAGTCTTTGGATTGTTGCCGTGCGGGACTTTGACAGCACTGAGCATACAGTGCTCATCCCACGCCTGGTGTAAG
The DNA here is from genome assembly GCA_023634235.1 of Pisaster brevispinus. Classification (NCBI taxonomy): domain Eukaryota; kingdom Metazoa; phylum Echinodermata; class Asteroidea; order Forcipulatida; family Asteriidae; genus Pisaster; species Pisaster brevispinus. The sequence continues at coordinate 14,563,005 of JAMKCF010000012.1, read as the reverse complement.
GTCAAACCAAAATAATACACGTTTAACCCTGATTCAATTATTAATAAATTAGATTGTTTGTGGTACATGCTGCTAAATACAGGCTTCGAACCGGCCCCCGTCAACGGGCTCGCTCGTTGGTCAAGCAGTTCACACATCTGCTATCGAATACGGGTGGGGGTCGTGGTTCGAATCCCACCCAGGTATTTTGTCTTTGGGTTTTGTTTTCCCCGCAGGAATCGGGAAAGCACTGTGTGTACAGTTTTTATCACACCTCTATTTGTATATAAAAAGATCAGAAACAATTACAAAATTGGTCATAACAATGAATTAAAATTACGGATGTTTGAAATTACACTTTGAATATAAATTAAATCACCCTATACTGCCAGTACTAATTAATTATTCATTTGAATTACTAATAAAAAATGGCGCATTGTTCTAAAATAAACCTTGCATTGAAAACAGAGCGAGCAACGCATTGTGGAAAACATTAAATATACACATTTGAAACCGTAACGATAAAAACATATCGAATATTGTAATATAAAAATATAATACTTTTGATTGATTATGTACATTGGTGATGAGACTCCTGGCGTCATATTGGTATTACTGATCGGTTGTAATGTTAAATTAACATTTTCCGTTATATAAACAGAAAAATTTTTGTTGTTCATCACAAGCCTTTTATTCCTGAACCCCAGCGTATACTTCATAACATATCCTGCAAAAAATATATACATTTCTAAATATCTCGGTCGATACGATTACACATTTGCAATGTAAATATATTGCATGTGGTGTGGGAGTCAATTATACTTATTTATAGTAATCATCATCTCATTCATCATTCCTTGTTGGGTGAAATCCCCCTCCAGCATTTTCCATGCTCTTCTGTCACTTGTCAATCTACTCCAATGTCCACTATAGTCCACGTAACCTCTGTTTACAGAAGGAGTGACCTCGTACATTCCAGGGCATTTCTGGCAGGCGAGATACTGTACTGCAATTGGTCACTGGAAGTTGTACATTTGGTGTCATAATTACCACATAAACTCAAGAGTTGTAAAAAATAAATAGCAGCTGGAAAAGTTACTAGACGTGCCCCCCTTTCTTCATATCAAACATTTATCAAAATCAGACATTCGCTCGTCCCCAGCGCCTTGCCTTAAAACCAAAGGCGCTGGGATGGGCAAACGTATCAAGCACGCTCATTGGTTAACGCTCAGTCCCATCATGCATCACACTCACACTGCAAGCTCTGCACGCATGACGTACTTCCTGAACAAGAATCTGTGCAAGCTGATTAGCCCATCCGAGCGAAAATCAGACAGTGCAATCTCACTAAATTATGAGATTGAAAGTTCCCTCTCATTGAGCTGTGTACAAATTGTGTCTGCAGGAAGTGAAGTCTCTACATACGGCTCGTTTAGTAAACTTCTGATGTCACAGGTTACATGTGGATTTCATCTCTCCATCTCCTTTTTGTCTTCCTCTTCTTCTCCGCCTGTCCTTGTTTGCCAATCTGTGAGTCTCTTGGTTTATATATTGTCTTAACTTCTTAAGTGCCCTGCCCATCAATACTTCACTTGATTGTGCTATACTTGAATACAAACTTGTAAAGTCCATATAATATTTATAAGATATCTGTGATACTACTGATATATATATACCGCAAGTTTTGTCCCTTGTGGTTTATTACTGGATATTTTAAAATAAAAAGTTGCATCCCCTCTGCTGCCGCTGTCCAGGTTGTATTGTAAACTTGGGTGTGATCCCTGGCTACACGGCATCTAAAGGTTGTATGGCTTCTGACTGGTACCCGGGCAAAGATAATAATATTGACAAAACAGGAAGACCGCCAACATGAGGGCTAGATAGCTCTGTTGGTAGAGCGCCCGTGTCGTATCTAGGGAAATCCGTCCCCGGAGACTCGGTCCCCCATTAGAGAAATTAACATGGACTTGTTCATTCAAAAGAGGGCGCTATTATTGAAGAAATTTCTTGCCGTATGAGGGGGACTGAAGCTCCTGCCACACCGGCACGTTAATCCGTAGGTCGCATGTTCAAGTCCCACCCTAGTCAGTTTTCTGTGTTCGTTGTTCTAGTCGACTTGAGTCACCCACCAGAACTTTTAACGCATAGTGACGCTTTATACTTAGCCTAACAGAAGCCAGATCCGTTAAACCCCACCCCCACACTGTGCATGTTACGGGTAAGTCCATGTCCGAATCCGGCTACGGCTACCGCTGGCTGCAGCAACAGCTTTGGAGAATGGGCTTTTCCAACCGTCCAGCCGTAGCCACTGCCGAAGCCGTCCATTCAGACACGGCGTTTCCTCAAAACGACGCAACCCAAGATTATTGTGACGCTGAAGTCAGGTAAGCCGCTAACTAGGGCCTACGACTGTTATAAAATAAATAGGTCACACTGAACGCTTCGAGTGCTTCGTCCGCGTATAAACATCACATGCCATACTTTGTGCACTCGCAGCAGCATCTTTGTTGCAAAATACCTTTAAACAAACGTTATCGAAGAATAAGTTCTGAATAATAACTGCCATCTAAATAAAATAATTTTGCAATTAAATGTTAGTTTAAACATATTATTTACTTGTTGTTTCTAGTACTGAAACATCAGCATCCTCCAAAGTTCGTGCAAAACCGCGGACAGTAAACTTACACAAATCCGTGAAGTGCAGACAGGATAACGACATGATTGGTGGGAAAAACCAATGTGTGCCTTAAAAACCAATAAATAATCAATCAACACATTTAATCTTCAAGAGTCAGGACTGGAACCTGTCAACGTTCTTAGAGATCGAACCCATGATGGAAAATACATCTGAGTGAACCTTAAGAGAGTTAGTGCATTTTCCACCTGATGTCGAGGTTGTTGTTTCATTTCGCAACTCCGATTCAACGTTGGTTCCTACGATGGCATCACGCCCTCTACACGTCTTCAGGCTCCTTGGTACTCAGCCTGACGTACCCGCGTATGCTTCCGTACGACTCCCCCGCTGCCAACGGCGCTTGATGTTCCATGATGACGCACATCTCCCTCTTCTGTGATTGGTTGTTAGAGTTAACGTCAGAGGATAACGTCATCTCGATGTCGTGGCCGTTTTTGATGGGACGCTTCCCGCAGCCGTCGCTGGAGGAGAGGGACTTGCTGTGCCCGGGGGTGACGCTCCTACTGGAGCTACGGGACGACAGACGGATGGAATATTTCATGGAAGACTTATATGATCTCCATTGCCGGTGACGATTCCTCAGAGCTCGTCTCACCTAAAATGGAACAATTTAAGCACAAAGAATCATGTTATTTACTTACATATTTTCTTGACATCAAAGTATTCCAATCTAAACTGTTAAAGTTACAACCTCGACAGCATTAGCGAACAAAGTAAACCCTTCATACAGCAGTAAACCTTATTAAGCACTGCAAATTCGTGTAAACATTGGTAAACCCTGCAAGCTTTTGTAATGTAAGCACTGGTTAACACTAGTCAACCATGTAAGCATTTATTGACATTAGAAAACCATGGTAAACTATAAAGCACAAGTAAAAATTAACATGCAAGCATAAGAATTTGTAAACATTGGCAAACTCTGTACACGTAGAAGTTAACATAAGCAAACCTTGTAAGCATTGATAAACATAATAGCCAACCCTGCAAGCATTAGTAAACATTAGTAAACCAGTTAAGATTCAGTATCCATAAACCATGTAAACATTAGTAAACCATGTAGGCTTTGGTTAACCCTTCAAGAATTAATAAACCGCACGTAAGCATTGATAAACATTGGCCAACCCTGCAAGCACCAGTAAACTTATGTTAACCAGATAAGAATAAGTAAGTATCAGTAAACCATGTAGGCATTGGTAAACCACCTAAGCCATGCAAGCATTGGTAAACCCTGCAAGCATTGGTAAACCATGTAAGCATTGGTAAACCATACTTGGAGTGGTAAAACCATACTTGCATTGCTAAACCATGCAAACATTAGTAAAACAATTTATAGTAAACGTACACAGCAAGCACTACAACAATCATTAGTAAACCATGCTGTCCGTACCTGATCACCTACCTCAGCATTGCAGAAGACATAGAATGTACTGACAGCCAAACCCTGCACTGAGGATACCAGCGTGCCGAAGAAAGACACCACGTACGATAACTTGTACGGGGGTTCGAGGACGAAGAGTAGGATTGGAATAGTGAAGTACACACCTAGGAGGAGGAGTAGGATAAAGGTAGACTTCGCTGTCCGCCTATGTACAAATAAAATACTATCATATTAACAACAATGATAACAGAACCAGAAGCATGGAACGGTGACAACTATACAATACGAGTGATAGCCATTCGCAAGAACATGACATGTCAATTGAGCTACTAATTCGCTAAGCAAGACTTCTTTGCTAAACTGTTTTATGGTTTTGGAACGCTCGGTGACAACGGACTGACATGCAGGAAGTTTCCCTTTGTTTGTGTTATTCTGAGCATGCGCTTTTGAGAATATTAGACTTACTTTGTAAGTGTGCCGCATTGATCTCCATTAATATTGGAGATCAATGAGCCTTGCATAGGCCGCCATTGACGTGATCAAACAATTGAAGCACGCGCGTACGCGCCACGCACAACTCTCAACCAATGGAAGGTCTTCCTTTGATATTCTTGGTTGCTCTGGTTTGATCGTGTGATGTCAGATACAAGGAGTCTTTTCGGACCAGCACAATTTCTTACCATGATTTCTCAGTGAACTCCGATGTGCCTGTTCGGATGTCAGCTCTAAGCTTGAGCCAAAGTATCCGCATGACAACGCCAACCACAATGCAATTAATCTGGAAAAGTTAAAGAAGAATCACCCCTTAAATATCTACTTCTTTTTCATGTGTGTTTTGTTGAAGTAATGGTGCAATCACACTGTGACCTTTGTGTCAAATTATGGAACCACAAACTGACAACTAGTTATTGTGCGAGCGCAGCCCTAGTTCTTAAAGCTACTTAAACCATTATAGACAAATAAAAGCAAATCAATTTGTCAAACACACAAAGGTTTATCAGCCAAAGTACCATGTCATGTGAACTATTTTTGTCTGGTTTTCTCTTGCTTCTTACGCAACTCTATGAGAATAGGACAGGTTGAGGTAATATTTGGAGAGAACGAAACGATTTCGCGGGAATGTAATAATAATTCGAAGGAACAAACTATTCTTTTGTGGGAATGTTAATGTTTTTTTCGAGGGAACACAATTCATTAATTTGCTGTTGGTACCTGCTCTATTCTATCTGCACATGTCCCTTTGAGGGTGTTGCGCATTTTTCGTGGACGGGGCGGGGGAGGAGGCTGTCGTGGCCGAGTGGTCTACTGCTTTGGAATCGGGTTCTGAATCATCGGAGTGTGGGTTCGAATCCCGGCGCGGTCATGACACCCATGTTGCGGTGTTTCCTGGCCGCACAGTTGGGAACTCCGGTTTTTTCCTGATCAGCAGAGAGTGTGGGTTCGAGTCCCGGTCGCAGCACTTGTGTCCCTGAGCAAGATACTTTCCCATAATTGCGTTGGATTCGGATGGGACAATGTACGCCGTAGGTCCCGCGTACTAGGATTGGTAGTGCACTTATTGTGGAAGAGTAGGGGTTAACCCTGGTGTTTCTGGTTTACAACAAGCACCCTTGTTAATACAGGTTTCCTCAGGCTTGCGAGCTACAGTGATAAGGTTCACTTAGCACCCTTTGTTTCATTACCAGAAATATATAATATAATAAAATCTGTGCTATATATGCTGCTCTGTACCGTTTTATAGGTGTTGGAACGTATGAGAAGTTGCACCCCCAAGAGCAAATCGATTAGAAACGCTTCAGCAACGTGTACATTATTATCTTACCAGAAGAGCTATGAATATTGGCCCGACAATACAGATGTAGTTTTCAATCTTCCCATTGTTAATCTGTAGCATAAAAGTGCTGCAAATAAATAAACAAAGATGTACATTCGATTTTAAATACTGTAGTTTTTATGTAACAACAATATAATGTTTGGCGTAACGGGCCCGCGAATTTTGGGTCAGTCCCCCGGCCCCTCCCCCGGCCCCTCCCCCAAACAAAAGAGTGGAACTGCGCGTTCATAATCTTCCATAGGTTTTCGTTTTAATACTGTTCTGTTCAACAGGACCAGGTTAAAAAGAACACTATTTAAAAAGGATAGTTCTTTCCTATGGTTTGAAAACGCCATGTGTTTTGAAGTAATTTTCTTTTTTTAATTGAGTGACGAACTATTTTGTTCTCACCTGTCAGCCGGTGTTGAAACTTGTACAGCAATAATCCACGACACGACAAGAAAAGCTGGTACTCCTTTGTGATAGAAGTGGAAAATTAATTATTAGTACACCAAATTAACTCCTTAATATTGAAAGCTTTTCATTGTGAAAACCACACATGGGGGAAATGTGTCATAGAGGATGCGGTTCTTTGGCTTTCGGCTTTTGGAAGAATATGTTTAATTCAGAATGTATTCAATCGAAGATCATACTCCCTGTGAACTTATCATCAGTCATTACTTGGTTTAAAAAGTTGTCTTATTTACGTCACCATTATGATTTTTTGTATTTGTTCACAATTCACGCTCTCAAGCAGTAAACGTTCACTCGAAGAATATGTCAGAGAATAAAAACGCTTCTAATAAAGACTCACCCCATCCAAGTATGAACCACTTCACGAAAGCCCGCCCTCGCTGCTCGCCGGGAAACGGCGTCGCGACGAGGACGAACAGAACGACGCCCTCTACGAGCATCCAGAAGAAATTGGCTAAGACGAAATAGACTAACAGAGCGCTGATGATGTTCCTCAATGTCAGCTGTAGGGACGCAGAAAACATGGAACATGTTAAGTTATTTAGTTATGACATATCTGCGACGTGTGATTATGAAATTCATACCAGCACCAATTCTCCTCATAGGTTTGTCCGAAGTGCTGTAAAAGTCGAGAAAATATTGTTTAAACCTCTGAAATTACCATTGCTTGATATAATTCGATTGCCGTAATTATATAAGCACAAAGGCCTACGTTAATATTCACAAAACCACTGACAAAGCATATACAGCAAAAGATTGTTTTCTCTTTGAGTGGAATCGCGGGTTTATCGGATGGTGTGTTTAATGATAGAGGAAAGTCAAACAAAATAAGTAATAACAACAAATGATTTTTAAAATGTTCTTATCATTTTAAGGGTGATCTCAAACTTAATGAAAGTTATGGGGTGTATGTGGCATTTTTGAAATACAGTGAAAGCGCTACATGCACGATTCCAGCTGCCAGGTTAAGTCCGGTGGCTTAGGGCAAATTTTGGGCAAACACATTTTGTACAGTTATTCTTTAGGTTCCATAGAATTTTATTTATTTATTTATTTTATTTATACTTTTTTTTTTTTTTTGGGGGGGGGGGTGTGTTTCCGGTTTGGGTGACTTAGGTCAAGGTCAGGCTGAGGTCAAAGTTCATGGGGTAGTATCATACTGCCTATCAATTGTTCACCAATAGAGGGCCGCTTCCGCATATCATTAAAACTGATAACAAATGACCATGCAGCTTTTATTTCAGACACTCAGGCAGAGCTATGTGGAGAAAGTTGATCCCTTTAGTTTACTGACCTGGAGATGACAGACCGGGCACCCCCCTCTAATATGCTTCTATGGGACCCCTATTACAAGTTTGCAAAGTTTGCTGCTTTAATCCGGCGTGTCACGATTTTTTTATGAAGCCACCGGACTAGTTGTTTTTTAGTGCTGAATGTGTTCTTCTACTTGTACCACTAGAAAGGTGGTTGTTTAGCAACGATGTCGTGCTTAGTTTTCTACGGAGCTCTAGAAGTGCCATCCGACTTGTTGCGATCCTGAGATGCTAATCCCATAATGACGACATCTACAGAGAAACACATGCTGTCATACCAAGATGAATATTATGGGATGTCGACACTCTTAAGGAAAAAAAGTGTCGTCATCATCCCGAGATAAATTGAAGACAATACCGTCAACAAGATTTCGACTTTCCGAGATAAACTGTTTTAGGATGTCGACATTCTACGGTTGGATGTCGACATACCGACATAGTTGTTTTAAGATGTCGTCATGTTGGATTAAAAAATCCAGCTTTCAAAATCTCATCATCCCGAGGAAAGTATCCCGTGGTCTCAACTGATCTATTGGCACTTCCAGAACTCCGTAGTATTCTTCTTTTTGATGTCTCCTTCATCAAAAATAACACTGAGAGCTTGGGGGATGAACTAGCGTTCAACCTCGTACACAAAGGCACAATACTCAACTGTGACCATTCAAATCGACTGTGACCGCTCAAATCGTAATTAAAATACACTAAGCAGACGTGTGTCAGTTATCCAGGAGACTACTCTCTTCATGGCAAAAAGCATGCCTGGTTCATTCTTATGATTACGGCAACATCCCGCCATTGTGCACTCCAATAGAGCAGCTCATCTCGCAGAAGCATCAACGGGCCACCAGGTGGGCATCTCGTGTATCTGAGTTGTCATGGAGTTGTGGCAGCCTCTGGGCCCGTCTTAATTACTAAGGCCCTGTCCTTATTGTCGGGTAAAATGTCAAAAGGTGACTCTGGAATCTCTGTCTAATGCCGTGCACAATAACGGCAGGCTTTTGATGAAATCTAGGCACGATGGATGCTCGCAGTTTTGTTGAAACAGTAAACAACTGTTACACGCTTTTTATTAGACGCAAACGGTTAGTTAGATTTTTTATCTGAATTTTTTTAATTTTTTTTATATTTTGTAATGGATTTTGCATGTTAGTAAAAAAAATGTGTATTTACTTGTAAGGTGCAGATCAGAACAAGAGAAATGTATAGACCCTTTGCATTGGCCGCCATCTTTGATATCAAACAATGGAAACACTGTGCACGACTCTCAGCCAATGAAAACTCTTCATTGACCTCAGTGAGGGGGACAGTTTGTAGCTTGTGACGTCATATGCAATGGGTTTATTGTGATGAATAAAAAACCCTTGTATTAGCCGCCATCCGATTCGCTGAGGCAAAACATTGGAAATGTGCACGCGCCTCGCGCGTACAACTCCCAGCCAGTAACACATTTTCCTTTGACCTCAGTGAGGGCGCTGTTTGGGCTTGTGACGTCACATACAGAATTTATATCGAATTGAACCAACACTTTCTTACACATCAAGATGGGTTGTTCCTCTGGGTTTGCAGACACGGTTCTCGATTTGACATTTCGAAAAAGTTCAAATCGTTTTTGATGATTTTGAACAAATTCTTCCCCCCAGTGGTGCTGTACTGTAAAAATGGTGAATTTAGAGAATAAAATGTGCTCCGAAAGGCGTCATGAAACCTTATGGTGATAAAGTACATCTACATGTAAATACCAATTGTGCTGAGAAATGTGTTTCCGTCTGCAATGTGCAAGACAATGTCACCCGAGAGACACTCTGTGTCCTACTTCAATTCACCAAATCTAAGGCCGTGTCCGCACTAGCGGCTACGGCTACGGCTGATTCGCCTCGTTACAATGCGTTAAAAAGTTGACGTCCCTGCAACACCCATAGCAACAGTCGTAGTCATAGATGTAGCCGCCAATTTGGCCTCTTCAAAATGCTCAAGTACTCATGGAGTTTGATTTAGAGGGGTCATGTGTGGATGCCTTTTTATCCGTTAGTGTTTTTCGGGTATCCTTCAAAGAAAGGCGGGCCTATCTTCAGTTCGCAGTTTTTATATTTCACTCAAAACTTTTCATTCAACTTCACATTTTAGAAAAATACTTTTAGGAGGAGATCGAGTAGCAAGCACCACTTTCAGATAAACCAGGAACCGTCAAGAGATCAATAAATGTTAGACGAGAAGAAAATCTCTTGGACTTGAGCGTCTTGCGCCTCCGGGGGTCATGTCACAGATTTAAACCAGGATAAAGTGTCTCGTCAGTCTGGACAAGGGAACATTGTACCAAGGGAACTCTGTCCACGGAGACACAATTTCCTTCTCTAGTCATATCGCAGTATTGATTCTATATATGGCGGTCCTCTCTGAGTTCGTCGTGTCATTACGTGATTTGCCAAATCGGCATTGCGAGGGGTGCATTTAAAAACGGAAGTTTCAATCGGTATATGCCGTAGTGTACGAGGTTGCAAACTCGACCATACCCACATAAGCTCTCAATACCCCCGGAAGCTTGGACTAGAGTGCATGCAGCTACTTAAAAATTCCGGCCGTACAGACTGGAATTATACATGACTTTTTACAAAGTTAAAGTGCAAACTCCCGTTATTATATATTCGGATAAAAAATACAACTCACCAAATGAATCATTGTTGGGAATGTGATGAAGGCAATGAGGAATATCACGTGATATAAAATGAATGACGTAATGAGGTTCCAATGTATGTGGTACTGGTAGTACCCTATAGTCCGCAGGGAAGACCTGGGTGGGAGAGAAATGCTTCTTAAATAAATTGTTTAAATGTTGTATTTTGAGTGTTTTAAATTGATTTTGAAGAACCGCTAATTGCTAGGAAATTTAACGTCGACTTTTGGCGACGTTTTTGTGAAATGAAAATCTTTAAACGCTGAAATTCACAAACGATTTTGTGGACGTTCTGTTATTAGCGAATATTTCATGCGGGCTACATGGGGGCAGTTAAGGCGGACAATTTTTGGAACTGACAACACAAATCTGGGCAGTGCATGAAATGGGGGCGGGGACATTTTATAATTTCCTTCTCTCCCTCTTTTTGAGAATTCTCAACTTATTGTGGACATCTGAACTTACCTTGTCAGGAGGAAAATTATGAAGGCGACAATACAAGCCAACAGCGAGACGGTGTAACCAATGTAAACCAAAATTTTAAGCGCCTGTGGTTACGAAAGAAAACAAAAATACAAACATCTGTTTATTTATATGGGCCTACGTGAAAAGTAAGATGTAATATGTCTGACGTACTTAAGCATTGCCGAGAAAGAGTTACGTCTTAAATTGTCAACAAACTAGAGACAGGTTTGAGTTGAAAGTGGATCATTGTTTTCCGGAAGAGTAAAATCATTCAAATATTCCCCTTTTTTCGATAAACACACCATCCAACCTTTAACAATTTCATCAAATCAGTACTCATGTTGAGAAATCTAGTGTCTGTATTTAATATCGGTCGTGTGAGGGCAGCATTCAACGAATTGTAAAAAAGAAGAAGTTATGTGTAAATAATAATATGTGAATATTTATATTTTCAATGTTACCAGTATGTTCTGCACACCCTTTTTAAAAATAGAACTGTATATGTTTTGTCTTAGTCTAGGATTTGTGCACGTTAGTAAACGTGCTTATGCCTTCAGAATGCGTTTCCGTTGACTGTGAAAGCATTTCAGACAGAAATATTTCTCTGGAGGATTGCAACTGGTGTTAATTTCACGGGCAGTGCGCCGTCCAACATGTTCAAGTTGATAACTACCGAATAATCCTGAGCTGTCTTTTAAAGGCAGGGTATACCGATGGTAATTGTCAAAGACCAGTGTCCTTACTAGGTGTATCCCAACATATGCATAAAATAACAAGCCTGTGAACATTTGGGCTCAACTGGTCATCGAAGTTGCAAGAAAATAATGAAAGATAAAACACCCTTGTTGCATATAATTGTGTGTTTTCAGGTACCTGAGAAAAGCTTCATCCTGAAGCCTTTCTCACATTCAAATTTTAGGGTGAAAATGACCTCTTTCTCTAAAACCACACTTCTTCAAAGGGAGTGGTTATAAAAGAAAACACAAATACAAACAATTGTTTATTTATATGGGCCTACGCGAAAAATAAGATGTATTATATCTGCGAACTAAAGATTTGTCAAGAAAGAGTTACGTCCTAAATTTTCAACAAACTAGAGACAGGTTTGAGGTGAAAGTGGATCATTGTTTTCCGGAAGAGTAAATTAGTTCAAATCCTCCTTTTTTTTCTTCTTCGATAAACACACCATCCGACCTTTAACAATTTAATCAAATCAGTATTCATGTTGAGAAATTAAGTTTCTAACAATGTTTGTCAATATCAACAGCTCTCCAGTGCTCTTAACTAAGTAAGTTGTTTTGGTCATTGACTTGTACAGTAAGCATACCCTGCCTTTGGGAATGAAGAAGGAAAGCAGTGATTCTATAATAATATTCTTATTGTGTAAAGTGACACTGGATCAGTGGCTGCTGTGCGACCCAACCCTTACCCCACCCCAACCCCGACCCTTAACCCACCCAACCCTTACCCCACCCCAACCCCGACCCTTAACCCACCCAACCCTTACCCCACCCCAACCCCGACCCTTACCCCAACCCCAACCCTTACCCCACCCCAACCCCGACCCTTAACCCACCCAACCCTTACCCCACCCCAACCCCGACCCTTAACCCACCCAACCCTTACCCCACCCCAACCCCGACCCTTACCCCAACCCCAACCCTTACCCCACCCCAACCCCGACCCTTACCCTACCCAACCCTTACCCCACCCCAACCCCAACCCTTATCCCACCCCAACCCCCGACTCCTTAAACCCACCCAACCCCAACCCTTTCCCCACCCAACCCCAACCCTTTCCCCACCCAACCCTTACCCCCACCCAAACCCCCGACCCTTACCCCACCCCAACCCCAACCCTTACCCCACCCCAACCCCAACCCCCGACCCTTACCCCCACCCCAACCCTGACCCCACCCCAACCCTGACCCTTGCCCTACCCCAACCCTTGCCCTACCCCAACCCTTGCCCTACCCCAACCCTTGCCCTACCCCAACCCTTGCCCCACCTAACCCTTACCCCCCACCCCCATCCCCCCGACCCTTACCCCCACCCCCCAACCCCAACCCTTACCCCCACCCCAGCCCCCCGTGACAAATGACTCCGTAAATCACTCCCGCTTAGCAGTTTAAGCTATCAGTGAAATTCGTAATGAAAACAAACAGTGCCCAGTTATTAAGAGCACCGAGACTCAAGCTCTGGTTGTTTCTGATCAGCAGAGTGTGGGTTCGAGTCCCAGTCGTGGCACCTGTGTCCTTAAGCAAGGCACTTAACCATTGTTGCTTTTGTTTGCCCCTCTGATGGGAAGATACAAGGATTGGTAATGCACGTAAAAGAACCCCAACCCAAACTTATCGTTGAAGAGTATTAACCTCGGTGTTTTCACGATTCACATGGCCAGCATCCCTTGTTTACAGGTTTTCTCAAGCTTAAGAGCTATTGATTAAGTTCACTCATTAGGCATCCTTTGGTTTCAGTACCAGAAATAATAATGAACATAATCATTATATTGATATACGGAGGCTCATCTTTAAAAGTGTTCGAAGCCTTGCGGTTGAACCGTCTCTACTGTGAACGGCGCCGCGAATTTTGCCTCGGGGCCCCCGTTCGTGAGAGCAACGAACTTCGATGCTAAATCCCTGAGACCCGCTAGATTGGCAAAAGCTTGATAAGAGAAAGGAACACCAGTTTCTCGAGTTTTGTTCAATTAAAAGCTCTCTAGGGATCGATTTTCCCTTGTGGAAAAATCTTTTTCTACAAACCTTTTCCCCCAGTTGCATGCAGGGTTTATGTATGGTGTGTCAGATACAAATTACTTGCTTTCACAAATCATATATACAAAATTGTTAACAAAATTGGAAGAGTACATTCATTCCTGTAAAGTTATCTCAAGATTAACTTTTTATATAATATAACATATAATAATAATAATGTAATAATAGCCAAATTAGTTACGAAAGAGTCAACATTCCGAAGGCGGGGTAGACTTTTGGTTGTTGTCAAACCACCTCACTCACTGTGCCCTAACATTATCATATGCATAAAAATAACAAACCTGTGAAAATTTAGGGCTCAAATGGTCATCGAAGTTGCAAGAAAATAATGAAAAGAAAACACACCCTTGTTGCACAGAATTGTGTGCTCTCAGAAGCCTGAGAAAGGCTTCATGCCTGAAGCCTTTCTCAGATTCAAATTATTCGGTGAAACAATAACTCTTTCTCTAAAGCTTCAAAGGGTGTCGTTTCTAACAATGTTTTATAATATCAACAGCTCTCCAGTTCTCTTTGTATATCAAGCGAGTTTTTATGGTCTAAGTGAGTTTTTTTTTTAGTGATTACCAAATGTATACCCTCCCTGTATAAGCTTAACTTTTGAGTTAATTTTGTGTAAAAAATAAATGGTCGACTCACCACATCGCTAGGACACTGTGCTGGCTCTAAATATACGTTTCCCCATTCACCTCCGTCTTGGCACACCCTAACGGCTGCATAAAGACCACACATCAATAGAAATTAGTATATGAATACATCGACAGTTACGGAATGCATCTTTAAATGTAGTCTTGATTCAAGGCGTTAGGCAGTTATGATAGATTGAAATGCCTACTTTTGGCTTGGTAGTCGTCATGCAAAAAGTTGTATTTTTTTGGTAAAAGTATTTATTGTAAAAGGATGCTCAATGCTCAAGCATTAATAGCTTAATTACAAAAAAAACAAATAGCGTGTCCGTGACAGAGTGGACTCAATCTGTGTGTTGTTTTTTTCTGATCACCAGAGTGTGGGTTCGAGTCCCGGTCTTGACACTTGTGTCCTTAAGCAAGACTTGACCGTCCATTGCTTCATCCTTCGGATGGGACGTGTGTAATGCACGTAAAATAACCCAGTTACACTTTTCACTAAGATAAGGGGTTTGTAAAGTTGTGCACGTAATGCTTGACATAGCCTAACCCCAGCATCCACGGCCAAATTGTATTAAACTGGGCCCAATTTTGTAAAGCCTGTAAACATAAAAAAAAACCTTGCTAAGCACAGAAAAAAATCTTGCTTTGCAGAAATAGGTTACCATCCGAATTACCATACAGTTTACATTGCTGCGGCTGGTATCCCTCTCATTTCTTGCTTATAGGACAGACATTTTCTAAGCAGAATTTCCTTCTTGATAGCTTTATGAAAACCGCCCATGGTAAGCAGCACAAAATTGCTTAGCACTGACAAATCTTGCTCAGACGTAATGGGTTACCAGCCAAGATGTCATGTAATTTACACTGTTGCCGACTGGTGCCTTGCCATGATTTCGCTTATCAAATAAATTTGCTCAGCACTTTTGTTTACCTTCGGCACCACAAATGCTCAGCTCTTTCACGATACGGACAGTGTTTCCTATCTGTGTTTCTGGCCACGTGATATTTTCGCCAGTTTCCTGAGAGAAGAAATGTATACAGTAGAAACTGGTTCCTGTATGAGATTAGAGAGAACAGAGATTTGATTAATCAAAAATACCCGAAATTCGAGCCTACTTTTTGTATACTTTATTTAAATTTCAAGCTCGTCTGAAATTTCTATAGGTTAGAGCAGACCCTTGGTTATAACGCATATTAAACACATACCATTAAAGACAATAACGGCTCGCAATCACTGCGATCGTATTTTTTTGTAAACAGTGTCAAGCAGCACGTGGCGACAATTAATAACTAAATACATTTAATTAACTTGGGTTAAATACGGAGGCTTAACGAGACCGTCGGCTTACATGTTTTAGCTAAATTGTTGTTGTAGAATGACGTCGTAGCTTCCTTTTCAGGTTCTCATATTATCATAACAAAGACACGCAGATTCCAATCTTACGGAGTCCCTAAATGAACATTGTTTGTCTGTTTTATTTCTTCTTTATACGGTCCAAAAGGGACATGCACTGGTTTTTGTTTCACCAGTTCTATATTTCCTTTTACCCGTAGAGACTCGGTACAATCTCATAAAGCAATTGGGCAGAAAATGTTACTGAGCAATTTGGTATTTTGCTTAGCCCAAGGCATGCGCACACGTACCATTTACATCCGTCCCATTACTGGCTTCAGTAGCAGCTGCGTCTGTCGATGAGACTCTATCATCCAATATGGTCCCCATTTCGATGACGTCACCAGCTACGTAATGATGACGCGACACATAGATGAAGACCAGAGACGAAACGTATGCTAGAAGATACTAAAAAAAAGAGAAACAGAACAATCGTTATTTCTGTGTGTCGCTTTCATTATTCAAGTTCATTTATTTCTACATTTATTTTAGGATCAAATGCAATGGAGGACACATTATGATGTTGGTTGTTTAGTTCCCACCAATCTCTCACGCGTGGGGTAACACTAGCAATAGCAAATATTGATCAATAACGATTGAATGTATACAAAGCTGAAGACCTTCGGATATGCATTTGTCAAATTACAGCAAACCAACCGACAGGAAAAACTGCGTTGGTTTTATAAAATTGTTTAAACCTTGAATTAAACAAAGATAAAACAACAATTAATGTATATTCGATTTGCTAGGTAACACCATGTGTATATCTATTTACACAACTTATACACTCTATGATTTTCAACGAACATATCGCGCCACCTACCTAATGAAAAGTGTATTAAATTGAGTGGTTACGTTTTCGAGGAAACTTACCAAACATATTGTGCTTTGTCCATGGGATTTTCCACACCTCTGCTATCGAACTTATTTCAATGTGTTTAAAACGGGTTGATACTTTTTTGGATCATTGTGGTGTTTGAGTGGGAAAACCTTTTTTTTAATAAGTAGGCCCTATACTTTGCTAACAAGTTTGTATAAGGAAACTTTCAAATTAAAATTCGTTCATTGTGGGGGTTTTTTTCTTCAAATATTTTCCATTTCGTTTCCTGTTATTAATCATATCTCACCCCTTTCTCTTTCTCTCTTTTAGAACTGTCCTTAAACAGAAAACCGGGTTTTCCCCAAAAAAAACGTCGTGACATAAAAAGTCACGAATCACCAAAAGACAAAAAAGAGGGACAACAGTTTCCCAATTGTGACTCACAAGCAATGAGAGAGAGAGAGAGAGAGAGAGAGAGAGAGAGACTGTTTACAACGGAGACTTTAATGTAGGATTTAGAGACATAGGCCTAGTCGTGGCGCTTATTGGGTCGTGACAGGCTTTGTTTCAACGGCCGTGAACACTAATAGCAGTTGTTCCATTTAATGTATCCATTAAGGATGTTGTTGTTGTGATGAAGGTATTTATCGGGCTAATTAACTCAAAGTGACGTCATGGATACGAAGTCACGAGCTTTGGATTGATCAATGACATAACTGTAGTAGCTTTTTGTAAACTCATGCGTAGTTGAACAGTTTTTATACCTCTGGATGGGTTCACACAAATGCCTGTAGCTTTAACGTGTGAAAAAAAAAAAAATCACACACCATACACATTGACAGCCTTACTGTAGTTGACAGTAAAATATCACTAATTAGTTAATCACTAATTAATTATTTCACCCAATCATTTCTTCTTCTTCTTTGTATTGCCCATCCTCATATCTACGCAAACAAAGGAAATATCTCGGTTGTCTGAGAAACTCCGTTCAGCCTGTGCGATCACTTGTACCCAGTGCCTTGTTTTGTTCACAAATCCTTACATGTCATTGAGATTTGACCAATGTCTGCGCGGGCTAGTAATAACGGGACCAAACGCGCGAGACTTGCAAAGTCAGCGCACCATCTTGGTTTTTTCCCATTCAATTCGTTGTTATACCAGACCGAGGCCAGAAGCATAAAATTTACTCTGATTTAATCAAAGATAACACTTTTTTATTTTAAAAGTCAAAATTCGATACACAGCCCAAAAACTTGTTGGGGCCTATGCAGCCACCGCTAGAGGTGGGGCGGGGGGGGGGGGGGTGGTGAAAGGGGTGCTCTAAGTTATTTGATCCACGCATTTCTGTTTATCTGAGCTTCGCCACAATTTTCTAAAAATAGCACATTACATTAATTTCCATACTCATATCAAAACTACAGTATCGGTTGTAAAACTATATAGCGTATACAAGTACAAAGGGGCGTCCATATATACATTAATTTCTACATTGAGCAAATAATAATGGAGCATTAACTCTCTGTCCAAACCGGGGCATTAGTAATGCAAAAACAGAAAGAACTAATGGGTATAGAGGCTGAAAAGGGGGGGGCAGATGTACAAATTAGAAAACTAAGAATAAGATGTCTTCCGAGTGCTCATTTTATTAAAAAGAAGGCTGTTTGGTTTGGTGTATCTGGTTTGCCACGACTACGATCGCGGATATGGCGCAAAGGCACAGCAAAGCGGGTTGTCTGGTATAATAACTCAAAAATACTTAAATGTTTCATTTTAGCTCGGAATCGTCACTTTCTGTGCACATTTTTTTTTATAAAAGCAGTCGTTGGTGCCTTAAAATGGAATAAGTTGCGAAACTGAAGAAAACAATCTCGAAGAACTTGAACATAACAATGTTGGCAAATGATGGCCATGCACTTATTTTTTTCTTCTTTATTTTTACAGTTCGAGCCAGCACCCCCTCCAAAATGTAAAATGCTTAATGTTAACCACAGCCAATCCATGGTTAAACTTTCATTTGAGAGCAATCTATGCCCTAGGTATTGGATATGGAGATATTGCGCCGATAAATCAAGGCAATCTGACAAGTCAATTTACGGAGGAATCGTCTACTGACGGAGCGCTCGTAATCAAAAACAGCTTCTTATCATGGAGGAAGCTATTTCTTCCTCCATGTTCTTATTAAGGCCATACAGTTAAAATAAATTTCAGACGTTCATCACCCGAACTGAAAGAAATCGGTCGAGATGGGAAGTTGTCATTTTTAAGTTACACTATAGCTTCTAATTCTTTACATCCAAAGTGAAGTGTATAGGGCCGAAGTCCGAATGGTACAAAAAACATGAAAGCTACAAAATACTACACACCGTGGTCAGTTGTTTTACGGCATGTGGTAATGTGTATAGAAAAAAAGTAATTACAGTCACAGTTTGTAAATGGTTTACATTTTAGGGCCTTTGAGATTCAGACGGGGGAAAAAAAACCCAAAACAAATCCACACATCTATCACATTATTAAGATACGTATCCACGTGAAATAGCAGCTACAATCTACATGTACATGTTGTGCACAAAATCAAAAACAAAATCGTTTTGCTGTTTGTGTGCAAGTCAACGGGGGGAATGCCTGTAGATTTTGTGATTTGTTCGAAAAAGTACATTCTGTTGGAGAAAGAAAGAAGAAGAAAAAAACTTTCAGAAAAAAATATGAAAATGGGTTTTCTCTTGGTCTTGAGACAAAGCCCCATGAACATACAACGGTGTTGCATTTCAGAGGGTTGGAAAATTGGACAAAACTTGAGGCTTTGAAATAAATTTCACATCTCCGGAGGAAACATCTGACACCGTGGCACGTCCTGACAGTAAATCACATTCAAGTGGCCGGGGACGGCCATGGTGTTGTTGTGAAGAATAGTACATTCATTCCCACCCTGGGATCTAAAGATTCTTTAATATTGTACAAACAACTTAAGTTGGCTTTGTTCATTACATTTTTACGGACCCAGGCTTTGATCCCGTTGGCTATTTTTTTTAGACAAGGTAGACACGATAGCAGAGCACTGTTTGGGTCCTTTTTGAGATATAGTGGACACTATAGGAGAGCACTGTTCGGTTCCTTTTTCAGATATAGTGGACACTATATGAGAACAATGTTGGTTCCTTTTTGAGATAGGAGAGCACTGTTTGGTTCCTTTTTGAGATATAGTGGACACTATAGGACAGCACTGTTTGGTTCCTTTTTGAGACATAGTGGACACGAGAGCACTGTGTGGTTCCTTTTTGAGATACTGTGGACACTATAGGACAGCACTGTGTGGTTCCCTTTTGGATGTAGTGGACACTTCATAGGGGATCACTGTTTGGCTTGGGAATTTTCAGACAGACTTACTAAGCCAGTTGGTGCCATCATAATTTGTCCAACATTGTCTAAAAATTTGAGCTAATTGGAGCTTCATGAATTTCAATCCCTAACACACCAGATTACGTTGGGATTTGTTGTCTTCTTCTGAGTGACTGTGTGCATTCCGTGGCATTTTCTGGCAGGCAAGTTACTGTACTATAGTAAAATGGATATTTGCTTACATTTTGCAAAATTTCTACAAAATCAAGGGTTGTGGAAATAACTTCAGTGTAACACATTTTGAGATGTGTCCCCCTTCTTCATTGAGATCAAAAGTCCATAAAAAAAGATATATGGCTCTTTAGTAAACATTGATTTCACAACAGCTGACATTGGCCCAATTTCATAAAGCTGTTAAGCAGAAAATTCTGCTTAGCAGATTGTTTTACTTAGCAAGAAATGAGCAGGCGACCAGTGGCAGCAATGTGTAAACTTTATGGAATGTTGGCTGGTAAAACCTGTTTCCGCTAAGCAAGATTGTTCTGTGCTTAGCAAGTTTTCTGTGCTTACAGGCTTTATGAAATTGGGCCCTGGTCTGTTTCAGGGTTTCATTGCCGGACTGTGGTTGATGGGAGAGGTAAGTATAGTGACCACCACCCCTCCCCCACTCTGTCCCGAGGCAGTCGATTATTGGTTTTAGATAAATTGCATTTGTCAAAAATTAATAATATTGATCAGACGGAAGTGTGTCTCTTCGTATAAGTCTGTTCGATATTTATTTAAAGGGCAAAGTATACCTTTGAAATGTTTTTGAATCCCACATTCCTTTGAAGGAAATTGTTTCTCAAATGTGCTGAACTTCCTCTTTGCAGGTATTGAATTCCTTTCTAAATAATAAGTTTAGCAGAACTATAGTGAGGTAATCACGTTTTACATTGTAAAAAAAAAAATGTCGACTGTTTCAATTTGAAACGAAAACCTTCAAACTCAGTCATGTCAATGAATAGAAGCACACCTTTTTTCAGGTGATTTCCCTGTTGGTATTTATTCCCATTACCTTCCGCGGTGTCTTTGATCGCCGTTAAACCTCTTTAACCGCCAGGGTTTTTCCAAACCTGGGTTCCTTTCTACGCAAAGAGTGTGTTAACCACTTTTTACATTGTCAATTGTCGAATATTTTTCGAAGTAAAACAACCTTCAAACTTAGTCATGGCCAATGAAACAGAAAACCACCTTTGTGTAGATGTTTAAGGTGATTTCCCCGTTGGTGTTTATAACCCATTACAGAGCTTCGATTGTGTCTTTGATCTTTGTTCATAACTCTAACCACCAGCGATTTTTTAAACCCGGGTCCAGACAGTCTAGACACGCTTTTGTTCACAAAGAGCTGTTTAATAAACACACCTTGCCCGGACATCACGTTTCAGTCTTGGCTCTAGAACTTCATAAGTAAATCATATCAAATCAATATCAAATCAATCAGTATTAAGTGCTGACAAATTAAAGAATTCATATTTAAAAGTCTCCATGCCTCTTGAAATCAAATGAGTGGTGACAAATGAACTTCTGTTTTCTTTTCATTTTTTCTTCTTCTTACGACTTAGCGGAGTTTGGAGCTAGGCCAGTCGAGATGAAAACACCTCCTCGTGAGCAAACATACCACACTTCATCTTGGAAAAAAAGTGTTCTACGTTTTTTTTTTTTAGCAAAATGGGGCAACTATTCGAGTACTTATCAACAATCCCGAGACACAATATTATACCATCTTTCCACGATCCCTATATATGACCTTTGAGTCTGTGATGTATACGAGCAACAAGTTTGGTGCATGGTTCTGTCACTAATTTGAGTATAGTTATAGTATACATCCGTAAAGAGTACCCTTGCACTGTCACCAGTGCCCGACTGCCCCGATGTAGGCTCACAGAAACTTTAAGAGCATTGGACAAAGTATTATTTCAGGACAGAACATTATTTCAGACTCAAATACTTCTCCAGTGGATTGGGATTCAGTTGAAAGAAAGTATAACATTTTCAAATAAACAACCGTGACTTGATCTTTAGTTTAGGTCATTTAATATACACATCAAGGGAATTTACAAAAATTCGGCAGACCAGTTGAAATAGTTAATTCCCTGTTCCTCCAAATTTGACCTTAAATTTGGGGGCATAATGTCCGGCTACATTTTGCAGACATTTTCAACTCGGAAAGAACATCCCACTTAATGCCCGCGAACTCTAAAAAAAAACCCGTTTTACAACCGCTCCCTCCACCCCCAATCAAAACACTCTTTTCAGCCTGGTTTTTACCTTATAACAAAAGGCATGTGTTATGACAAAGAAATATGGGGGGAACCGGAGAGAAAAATTGTAGGAATGCAAGGGCGACGAACAATACCAACAAATCCACTGAACAGTAAACCAAGTTTAATTGCATTTTTTTTAAAATTTCCTGTTCCGGGTCCGGTTGAAGTAGACATTTTAGAGAGTTGGGATGAGTTTTTGTTTCCTGCATTTACACGACGACAGAACTTTAGTTTTCAAATTCATGACCTTAGTTTTATGCCTGTAACTACTGGTAGCCCTCAGTGCAAAAAGAAAGAGCAGCTCTTTAAAAAGAATGACACCCCCCCCCCCCCTCAAAAAAAGGGGTTAACATTATTGTGAGCAGTGATACATTTTTAGAGCAATCTAACATAATACGTGGCAAAGATACTACCTCCAGATGATAATTGTTGAGTGGATCCCAGATAAAATCGTGTCCTTTGTTTGTGTCAAACCTTTTATGAGGCTAAAATGAGAGAAATGTTTAGAGTCTCGTTTGCGGAAGGAGTAATACACAAAATGGACGTGAACAGAATTCCTAACAAGAAGATATAGAACACAAATTTGTTTCGATGTTTTAGAAAACGCGACCACCTGATGAGATAATATTAAATTTAATTTTAAACTGGATAGATGATTGACATGAATGTACTGTTCCAAAAAAAAAACAATGACGGTGTTATGAATTTGAGAGCAATTAAATAGATACGGTAGCCTTGGAGGAAGTAGGTCTTGGCCAAAACGATATTTTGTAATGCGAATGTAATTTACAAGGTTGTTGTTGACCTAAAATTCTCCAAGCTGTAATACGAATCAAATCCACCATTACGCTCTGCCACCACTCAACCGTACTACTACATTAATGTTACCTATCACGGTGCACAGACCTTCGTGCATATGGGGAAATGATGCATGTGCGTGTATGAATAATTGACGAGATATGACAACCTAAAAAATCCATCTTGGCGGATTTAGACTCTACCTGGAGTGTGACCGTGCGGTGTGAAAATTAATTACTGCGATCTAAAAAGGGAAAGTGTGAGGGGTTTCAGGCTTTGGGTCATTATGAGGTCACACAGTGACGTCATCGTTGTCTCAATGAGATCTGAAGGGTTCAGGCTTAGGGTCATTGTGAGGTCACACGTGACGTCACCATTGTCCTAGCGAGATCTGTGGGGTTCAATCTTTAGGTCACAATGAGGTCACACTGGAATGACGTCACCGCTGTTCAAAACGGCCCTCTCCCGTTAACACCCCCACCCCAACTGCAGTAAATATCAAATGAGGACATATGGCGCCAGTTTATTTCACCCGCCAGCCTCGGTTTGGATACATTGATCTGTGGACAAAACACCAGAACGACATGATCAAAATAGCAGGCTATACGCCAGGATGTAGAACCTATAGGAGCAGAGGCTCCCGACCCATGCTGTAATAAAAAAAATAGTCATTGTAATGTTGAAAGAGCTCATCATTAGCGGCTTACGAAATTGCTTTGCCGTATGAATATTATTTCCATCATTTCATATATGGGTTAAGTATGCAGCTTTCAGAAGCATAGTGAGAAGAAAAAAAAACCAGCAGTGAGTACATTAAATACGTGGATCGCTCAGCACTAATGGCATGTAGTTTCGGAGGTTTGTTTGTATTCTTAATGTCAACCTCCCTCACAACCCCTCCCCCCTCTTTCCTTCCAAACAATCAACCCCCCTTAACGATGTCCCAATCTCACCAGGCTCTGAATCCTTCAGCGTAATTGACGGAGACGATTCGGGTATGTGCCAGGGCGGCCGCTCTTGTTGTCTTAGCGTCCAACGAGGGCCCTTTTATTTGTTTTATCTGGGTGACTTCCCACTGAGCTGGTCAAATTCTTCGCTTGTTAATCAGCGAGTCTTTAAGAATAGCTAAAGATGGGATCAGCTGCTATGGTTCTGAGCTCAAAAGATAACACTCGTTTCGTAATCCATGGAGCTCAGTCGTCGCGCTGATTGCAACTTTTGTTTTTTAATCTGTACATCAATTGCACATTCAAGACTCGAACAGTGCGTTGCACTGACCACCTATTCGTATAACACACTGTAACTTGTGACAATCATGAGACAACTAATTACACAATTTATTCGCATACACAAAATAATAATACAAAGTTTTTGAAAATGATATAGCGTTGGCGCTAATTGGCTTTCGTATACCACACTCCTTCTTCGGCATCGTGGTTGCAGCCAGCAGCCGTAGCCGTAGCCGTAGCCGAAGTGGCTTGAATCGGACGCAGCCACTTCAAAAGACCAACGATGTCTGTTTTTACCGTGAACGGAGACATTTCTTAAAGTGCTACCCTCTGCTGAAATAGCTCTGGAACGGAAATTTTAACCCTGGCATTAATGTCCTACTTCACAATTATTATGCGCAGTCACACACACACCCACACGCCGCAGTGTTTTCTGAAAATCATTACAGTCATATTTATTCCATTCAAGGCCGTCAGCACTATAGAATAGCAATCCAATGTTTACTTCGGAATGATTGATACCTGTGAATACGTGATGATTATTAAGGTACGCAGTTGTCTTTTGACTCATAAAAAAAAAAGGAACGTACATCAATGATTTTTGTTGTGTTTTTGTGAAGAGTACATTTTAATGTTGAAAAACTTCCCTCAAAATATTCCCTTCCTACGGAGCTCCGGAAGTGCCGTACCACTGAACCCGAGAAGACGATTTACCATAATTATTTGAATCTAACTAAGACGGCTTACTGAAGATTTAGACGGCAGGATGACTTTTTAGTTTCAGTAAGTCGTCCTGGCCACATCATGAATTGTCGCAAGACGAGGACTTGATCCATGAAAGATGTCGAATTGTCAAGCTAATATCTGGATACTGATATGGCACTACTGGAGCTCCGTACTTTTCCATTCAGAGCAAGAACTAATCTTCGCTTCCCACTTTATTGTGAGTATCTTGTACTTCCCGGTTGGCCATTGGGAAATAACACCACCAGATGAGTTTCTGTGTTTCTTTACCCAGCTCTACTTTATTATTCATATCCTTGCTAGTAGTTATGGGCAAACTTGATACCTTGGCCTATTTTCACAGCAAAATTTGGACACCCAAAACCAAACTCTGCTTTACAAATTCTGCAGGGAATGCTTACGGTACATTTAAAGGAACGCTTAAAGTTCCCCCTTAATAGTAAACTGCGAGGCGACGTAAGCTGTCAGTTCTTGAAACTTGCAGGTAGTGGAGATCGCGTGACTTTCTCTTGACCTCTGATTTCTAGATGCTGTGCATTGATTACATAGTACAAACTTTAATTGATCAACCTTACTGTACATGTACTTTTATCGACCTGTATCTTTGAGAGTGACCAGATATGAAACGAAATGTCTGAATCAAGCACTCTCGTGAATTTTCTGCTGGTATCCCCTATAGGTTTGTTCCCAAGCAACTTGCTTGCTGTGCAAAAGGCGGCCAGATAAGAATAGTACGCACTGAACACGTGCATCTTGTTTTAATAAAGACATGTGGGTTTGCAACAGTTTTGACTTTTTGCATGAACCTACTACACCCGCGCCAGCATTTAAAACGTTACCTTATTGTGGTTATAGATTCCTAATTATGAATTAGGAATAAGGTCCATAAATGGGCATCTTGAAAACGCCTAAGGCCAAATGAGGAATTCATAAATAGGCAACGTGAAAAAGCCTTAGGCCGAATTAGGAATCCATAGATGGGCAACGTGAAAGAGCCTTAGGCCGAATAAGGAATCCATAAATGGGCAACGTGAAAGAGCATTAGACCGAATGAGGAATCCGTAAACGGGCAACGTAAAAGAGCCTTATGCCGAATGAGGATTTCATAATAGGCAACGTGAAAGAGCCTTAGGCCAAATGGGGAATCCATAAATGGGCAACGTAAAAGAGCCCTAGGCCGAATGAGGAATTCATAAATGGGCAACTTGGAAGAGGGCCTTATGCCGTGTCCGAATTAATGGCTTTGCAATGGCTCAGGTCAGATCTCTGAAAAGTCCCATTCTTTAACGTTGTCATTGCGGCCAGCGGACATAGCTGTAGCCAAAGTCACTCGATCCGGACACGGCCATAGCCTCGCTGTAAAGTGGTCAAGCTAAACTAGTCTGTGTGTTGTTGTTTGTTTATATATGAGTAGTTAGTTGTGGTTCAAGACAGTGTTATCCATATTTTCCTTTTCATCGTTGATTACTGCTCGATCAAAGCAGCAGCAGTGGAAAGACGGGCTGTGGTGGGAGCGGTACCAGTGATTCCAGAGGGGTACAATTTTGAGGAGACCACAGGCAAATGCCTGTGTCTAAAAAAATAGAGAGAGAGAGAGATGAAATACCCAGAATACCGTGCATAAAATGAGAAGATTGTTTTCTTCTTCAATCAGTCGTTGCACTGCAGCTGCATTAGTGCCTCGGTGTGCGAGGTTGCAAACTGGGTCCTCGGTGTACGAGGTTGCAAACTGGGTCCTGTCTGCGTTAATTCTTGATACACTTGCAGCTACGAATTTTGATAGCAAGCACGTTAGCACGTTGTAACCATTGCACGGTAGACCCTTAAGGGCATCCCAGTGCTATATGCGACCTCACTTTACCTCATTGTATTTTCGAAACCACGGCTTGGGCTTCGACTCCAGCTTGGGCTCGGTCAGCCTGATTGAAGCCCCGTTAGTAATGCGCACGGTAGCTGAATAACTGACGGAGCCCAAGCCCAATCCCAAGTAGTCCAAACCGTAGTTTCGAAAAAAAGGATGACATGCAGATGCTCATTGATGAGTTCAAATGATGTCACGGCTACCAGTATTAGAGTCTACTGCATTTCAAACACTGCAAAACACTAAAATACAAACATCATTTAACATATTGCCCTTTATAGCAGTAACGTGCGTTACATCGACGTCTGATCGACACTGTATTCTCAGTGTATTCCAGATCCTGAAACAGGGGATTCCAGAGGCAACTCCGGTGGGATTCGAACCCACGACCTTGCTCTATATTAGAGCGAATGTCTTCACCCCTTCTAGACCATTGTTTATGGACTGATGCTCTATCCGACCACAAGTCAACATTGACCTCAAAGTGCAACCATCAGGGTTTAAACCAATCCACTCGTGACCAAAACATCGCAGCATTAATTTTGATCACTTAGCTGAAATGTTCCTCCAGTGAGCCTTTTAAAAAAACAACACACAAACCCGTCGTTAAATCTGATGAGCCGACTTCATATTATGCGATTAAAACCCCGTATTATATCTCACGACGACAGGGGTAAGTTATGAGGGTCGTGCTCGTCTCGAGAGGGAAAAGAACGAGGGGGGGGGCGGTGGGACTCAGGGGTGTACATCTGCCCCCCCCCCCCCCCGCTCCCCGCTCCCCCGCTCTCCCGCTTGATGTCACGCTTCCTGCTCGCCTGAACGAAACCCCCGTCAGCCAACTTCAGCAAGGGGAGAGACTGTTGTTAATTTTCTATTTAATTAGCCGCCTGAGTACTGGCGGGGGGGATGTGTGGATTTGTCTTTTTTTTATGATGAGGGTTTGTTTTGTTCCTGGCGGCAATGTGACGGCTCCATATTGCATGATGTATAAATCCATGAGTATTATCATAATTATACACGAGCATGCATTATAATGGGTGGAGATGATATTGAAGTCGTAACTCAAGCAATCAACGGAAACACAGTGTCAGGTTTTTCCTGGCAATTTGTTTCCACAGTTTGTCGCACAGCCTACGATCTGATGTGTTGTTGTTATTAATGTTATTGAATTGATATTCATAATCATCCATTGCGTGGACAAATGGTTCTTATACCTTCTGTTCTTATATCCTCTGTGGAAGTGTGTTACAATCCACAGGAGAATACCCATTGTGTGGACATGTATTGTTCCCATGGTCTTCTACCTTTTGTTCTTGGAACTTCTGTTGGCGGGAGTAGTTTGCGTGGTTATAATTAGATCATCCATTGTGTATAGACATATTTCGTTCTCAGGTTATTGCGTTCTTATTCTACGAATGCGAGTTAAATTTAGTCTACAGAACGATAAGGTCATCCATTGTGTAGACGTATATTTGTTCTCAGTACCTTATGTTCTTATTCTATGTTCTCGTTCTTATTCCTACCGATGGGACTGTCCTTTTATTGCTCCATTGTTCCTTCTCTAAAACAAAATAATTATTTGTAGGTGCAATTTGAGGTTTGAGTTTTTAAGTACAGACCAAAATATGACGGTTCTGTAACCACAGTGTGCCTGGAATTATCTTCTTTTATTTTGTTACGAACTTTGCTAAACAAAACACTCTTCATGTTATCAACGATGTGTAATTAAACACTGTAAATACGTCGGCAAATTTGATACTCGATTGCCCACCCCCATTTTTGTAAACATTTGTTTACCCTCACTCCCCCTAATAAAAAACAACAACAATAACAACAACAACAACAACCACAAAATAACTTGTATTGTAGAGTATTTACGCCGCCATGTGTCTCAACCGCTAAAACCTCTTTGACGAATATTAAAGCTCAACCCTATTGACATAAATTACAACCGAAGTGCCCTGTTGTGACAGGCAAAGTGGTGTAATGTTCCTTTGATTGAAATGCAGGTGAGCTTTCCTCGAAAATAGACCGAGCAGTTCCGACAGAAACGCACTTATTTCATCATCATTAAACACTGTTCAACGTAATAACTCTTGAAGGCGCCTTTCGGTACAGTCTGGCGCCTTGCCGCACCCCCCCCCCACCACCATCACCACGCCCCCTTATTTTTAGGCCTCGATTTCACAAAGCGCTAAGATTCATCTTAAAGATGAGTTGTCAGTGTTACCATAGTGATTTGTATTATGACATCACACTTTTACTTAGCAACCACGATTGGTTTGCAGTTATGTTCTTTCTTATAGCTCTTTGTGAAATTTGCCCGTGGGCGA